>CM050412.1:41449314-42151814 GCA_027564155.1 Gymnocypris eckloni scoliostomus
CTTTATATATGATATAGTACATTTAGTGTAGTTATTTAAATATAATACAATATTTGAAACATATTATTAAACAGGTGGACAGTAGTTAAGGTTTTTTTACTTTAAAAAGTAAAAGTATTTTTATTTTTAAAAAGTATTTGTAGTTTGTAGTATGTGTTTTTCGTTGGACAACTTTACTTCACTACATTCCAAAGCATAATGTCAAACTTTTTACTGCACTAGATTTCATAAATTAAAGTTTTTTGTAGTACTTTCTTGTACACAAGTACATATTTGAATTACTTTTACCTGAGTAAAAGTATGAAAGTAATAGATTTATAATGTATAATTAATGTGTATTATATAATATTTAATATGAAATGTAGTGCAGTAAAAAGTACAATATGCTTTGGAATGTTGTGAAGTAAGGTTTTCTAAAGGCAGACACTCTGATAAAGTACTTTTATAGCACAGTAAAATATTACTGTCCACCTCGGTATTATGTAAATATACATAACAATATAGTTGAATGGTTTTATAGAGAGACTAGAAATAATAAATGATGTATTGTGTATTGTACTGTTTGTGTCTCTGTCCTAACCAGGTGTGACATGAGAAGTCATTTGTCTGTCCACACTGAAAGTGGCATGGTGTGTGATGTACAACAGTAAAAGCCAATCAGAACATCTGGTGTTTAATGTGCAGTTTGTGGAGTGGGGTTTTTGATCAATGATGCTTTACTGTGGGCAAGGCTTGCCTGTTTCTCTTTATAAGTTTCCAGCTAAAAATGTTTGTTTTCAAATAATGTGTCTTTAATACTGCACTAGCAGAATTCTTCACTTAAATTATTAAATATAAGTTTATAGATGCAATCCATGAAGACAAGTTTATGCATGCTGTGAAACAAGTCAAAATGCATAATTAAATTTTTTTTTTTTGTAGTACATAAGCACCCCAGGATTTTAGGCTGAAGGTTCTTTCTCTAAACGTCTTCTTTTTGCTGGTTGGGAAACTGTAAATGATTTTGTTTGCTATACAAAAAAAATGTGCAAGTTGACTCCTGTAAAATAAAGTCAGATGGCCTTTGTTGTTATTATGTGCAATAATTGGGTTATATTTAAGCTGGATATTTGCTTTCAATCCCCAAAGCACTCGGATCACTAGAGATTTGTGGTTTGTTGTAATGAAATCCAGTATTACGGGAAGACTCTGAAACGCAGCCGATTTAGAGTTCGGTTACATATGTTTTCAACTGCATCAAACTCAGTTTCCTCAAAAGATCAGAAAAAGCAAAATCCTTTCATGATCTGACCTATTACGATTAAATGATGTGGTATTCTGGTATCTTTACCACTAATCTATGAACTAATTCCAGTTACAGGACAAACAGGTTTCAACCACAAAGGGCATTAATTGCATGATGTCTATGTATAGCTTATATATTTATTCATGTAATTTTCTGTAACCATAAAGTGTTTATTTTTGGCTTGTTAACTGCTCAATTTAAACAATTTAAAGGGACTGGTCAGTCACCTATACATTTAAATTCTGTCATCCTTTACCCCACTTTTTTTCTTGACTTTATTTCTTCCATGCAGGTGAATTTCTGAATGTTTTCCTTCTGATACTTCAAAAGATTAATAAAAAATTCTAAGTAACAGCACATGGACTTTGGATGATTAAATAATAAAAATTTCTACTTAAATATATCTATAAATGATAGTGGAATTATTTTAAATTATTACATTTTAAAAATAAATATTTTGTATTTAAATATTATATTGGACCTAGCATATTTTAAAATAACTTTAAATCTATTTTAGTTAATATTTTAATAATTTCAATATATTATTATTTAAATATATATTTCTTTGTGGACAAAACTTGACTTGTTGATCACTGCATTTTATTAATTTAAAGGAACAGTTCACACATAAATTGTAATTTTGTCATCATTTACTCTTTTTGACTATTTCTTTTCAGGTGCAATTCTGAATCTTTCTCTCTGATGAAACTTGTGTCTTCCCAAATTCTCCATTTCTCTATCACAGAAGCAGCTCGTGGGGTTCTGACAACATGAGGGTGAGTAAATGATGATAGAATTGTCATTTTGGGGAAATGACCTATTTAGGTAGTTGCACGCTGGATTATTACCTGCATGCGCTCCCAAACCAGCTGCTTTGATAACACAAACGTCTCTTTACATTTAGCAGGAGGAGCATTATAAATACTGTGTGTGTGTGTGTATAATTGCATGTGATTTAAATGCATTGACTGGAATCCCTGTTGTGTTTGTGAATGTGTTTGTGTAATATGATCGAGCAGCTGTGATTGAGGAGAGAAAGCCATTTCATTCAGCCGTGTTTGTGTTTGTGTATTCATTACTTCCTTTTGGAAGCGTGCGCCTGATGGACTGATAACGAGGGACTTTATAACTCAGCCATCAAATTACACAACAACTAATCAAAACGCAGAAAGAGGGCATGGAATTTACCAGGTTCTCACTATCACTGCGGCTCTCTCAATTTGTCCATCCTCGCTCCTGATCTCTCCAGAGAGATGTGTGTTTCTGTGTGTGTGTGTGTGTGTGTCTTCTCATTTCAGAGAGAAGCCCAGCATTACTGTGAGGTGTCTGACCCTAATGTCATGAATATTCATGAGCGTATACAATCTGTCAGCTGGTCATCTTTATCAGCTTGTGTGCCATTTCTCTGGCACTGGTTTGGAGAGCCCTGATTTGTAATTATGTTGTTCGATGCCATGAGGCTTCAGCTATGAGATGCATAAGGATGGATCCTGGGCACAAGGACATAGTAAGACCTAGATGAAGACAATTCACCACATTAGTTGAAACCCTTTTTTTTTTAGATTGGTGTATTTGTGAAAATGTCGAACAAGAAGTTGTTCTGTACATTTTAAGGGATCATATCATATCAAGTTGAAGTTGAATTTTGCTTGATCTTTTAGATAGATAGATAGATAGATAGATAGATAGATAGATAGATAGATAGATAGATAGATAGATAGAGTGCCAATAGAAAGTCTTCATACCCATTGTTGTGTTATGTTAAACTGCTTTGAATTACTTTTTTCCCACATTAATCTACACTCTATTCACCATAACGACAAAGCAAAAACAGAATTCTCACAACATTGTAAATGAATAAAAATAAAACTGAAATAAGTACATTGCATAAGTATTCATATCCTTAACTAAATATTTAGCTGATGTACCTTGACAGCCTCAAGTTTTATTTGTTTGATGTGACAAGCTTTGCTCATCAACATTTGGCAATTATCTGCCATTCTTCTCCTCATCTCTTCACCTCTCAAGCTCTTTCAAGTTGGATGGGAGCAGAAGCACATGTTCAGGTTTCTCCAGAAATATTTAATTGGGTTTAAGCTCAGGCTGTGGCTGGGCCACTCGAGGACATTCACAGAGTTGCCTATAAGCCACTCTTGCTGTGTTAGGTTCATGGGAAGGTGAACCATTCTGCCCGTCTGAGGTTCTGAATGCTCTGGACTGGGTTTTCATTAAGACTATCTCTATATTTTTGTGCATTGAGCTTTTCTTCTACACTGATGAGTCTCTCAGTCCCTGCCGCTGAAAAACAGTCCCACAGCATGAGACTGCTACCAGCACACTTTACTTTTGGGATGATATTCTGCATGCGATGAGCAGAGCGGCTTTCCTTCAAACATGATGCTTAGAATTGATGTTCATCAGATCAGAGAATCTGGTCCCAGATACTGTCCCAGATAAGGGTATGGTTATTTATGCAATGGAATCAATTACGTTTTATTTTTAATACATTTGCAAAGATGGGACCAGTTTTAAAAAAAACTGAATTTATTATACAAATATTTGTGTAAAATACAAAAACATAAATTTTTTTTTGCTTTACCATCAAAAGTGTAAGAGTGAACCTTCTTACAATCTACATCGATTAAAGTAATTTAAAGCAGTTTCACTTTTCAAAATGTGAAAAAACTTAAGGGGTATGAAGACTTTCTATAGGCACTGTAGATAGATTGATAGATATAATTAATTTTTAAATCATATTTTACATAAAAATAATAAAATAAATCTATCTAAATATAATACAATTGAAATAAAACAAAGAAATATTTAAAAAAATTTAATATTATAAAATCTAAATATAATAAAATAATGTATAATTATATTTATTTATATTATATAAAATATTTAAATAATTAAATTTTATTTAATTATATAACTTTTAAAGTTATATATAAATGTATATAAATGCATTTATGTATTATATAATGCATTTAATTATTAGAAAGAAAAAAATATATATATATTCATATGTATGTATTATTTATCATATTTAATTACTTAATTAAATTTACAATTTAAATGATATATACATGTATTTAAGTATGACATAATGCATTTAATTATTTAAAATATATATATAATTTTATAATTATTATTATTTTATAAATTATTATAAATATATAATTTAAATAATTTGAAATGTATTTATATTATTATAATTAAATGTACAATTATATTTAAATATATTTAAAGATTTTATTACAATTACTATAAAAATTATTTTGAAGTAAAATGTATTAAATTTAAATATATTTCACATTCAATTAATTAAATACTACATTTTATTACAATTATTAATTACTATATTATTATTATTGTTGTTATTACACTAAAATATATTTAAATTGAAATAAAATATATTTAAATATCAATTAGTCACTATGAAAAGGGACAGAGTGCGACTCGTAAAAGGAGAAGATTTATCAAATATTTCAATCTGTGTGTATCTTATCTTTTCTTGCTGACCATACAAACATGGTACACACATACACAAGCCCTGTCTGTCCATATCTTCAGACGTAGATAAATTGCCGCTGTATCCGAAACAAATTGGGCCAGGTTAAAGAGAATAGGTTTGTGAGGCGTATAGAGAGGTCGTCCCTGCAGTACTGTCAGTCACTTTACTTCAGCCAGCACATATTTCACATCTCTTCAGCAGCTCAGCAAGGATTCCACATTCAGAGCTCATGACCTCGCCTTACAATTCATTCATAATAGTGGTGTGCTGCTGGGCTCCGTCCGCGTGGATCACGCTCATGTGTGCTCTGTGTGGGACTCGGGTTCAGGTCATTGATGTCTTTGTGTTTTGAAGGCCAGATACCCTGAATTGAAGGCCCTGAATTAATTCATTCACACTTGATTCATTTAAGAAGAATCTAAGCAATTTGCACAAACTTGTCCAAATGAACTCAAAACTCTTCCACAGGAATTTGTTTCATTTTGTGTACTTTTAATTTGTTCTGTCTAGTTGCTAAGGTGTTTCTATGTGATTCAGTCTAGGCTGGGTGGCTGCCATGACATTGTATGTGATTGCTAGGCTGTTGTTATGTGGTTGCTAGGGTATTCAGAATAGAAACGAAATTCTGTCCACTTTATGGTTCACCTAAAGACATCGGAGTTCCGATGCTTTAAAAAGGACTCAAGTTTAAATACACAATTTGTAACAGCTGTTTAAGGAGGTTAAAACCAGTTCTCCACTTAAAGTAAGAGAAAATGTAATTCTTAAGATATTTCCTACCACTTATGTCTTCAGACTGTGGCTAATGCGGATGTTTGCTAATGTGATTATGCACTTATAAATTAAACGGTGGATCCTTACAAACAGGAGCGGTTTAAATCACACGTTGTCTTGTCGCAGGCAGAAGTATTGTTGTCGCGGCGTGTTTTAATGATGGAAGTAGGCCACAGATTGGGGGGGCGTTGTATTAGCCAGTGTTCGTGACACACACAGTTCGTGTGGCCGCGGATCCTCAGGCTGTTGGCGGTGATAATTACATTTCCCAGAATGAGCACTGGCACTGTGACACAGGGGTAACAACCTAGAATATCCCCCTCACTCTCTCTCCTTTTCTCCGTCTCTGGAGGAACAGATAGAGGCCGGGTGAAACAAATGCGTTTCATCAGGAGACCGTATGCCTCAAAAAATCCTATTTGTTCCAAGTTACTCTTTATCAGCGCTGAAGCTGAGATACGGGCGGCACTGGAAGGTCGTGAAATGACCTAATGAATCCTGTCCAAACTGCATGAAGGGGAGGCGAGACCTGCTTTTAGGCAGATATTGCAGAGAAAGATTTTGTCCAATATTTATTTCTTTTTTCTTCTTCAGTAAATTGTCATGGCGGAAATGATTCCCCGTGAGCTCTTGCGCTCCTCATCTTTCCATATTAAAATCCACGCGGATGATTCAATTTTCTCCTGATTAATTTACTGCGGCACAACTTTAATATTCTTTAACCTTTGGTGATTAAAGTTTTCTCGGGGTGGGTGGATGGGGAATGGCTAAATCAAAGACTGTTAATCTTCATTCTTAACTTATTATTTCCCATCTCACGTAGAGTAGCGGGTGTTCGGCCGTCACGCTATCGGACACGTGATTACTTCACACAAAGCCTTGTGTGTTTGACATGTCTGTGATTGACAGCCTGAATGGAGAATCTTAATGACTGTACAGATCAGGTGAATTGTTTTTAAGCTCATGTTTACAATCTCTGCTATTTTTCCTAGCTAATAGCAAGTCCAGATTTTGAAAATTGCATTTTTGTAACCATAACAAACTCAATTTAAGAGGTCACCTTGAAAATGAGTTCATGTTAATGCAGTGCTTTTTAATTTTATTTATGGCATTTCATGTCTTTATTTAGAAAGGACAGTAGATGGACAGGAAGCGAAGTGGGAAAGAGAGAGGGAGTGGGGTCAGGAAAGGTCTGTGAGCTGGGACATGAACTCAGGATGCCCGAAGTGCAATGGTGCTTCATGTCAGCGCGCTGCCCACAAGGCCATCACAGCCATGCTTTTGAATGCATTTAAACAAATCAAAAATTGTTTTTTTACATTCAGTGGGGACTGACATACATGGAATTTTCAATAATTTGAGATAATGCTTTCTTGGCACTTATGGAATTTTTGATAATTGATGAGATAAAGCTTCCCACCATTGAAATAATTTTCCATCATTTATTAGACAACACTTTCCCACCATTGATGAAATTTGTAATCATTTATGAGAAAACACTTCAGTTAATTAACTTTTCCACAATTTATGAGATAATTGTTCTCTGACATTGACAGAAATTTTCTTAATTTGTGAGATAAAGCTTCCCACTATTAACTGAATTTTCCCTAAGTTATGGGATAATACTTCCTTCTATTGACTTAATTTTTCATAATTTATGAGGTAACACTGTGCAAAATGAATTATTTTTTGTTATTTATGAGATAATGCCTCCCACCATTGACATAATTTTTCATCATTTATGAGATAATGCTTCCTGCCATTTAAATAATTTTCTGTCATTTATGAGATAAAGCTTTCTGCTTGATTGAATTTACGTCATTAATGAGATAATGCCTCTTACCATTGTCTGAATTTCAGAAGTCAGAAAGAGCTTTGTTATCAATGATGTTTACACACACAAGGAATTTGACTTAATTTTCCATCATTTATGAGAGAACGCTTCCCCAACACTGACGTAATTCCAGCTTTCTGTGTTTTTAACTGTAATGAAGTAGGAGGTGCTATTACACATCTTATTAAAGCGTGTTGGATCTCTGCATCAAAACACGGCGAAGAAGCAGAAACAAGCGACCTTGTATGTAAGCAGATGCATACGTGAAATAACATGATCATCAAACGTTAAGCATTAAAGCATATAATCAAAACATCATAACATCACTGAATGAAATGATGATCCAGGAAGTGCTATAGGATTGTAAAGCTAGGGAGGTGTTCATGGAAGCGGTCTACTCTGTTTTGATCATCATTCTGAATCCGATCCGGATGTAGTCTTTGACAAAAGCACACTTTTCTCAGTTTACAGCTTTTGTACGGTTGCCAGGGCATTGCTACATGCTTGTTATGGTGTTGTGTATTCTGGGTAGTTGATGGGATGCTGTAGTTTTTTTGGGGGGGGGGGATTGTAAAACAATCATAATCTGAGGTGTTGCAGGTGTCCCTAATACAAAGTATATAATACAATAGCAATAATGATGCTTGACTTGGCAATCACCACTAATAACAATGAGTCAACAACTATATCTCTGTCAAAAACTGATTATATTTAGCATACGAACCAACCGTCTGATTGTCTGTGATTGAAGATTAGATAGGAGCTGTAATTGTTCATGTGACGGTTGTTAAGTAGCAGCTAGCTACTAATGAACAGCTATCAGCTTAGCTGAAATCTGCTGTGTTAGTAACTGAGGACTTTTTCTGTTTGTTGATGTTGATGTTATCATGTGTTTTGCTTCAGTTCAGCAGAACATCAGTCTGCACAAAACAAATGGGAATAACAAGCATTGTAAACATTGGTAACAGTCTGTCTTAAAATACACGCAGTTAACAGCACCGACAGATAAAGCTGATGTTGTGTCCTTTCACAGACTGTTTATTTGAATAGAATTTAATTAAGATTTGTGCTAGCGGCTTTGACTTTGAAGATTTTTAATTCATTTGTGATGGTTTTGAAGAAAAAATATTTAGTTTCGGAAAAATTTCAAGCAATTATTATTCACATTTCTGTCCTGTTACTATATTTTGGCTGCAGGGCCCTGAATAATCATTTAGCTCTTAGTGTGTGTGTGTGTGTGTGCGTGCGTGCGTGCGTGTGTGCGTGTGTGTGTGTGTGCTGTAGTTTGTAAGTTTGAGCAAATATATATATATGTATATATATATATATTATCTGTAATAAATGAAATATTTCTATTTAAATTAATACTATTTATTACAGAAATTATATATTTATATATTCTGCAGTAAATAACTAGAATTAATTTAATAAATAGCTATATTTCGTTTATTATATATATATATATATATATATATTTATATATAAACACACACACACACACACACACACACACGCACGCATATAGACAATTCATTTATTTTAAAATAAATAACCTAAAATAATTTTAAATAAACTTAGAAATAACAGTATTGGTAATTAATATTTTAGTCCACTGCTGTTTCTTCTTCTTTTCTTTCTTTGCTCATAGGCTATGTTTAGTATGAATTGAATGTATTCACATGAATTTTACCATGTAATAACCACTGATTTCTTTTCGATCTTCAGGGATTTAGGGATGCAGCATTTACACATCAGCCTTAATTGAATATGACAGGTGTCCTGTCACATGGCCGCATGGAGTTCCTGCAAAATTTAAGGCGAGTGCAGATGAAATGCTTCATTATTAGTGCTGTGTCAGAGCGAGGAGGAAATCTCTGCAGATGGACACAGGGACAAAGAGCCTTCAGAGAGAGAGATAGAAGAGCAGAGTGGGAAATGCATTTCGGAGGTATTGATCACAGTGACATGACTATCAGCTGTGACTTCCACAGAAAAGGTCTTCCAGATTCGGAGAAAACGAGAGAATAAGACAGGGAAGGAGGGAGACAGAGACATTCAGACAGCAAAATAATATTTTCGATAATTGAAGATTTTGTAATCACTGGTGAATAAATGTTGATGAAATTTAAGTTGTTATCTTACGTATCTTTAAGTTCAAATTCAAACCTGTACAAATTTTCATTGTTGCTTTCATAGAACACAAAATGACATATGGGCTACTCTTTTCCATAGGATGAAACCATAGAATGTAACCACAAAGAAGAATGTCAAGCTCCAAAAATGACAAAAAAGCATAATACAATAGTTCATATTACCTTTGTGCTGTATATAAAGGGATAGTTCACCCAAACCTGAATATTCTGTCATCATTTATTCACACATGTAGATTTGCAGCTCTAACAAATAAAGTTGCAATGTGAGATGCAAAGTCACATTTTAACATAGAATTCTGAGAAATAAAAGTTGCAACTGTCACAAAGTTGCAATTATGAAATAAAGATGCAAGTGTGACACAAAGTCAGAGCAACCTTTTGAGAAATAAATGATAAATTATCGCAATTATGACAAATTAAATTGCAATTGTGACAGTTGCAATTATGAGAAATACACTAAATTTGCAGTTATGAGATGTGAAGTCACATTGTAACAGAGTTGCAGGTCTGAGGAATAAAGTTGTAGTTGATAAATATAAAGTCATATGACAAAGTTGTAATATGTAAAGTCACGTTATGACAAATAAAGTAGCAATTCTGAGATGTAAAATCACATGGACAAAGTTGCAGTTGTGAATATAAAGTCACATTGTGACAGTCAAATTGTGAAATATACTGGTTGCAATTCAGTTTTTTTTATAAATAAATAATTTAAAATAGGCTCCTATACACATTGCATTATTTGTGCATGTATTTGTTTATGTTACTAGCAACTTCTGAGTGAAATTTATTTCTGCACCCAAATTTTGCTAGTGTATACTGCTGCTAACCTAATGGTGATAATATCATACACACACACACACACACCCACACACACACAAACACACACACACATACAAAGGTTAAATTAGATCATATTGTGCATGTATTTGTTTAGCCTATATGATCTATTTATTATATATATATATATATATATATATATTGTTTTTTTGTTTTTGACATTCATCTCAATTCAGTATATGGAAAATAGCATTAGTGATATTGCTTAATATCTCATTTAGCATTCCAGAGAAGAAAGATATGACAGTAAAAAGATGATAACAGAACTTTGTGATTTGGCTGAACCATTCCTATAAAACAGTGTTGCAAGTATGCAAGCTTTTAACGAGTAGAAAATAAGACGTTATTCTTTAACTGAAGGTGTTTCTTGTGAAATGCACACAGACTGCTCTGATCCAGCATGTGAGTCAGCGTTCTGACTCTTAATTTCCTGTGAGAGCGAGAGAGGTTTTCACCTGGAACATTCCTCTGTGATCACAATGTTACAAATCAAAGCAGACAGCAATGCCTGCACCTATTACAGTCCCCTCATTCACCGTAATCGTGACTCATCTCACTTTCCTGTAAATCTTTGTTTTCGGGTTTATTTAGTGCAGTTTAAATCTCTGAAACCCTCTGGGCGTGAAGCGTCTCGTAAAACTGGTGAATCTGTTTTTCATGATGGGATTGGCGAAGCCTTATTGCAGCAGCTGGGACGAGCACATCGGCCCGGATGTGTCGGGTTTCACTTCTCAAGGGGAATGTTTTGTTCTGCAGAGCCAAACCCTGACCCATAGTGACCACGCTCACCGTCGAGGTCGAAAACACAAAAACCACAGTAGACACATGATGAATATAGTCCTTATTTCTTGTGCATTATTTTCCAATTCTTCTGAAGCCATGCAGTACTGGTCAAAATGTTAGAATAATTCAGTTTTTGAAAGAAGTCTGCATTTGTTTAATCAAAAATACAGTCAAATTAGTAATATAGTGAAATGTTATTACAATTTCAAATAACTGTTTTCCATTTGAATATATTTTCAAGTAGCAAGTAGTGCTGTCAACCGATTAATCGCAATTAATCGCATACAAAATAAAAGTTTTTTATTTTTTTTATTTTACTGCATAATATGTGTGTGTACTGTGTATATTTATTATGTATAAATAAATACACACACATGCATGCATATATTTAAGCCAAATATGTTACATTTATATATTAAATATATTTATGTATGATATAATTTATACTAATATAAATATAATATATTAAAAAATATATGCTGTATGTCTGTGTCTTTATATATACATAAATACACACAGTACACACCCACACACACACACACACACACACACACACAATTGCAATTAATCGTTTGACAGCACTATTTTCAAGCTGAATTCTCCAGTCTTCAGTGTCACATGATCCTTCAGAAAATATTATAATATACTGCTCAAGAAACATTAGTTTTTATCAATATTGATAACAGTTGGTATGCTTGATATTTTTATGGAAACTGTGAAATACTACCATCTAAATGATACTTTTATGCAGCAAAAACTTTGACAATATTCACGTAATTCTGAACATTGATAATAATCAGAAATTTCTCTGCAAATCAGCAAGTTAGAATGATTTCTAAAGGATCACGTGAATATAAAGATGTGAGTAATGATGCTGAAAATTCAGCTTTGTATCAGGAATATTTTATCAAATAAATGCAGCATTGATGAGTAGAAGAGACTTCTTGCAAAAACATTCAAAAATATTAAATCTTAGAAAACAGACACGAGGGTAAGTAAATAATGATAAACTATTAATGTATGATGCATATTTTCTCTCTCTGTGTGTGTGAGTGACTGGAATCTGGTTGGTGTGCATTAGATTTTCATCCCGTCTGAAGAGGAGCTTCCGTCAGATCTCGGTGCTGTTTCGATCCCCTCACGTCAGCGTGACACGGCTCTGAGTCATGCAGGCTGGGACGGCTCCGCAGTTCTGCAGCATCACTGCAGACTCGCTCACGCACGTACAGACGCTTTGAGTCTCAACACTCCACGGCCACGCTGCTAGTATGTGAATGCTTTTCTCTTACACTTTATTCCCTGTTACTCTCTTCATGTTCTTCACATCATCCATAGAAAAGAATTAGAAAACTACCAACAAAAAGCCATTTTCATCTTCTCATAATAATTATCACAAGCTCTTACGTTCTGTTCCAAAATCTAGTCAGCTGCCTACATAGGCTGCTTCTAAGACAGCATCATTCCAAACAGAGTTTGATGTTAGTACACAGTAAAACTGTTTCTTTTGTTGTAAATAAAACTGATTATTTGAGTATGTTTTACAAGAAAATATCTACTTCAAAATGTCACCTTTAGATCAATGTGGTTCTTGAAATTTCTTTGTCATTAATTGTAAATTTTGAGTGAAGTTTATTTTTGCATCAACATTTTGCCAGTGTATGCTGCTAACCTTATGATGATAATCTACCAGCAGACAAAATATGGAGTAAAATAGATCATTTTAAATTATACTGAACTATTTTATAAATACTTTTATTATTAAATTCAGTTTAGGTATTTGTAGTCTACATTTCTATCCACCATCTTGAATCGATTTTACTGCATTCTATATATTTACATGCATTTCTGGCTTAGAATTGGTTCAAAATTAATTACCTGGTAGAAAAATTATATTCAGACTTGATCAAGACTTTGCCTCAGAAATGCTTATATGCCTTAAAATGATGTTTAGAACTTGTTAGACTTTGACTTAAGTCAAATTAAGTTCTTCTGAATTGATTTGATCCACAGTACAGCAAAAGCAGTAAAATTGAAATATTTTTGTTATTTAAAATAACTGTTTTCTATTTGAATATATTTTTAAATGTAATTTATTCCTGTGATTTCAAAGCTCAATTTTTTGTGTCATTACTCCAGTCACACGATGATTCAGAAAACATTCTAATATTCTGATTTCCTGATAAAAAAACATGTATTATTGATGAAAACAGCTGAGTCGAGCAACAAGAAAGTTCAGAAGAACAACATTTATCTGAAATAGAAATCTTATGTAACATTACAAATATTTATCATCATTTTTGATCAATTTAATGCATCCTTGCTAAATTTAAATATTAATTTCTATAATGTCCCCCTCCCCAAAAAAGAATACACAAAGCTTTTGAACAGCCAATCACCATATTAGAAGGATTTCTGAAGAATCATGTGACACTGAAGACTGGAGTAATGATGGTGAAAATAAATGTTTAAATATATTCATATAGAAAACATTTCACAATATCACTGCTTTTGCTGTATTTTGGATAAAATAAATGCAGGCTTTGTGGGCAGAATATAATTCTTTAAAACATTAAAAATCTTACTGTTCAAAAACTATTGACTGGTAGTATATATATATATATATATATATATATATATATATATATATATATACACATATATACTGCTATCGGATACACTTTGTAGTTGATTTGCAATTAGCACTTAATTTAAGACCCAACAGCACATGAAGTGAGCTCTAAACGAGCCCCAGCGCATAAGGACAGAACAACCCCGCGTCTCCCCACTGTCACTTCATAAGCACAACAGACAAGAGAGCTGAGCTAATTAATATCCAATTAATATGCATGACAGCACTTCAGCAGCCCTTATCGAATGAGAATGCACTGTTTAATGCTTTCACTGAAGGGTTTTTAAATCACGACTTTGTGTTTCATTAAAAGAGAGACAAGATGTAACACGTTTTTATTGAAACCTACACCTTCAAGTGTCGGCTCAATGTGCATTTTCCCAGTATAGATCAATACTTCTCAGTTATCTACTGTATATTAATCAGTAGTAAAAATTCTGTGCTGTATGAATTTGTCATGCACTCAATTACATTTAAATTGTGAGTATTTACAACTCGCAATGCCGTTTAACTGTACTAGTGTGTAACAGGAGTATGCTTGGTGCTTGAATTGTTATATTAGTGCTGTGTTCTTGTTAGCACTTTCTAGAATGGTCGTAGGTACCATTCACATACGATGCTTGTTTTCTGCTTTTTTTCTGACATTGGATGTCTTTGGCTGATAAAATGCTTGCTTTTTTTTTGTCAACTCATGCAATGAGTGCCGCATTGCTGTTACGGAGTAAAACAATAAAAGAGTTAAAAATTCCATGCGGAAACTAAACAAAATTGTAAGATGTAAATTTAGAATTTCAAGAAAAATCTTAATTATACAAATATGAATAATAAATAATACAAATAACTTATATTATTCAAAATTGCGATGTACATTTTTTGTTTTGTTTTCGAGTTTTCAAAAAAAATATAAATTGAGTGTTTATAACTTTCAAGAAAAAATCGAAATTGCGAGATGTAAACTCACTATTACAAGTTTTTAACCTGTAGTTACTCACAATTGTAAGATAAAAACTCTGAATTGTGAGATATAAACTCGTAATTGGAAAAAAATTGTGAACTCTGAATTGTGAGATAAAAAGTCATATTACCTTTTTTTCTCCATATGGAATCAAGATTCAATACAGAAGCTATTCTTTTTGCTCTCCTTGAATTTTTTTGCTTGTATTTTAATGAACCTTTTAGTTTTAGTTTTTGATCTTTTGCAAACTCGTTTTTATTTTATTAATGAATATAGTAGGTTATATTTTGAGCCTGTATGCTTTACATATATCCTATAACTGTTTTGTCACAAAAAAAACAAATTTTCACTGTATATAGCATATGTAACTTTAGCAAGAAAACATCTAGTTGTTTTTAGTATTTCTCTTTATGCATGTACTTGTGAAATTGCTTCATCGTGCTATATTTTAGTTTTATTGTGAAACAGCAGCTACAGTGTTTCAAACGTGTAGAAGTTTGCCACATGGCTGAAATAAACCTTATTTTGAGTGCACTCAGTCCTCAAGAACAAATATTCTCTTTCACACCATTTCTTCCATCCTGCTTCTCTCTCTGCAGAACACAGCGTTTGTCTGATTGATTGAATGTCTTGGTTAGACGCATTCCACACGAGGCTGATATCAAGCTGAGCTCCGTCTACACCACACCGCACTGCTTCTCATATCAAAGGTAAATACATGCTTTCTCACGTAACATTCAAGCGAATATTTCATCTATCTTTCCTTTTATATAAAAAATTCATAGTGTGCATAAATAGATCAAATATTTCAGAGCAACTATTTACACCCAGGTGAAAATAACACTAGCTGTGCAGCTATTGGCAGCTGAACCCTGACAGAGCTACAACGAACTGAACATTTGATGTTGCTGAACATGTGGCCTGGAGGGTAGTGCATGAATTTCAACTTTTATGTGAATTATGAGGATTCCATGGTGCATATACTGAACGCAAGTCGAAATTGACTTCAGCATGAACAATAATACATCTAACCTGGCTCCTGCTGATGTAAAGTGATGGGAATGATTCAAATCAAAGGCATAGAAGCTCACGGGAACATATTCCTTTTTTCACTCATCATTTTTTAAGATGACTGATTTGGACATAAAAACTAATTTGAGATTCTAGGGCAATGCATGTAAGAGTTGTGTATGTGTGTATGTGCTAATAATGACCAGTGGGAGTCTGAGACCTGTAGAACCAGGGAAAATTCCCTCCAAGGCGTCTGGCTGGACTCTCCAGTCATCAGAGCTGTGATGGAGTTTTTCTCTCTTTCTCATCCCGAGGGAGCGAGTGACAGAAGGGATGAGAGAAGCCGACTAAAATGTGTGAAATAAATGTGCGGTGGACTCGTGGCTGCATCCCTTCAGCAACAGATGGGCTCCTTAATGAATAATCTTCCAGCCAACAATGTGGAATGAGCTGAGCGACGTAAAGATCCGCACGCGGAGACAGCAGGACCACCGAATGAGTCAGCGGGCCACCAGACTCCCAGTTCAGTCGTGGGTTGTTTTCCAGAGAGGAGAGAGGAGATGTCACTACAGGTGAACCCAGGAGGTGACCTAAACCACCTGTCCACTGGTTTGTATCCCAGAGGCCACCTGTTTCCACAGCAACAAAGTGTTGATGGGTCTCGTAAAGCACTGTCGCAAAACAACATTTTGTGGGCAAAAAAACTCAACTGTCTATTTCAAACAAGCAGCTTTCTTTTTGTAAACATGACACATTTTCATGACCGACTGAACGCAATACCAAATCTGTGTGAGGAAATCTTGCCCCTTCATGAGAAATGACTATAGATTTTGCCTACGAAAATTCGCCAAAGAACATAAACATGACTGTATCTTAATTCTCACATTGTTGGACTTGCAGATAAAAACCAAGACAAACCCTATGGCTGATACCTGTGACTATGAAGTTACATATAAGTTAATCATCTAATTCTATGACAATAGTATTTCGCAGCTGTAACGATAACTATTGTTAGCAGTAACACATTACAAGTAACGCAAGTTACATAATCAGATTTTTTTTCAAGTAACTGGTAAAGTATTAATTTTAATTTACAAGAAAATATTTGTGCTACTTTTTCAAGTAAGTAACACCAGTTACTTTTTTTATCCATTTGTTGATTGAAAGCTCTCCTGTCTCCATGTTGAGAATATCGGAAGTGAAATGTTACTTTAGTTCTAGAATAAATGTCATCATGCATTATTTCATCTCACTCACAAAAAAAAACTGATTCAATATTCCTCAAAATGAATAAAAACTGTGAAATGCAATTCAGAATATGACAAACCTGCAATGATTAAATATGTTAAATTATACAAATATCCTTTATGTATTCAATCCCATTTTATTAACCAGTGTCTTGGCTGCTGACCTTCGATGAGCCAATTCAACCAAGCTAATAACTAATTATTCAAGATAAACTGACATTTCTTCTTCTTTTTTATTGATGAAGGGCGTTTAACTTTCTTCTTCTGCGTTCTGTACAGACGTGAATTTACATTTCCTTCAGCTTGAGGCGTATTCATTTCACGTTTGTTGTGAAAGGGCTTTAACATTTGCAAAAAATATAACTTAAAAAATAAATTATATATACTTTTTAAGCCCTGGCCAGATAAAAAAAATGAACGCAAAAGCAACGTAACAAATTTTCAGTTACTTTACTTTACTTTAGTTTATACTTAGTAAAGTCTATACTTTTCCCAACACTGACGATAACGACATGCGTAACGATATTACTGCAATTACTTTCAGAACTGATGAACAATAAAAAATATTGACAGCCAATCAGAATCCACCGAAGTTAAAAGTGCTTGAGCCTTTAAAGCAACAAACGACAAAACTTTAGTACGCACTCAACCAAATGTTGCTGTGAACACTAATATAGATTTTGGTGATGTGAATGGCCATTGTTGCTCTATATTACCAGTTTACTTTAAATTTAATGATATGTTCACTGAAAATGTGATATTCTGTTATCATTTACTTGTCATTAGGTCATTTCAAACCAGTAAAACTCGGGGGAATATTGAAACATTTCCAAAAATAATCCATAATGAAACCGTATAAGTAACCTAAATGTCATGTATATTTTGTAGGCCTACTATAATCCAAGTATTTTGCAATCATACGATAGCTTTAAGTGAGGAACATGAGTTTTACAATCCAATCCAAATGAGTATGGCTGGTCTATTACTGGCTCAAGTTGGTTAAATGTTTATTGTTGCAGGTTTCTGGAATGAACAGTGTATCCACGATGATCAGCCAAAATCAGCATAGAAGTGACCAAAACATCCAGTAACCAACTGTACGAGGAAATGTTTGTTGATTTATTGGCATTGCGGTGTAGATTTCAAATCTTAATGGTCTTAAGTGTTTAAAGATAATATTTCAATAGTAATAGTATCACCTGTATTACATTTCACGTTGGTTGTTAATGTAGAGTGGCATTGGGAACCATTATTGACATTAGTTGTGTGTTTCTCTCTTCACAGCTTTCAGTGTTGGAGCGTTTTGTAATGTATGGGATTTTAGGACTTTTAACCTTCTTTGAATCTCTCAGTGCAGAAGCATGAATAAAACATCTCACATATAGATGCTGTCAGTGAATCTGGGCCAGAAGACCTCCACTGTTTAAGGTGAGCTAACAGACTCTAGATTGTATTGCTGACTGCTGAATTTTGACCTTTGATTTTTAGTTGTGTGCTGTAGTGTAGCAGATAAAGCTCCGGGCAGTTTTTGAAACAGTGTTCAAGTCAATTTACTTCTGTAATATGGCTTATTTCCAAGCAAAACATGATATTCAGCAAAGGAGAAGTTTATTTTATAGGTGCAAATATTGAGAAACTGATACAACAGGCATTGATAAATAAGCCTTAATAAGAAAAGAAATGCATATTAAGAAAGTAGGGCCAATTTAGATTTAACAGTTTACTTTGTGTGTGTCACGATCTTCATTTTAAATCAGGTAGTTACTATAAAAAGCGTTTTCTGTCAGAATAAGACCCTATTAATCAGCAGTGGAGGTTTCTAGCAGTGTGGTAATTTTAATTAGATAAGTTTAAATGCCTTTTTATTATGATATGACGTAAGGCCTCTCTCCCATTTTCAAATTAATCTTCTTAAAACGAGGCTGTCTGATTTGATACATTTGACTATTTAGAGAAGAAGCTCTAGTATCTGCTCATTAGGGAAGAGGATAATGATAACCACTCGTACTCTCACACAGAGACAGTTACTCAAAGTGTGTGTGTGTCTGTTTAAATCTGTGTGTCGTCTATCTTTGACCTAAAGACACTGTGATGTCTTGTTTTAATCAGCTCTGCCTTCACGGATTTAATGACTTAAATTAACTCCATCACAGTCCAGTTTCATTTTTACGGCAAAGATATTAAACTGAGCTTAATTCACAGAGTTCAGATTAAGTTTATAATTAACAGATGTAGAAATAACTATACTGACTACAAAATTAGGTCTGTTTGTTCAGGTAAATGTCCAGGCATTATTTGACATGAAAATCTAAAGAAAAACTACAAATTACAACTCGAATTCTGGAAATGTTGGGACGTTTTATTTGTATATTTTTTAATAAAATGAAAACTAAAAGACTTTCAAAAAACATGAGCTAATATTTTATTCATAATAGAACACGGAGAACATAAATGTTTAAACTGAGAAATTTTACACTTTTATCCACTAAATGAGCTCATTACAAATTTGATGCATGCTACAGGTCTCAAAAAAGTTGGCATGGAGGCAACACAAAGCTGAAAAGTTTTAGCTGGGAGAACATCTAGCAACTAATTAAGTTAACTGACATCTAGGCCCGTATTCTTAAAGATTCTAAGAATACTCTCAGAGAGCTCCTAATTTAGCTTAAAACATTCTGCGTAGGAGTCTTAGCTTAAGAGTGATTCAGGACCAATCTAAGAGCAACTCTGAGCGAGGAAAAGATAAAAACGTTTATCTTAGCGAGGAGGCGGGCCTGACCCCGTTGCTAGGAATGACACAGTCTTTTGAAGACTGTGATTGATTGGTTGTCCAAGAAGGAAATAAAAGAGCGCTTTTAGGGTCTATTCTCATCATCTATAGTGCATAACATTGTCAAAAGATTCAGAGAAACTGAAGAAATCTCTGTGCGTAAGGGACAAGACTGAAGACTTTTGTTGGATGCCCGTGGTTTTCGGGCCCTCCGATGATACTGCATCACTCATCGGCATGATTGTGTCATTAACATTACTAAATGGGCCCAGGAATACTTCCATAAACCACTGTTGGTAAACACAATCCGCCGTGCCATCTGCAGATGCCAACTAAAGCTATATCATGCAAAAAGGAAGCCATTTGTGAACATGGTCCAGAAGTGACACTGTGTCCTGTGGGCCAAGGCTCATTTAAAATGGCCTGTTTTATAGTGGAAAAGTGTTCTATGGTCAGACGAGTCCAAATTTGACATTCTTGATGGAAATCAGGGACGCCGTGTTCTCCGGGCTAAAGAGAAGGGAGACCTTCCAGCGTGTTATCAGCGTTCAGTTCAAAAGCCAGCATCTCTGATGGTATGGGGGTGGATAAGTGCATACGGTATGGGCAGCTTGCATGTTTTGGAAGGCACTATGAATGTTGAAAGGTATATAAAGGTTTTAGAGCAACATATGCTCCCCTCCAGATGACATCTATTTCAGGGAAGGCCTTGTGTATTTCAGCAGGACAATACAAAACCACATACTGCAGCTATTACAAGAGCATGGCTTCATAGTAGAAGAGTCCGGGTGCTGAATTGGCTTGCCTGCAGTCCAGATCTTTCACCTATAGAGAACATTTTGCATATCATTAAACATAAAATATGTTAAAGATGACCACAAACTCTTCAGCAGCTGGAAACCTATATCAGGGAAGAATGGGACCAAATTCCAAAAGAAACTCATAACCTCGATGCCCAGACATCTTCAAACTGTTTTTGAAAAAAATGAGGAGATGCTACACCATAAACATGCCCCAGTCTCAACTATTTTGAGACTTGTAGCAGGCATCAAATTTGAAATGAGCTCATTTTGTGCACACAATTTTACAATTTCTCAGTTTAAACATTTGTTATGCTATCTATGTTCTATTGGGAATAAAATATTGGCTTATGGGATTTGAAATTATTTTAATTTTCATTTTATTCTAATTTAAAAAAACATCCCAATATTTCCGGAATTCAGGTTGTACAAAGAAAATCGTTTCAAGGTAATTTTTATAGTGATTCTTTATATAAAAATATGTATATATATATATATATATTTCATTATTATTCATGATTATTCATATCTAAATATAAATTCTTTAGATATGGAAAATATTTAATAAAGTATAGTAGTATAGTATAACATAAAAAGTAGGTATAATTTGTATAAAATGTATAGTATACATATGTATACAAGTAAAAATTACACTTTAATGTTTAAATGTGTTTGTCTGTTTATCAATTTATTTATTTATTAATGAGAATGATACATTTTTCAGAACATTTCAATGTGCCCAATTGCCATGAAAAAAATGTCTTAAAAATAGAATTGAAATAACTTTCGATATGGAGAAATATAACACAAACATGTTCTTGACAGGTTTCATTGGCTTCACCCAACCGGTGCTGTTGCAAGGAGGTAAAAAAAAAACTCTTGCAAACAAAGTGAGAGGGTGAGTTTTACAATTATTGCAGTGACTGTCTGCTTCCTTAAGC
Source organism: Gymnocypris eckloni scoliostomus (assembly GCA_027564155.1). NCBI lineage: Eukaryota > Metazoa > Chordata > Actinopteri > Cypriniformes > Cyprinidae > Gymnocypris > Gymnocypris eckloni. The sequence goes on from CM050412.1 coordinate 41,470,851, forward strand.
TTATCACCGCCTGTAATCCCATGATTCATAGTGCTATAAAAACAAACTGCTAATGAGTTAATCCCTATAGCGGTCTGCCCTTCCAAACTTCACTCCCTCAGTAGCAAAAACCCCTTTCCAGCACTGAAACTTTAGGATTTACAGCCATGTCCCATAAGATACATATCCTGAATATAAAACAGATGCAGTTCACCTTCTGTCCCACTGTAAACTCAGGGGTCTGTCAGGACCTCCGCCAAACCCAGAGGAGGTGCTCATGAAAACTGCTATCAATTTACAGCTTTCAATTTCCATACTTAGTGAGGCGGGTCACTGTCGACTGCTCCTTTTCCCACCATTACTTTCTTTTCCATATATCTTATTAATTGCTTGTTTCACCTTCACTTGTCTGTATTGAGCCTGACATTGTTTTTACTGTTTATTCTTACTGTTATGGACAAGACAGACTAATATAATTTTCCTTTCACAGAAAAGTAATCAAATCATATTGGTTTGGAACAGAGCTCGGTAGATTACTTACAAATTGTAGTTCCTTATTGATTTCAAATAACAAGTCACAAATTGTGGTTAGTGATGTAATCCATTTTAGGTAATATAATCAGACTAACTTTTTGATTACTTTTGATCTAACTCCTTTATCACATTGATGTAAACTGGATAATCTTGTACCAATTGGATATAAAATACAAAGAGTAATACAACATGTTAATTTTTTTAAATTAAATCAGTCAAAATAAAATACTTACAAAAAATAAAAATTTTATGTGTTTACTTGCATGTTATGTGACCATTAACCAAAAGTAAAAGTGAAAGAGTTTGGGAATCCCTGCATTATATAAATAAGAAATAACCTGAATTGGTGATTTTTAATGTGCTTGAAGATAAAAGCCTTCCAAAGAAATAGTAATGCAAGATTAAATAACACATAATTCAAATAAAAAATAATGCTCATCAGTAGGTGATGCCATGTTGAAACACAACTTAAACCTGAAATGATTTTTGTAAATCCAGTGGTCAGATGCTGACCTGACTGGTCTTTGTATCAATGTCCACAAAACAGGATGACTTTATGAGTGTATATAAGCGGTGTATACAGTATATGCTATTTTAGAAAGAGGAATATATATATATATATGGAGGTAAAATATGTTGCGAACAGCTTTTCATGTTGACGTCAAATTCAGTGAGATGCTCTTAAAACAATAAACCTGTCTGTTAGAGATAAGCTGCACTGATCTGAACTCAGGACTCTCATGTATTCTGGAGCTGTGTGAGTGTGGAAGAAGTCATCAGAGAGCGGTGTGGAATAGAGAGTGCATCTTTGCTGAAGGTGAACGATTGCTGCAGAATTTCCCCTCATCCAAATGAGCGGGACAGAATGGAGTGAAGAGGAGCAGAAGCCAGCAGGAGCTGATTGAAGGAGTGCTTGTGTTACTGTGTGAGGTCAGTTTCATTTCACCCCAAAGAGAAAAAAATCAACAAGGCCGGGAGTCTTCTTTAAGCCTCCAAATAACCGGCAGAAACACATTAAACACAGCGGATAAGGGGACTTCAACCTCCTTCACATCAGGATTTAATTTGGTGCTTACTGTATTACAGACTTAAAATTAAACACATTTATTTTATATCCTTATTTTTTTAATGACATTGCATCAAACTAATGGATTTGGCGGGGGTGGTTGCCAGGGTGCTGCTATGTGGTTGCTAGCATGTTTTGGATGGTTGCTAGAGCATTTAATGGTGGTTACTGGGGTGTTCTGGGTGGCTGCCAGGTTATTGTTATCTGATTGGTATGATATTTTTAATGATTATTATTGCGTGCTTGTGAAGCTTTTTATTATGTAGTTGCTTGGGTGTTCTGAGTGGTTGCCAGGGTGTTGCTATGTGATTGCTACAACATTCCAAGTGCTTTTAGAGCATTGCTGTGAGTTTGCAAGGATATTCTGCAGGTTGCCAGGGCATTGCTATGTCCGTTACTAAGGTGTTGACTGTGAAATGTCTTAAGCGGTTGTTGGGGCATTGACTAAGCAGTTGCTAGTGTGTTTTGATTTGTTGCCAGAGAGTTGCTATGTGATAGCTATGATATTCTGAGTGTGTATTCTACTGTATTCTACTGTATCAGTATTCTACTGTGTAGTTGCTAGGGTGTTGCTATTTAGTTTATATAGCATTGATAGTTGCTAGGAAGTTATGTGGTTGCTATGCAGTTGCTAGGGTGTTCTGATTGGTTGTCAGAGTGTTGCTATGTAATAGCTATAATATTGTAAGTTTTGCAAAGACATTTCTATGAAGTTGCAATGATATACTGAGTGGTTGTCATGGCGTTGCTATGCGGTTGTTAAGGAATTCTCTATGTGGTTACTTGGGTGTTCTGGGTTGCCAGGGAGATGCTATGTGGTTGCTAGGGCATTGACTATATTGTAACTAGGGTGGTTTTCTGAATGGTTGCTAGTGCATTGATAGGTGTCTATACTGGCTGTTCTGGTTAAAAGCGAGTAAATACAGTAACCGAACACAGATCTGTTACAGTACAAAGAGAATCCACAGCTGTCAGCCTTGAAGGACAGGATACTGGCCTTGTTTAGACAGGAAGTCTTAAATAAAGTTTAGGAGATCCCGCATCATTTCTGACAGCTGCTGTGATGGATCTGAAATTTACATCACACATAACCTTGAGAGGAACCGCGGCCAGAGTGGCGACAGGCTGTACAATACAACAGAAATAAATGGAGCAATAAAAAGAGAGCGGGATTGATGGTGGAGCAGGACTGATAAATGTGAATGGAGCAGATCGCTTGTGACTCGCTGTTGTTGTTATTTTACTCTGTCCCTGAATAGAAGATGAATAGAAAATCAAAATGCAGCTTTAGTTATTTAGTTCCTCATTTGAACATTTTAGAAATGCCATAGTTATGTACAGATAAGTATAGCATTAGAATGCAATGTTATGATAATACATAAATGTGTAATACATAAATCTTTAAAAAAGTTAATATCTTATACAAATTGTGCACGTTATCTACATTATTCAAATTATTTATTTCATAGTGATATTATTTTTATAACCGTTAAGTAAATTGGCTCCCATATTACCATCTTGTATGTTCTGTGTTATTTATATAATATGAATGATTTGATTATTTAAAGTGTAAATATTCATGGCATTATTTATTGCTTCACTTTTAATTTATGCTGATTAATTACTATAATACAGAAATCACCTTCAAGTGTCATGAAATATTAGCCCATTGCATGCTCTATATTTTTAAAATAATATCCATTATTTTAAGTGTAAAGTATTTAAGGTGGTATTTACTGCACCACCTTTATTTGCTGATCTATAATCTAATTCAGTACGATTTTAGGGTAAATAATGTAATTTATTTAATATTAATTATTGCTTGTTAAATTTTTAATCTGGGCTGTTCTGATGATTTTCACCCTCTCACCTCTGTGCTTATTGCTTTGGGAATGCTTAAATGCCCACGTTTGGTCAGAAAGGTGCATTTACTCATGAGATGAACCTGTTTTAATTCAATTGAGCCATTTCTCGAGCTCCATGGTAGTGAAATAGAAATGTTTTTGAAGTGCATATATAAATAATGTAGCTTTATCTACCTTTGATGTTCTGTGTCATCTCTTGCAATCAAGGTTGACGGTTTAGTAATTATACAACTGTAAACACTCTTTTATTCTCTGTGAAATGAAGGTGCTTTGAAATGTGAATGTTGTAAGTTGGCCTTCAAATAAGAGAATATGCGTTGTGCACACATTGCCATTAGTTTTAGTTGTCACATTAGCATTTCAACAAATTGATTAACAATGAATCATAATGGCTGTTTGCACATAACTGCTCTGATCGTGACGGAGTTAGACTTGAATGCTTTGAATGTCATTTTTCTAAATATCATAGTTCAGATTTTGTTGTGTTTTTTTTAATAAGCAAATATTCAAGCAACCGGACCACAATATATTGAATGGATAAACTCATTGGTTCTAGTGCACTTGAACATGAAAGGAGCCCGAAAATGTTTTCCTCTCACGAGGACAGTTACGGATGATTCTTTACTTCCCGTCCTGCCACACCAAACAGACGAGTTTAAGTCTTCAGGGCTAAATATCACCACTACAGCATGTTCCCAAAGACTTAATCCCCATCAGCCATTAATGTTATTTAATGTTGCTGAAATGTTATATAATGGTGCTGAAATTGAATCTGCTTTAGTGCTGAGCTCACCTGAGGACTTGCAGAATTAAACTGAAATATGACATGAGAGGGAAAACAAGCTCTCCGTCTGACTGTGTTTACACTGCACAGCAAATGACCTCACTTTCAGCCATCGCAGATGGAGACATGAAAACATGCAACCAGATTTGCATTTCATAAGAGAACAGTGCTTGCAAAGCTAGGAGCACAATTGCATTTTAGTTTCAGTTTTAGCTGAGTTTAGGCTTTAGATTTTGATTAAATTTTGAAATAAAATTTCACACTTAAACTGCTTATGTTGAATTAAATGTTAAATAGTTTTTCCATAACTAAAATTTGTTGGAAAACTTGTGAGATAAGAAAAGTACATTTAATTCAAGATATTTCTCTTTTATTTGATTCTTAAAGGAATAGTTCAACCAAAAATGTCAAATTTGCAGAAAATTTACTCTTGCTTGGAACAGATTTGGAGAATTTTTAGCATCACATCACTTGCTCTGCAGTGAATGGGTGCCGTCAGAATAAGACTCCAAACAGCTGATTAAAACATCATAATGATCCACAAGTAATTCACACCACTCCAGTCCACCAATTAACATCTTATGGAGCAAAAAACTGCATATTTGTAAAAACAAATTCATTATTATTATGTTTTTAACTTCAAACCGTTGCTTCCAGCAAAAATATGAATCCTCTATTATTGCTTTCTCCAGTGGAAAAGTCGTCTTGTCTGAATCAGGAGAGAAATGTGCACAGATTAAGCACCATTTACAAGTGAAAACAGTCCAAAACAGTTCTAAACAAATACTGTATGTCAGTGAATTTTAGAGGACAAGAGAAAATGGGCTTTTTCACAGGATGAAGTGTTATTATGGATCATGGACTCGTTTTTTGGCTAGAAGTGATACTTTAATGTTAAAACATCTTAATGGTGGCTTTGTTTATTACAAATATTTAGCTTTTCACTTTCACAAGATGTTAATTGATGGACTGGAGTCATGTGGATTATTTGTAGATTACGGTGATGTTTTTATCAGCAGTTTGAACTCTCATTCTGGCGGCACCCATTCACTGCGGATCCATTGGTGAGCAAGTGGACGTGATGCTACACATTCTCCAAATCTGTTCAACAAATCAGGTTGTTTTTAAACAAGACTTAATATATTGTCATTTTGCTTCTCAAGTAAATTTATTTTGATTTGAAAAAGGTTTAGATATTGGTACTGAAAAGACAAAATGCTGAATAAGAACATTTTGCAGTGTAGAGATTTAGAACAAACCCTAACCATAATGATTGAGGGACATGGCTTGAAAGCACTGTAATGAATAAAGGAAATTCAACCACTGAGGGAAGATACACACACGCACGCAGTCTTTTAAATGACAGGAAGAGGAATAAAGGACATAGAGAGAAAGAGAAACTCAAGTGCAGTCGTGCACACACACAATGTGCCATGTGCTGCTCCATCCTAGGTCATACCTGATTTAAAGGAGTGTGTGAGTATGGAGCAATTTTCATCAGAGCATTTTCATCTGAGATAAGCAGCTCCGCACAACTGTAACTGTTTATTGCATGTGTCGGCCTTGAGGATCATGAGGAAGAGGAACGCTCCTCTTCCTCCCCTCGTATGAATCTGTGCTGATTAGCTCTGATTGGAGAATCACAAGCACCTATGAAATGCTTCACTTATACCTTTAATGAATCACTCAATCCATCTCACGCTAAAGTCAAACCTACAACACAATCGAAACACTCTCCCCTGGATATTACAGCATGCTGTATTAATATACAGTAGGGTAAAGAAATATATAATTCAAAAATGAAAATTGTGCCTGTTTACTCAACCCTGCATCATTTCAAATGTGTTGGACAAGGAGAAATGTTGAAGAATTATCCTGATCTGCAAAAAATGATTTTGTCTTCCCCAGTATGAATATCTAAACATTCTTAAATGTAGATACCATTACTTAAGAAGCTTAACGATAAGTCTTTAATTCTGAGAAATGCATATAAATTAAGTGACTTTGCATTTAAAATAAGAAAAAATGTCTGCCAATAGGGAAGAAAAATAAACATGTCTTCCATTTAAATTAAATTAAATGTATCCGTTTTTCAGAAAACAAGACTTTCTGTAGAATCTTAAGTAATTTTGCCTCAAGTATTTGTACCTTAAGAATGTTTAGATATTTGTACTGAAAAAAAGACAGAAATACTGAAGAAGAAAATCTAGTTTTGCAGCGTGAACACTGGTTTGAATGTTTACATGCTTTGTAAATTTACATTATCAAATTTTTTATAAATGCTTTAGGATATGTACTATTGTAATGTAATATTTACCTCTCTCGTGACCTTCTGACCTCTTGTCTTGTCTTTTACAGACTCAGAGCTGAAAAACAGCAAAGCTGCACTCATGTCAGTGAAGGACTGCGACTAACGTCTCCTCTGAGGACTTGGATGATGAAATGTCTGACCTAGATAGATCTACAAAACACCCAGATGTGCCGTCCCAGGCTGGGACAAAAAGGTTATGAATGAAACATGATAAGAGCAAAGAGAACGACTGTTTTTTTGTGTACTATTCATTTAAATCCAATAGATAGATATTTGATTAGATGTTAGATATTTCATAGTCACCCAAGATCAGAATTATATTATTTTAGTAGGTCATGTCCAAGAACAGAATCTGCACATGCAAAACCAGTATTATTTTAGTGTTATTTGTGTACTATTTCTTAATTTAAATTATTTTTTTTCAGTTTTCATTTTAGTCGAAGTTTAAGCAATTTTGTGTTTTTCCTTTTTTTCTATTTAGAGTTTTTGTTATGTATTTTTATTCCCAACCCAGTTTAATTTGAAACACGTGCCTCTAAATACATTTCTGTAACACCAGGTAGAGGCACGTGTTTCCAATGAGCATGTGTTGCATATTCCTGTTTTAGTTTTAGTCATTTTAGTATTTAGTTTAGTTTTATATTTCCAGCTTTCATTTTAGTTTTTAGTAAGGTTTATTCTTTTTTCCTACTTAGCTTTCATTTATTTATATTTCAGTTTTAGTTTGACTAATTTTAGTACTTCATTTTTCAGTTAGCTGCCAAGGCAACATTTGTAGTTTATCATCTAATATATAAATGACATATTAAATATACTGTATATATGACCCTGGACCACAAAACCAGTCTTAAGTCGCCAGGGTATATTTGTAGCAATAGCCAAAATACATTGTATTGGTCAAAATTATAGATTTTTCTTTTATGCTAAAAATCATTATGATATTAAGCAAAGATCATGTTCCATGAAGATATTTAGTACATTTCCTACCGTATATACATCATAACTTCATTTTTTTATTAGTAATATGCATTGCTAAGAACTTAATTTGGACAACTGTAAAGGAGATTTTCTCAATAGTAATATTTTTTGCACCCTCAGATTCCAGATTTTCCAATATTTGTATCTCGGCCAAATATTGTCTGATCCTAACAAACCATACAGCAATGGAAAATTGACACTTAAGACTGGGTTTGTGGTCCAGGATCGTAAATTTTTTTACATTTACTGTATATGTACTCAATACTTGGTAGGGGCTCCTTTTGCTTTAATTACTGCCTCGATTCGGCGTGGCATGGAGGTGATCAGTTTGTGGCACTGCTGAGGTGGTGTGGAAGCCCAGGTTTCTTTGATAGTGTCCTTCAGCTCATCTGCATTTTTTGGTCTCTTGTTTCTCATTTTCATCTTGACAATACCCCATAGATTAATTTAACCAACTTTTGGTGCTTTTGGCAGTGTGGGCAGGTGCCAAATCCTGCTGGAAAATGAAATCAGCATCTTTAAAAAGCTGGTCAGCAGAAGGAAGCATGAAGTGCTCCAAAATTTCTTGGTAAACGGATGCAGTGACTTTGGTTTTAAAAACACAATGGACCAACACCAGCAGATGACATTGCACCTCAATCATCACAGACTGTGGAAACTTAACACTGACTTCAAGCAACTTGGGCTATGAGCTTCCTTCCTCCAGACTCTAGTACCTTTGTTTCCAAATGAAATACAAAACTTGCTCTCATCTGAAAAGAGGACTTTGGACCACTGGACAACAGTCCAGTTCTTCTTCTCCTTAGCCCAGGTAAGACGCTTCTGAAGACAACTGTAGCCAAATTCCTCGACACGTCTGTGTGTGGCGCTCTTGATGTCTTGACCCCAGCCTCAGTCCATTCCTTGTGAAGTTCACCCAAATTCTTGAATTGATTTTGTTTGACAATCCTCATAAAGCTGCGGTTCTCTCGGTTGGTTGTGCATCTTTTTCTTCCACACTTTTTCCTTCCACTCAACTTTCTGTTAACATGCTTGGATACAGCACTCTGTGAACAGCTTCTTTGGTAATGAATGTTTGTGTCTTACCCTCCTTGTGAAGGGTGTCAATGATTGTCTTCTGGACAACTGTCAGATCAGCAGTCTTCCCCATGATTGTGTAGCCTAGTGAACCAAACCGAGAGACCATTTTGAAGGCTCAGGAAACCTTTGCAGGTGTTTTGAGTTGATTAGCTGATTGGCATGTCACCATATTCTAATTTGTTGAGATAGTGAATTGGTGGGTTTTTGTTAAATGTGAGCTAAAATCATCACGCAGAACCTGATTTTACCAGTGCGACATGTTCCTGGATCAACATCTTTGTTGACCCTGGAACAACATTGTTATTAATTATTAATCAGATTTGAAGAACAAGTTTATAATCTTTGTGAAGTTTAGGCTTACAATCAGTGTTTGTTGCTTGTAAATCAATGCCATTCATCTATTATTTCCTCTGATTTTAGGGATTACTCATGGGTAAGGTTAGGTTTAGGTGTAGGGTAATGGTCATCACAATTAAAATAACCAAAGTCTTAAACTACTTAAGTCTATGTGCATTGAATTTATTTAATAAACTAGTTTCACAATTTGAGTTGAATTACTGAAATGAATTAACTTTTCCATGACATTCTAATTTATTGAGATGCACATATATATATATATATATATATATATAATTTTTTTCAGGTTTAGTTCGGTTTCAATTAATGACAATAATTTGTTCATAATTTAACAATAAATCTCTGTGTGCAACTCAGCAGAACTTCCTCTAATATCAGAGAATTCTCTCTGGGTCTATAGTGGCTCCTCATTACTGGATATCGGTCATTAATTTAATGTTCAGTGCTGCTCCTCTGCTATAATGCCCAGTCATCCCAATGCTGAGTGAACAAATGCAGTTTATGTGAACATCTGGAGACCTGCACATCAAACGACATGGCAGCACTTGAAATTAGCACTTTTTGAGAGGATTAGAATGTCTTTTGAATAAACCATTCGGCTAAGATTAACCACCCAGAATATCTTCATTTTGCATGCCTTTAAAATGATTGCCCTGAAAAGATGGGAAACCTTTAATCTACCCTGAGGTAGCTCACCATATGATGGCTAGAGAGAGAGAGAGAGAGAGAGAGAGAGAGAGAGAGAGAGAGAGAGAGAGAGAGAGAGAGAGAGAGAGAGAGAGAGAGAGAGTTTTATTATTGCAATGCAGAGGTTTCCATCTGACAGATTACTATGAGGATGTTGTATCATTGCTGAAATTTCGGTGTTACAGACCATTGTATTTAACAGTACAACTTTATGTTTAAACACAGAGCCCATAGCTTGATGCAGATCAGAATGTTGTGTTATGACAGCTCTGTTGAACACTGATGGAAGTGCTGCCTAGTATTCCAAATAATGAGATTATTTCTGTAAGGATGCTGCCTTCCTGTATAGGAAGCTTTTATTTTAGGAAATAAAATAAGATTTAAGGGGAAATAATAATCTCTTTTCAACACCATATTCCCTAAATTGATAACTGGGTATCTCCAGTGTTTGTTGTAAAGCTGTTGTGGCATACAATCAACATTACATACTGAAATAATGGAAAGTAATACAAAAAGTAATTCATTTCCAAGACTTATCTTGATGGTAATAAGAAAATCAATTGGTGTGGTTAAAAAAACCCAACTAAATATTCAGAAAATGTAATAAAACATTAATGTTAATCTCACCTAAAGACAAGGAAATAGATTTTTGATGGAGCATTGCTGGATTCAGCCAAGCTTTAATAAATGATCTTTTGATATTTATCATCAAAGCCGCAACTGGGAAATCCATCACGTCTTGCTCAGACTTCAGTCACACATGTCTCCCTCTACCCGATTCAGTCCTTTGCTGTGAGGTCACTGTCTCCCGTCTCTTCCTCTTCTTCTTCTCCTTGAAAGCTCTAATACGCTCTTAATTGAATCCAGTCCAGTGGGTTACCAGTGTACTTGAAAAGAGGGACTCGTGGGGGTCAGTGGCGGTGAACTATTTAGCTACTTGTGGATGGTGTGTCCAACATCAGTCAAAAGTTATAAAATGTATAGTTACCTTCCAGAATTTCTGTGGTGCTAAAATAAATTGTAGTTATGACGCAAAACTATTAAGCTTAGTTTAAATGTCAGGGACATGTGATTTAATACTATGCATAATGGTGATTTGAAATAATCATAAAATAATTATGTAATTTGACTTTTGAGTTATGCCAAAATTTATGATCGGGAATCTGGATTTCATACTGAAATAATAAAATGCAAACTAAAGCATGCAGCAAGGGCATAGCCCTACCTCTTTATTTATTAAAATAATGCTCTTTCATGAACTGGGTTGTTTCTCAAATTTGCTATAAATCTCAATCCATAACAAATTTATCTTGGGAAGTAAAAGGTGTGAGCATTTAGTTATGTCAAATTTTTCTTGGGGAAAAAGGCCAAATAAACCAATTTATAATGTTGCATAGGTTATTTCAGGTGACATCACTTATGTGCAGTTTTGAGTTGCATTAAATCATCTTGATAACAAAACACCTTAACCCAGATGTTTTGTTATCAAGATGATTTAATGCAACTCAAAACTGGTTCTGGTTTTGGCTGGTCTCACTACATTTCCAATCAGGTGTTCGGCAAGTTAGCCTCTTGTATTCCACTCTAAACAACTGTGCTCAAAACCCCTCTAAAACTTTAGAAGTGCTAACCTGAAAGTTTAATCTTAAACCTTAAACCATTTCCAATCTGATTTCAACCCAAAAACTTTGTTGTTGTTGTTCTAAACCTGTATGAATTTCTTGAAGGTTGATGGTAGCCATTGACTTCAACTGACTGGAAAAAATATTATTGGAAGTCAATGGCTATAAACTGAATATGTTATTTTGTGTTCAATAGAATAAATAAATTCATACAGGTTTGGGACAACTTGATGGTGACTACATTTTTGACAATTTTCATATTTGGGTTTAATTAATTAATATTTTGAGTTAAAACCAATTAATTTAGATATTACCAATTGTTGATGGCTTGATGCCTGGTGTGTGTGTGTGTGTGTGTGTGTGTGTATATATATATATATATATATATATATATATATATGGGAATAATTTCAGATAGCTCACTACATGTACATTCATACTTATAATGTTGCTCAGTCAGGAATTTGGTCATAATAAGACAATATTTTGAAGATAGGCTATCCAGCTCTTGGAGTCGTTAGGCACGGGTCAGCACGAAGGGTGTTTTCGCTCTGTCTCCTCATCTCTTATCAGCAGAAGCTAAAGGATATCTCACGACGTGATCAGAAAAAGGGAACACGTGATTTTTATTTTTTTTGTGGCGCGCACGGCTAGTTATAGATGAGTGTAGTTCAGAAGAGATAACTGCAGTGGTTTATCCTGGGGGTCCTGGACCACCATTATTATCCTGCTAGTGATGGTGATGGTTAAAATGTGATTATTTTTTTATAAGTGATGTCTCCATCGATTTGCACAGTCTCCTTCAACCTTGTCCTTCAACGAATAAATTGTTAATGGCAAAAAAGACACCCCAACCTATTATTCTGCAAACAAGTTGTCCTTTCCCTTGAATATTTCATAAATGTCGCCCAAATGCTAATGTTTAAAGTGTTAAATTTATACCTTCGAGTATCTTAAAATTAGGATTTCTCACCGTGCTCCCTTCAGCAGTAGTCTGCGCGCGCTCTCAGTGGTGGCGGGAACCGCGAGCGAGTGGCGCGTTGTCCTTATTGTGCGCGTTGTCCTTATTGTGCGCATTGAAAAAAAGGAGGCAAAAACCCCACGGTACCCGTTTCCAGGTCAACATGGGGTTAGACTCGCTGAAGGCGACCCTCGTTACGACCTTGAACGCGCTCGCTTTGAATCCCCCGGCCACCCACTGCATACAAAATTAACGCGCGTGTTTGGAGCTGGTGAGGAAAATGCTGACGCGTTGACGCTACATTTGATCGGTTCGTCAGCGCGTTTGACGCAGACCGCTGAGGATCTTTATTACTCTTAAGGACTTTTTATGGACTCGAACGATCGTCGCAAATGTCTTGTTTGTGGAGACGCTTTCCTGGAGAGTGGCATGACTTTGGGATTTGTGTATATTGTGAGACATTAATCAAAACGACGTGTAGGTTACGACAGTAGCCTGCTGAGGGATATTTCGTACTCTTAACGACTTTTTATGGACGTGAACGATTGTTCAAGGATCGTGTTTATGTGGAAACACTTTTCTGGGCAACGCTGTGTTTGTGAATGTTCTGAGTAGGCGTTCGTTTAGACGCAGGTTTGTTTTAAGTTTTATACACAAAACTCCTATCAGACTGCTCAATTTTTCATTTAAAGAACGTTTGTTTGCATTGTCTCTTATCAAACGAGGAAATGAGACGTGTCTCTATGGCAAACAAACTCGAATGATCATCACAAACATCCCGTTTATGTGACACTTTCTTGGAAACGTTAATGACAGGTATTTATTTCAACGACGTGCTTCACGTGTTACTGAATATTCCTGGCACTTTGCGACTTTTAATGGACGATCGTCGCATACGTGGAATTTGGGAATGTTCTGAATAGAATACAGCGCACTTATTGTTATTTATACGCAAAGCTCATACAGCAGAACATTCAGTTCTATTTTATCTCATTAAAGAAGAGAATATATTACTCATGTGATACTGAATTTGGGAATAATGTTGTGACATGGTTTCTTATGCATAATTCTAAAGCTTTTATTTCCAAATCATTTGCAAGTTGCATCTTATTAAACCAGGACATTCGTGTATGAGGAAACCGATATCCTCATTCGGATAAACTGAACGAGACTTAAGCAAGAGTTTGACGCAACTACACCCACTGGTGATGCCGGAGGTCACTTCCACCAGAAGTGATAGGCTAACATCCAAAGGCATTATGTTTTTATGCAACACCACAGCCATCAAGGACTGGAGCTATTTTCTCTCAAATCTTGCCTCTTGTGAATAAATCAGCAGGTTTTGTTCATAAGAGTATGGACCGGGTGGATGCGGTGACGCGCACCATGGTGACGGCTCTGGAGCCCGACCTGAGTGGCGTGAGCGCCAGTCATCCGCCGCTCAACTCCAATCACACATCCGGAATGGAGCACGTCTTTCAGTACTCGTACTCCGAGAGTAACCTGCAGTACACAGACTACAGGACGCCGCCGAGGGACTCGATACAACTGCCCAAGGCGGTACTGTATCTGGTCATGGCCGCGCTGGTGGTGGTGGCTGTGGCGTACGCGATTGTGGGGCACCTGGTGAAGGATCTCGTGCATGAGTTTGTGGGTAAGTGCATTCTGGAAATGTAGTGTATTTGATCAACTAAAACTTACTAAAGCATGTATTTGAGTGTTTTGGCTATTATAGTAAGAAATGTAACTGCAAAAGTATCGGTTTTGTATTTAAAGGCTATTGTGCATGTTAACAGGTTAAAACCCCTCTAAACCAGCCATATCGTTTTCTTTGAAGTTTTCATTATAAGCATGTATTTGTGTGTTTTGTCTATGCATTTCTAACATGAAGCTGAATAAATGCAACTCTGTCTGCATCTGTTAAAGAAAAACAAGACAAACCATACGGTCTGACCTGGTTTAAGCTGGTTTACCAGCTGAATAGTGCTTAAAACCCCTCTAAAACCAGCCAGCAGATCAAACTATTCATGCTGGACCATCTAAGATTGTTAAAAGCTGTTTTTCAGCAGATCATACATCTGCACTGCAGCCTATGATCATTTGTATTGTGGAATCGTTTTCTGTAAGATATAGTGCGTGTTTTTGATATACGAAATACAGGAATGTATCTCCATCTGCATCAGTTTTGTAGTGCACAAAAAACAAGAGCAGTTTATGGACTGAACTGATTTAAGATGTTTTCCCAGCCAAAGAGTGCTTAAAACCCTCTGACCATTCTGGACCAATGTCTTTTTTCTCAGCAAGTCATACACAGCTCATTAATGAATTAATTGCAGCCATTAAACCACACTATAACTGTACAATGGTCATTTTAATACTAAATATTTTTCAGTATTTGTGTGTGTTTTGGGGTGCTTTGGGTTTTTGGTGCTTAGGCGTTCATATTCATAAGAAGGTGAGTTTGGCGGAAGTCTGTTATTTGGATATCAATGTTTGATATTTACGCATATGTATGTGAGTGTAATGGATTCATAATATTCTGTTTTTAGGGCCCAGGATGGAGCACACAACTGTTTGCATCAGTTCTGACATGCAACCCTGTTGACATTCACATTGTACATTCACATTCACCTCCACAAGCATCCCGACCCATTCTCTCTCAAAGCTTGTGTTGAGCACCCGGAAGGGGATACAAAGATTTACATTTAATTCCTTCAGAGTCCCTTACTTCTGTTTTCCTTGACGTTTATATGAAGCGATGAAGCAGGCAGATCACACACACACACACACACACACACACACACACACACACACAGGAGATGCAGGGAGCACTCAACAATACCTGAGAGATTTCACCAAAAGCCCTGGTTACACCAAGTACTCTTCTGTAGATGGTGCTCTGTGCTTTTGTGTCGGTCCTGAGAGGTGTAAATGTGAAAATCATCGGTTTGGTGAGATTCTCACTGCAGTATTTCTCTCTACAGGGTCAGACAAGGAGAAAGCTCACTTTTGCTGTCGTAGTAAAATACAATTGTGGTTTACACTGTCATAGTAAAATACAATTGTGG
The DNA here is from genome assembly GCA_027564155.1 of Gymnocypris eckloni scoliostomus. Lineage (NCBI taxonomy): Eukaryota > Metazoa > Chordata > Actinopteri > Cypriniformes > Cyprinidae > Gymnocypris > Gymnocypris eckloni. The sequence continues at coordinate 41,486,143 of CM050412.1, forward strand.
TTTACAAGTTACACACTCTCTTTAGTTTCCATTTTGTCTGATAAGGCAAATAAGTTTAGGGCTTTCTTCAAAATTCTCTGTTGGGCTATTAATATTCTGTTATTTTTAAGTGACAGGAGTTGCATTTTCTATTATTTTTAAGTGACAGGAGTTGCATTTTTTTTTTGTGGACAATAAAATGCCTTGGGGGAACAAAGAACCACATAGAATACTCAGAAATCACCTAGTTTCAACCACCCAGAACTCCCTAGAAACCTCTTCGCAACCACTCAGAACACCGTAGAATAGAAGCAGTGACTTTTGCATTGTTGAAAACTCTGTTCTTCTAAAGTAGAAAACTCAGAAGAGAAGACCAGGAGAATTTCGGATTGGATTGTCAGCAGAATTTCTTTATTCTATGACATGTTGATGGTAGCTGCAGTCATCGAAAATCTCATTCTTAAGTAATTTACAGGTTGTCTTATAGGTATTTTTGGAGGAGGGATTCTTAGAGGTGGAGACAAACATCAAAGAACGCAAACATCTGAGGGAGGCGTTAGTTAGTTACAGGAAACTTCCCGTGGTCCAATAAACCTAACAAAGGTTGAATCTCTCAGTAGTCTGACTCCTTGATCTTACCATTAACATAAGAGACAAAAGGCACAGCTGTCTCGAGCTCAAATGGTCAGGAAACGCTCTCAAACATCTGTATTTCCTGACACTTTCTTTAGTCAGGAAGTGTATCTAAATTAAACATTTAAAATAAAATTTGTAATCCTTCAGCATGCACTGAAATAAGTGAAACTTTTGTGCATTTTAATATTGGTCTAGTCAAAAACAATAGTTTCCAGATGTATTTATTTATTTACCCTTGTCTGGAAGGGAAAATTAAAATAATCTATTTTGTTTAAATAGCATTTTCAGTTGATACAAGTATGATGATGTGCAGAACACTTACTAGCTGGCTTATGACTGCAGAAATTACTGTGGCTTTCATTCAGTTTTTTAAATTGCATGCATATTTTTAAAATACATAGTATTAAGCATTATAGTCTTTCAAAAGTCTTTATTTAGTAAACTAAATCAAGCATTGATTAAAAAAGGACTACTTTCATATTACTTTATACTTTCATAGCGCTTGCATATTGTTGCTCTTTTGTTGGTTTTGTTGTTTCTATTGTTCTCATTTGTAAGTCGCTTTGCAAGTACATGTAATTTAATGTAATATTATAGCTAGTTTATCTTTCGTTTATGGTGAAATGAAGTTAAAAAAGCCGAAAAATGATTATACTGACCTACATGAAGTAACTTTTTAAAGAAGAGTAGATGTATGGTGTTTATGATAATCCTTTTACTTTGCATGAGTGTTTTTGTCTTTAGGAAAGGAAATATTTTTTATTAATATTAAATCAAAATGTAAGGTTTGAGCCAAACCATTAATATAATTTAAGAATAACTAATATAAAAGCTGGTCCAAAGTATAATTTTATCAAGATACATTTTTTTTATTATTATTAACAATTTCTCTATTATATAAACTGCAAAACCAATTGAGATCATTTATACAACCTTTCAAAAAAAAAGGCAATGCAATAACAGCGTTATAAAATGTTTCTTACAGCGTGAGAAATTCTTTATTTTTTGTTATTATAAAATACTTGTTAAACGTCCTGACTCCTGATCATTTCTCTCCTAATTGGCATTCATTCTTGGAAAGTTTTTATCCGCCACATGTTTACTCGCACCCTTCAGACTGACGCTACTGCTGCTGTATCTGCTCATCTATTCCAGGATGCTTTCTGAGTCAAAGGCGAATGCGTTTAGTACGGCCTTTGGCTGCATATATATGCTGGTGGTGTCAGTTAGTGTTCAGTTTGATAGAGCGTTCAGACTAGATGACATACATAGAGTACATTACAGTTGTATGAATCATTAATCAAGTAGCACTTGAATTTGCAAAAGGTAAACTGCAACGTGTTTAATTAATGCAGTCAGACAGCAGCCTGGGGCTCATATATAATATGTAGTGTGCATTGCATTACAGAAAGATGCTGTTGTTGCTTCTTAATTTTAATATCAATTGTGAAGTACGCTCCGGACATGCTCATGACAGATTTAGTGAGATTCACCCGGCTTGTTTCATAAAGGGGGGGCTGCATATAATTTAAGTTTTATTGCATTTTTGAAATCAGACCTGTTAATCAAGACCTGGTCTATTTTTTACTTAGTTTATGTCCTTGAATAATAATGTGTGTAATGTTTGAATAATGAGTCTGTGAAATCGTGCATGGCTCACAAAAGTCTTGGTACATTACTGTCATCAGTAATCAGATGTATGTGCTTGAGTGCATTGCATATGCATATGTTCACCTCAAACTATGGTTTCTGCATCTCTGTCAGTACAGATTACTATGGTTTAACCTCTCACGTATGCTGCCAGAGGCTGTTGACTGCCATTTCTGGTTTGTGCATCCTATCATGTTTTTATCACAGTTTTTGTTTTGCTATTAAAGTTCTTTGTTACCTGAAGAAATGTTTGCCATCCAAACAATGAAAAAGTCCCTAAAAATAGATAATAATAAAATAAATACTGAATAATAATAATAACAATAATAAGAAAAACACCTATGGATTAAAATCTGTATTTAATTTTTTGTCAAAAACTGAGGGTGAATAAGCCTCAAATGAAAAGATGCATAAAGCTTGTGCATGTGCACGACTCTATGCAGCAGTTCATAGTTGCACCTCCAAGGTTCTTCATTGTCCAAAACAGCATTCTATACGGGCTCTTATACATCGTCTCGTGCTTCTGCTGCAATGATGTCAAAATGTGGAGAGGATAAGGACACATTAGTTTGAGAAGCACTATTTTATCATCCTCAGGCAAACTTTCTCCAATTGTGAGCACATGCGGTGGTTCATTTTTGCCATTTAGTGTTAAGGAGAAGAAAAACAGGTCTTTGGCCTCTGATCAAAAGTTTGGAGTAATTGGAACACTTATGATTTTTTTGTATATTTTTGAAAGAGGTCTCTTATGCTCATCAAGACTGTATTTATTTGATCAAAAATACAGTAAAACAGCAGTATTGTGAAAAATGTATACAATTTAAAATAACCATTTTCAATTTTAAACAAACAAATATATTTTAGATTCATATTTATTATATATGTATAATTTATTCCTGTGATGCAAAGCTGAATTTTCAGCATCATTACTCCAGTCTTCTGTGTCACGTGATCCTTCAGAACTCATTCTAATAAGATGATTTGCTGCTAAGAAACATTTCTCATTATTATCAATGTTGAAAACAGTTTTACTGCTCCGTAATTTATGGAACTTCTTTCAAAAACATCTCAATTAATCTAGGTGTTTGACCGGTAGTGTGGTCACTGACCACATTGGTCTCTATGGTTGCTGTAAACAGGCGTTTAACATCAGAGCTGTTACTGTATGTCCTTCAGCATGACTAGAATGCTTTTTTTGGCCAGTCCACATCCAGAATAATACCGATCTGTTTTTATATTGTCTAGGGGTGCTCCTATCAGGATTTTTGAGGCCGATCACCGATCACAGAAAGCAGTATCTGCCAATCCGATCACCGATACTGATCTTTTTAAAGCCTTCTTTATCATGTATAATTTTTTATAGTGATGATACAATCAAGATTTGTAGACATTTATTCAGGAACTGAATTTCATTTTTTAAAATGAATTCCCTTCTCAGGGAACTCTTGTGAGGGAGGATTTTTAATTTGAAGGGTGGAAGAGGGCATTTATTTGAACATTTTCTAAAATATATATTTATCTCTCCTAAACGTTTGATTATGCACTGCATTTTTGTTTTGACGATCGTTCAATTGTTGCACAATAGCTTACACACAGCACAAGCCTGATTTCATGAGCTGTATGTGAGATGGGCCTTTTACACCAGATTCACACTGACTCCGTTTGCAGTGCGTATGCAGTCCATGTAAACTTTCACAAATTTACTAAACAATGTAAAAAAAAAGTAGCCTGAACAAAGATTTTTTTTTTTGGAGAAGTCAGTTTAATATTTCGTCAGTGTGAACTGAACAAAAATACTCATAACATGTCGCTAGCAAAAGTTGTTTTGTTTACCTTACTCAAGTATTACTCAAGTATTAGATACTCAAGTATTTGTTCACAACATATCCAAGTGTTCTTCCAACTTTTCTAATTAAATAATCTGAACAAACAATTTTACATTGAACAATATTGCACACGTTCCCAGCATGCATTTTTCCTTTGCTTTCCAAATAACATTTTATGTTATTTAGTATAAAAATATTATCATTGTTTGAAATTTTACTGAGTGCACTGATCCGTTAACATGAGCGCGGAAAAAATACGCACCCCTGACCGCATACGCAAAGCAAACGGTGTGTTTCACGAGTTCACCCTTACATTTAATCTGAAAGCAATAGTAAGCATATTTTGGCTTGCTGTCCTGGGGGAGGGCTCCAAGCCCGGAATATGGCCCGAACCCAGAGAACTCCCCCGTCCCAGATGTGGGATGAAATAGATTAGGGGTGAGGAGTTGGGGTGGAGGAGGGATGCCGGAAAACTGTCACTGGACAGAGGTAGGCAGGCTGTATCTATCTATATGTACGCATTGTGCTCGTTAGGATGGTTAGCTAAACGAGTTGCACCTGTGCCAAATCGGTTGATTATCTGATCGTGCTCCTCCCGAACCTTGTTAATAAAACATCATGTGTGTGAACCTGGTATTATGTGTGCGCTTCGAGTGTGTATGAGTGCATGGTCTCCAGGAGAGTGCGCGAGTGCTGCATGGTTTAAACACTGGCAAAAATAAAACATAAATGCAATTTATAAACTTTAGTGAAGACATGATACTGCCACAATTGTGCAAGTGACAATTCATGTCAACTGTGCAGCACACTTATAGACAGGCTTGATGTGTGGTAATTTGAAGCCATTTGCGCATTTTAAGAAAGAGAGAGAGCGTGCGTGCTGTGATTCACTTACGCTGTTTGTGACATTGTCTCACAGAAACTTAAAAGTTATTTAATGAAGAAATATGAATTGTACAAGATGGTACAATGGTACAATCAGACGGTGCCGCTGCATGTCCAGTCAGTCCTCTCACGGCAGGTGCATCATCAACTTGAGATATTTTTTTTTTAGATCTGACTTTTTAGAGACCGCCGATCAAACATCCCAACGTGATTATCGGCCGATTGTGATCGGTAACCGATCAATCGGAGCACCCCTAATATTGTCCAAGCTTGCATGTCACAAAGCGAATGTCCCTTCTGAATCCATTTGAGTCTCAATGTGACTGATAATCATCTGTAATCTGTGTCTCTCATCAGAGTGGGTGTTTGGGCCCCGTTCAGACAACCGCAGGAGCAAGAGTGAGGTGAACTGCATCAGCATCAGCATGAATGAAATGAGCGAACTCTCGCATCCAGTGGACACTCGCTGCATCGTGTACAATCACTCCGACTGCCCGAGCGCTGTTAAGCCAGAAGAACTGGTGGTCACCATCGATGAGACCTTGCAGCTACCTCGTGAAGCTTACAGTGGGACCTAACTGAGACCAAACTATCACCGTTTGATCCAGCCCTTTATTATGAGGAGAAAAGCACGGTGCTTCAGTTTGATCAGCATCAATGATGTTGAAAGCTGGCGTGTTGAAGTCACATGGCGGAAGACTTATCCTGGGATGAGGAAAACTGAAGAATCTGGGAGACTTTAGAAGGAATAGAATCACTTTAAAGTACATCAAATGTTCCGTATTGAGTGCTGTGAGACACTTTATATTTTCAAATAGAATAGAGAAAGAGAAAAGACACTTCTGTATCATTCATATCAGTCTCGTCACACAATATTTTGGTTTATTTTTCTTGTTTTGTGGAGACATGCACTGTGAATCTAGAATAGTGTTCTGCTGTTATCCATTTCCTACTCTACCTACAACCCGCTATGGTTTGATTTTACCACTTTTTGCAGATATTTATGGCTGAGTGCTTATGGTATTTGCAAATACTCACATTTTATTCAATTTCAGGTTTTCTGCAATCGACTATGCTGCTTAAAAACAGAAATGCTTAGAGATCTTCTCTCTACAGGTTGTTTGAAATTTCAAGTAATGAAGATGGTTTAGATAAACAGCCTTTGATGAAAAAATTATCAATATTCAATCCATAATGGCTATTTCCTCTAAGGCCGTGTTACCAAAAATGTGTTTTATAATGGAGAGAGATGCTACACAAACACTTCTCACTGAACATATATATTTAAATGGTAGAAAACTGCAGTTAAATAGACTTTTGATAATATATGCGAGTTATATGTTGACAAAATGGTCTAAATTTTTTTTTTAAATCTGTTTACGTCACTACTAAAAGGGCTTTAATTTCAGGTTTTCACTGCAGATGCTCGTCATAATAAAGCTTCAGATCTGAACAACACATTTTTAAACACAGACATTAAAGTCAATGTGTATTAAAAAGGCACTTTGCAGAATTATCACTTATCAAATGTTTCAAACTGCCAAACTTTGCCAACTTCTGCTATCTTCTCTTTTATACATTTTAACAATAAATGTTAAAAAATTATAAAAAATTAAAAGAATGCTCTGGTCTAGACCATTTACCTGGGGCCTATTTCAGAAAGCAAGTTTACCAAATAAGCCAGGTTTATTTCAGTTAGTCTGACTTATTGTCAGTTGATTTGGTTCAAAATAAGTCAGACTTACTAAATTAAGCCTGTCTTATTTATTTGGTAAACTTGTTTTATGAAACAGCCCCAGGTCACTCTTGCCATATCAACAACTTGTTTTGACCTTTGTTTCCAAAGTGTAATTATGTCAGATGTCACAAAAATGCAAAAAATACTAAAATTGTTTGTTGTTGGCATAATTCACATGCTCGTCCAGTCATGCCATGTAACAATAATCTAAATATGTTGTAGAAAACACAGAACATATGTTTTTCATGTTGTGAAATGTCATGTCCTGCATTTTACATGAATGCCACAAAAGTCACCTTAATAAATGTGTGACATTATATCTAATTTATCTAAAACAACTTGCTTGGTATTCATTTGTATGTAATTGTTTCTGCTACAAAAACAAAGTCTGGCACATTTTTAAGAACTTATATATGTAAAAGTTATTAGTGGGTACTTTTTCAGTGATATTAATGCAAGTAGAAAAACAAACTAGTCTTCAGCACAGAAAAGTGGCATGCCAAGGTTTCCAATATGAGATTTTTTATAAAGTTATAATTCAATTTTATGCATCTATTATAATTATCATACTTTTACTATACTGTTATAAGTAACTCTTATTTTCCCACTGTTTTAATGTTATTTGTATTCTGAGTGTATGCGCACTGACCTTAAAAGGCGGGAGCGCCGTGAAGTCATCACTAGGGCTGTTCGATTCCGACATTTTTGGAATCGAGTCCGATTCCGATTCCTGGTTCTGGAATCGATTCCTCACTGTTGTTTTCGATTATTGTTTTTATTTTATTTTTAGATCGAAGGAACCTAATCTCGCCATGACTACAGCGTGTAAAGGTCGTAGAAAGTAGTAGCATTCGTATAATGAAGCTTTATTTGTAAAAAAAATAATAAAAATTACGATTGATTTTTAAATTGTAATTTTGTCTGCTTTGCCCGTGAAATTAGTCTTAGCCCACTGCTCAGGGACATGCGTTTTTCGCATGAATTGAACAAGAATGAATTGTCTAGAATAAATGTGCACAGTTCAGCTGAATGATAAAGTTTACTTTGACTGTATGATTTGCACAAAATTAGCAAACACCGAAACATAATAAACAGAACATTAACAATAACACTGATAGAGTTCGTGGTTTATCTGTCAATCAGATGTGCTCTCGACAACTGATCTATGCTCGTGACGTTTTCTTTCAGAATAATCATTGGCTGATAGAAATAAAACAATAAAAAGTATTTTAGATGGAAATAAAATCAAGTCGATCACGTCATTATCTGTCGTTCAGCGCTCAAAATTGTTGACAACATAAGCCAGTTCCACCATAAAATAACCTCCGAATCGTTTTTTTTTATCTGGTTCATTAAAACTATCTGAAATAACCTTTTCGTCCTCAAATTCTGATGTTCTCAGCACCGAGTCGTTTTAATTCAGTTTATTTTCCTGAATTTAAATGTGTGCAGGCTTCGTAGGATGCAGCCTCCCGTTTGAGAGGCACCAAAAGATAAGCTTTGTTGAACTGAAAAGGGCTTTGAATGAAGAGTCGATTCCTCTTGATGGGGTCGAATCTCGATTCCCAAAGCCTCGGAATTGAAGACTCGATTCTTTTTGGAATCGATTCCCAGCCCTAGTCATCACAACAACATTCCACACTTCCTCGCTCGCAGACTTTTACCTCGCCTGCAGTTTTCTTTTGAGCGGCTTTGCGCTTCTATTTCCACGGCCGTTCATTTTTGATCAATAAACAGAGTGCTCGTAAGTACAGACATATTATCTATGCAGTGTTTAACGTTAAGATGCGGTTTCTGTTGTAGCTGCGTTTGTGAGGTAAGCAGTTCAGTCGGGGAGAAAGTCCAACTTTGTTGTGTTTTTATGATAACATTAGCCTACTTGTCTTTACCATGAAGGGACTATTAGCGGTTCGTCTTCTTCTACCTTTGTAACGTTACAGGTGGCACAAGTCACTTTTACCCTATTAAAATGATAAGAGATGTTAAACATCTGAGGCAGAGTTTCAAAATCAAGGCTTTAAAAGTATGTGCAGGAGATTCTGAGAAAAATAGGCCCTACTAGTGATACATTCAATTTTAATATTTTAATGCTTTTGTAATATATTAAATATAAAAATGTAAAATTATACCAAAGATAGACCATAAAGTTTTATTGAGAGCTTGCATAAAAAAAATGAATTAAATGAGGTGGGTTAGTCAGTTTAGGTTATTCGATTCATGCATGTATGATTTTGAGATCCCTGTTTTCACACTGAGGACAACTGAGGGACTCATTCACAACTATAACAAAAGGTGAACACATTTATTGATGCTCATTTGCTTGCATTCTATGCTTTTTACTTGGTTACAGTCAGTTTTTTAAACAAAAATATAGACTGTAAAAGACTGCTGTACATTTTACAGTAACTTACTGGCAGCTGGATGTTACTGCTGTAATGTTTATTTTCATGTAGTTTAAAAAAAAAATTACCCGTAAAAAACAATCAAATTGTGGTACAGCACTGTAATCCATAATTTTTTACCACCCCAACCCCAAACAAATCTAGCTGAAAAAAGGGCATCACCACAGTCCTCTGGGCACTTTGTATCATGGCAAAACATACACATACTGAAAAGCAAAAACAAGTAAGTACACTAGCAGTCAAAAGAACTGCTTTTTGAACAGTAAGATTATTTTATGTTTTTGAAGAATTCGCTTCTGCTCACCAAGCTTGCATTTATTTGATCCAAAATACAACATAAGCAGTAATACTGTAAAAAATATTTGTACTATTTAAAATAACAGCTTTTTATTTGAATGTAATTTATTCCTGTGATCAAACTACATTCTCAGCAGCCTTACTTCAGTCTTCAGTGTCACATGATCCTTCAGAAATAATTATAATATGCTGATAAACATGTATTATTATTATTTTTAGTATCATCGTCATCATAAATATTTAAAACTGTTTATTACATTTTCTTAAGGATTATTTGATAAATAGAAAACCCCAAAGATCAACATTTGTCTGAAATAAAAATATTTTGTAACATTATACACCAGGGGTTCTTAAAGTCTGCATTCAAGGGTCCAAATCTGAATTTGAATCATCCGTGTCAAAGGTCCGGACCGGAACAATTAGTTATTACAAAACTTGTTTTAATAAACATACAGTAGCCTACATAATATGCATTACAAATTGACACTTTTTTTGAAAAAATAAAGTGCCCTTTGCATTCAAAATACATTAATAACAAGAGAAAAAGTGGCAAAACAATAAATGTAAGTTTCTGCAATAGAGGTCGACCAACAAGGGTTTTTCTCTGGACAACGCCAATATTTAGAAATGCCGATGGCCGACATTAGATGCTGATTTTTTTGGGCTGATACGTTTGGCCGATTTACTTTTTTCCCTTTATTTATAATAGAGAGTTTGAGTAAATGTTTATTGCAGGGCACAAGATGGTAATAGTAGTAGTAGTGATAGCCTAATGTATAGTAATAATACATGGGTTATTACAATACATGCAATAATGTATGGGTAATACATGCAATAAGCACCTTATCAAAACAGTTCTGAAGCATGCTTTTCGTTAATGTTTGCAGACAGACACCAGTGTTTCCCCAGACTGGCACATGGGGGGCATATAAAATACTACTTTTATTTAGCAAGGATGGTTTAAATTGATTTGAAGATAAAGACATTTATAATTACAAAATATTAATATTTCAGATAAATACTGATCTTCAGAACTTTCTATTCATCAAGGAAACCTGAACAAATTAGACTCGGATGTTTTCAACAAAAATAATAATAATAACTTCTAAAGTTACGTATGTAACCCTGATTCCCTGCGTAGGGAACGAGACACTGCGTCCTCTAGGGGTCACTATTGGGAATGACGTCAGCGTGACCCATGTCTGAAACATACATACAAAAACACCACATGTTGGCCATTGACAGCCTATGACGTCACTACCGGCACGACCACAGTATAAAGGGGCGCCAGGGAATACGTCATCCACTTCTTTGTCTGAATCTTGCGTCCGAAGCATGGCACAGAGCCTAGAGGACGCAGTGTCTCGTTCCTTAATCAGAGAACCAGGGTTACATACGTAATCTTAGACATTCCCTTTCGAGGGAACTTCGAATTGCGTCCTCTAGGGATTGCTATGGGGAACGCAATACCCACGCCACCATGCTGACGGGAGTGCAAGCCAAGCACAAAAGCGAGCACTAAGTACCAACTCGACCAGGTTAAGAGAGTTGCCCCTGGGATGGTGGACGGCGAAGGTGAAAGGCGAAACTGGGGCCTAACCAACCCAAAGAAAGGACACAAAGCCGTAGCGTGTAAACCATACTGTACAGGATTTGAGAAAGAATGCAAAATACTTGATGTGCGATCTTACCACAACATGGCTTTGAGAAAATGCCCAGAGACTTAGCATGTGTACTTACCATAACATGGATTTGAAAATGTTCTAGGGAGTCGTAAAGCGAATAACTTAACAGGGAGGCAAAGAGAGCAACCTGAATTTGCTGACTCGTAGAGCTATAGGGAGTGGAGAATCTCAACTGAAATGCTCGGAAGGGAGCAGCATGCTCCACATTTGCATAATGTGTGCCCATGGGCTGTCTTTCGCGCTGTATGCGGTAGACCAATCACAGCAGTGAAAGGCGGGGTTTAGAGAGACTGATTCTTCGAACTGCTTCGCACGAGTCGTTTAGGAATTATTAGAAATTAGGTCAAACTAAAGCCATTTTTTGAGAAAACTAAAGAGTTTTTTTTTACCTTGGATGCATGTGAACCTGTTTTAGGACACTAATAAAACGTCTCAGGTTACGTATGTAACCATGGTTCCCCGAGTGGGGAACGAGACACTGCGTCCCCTAGGGGACGCAGATGTCTGAAGATACATATGTAAAAACACCATCCGTTGGCCGGCGACAGCCCATGACGTCACTACCGGTGCGACCATAATAAAAGGATCGTCGGGAGAATACATCATCAGCTTCTTCGTCTGAAGCTTGCGTCCAAGCATGGCCCAAAGCCTAGGGACGCAGTGTCTCGCTCCCCACTGGGGAACCATGGTTACATACGTAACCTGAGACGTTCCCCTTCATGGGAACTCGAACTGCGTCCCCTAGGGGTCGCTACGGGGAACGCTATTCCCACGCCACCATGCTGAGGGGAGTGCAAGCCAATTTCGCGAAAAAGTTGAGCACTAAGCCAACTCTACCAGGCTAAGGGTGTTGCCCCCGGGACGACCGATGGCTGTCAGTGACATTATCCCCTACGGCCAGAAAGCCTGAGCTGCATACCCTAAATCCTTACCTGCTGGGTGCCGGGTCTAACGGACCCAGGGTAGAGCTCAAAGGTCTGGAATCAGAATGATTCCTTTAAGGGGATATGGCCAAGTACCTAGTGGTAATAGCTAGGTCCTGGCCGGTCACTCAGAAGCTACCGCTTGCTCTGCACAAGCTTTCTGAGGGACTGTCTCAACAGACCCTTTGGTAGCGACATCCTTTTTTTTTTTTTTTTTGGAACCCAAAATATATGGGGCAAAAGGAGGCGGGGCCCAAGGCACAAACCGGGGCTTTAACCAACTCAAAAGAGGGCACGGCTGTGCGCGTAACCCTACCGTGCAGGATTTTTGAAAGAACGCAGAACCTTGATGTGCGAACTTACCACTTGAGTGGATTTTAAAAAAGTGCCCAAAGTCTAGCGTGCGCACTTACCATAACATGGATTTTTAGAAAAGAACGCAGAACACTTGATGTGCGATCTTACCACTGAGTGGATTTTTTCAGAAGTGCCCAAAGATATTAGCGTGTGCACTTATCTAGATGTGTAACGTTCTATGGCTCCGGGGTGGAGAATTATTCACCCTTCAGATTGAGGGGGAACTCAGACGCTCAGAAGGGAGCGGCATGCTCATAAATGACCCTCTATGGTGAGGGGAGCAATGCTAGCTCTTACCAATGAGGCTCTAAGAGCGGAGAACTCATCCCTCAGAGTGAGTGGACTCAGACGCCCAGAAGGGAGCGGCATGCTCATAAGTGACCCTCTATGGTGAGGGGAGCTATGCTAGCTCGACCAACACGGAGAGCGACCTATCACAGAGCTCTGGAGAGCGGAGAACTCATTCGTCAGAATGAGAGGGGAACTCAGACGCTCAGAAGGGAGCGGCCTGCTCATAGATGACCCTCTAGATGAGGGGAGCAAAGCTAGCTCTACCAGCACGAGCTCTGGAGGGCGGAGAACTCATTCCTCAGAATGAGAGGAAACTCAGACGCTCAGACGGGAGCGGTATGCTCATATATGACCCTCTAGGTGAGGGGAGCAAAGCTAGCTCTACCGACAGCAAGCTCTGGAGGACGGAACACTCATTCCCCAGAATGAGAGGGAACTCAGACGCCCATAAGGGAGCAGCGTGCTCATAGGTGACCCTCTGTGGTGAGGGGAGCAGTGCTAACTCTACCCATGAGGAGCTCTGGAGAGCGGAGAAACCATTCCTCAGAGTGAGGGAACTCAAACGCCCAGAAGGGAGCGGCATGCTCATAAATGACCCTCTAGGTGAGGGGAGCAATGCTAGCTCGACCAACAAGGAGAGCCATCTATCACAGAGCTCTGGGGAGCGGAGAACTCACTCCTCAGAAATGAGAGGGAAATCAGACGCTCCGAAGGGAGTGGCACGCTCATAATAACCCTCTAGGTGAGGGGAGCAATGCTAGCTCTACCAACAACGAGCCCTGGAGGGTGGAGAACTCACTCCTCAGAATGAGAAGGAATTTAGACGCTCAGAAGGGAGCGGCATGCTCATAGGTGACCCTCTAAGGTGAGGGGAGCAAGGCTAGCTCAACCAACAGGAGAGCGACCAATCGCAGAGCTCTGGGGAGCGGAGAACACATTCTTCAGAATAAGAGGAGAACTCAGAAGGGGCACGCTCATAGGTGACCCTCTAGTTGAGGGGAGCAATGCTAGCTCGACCAACAACGAGCTCTGGCGAGTGGAGACTTAGACGCTCAGAAGGGAGCGGCATGCTCATAGGTGACCCTATATGGTGAGGGGAGCGATGCTAGCTCAACCCACAGGGAGCGCTACTAGCCTGGATCTAGTATCGACGAGTGATGTAATCACTGCGATAGCCGATAGCCTTTAGAAATGGATCGTACTCATCCATTGGTTGCAGGGGAATTAGAGAGGATCAAGAGGGCAGATGCCCCCCTAAGGGAAAAGAGTAGATGTCTTACTCTGGTCCGGACGAAAGTGTCATATAGGACGCTTCATCCGGAACACCTCCCTCAGGTTTTGCCTCTCTCTGACCCATGCCTCTCTTTAGCCCTACCCGCAGGCGGGGGAGGGGCATGAGTCGCGAGACTAGCCTTCTGAGCCCATCTCTGATCCCCAGACCGAGATGGGCTAGGACCCCTGGTTGTTCGGGCTCATACCTGGACTTTATAGAAAGCCTTATCCAGGTCTTTCAGCAGATCAGTCTGGTACGCCTGAAGCACCGCCATAGTGTGCAACGAAGCGACGATCTGACCTGCTGCTGCATATGCCCTGCCATTTAAGCAAGATTCAGGGGCTTAGATGGCAAGGAGGGAGCCTTGAGAGAGGATGTCTCGCCCACAGCGAGATAAGCTGGCTATCATCTCTTGCACAGGGGGCATCCCCTCATAGCCATTTTCACGCACCTCAATGTCAGCATAACTAGTATGCTGAAACCTATGAATACGAGAAAAATAGCTTTTTCCACTCCTTCTCAACCTCCACATCGAGATTTATGAAGAAAGGAAGGCTCGCTCGAGCTGGGGTTTTATGGCCAGAAAGATTTATTTTTATGATCCATAACCTCCAAAAACTCATTCATATGCAGTGCAGGAGGATTGAGAGGTTCAGTCTCAACTTCCTCACCCTCAAACATCTCCTGCTCTTCCTGGGCATAACCCAGCAGAGCACTAACCGCTGAATCTGATGATGTCAGAAAGATCGCATCATCACAATCCAGCAGCTCACTCGCTGCAGACGCACGCCAAAAGGCGGTCTTTCTCTAACTCATCGGCCATATCCAACTGCGAACCCCGCGATTTCAATCGCCTCCGTGCCTCGGCAGCGGTGGGTACCGAATCGCGGAAGCAGACGGCTGCCCCTCTTTCCTCGAAAGAGGGACAGACGAGAACGGAGCTTTCTCAGAGAACAGCTCACAGTGCACGCAGATTGCCCCTCAAAGACATCGGCGTGCTCTTCGCCCAAACAAAAGGCATAGCGATCGTGTGTCATCGGGTGTCAAATAACGAGGACACGGATCCACACACTTCTTGAACGCCTTGCTAGTGCTCGCCATGATAAATAAAGGAAAAATGTATTCCTACCAGAATGCACGTTTCTTCAAACAGACCAGTCAGTGAAGACGAAAAAGCTGATGATGTATTCTCCCGACGATCCTTTTATTATGGTCGCACCGGTAGTGACGTCATGGGCTGTCGCCGGCCAACGGATGGTGTTTTTACATATGTATCTTCAGAAACGAGTCACGCTGGATGCATTCCCCGTAGCGACCCCTAGGGGACGCAGTTCGAGTTCCCATGAAGGGGAACAATATGATTAACCTTAAAAATGGCATTATAGGGGCACTTTAAAATTATTGAAGTGCCTTTTATCACAATAATGAAATGTTACCACAATTCCATAAGAATTAAATGGGAATCCTTAAATGGGATCAAGCATGAAGGCAAGTCGAGAAGCAATTGTAATTAGCCCATATTAACATTAAGATCGTTGTATTTCTGGCCCAACAGCCATCCTGCTTGTACTTGATTATTCAGCTTTATTCAGTTAGGAAGCAGTTGTCCGATGGAGCTAAAGGAGACTTGAAGAAAGTTTTTCTATTAAATCTGCTAATAAAACAATAATACAGTAAACATCAGTAGGAAAGTAGGCTGTCTCCACTTCATACGCATCAGGTGCCACAGAAGTATGTCATAAAAATGCATAACTGACAACATTTGTGCATTTGCAAGGTTAAGAGTGTAATATAATGTCTTGTGTGAATTGATTTATCAGATCTGAGTTCCTCGATGGGACCTGCATGATAATTAGCAGTATTTTCTCTCTGACATGTTTCATATTCAATGTCCTAGTTCTGTAGGCAGAGTTTGAAAGTTCAGGACTATTAGTCAGAAATTCATTGATTCTTCAGATGCGAGACACAACACGTCCCGCAAATTTATGGGTAACTCTTTACATAAGGTCAAATTAGTTAATGCATTGGTTAACATTAGCTAACAATGAGCAGTACATTTGTTACAGTATTTATTACTCTTTGTTAATGTTAATTAATACAAATGCAACTGTTTAGTGTTAGTTCATGCTATCTCAGCTCCATATTATCAATAGATACAATTTTGATTGTAGTAAATGTTGAAATTAACTTTAATAATAATAAATACTTTGGTAGTATTTTTCATTGTTAGTTAATGTTAACAATAGTTACGTTTACATTTATGCATTTAGCAGACGCTTTTATCCAAAGCGATAGTGCATTCATGCTATACATATTTTTGTCAGTACATGTGTTCCCTGGAAATCGAACCCACAACCTTTGTGCTGCTAACACAATGCTCTACCACTGAGCCACAGGATCACTGTATAGGAACACAAATAGTTAGTTAGTTATCACCTGTTATTAGTTAAGCAAATACCAGCATTTCTACTTTTAAATTAATTCAAGATTGATCCTTTATATATATATATATATACAATTTTTTTTTCATTTAAATTTTTTAGTTGCATTGTTTTGCCATTTTTATTATGTATGTGCATCTGTTTTAATATATATGTAATATTTTAGTATGAAGATTAATATTTCTATAATTTTTTTATTGTTTTACTATGTAACTAAAACTATAGATAATATAATAATATAATATACACACACATACACATTACTGTTCAAAAGTTTGGGGTCGGTAAGTTCTTTTAAGATGTCTCTTATGCCTCGTAAAGGCTGTATTTATTTGATAATAATACAGTAAAATCAGTAATATTGTGTAATATTATTACAATTTAAAACAGCCATTTTCTATTTTAATATATTTTAAATGTAATGTATTCCTGTGATCAAATCTGAATTTGCAACATCATCACTCCAGTCTTAAGTGTCACATGATCATATGATTATTATCAATGTTGAAAAGAGTTGTGCTGATTAATATATTTGCCGTTTTGACTACAGTCATTTGTTTTTATGTATGTATGTATTAATTGATTTGTTTGTTTTATGTTTTTTATATTTGAAATGCATTTTTGAATTCTATATTTTTGTGTAACCTGCGTCTCGTCTAGTAAACATGGCGTCAGTGCTGTCACAGCTGATGGGTCAGTGGATGGATGTTCAGGGTCTCCTGATATTTCTGTGTGTGCTGCTGTTGGTGAAACACCTCCGAGATGTTCTTACAAACAACATGCCGCCAGGACCCTTCCCTCTACCTTTGGTTGGAAACTTTATAAATATAGGGTTTAGTGATCCACTTGGTGCCTTTCAGAGGGTAAGTCACATATCAAATACAAAAAAAAAAAAAATTCTGTGTGAACGTATAATAACATGTACAGATTATGTTGATCAGATTGCTGAGAGGTATGGAGATGTGAGCACTCTGTATCTGGGAAACAAACCTTGCATACTGCTTACTGGATACAAGAGTTTCAAAGAGGCGTTTGTAGAGCAAGCGGACATCTTCACAGACCGGCCGTACTTCCCTTTAGTTGACAAGCTCAGTAAAGGGAAAGGTACAGATGCAGAAAAAGCTATATTGCAGCAATCAGATTAAATCCTTGCAAAATCAGAAATAATTTTAGGTCTAAAATTGACCTTTGCCCACTTCATTCTGTCTGTGTAGGTCTGATTATGTCCAGCGGACACATGTAGCGTCAGCAGAGGCGTTTTGCTCTGACGACTCTCAAATACTTTGGTGTGGGGAAGAAAACTCTAGAAAACTTCATCCTGCAGGAGTGTCGCTTTCTCTGTGACTCTATACAGACTGAACGAGGTCAGCGAGCAACATTTTAGGGCTAAACATAATTTCTTCTCCTTCCCAGACAAGATTGTTGTCATTATTTTAATAAAACTCCAGAAATTCTAAATTAAATGGCAATGTAATATTTCAAGACCAGGGAATGACATTTTAGTTCAGTGTCACAATCATTTCTTGAAGGGCCGTGTGTACACACTGTCCTCTACAGGCCACCATTCGCAAGTGCAATTGTCCTTCGAAGGTCAAATATCTGGGAAACCACACTTGAGAGCTTGATCTTTCTGAATGTTCTTTCTTTCATTCTACATTATTTCATTTAAATGAATAAACAGTGAGATACAAGACCACATTGAAAATCTGGGATTTTTTGTGCTTGTAAATAAACAAAAATGTTCAGGATTTGAAAGTTTTAATAATAATAATAAATAAAATGTAATGATAATAAATAACTTAAACAATATAACAGACAATAATGTAATAATACTCATTAAAATATAAATACATTAAGTAATAAAATAATAATAATAAGTAAGAACAAAATGTAAAAATCATAAATTGTTAAAAAATATAATTGAATAATAGTAAATAAAAACTAAATGTTAAATAAATGAATTAATAGTGAGCAAATGTGTGGCAGCATTTTGATCTCATAACATTGTTCTTTTCTATCTTTATTGTGTTTCTAGGTTTGCCCTTCAAACCTCAGCATTTTGTGATGGATGCTGTGGCTAACATAATCTGTGGTTTGGTGTTTGGTCACAGGTTTGAGTATGATGACCATCATTTTCATCTGATGCAGAAGTATTTAGATGAATTCTTTCAGCTTCCCATCTCAAACTGGGGTCGGGTACGAGATCAGCCTGCTATCACAAGAACTAACTCCAAAGTTGAGAAAACTAGTTAAACTGAAAGGAAATTAATGCTGTAGCATAGCACTTGTCATTAAAGCCTATTTCATGTTTTATTAAAAGTATTGCTTGAACATATGTTTGTCCTTTATTTACAGTTATATAATCAGTTTCCGACCCTCATGTCGATGCTGCCAGGAAAACACCAGACGGCATTCGCCAGCATGTCGAAACTTAAGCCTTACCTGCAGGAGGAAATCCGAAAACACAAGGAGGAGAGAGACCCGTCCAACCCCAGAGACTACATCGACTGTTATCTGGAAGAGATTGAGAAGGTATTGTCCCAAGATGCCCTCATTTAATTATATTCCTTTAAAAGACCTTTATTGGTAGTTGGGACATGCATTAAGCACCTCCTTTGTAAATATTCATGTCTGCCCTACAGCGAAAGATGCTTTTTGCCTCATAATGGTGACATTACAACATTTAGGGGCTAAGTGGAACATAACTACTGAACTTTACTTGTCACTTGTTCCAAATTCTGCTTCTTTCCTTTTTCCTCTTTCCACCTCTTTAGGTGCTGCAATGGCACCAGTTTCTTAAGAATATGAACCTTTCAAATTTAATTTGTTTTAAGTTGTTTCAAACTTCAAATGCAAAATAGATATTATTCAAGGGAAACAAATCTTCAAAGTTAAAATACATTTTAATTACTTTACATTTATATAAAAGTACAAAAGTATATTTTTTGATAAAATAAATATATTAAGATTAACAGTATATAAATATGTAAATACGTATACATAATAAATATATCACCTAATATATTTATTATATATTCTAAAAGGAATATATAAGAAATGTATAAGGATTTATTAAGGAAACATACATTGGAAAAAAGTATATATTTGTATATTTAAAGTATATTTTGAAATAGATAAAAAATGTATCTGAAATTATTTTATATTTATATATATAATGTGTATACAGTGGGGCAAAAAAGTATTTAGACAGCCACCAATTGTGCAAGTTCTCCCACTTAAAAAGATGAGAGAGGCCTGTAATTTTCATCATAGGTATACCTCAACTATGAGAGACAAAATAAGAAAAAAAAAATCCAGAAAATCACATTGTAGGATTTTTAAAGAATTTATTTGCAAATTATGGTGGAAAATAAGTATTTGGTCACCTACAAACAAGCAAGATTGCTGGCTCTAAGAGGCTCCTCTGTCCTCCACTCGTTACCTGTATTAATGGCATCTGTTTGAACTCGTTATCAGTATAAAAGACACCTGTCCACAACCTCAAACAGTCACACTCCAAACTCCACTATGACCAAGACCAAAGAGCTGTCAAAGGACACCAGAAACAAAATTGTAGACCTGCACCAGGCTGGGAAGACTGAATCTGCAATAGGTAAGCAGCTTGGTGTGAAGAAATCAACTGTGGGAGCAATTATTAGAAAATAGAAGACATACAAGACCACTGATAATCTCCCTCGATCTGGGGCTCCACGAAGATCTCACCCGTGGGGTCAAAATGATCACAAGAACTGTGAGCAAAATCCCAGAACCACACGGGGGGACCTAGTGAATGACCTGCAGAGAGCTGGGACCAAAGTAACAAAGGCTACCATCAGTAACACACTGCGCCGCCAGGGACTCAAATCCTGCAGTGCCAGACGTGTCCCCCTGCTTAAGACAGTACATGTCCTGGCACGTCTGAAGTTTGCTAGAGAGCATTTGGATGATCCAGAAGAGGATTGGGAGAATGTCATATGGTCAGATGAAACCAAAATAGAACTTTTTGGTAAAAACTCAACTTGTTGTGTTTGGAGGAGAAAGAATGCTGAGTTGCATCCAAAGAACACCATACCTACTGTGAAGTATGGGGGTGGAAACATCATGCTTTGGGGCTGTTTTTCTGCAAAGGGACCAGGACGACTGATCTGTGTAAAGGAAAGAATGAATGGGGCCATGTATCGTGAGATTTTGAGTGAAAACCTCCTTCCATCAGCAAGGGCATTGAAGATGAAACGTGGCTGGGTCTTTCAGCATGACAATGATCCCAAACACATCGCCCGGGCAACAAAGGAGTGGCTTCGTAAGAAGCATTTCAAGGTCCTGGAGTGGCCTAGCCAGTCTCCAGATCTCTACCCCATAGAAAATCTTTGGAGGGAGTTGAAAGTCTGTGTTGCCCAGCGACAGCCCCAAAACAAGGTTCTTTCTTTCTTTAGGTTCTTTATTATTATTTGTCACATACACAGTCATACAGGGTATAATCAGTAGTGAAATGTAGGACAGGACAGGTCCGCTCAATGAAAAGTGCAAAAAAAAAAATATAATAATAATAAGATATAAAATAAAAAAACATAAGCAATAAAAACAATGAAACATAACACAAGAGAATATATATATATAAATATAGGTGAGAATGAAAAAGGGAACAAATAATAAAATAAAAAGAGTAAGATGTGCAATGAGATAAAATGTGCAATACAGTATACTGTGGATAATATATATTAATAAAAAACACGGATGTGCAAATAGGTTGTACCGGGTATGTACACATAGCAGCTGGATTATGGAGAATCCAGCTGGAGCAGCTGGATGATGGAGAATAATGGATGTGTATACAGTTTATTAAATTGAGTCCTGTGGATGTAATGATGTTATGAGACTGAGTTTAGGAGCCTGATGGCCTGAGGGAAGAAACTCCTCCGCAGTCTTTCAGTCTTTGCCATCACGCTCCTGAAGCGCTTGCCAGATGGCAGTAAACAGAAATGATGGTTACCAGGGTGATTCGAGTCCTTGATGATTTTAGCAGCTCTGCTTTTGCAGCGTTTGAGGTAGATGTCCTGCAGAGAGGGGAGAGTAGACCCTGAGATGCGCTCAGCTAAGCGTAAGACTCTCTGTAGAGCTTTGCAGTTCTGGTTTGTGGCATTATTATACCACACTGAGATGCACTGAGTCAGAACACTTTCTATGGCCCCTGAATAGAAAGTTTTCAGGATTGTTGGTGAGACCCTGAATTTCCTCAGCTGTCGCAGATGGTACAGTCTTTGCCTGGCTTTCTTAACCTGAGTCTGAATGTGTGCAGTCCATGTCAGGTCCTCGGAGATGTTTACACCGAGGTACTTGAAGCTGCTCACCCTCTCCACAGGGGTCCCACTGATCATAAGAGGAGTGTAGGGCTGCTGCTGTCTCTTCCTGAAGTCTACAATCAGCTCTTTGGTTTTGCTCACGTTCAGAGAGAGACAGTTCACTGCTCTCATCACTGCTCTAGAGGAGATCTGCATGGAGGAATGGGCCAAAATACCAGCAACAGTGTGTGAAAACCTCGTGAAGACTTACAGAAAACGTTTGACCTCTGTCATTGCCAACAAAGGGTATACAACAAAGTATTGAGATGAAATTTTGTTATTGACCAAATACTTATTTTCCACCATAATTTGCAAATAAATTCTTTAAAAATCCTACAATGTGATTTCTGGATTTTTTTTCTTATTTTGTCTCTCATAGTTGAGGTATACCTATGATGAAAATTACAGGCCTCTTCATCTTTTTAAGTGGGAGAACTTGCACAATTGGTGGCTGACTAAATACTTTTTTGCCCCACTGTATAAAATTTTTGTAAATATAAAAAAAATATAATAATACAAATAAATGTTGTAAATAAATAATTTAAAATAAGTAAAATGTTTTTTGTTTCCTTTTTGTATTTCATAATTTCTAGTGCAAGGACAGTGAGGCAGAGTTCACAGAGGACAACCTGATGTACTGTGTGGTGGATCTGTTTGGAGCAGGAACAGAAACCACCTCTAACACACTCAGATGGGCCTTACTCTTCATGATCAAGTACCCAGAAATACAAGGTGGAATAGAAATCAATCAAAAATGTCTCTTCCTGTTGCTTGCCCTCAAAAACTACCATCAGCATGCTCTTTTTATGACTATTTTCTGTCAGAGAAAGTCCAGTCTGAGATCGATCAGGTGATTGGACAGACACGCCAACCGCTGATGGATGACCGGACAAATCTGCCGTACACCTACGCGGTGATCCATGAAATCCAGAGGTTCGCCAACATTATTACCTTCACGCCTCCCAGAATGGCCAACAAGGACACGACAGTGGGAGGACGTCTCATTCCGAAGGTCATTTTGTTTTCGCGTTATGTACCATACAGCATTTATGTGAATGAATCAATCTGCAACTTCTGTTTTGTTATCACAGGGTGTGATGGTGCTGCCATTGCTGAAGTCAATCCTACAAGATAAGAATGAGTACAGCACTCCGAATGAATTTAATCCTGCTCACTTTCTGGATGAAAATGGCAAATTTTTGAAGAAAGACAGTTTCATCCCATTCTCAATAGGTAGGTCGTGTCCAGACAGCTGATGTACTGTAAGTTTACTCTGAGTTTACTGATCCAGAGGCTGATTTCCAGGTAAGAGGATGTGTCCAGGTGAGCAGCTCGCTCGTATGGAGCTCTTCCTCTTCTTCACGTCTCTGATGCAGCGTTTCACCTTCCTGGCTCTTGAGGGACAAACGTTGAGTCTGAAAGGAACTATCAGTGTCTCGTCTGGTCCTGAACCCTTTCAGATAAGCGCTGTACCTCGATAGTGTAGATTTTAATCACTCAGAAATCAGCTCCGCTCCAGAATCATGTTCAAGCACCAGTGTTCATTATATGGTTGTTCTCCCACAGGAATCCACAGCTACGGCTCAGACATTAATTAATAATGTGTTTCTGAAAGGAATTTGATTGGATTTTCTTCTCTTAGTACTACTTTCTGCTCATATACTGTCTGGTTATCAAATGCAGGGAAATCAAATTTAGTAAGATAAATACAGTAATATTGTGAAATCTTATTACAATTTCAAATAACTTTTCTATTTCAATACATTTTCAAGTTTAATAAGAATAACCTGTGATCAAAGCTGAATTTTCAGCATCATTACTCCAGTCTTCAGTGTCACATGATCCTTCAGAAATCATCCTCATATAATGATTTTCTATTCAAGAAATATTTCTCATTATTATCGATGTTGAAAATAGTTGTGCTGCTAGTTTTTTATGGAAACTGCGATATATGATTTTAGGATTCTTTTATGAAAGTTCAAAAGAACAGCATTTATTTGCAATAGAAACCTGTTGTAATTGTATAAATGCCTTTACAGTCACTTTTTGATCATTTTAATGCATCCTTTCTGATTAAAGTTATTAATTTCTTCCCAAAAAGGTTATTTTCCTCTCAGTAGTTTTGTAGGAATTTTGGTAGATGTAATTTAGAAACACTTCTAACCAATAAGGATTTGAATTCATCAGAATGTTTTGCAGACAAACATAATATTTTTTATGTTTATGTTTTATGTTTATATAATATGTTTTGTTTATTGTGTGGAGACGTGCTGAAATCGAGTTTGGTCTCGTACTGTATCGCGTCCCTTGTCAGTGTCGGGCACTTGCTTGGCCATTTATTGTGATTAACAGGAAATTGTGTTCAGCTGAATTGGAGTAGTATTTTGTTAGATGGGTATACAAATCTTAGTTTACTGTGGCAGCCGTTGTGTGAAGCCCTCCTCGTGTGAAGACCGAAGAGTGTAAAGACCATCGACTCTACCGTGCGACTCCGCCGGGCAGGGACACTGTCAAGGGATATAAGTATCGCTTTTATTTATCCTCTTTTCTACTACTTGTTTCACTTCTATTTTAGTTTTTATAACCAATTACTATGTGTAAGGAAGTTGTTGTTTGTTAGCATGTGTTTTTGACAGTGTTCTATTTTTAGGATTACTGATAAAGTACTGCCGTTTAATTTGTTATCTATTTTAATTTTAGATAAATTATGTATGAATTTATTATGTCTTTATAGGTATTTTCTTTAGTTTTAGTTTTAATAAATTGTATTTATTTTAGTAACGTTACTTCAAAATACTACATGGAAATGAAATAACATATATATATATATATATATATACAGTGCTCAGCGTAAATGAGTACACCCCCTTTGAAAAGTAACATTTTAAACAATATCTCAATGAACACAAAAAACATTTCCAAAATGTTGACAAGAATAAGTTTAATATAACATCTGTTTAACTTATAACATGAAAGTAAGGTTAATAATATAACTTGGATTACACATTTATCAGTTTTACTCAAATTAGGGTGATGCAAAAATAAGTACACCCCACAACAAAAACTACTAAATATAGTACTTTGTATGGCCTCCATGATTTTTTATGACAGCACCAAGTCTTCTAGGCATGGAATGAACAAGTTGGCGACATTTTGCCAGATCTATCTTTTTCCATTCTTCAAGAATGACCTCTTTTAGAGATTGGATGCTGGATGGAGAGTGATGCTCAACTTGTCTCTTCAGAATTCCCCATAGGTGTTCGATTGGGTTCAGATCAGGAGACATACTTGGACACTGAATCACTTTCACCCTGTTCTTCTTCAGAAATCCAACAGTGGCCTTAGATGTGTGTTTAGGATCATTGTCATGTTGGAAAAGTGCACGACGACCAAGGGCACGGAGTGATGGTAGCATCTTCTCTTTCAGTATAGAGCAATACATTTGTGAATTCATGATGCCATCAATGAAATGCAGCTCCCCGACACCAGTAGCACTCATGCAGCCCCACATAAGGACACTGCCACCACCGTTTCACTGTAGGCACCATGCATTTTTCTCTGTATTCCTCACCTTTGCGACGCCATACAGTTTTGAAGCCATCAGTTCCAAAAACATTTATCTTGGTCTCATCACTCCAGAGTATAGAGTCCCAGTAGTCTTCATCTTTGTCAGCATGGGCTCTGGCAAACTCTAGGCGGGCTTTTTTGTGCCTGGGCTTTAGGAGAGGCTTCTTTCGTGGACGGCACCCATGCATGCCATTCCTCTGCAGTGCACGCCGTATTGTGTCATGGGAAATAGTCACCCCAGTTTGTCTTTCTACTTCTTTAGATAACTGCAGTGAACTTGCATGTCGATTTTCTTCAACCCTTCTCATCAGAAGACGCTCCTGACGAGGTGTTAACTTCCGTGGACGACCTGGACGTCTCTGTGAGATGGTTGCAGTTCCATCTTTTTTAAATGTTTGTACCACTTTTGCTACAGTATTCTGACTGATAAGTAAAGCTTTGCTGAGCTTCTTGTAGCCTTCACCTTTCTTGTGTAAATAAATTATTTTCTTTCTCAGGTCTTGTGACATTTCTCTTCCATGTGGTGCCATTGCTGACAGCGTGAAATGGGAAGGGGTTTTCTTTAAGTAACACCCTTTTATAGTCAACTGTCTGCTGTGTAATGAATAATTAGATTCACCTGTGGTTGAATTCTTGTTAAATTAGGCATTTGTAGTCTAAAATGTAGCTTTGCTCCAGAGACTTTCAGTGGGGTGTACTCATTTTTGCATCACCCTAATTTGAGTAAAACTGAAAATGTTGTTCTCTAAGTTATATTATTAACTTTACTTTCATGTTATAAGTTAAACAGATGTTATATAAAACTTAGTCTTGTCAACATTTTGGAAAATGTTTTTGTGTTCATTGAGATATTGTTTAAAATGTTACTTTTCAAAGGGGGTGTACTCATTTACGCTGAGCACTGTATATGCTGATAGCATGTATTTAAGTTTATATCGTATTAACCGTTTAATTAAATTTGCATTGGATCCTAAAATTTGACATGTTCCCTCTTCATTCTGTCTATATCAAGCCACATCAGCAGAGATATTTTGCTCTGTCAACACGCCAGAAAACTCCTTTCTCCAGGAGTGTCACATTCTCTGTGACTGCATAGACTGAACGAAGTCAGTGTACAACAGAAGACTTTATTTAAATGCTGATTTTATGCTGGCGCTGTATGTAGTGAATTAAACGCTACAAATATATAAAAATATAAAACCATGTCAGATCACTGGAGAGATTTTAGGTTGCATTTCATAAGTGTTGCAGAACCTCTGCATGTAAAGTTTATACTGCCTTCTAAAGGCCACAATATGCAAGTACAAGTTTCTTTCTGAAGGTCAAGGATGTGAAGAGTTGAACTGTTTTCTCATTTTAATAAATACATTTTCTGAAGTCACAGAGTATTGCATCTGGCGTAAATAATAATTACTGTCAGACAATTTAGATTTTTGGTTGGACTATCCCTTTAAGTGGACTGATCAAAAACATCCGTTGAGCTAGTAGCACCACCTAGTGGAGAAGATCATAACAGAAAACCAGGTCATAATTTTCTTGCACACTTCACTTTAAGAGAGTCTTTAAAAAGTGATTTGCAAAAAAAAAGACCAATGAAGCTTTTGCAAATCATTCACGGTTCACGCATTTTAATCTGAAACTGTCGCCAGTGTCAGTACATTTACTGCAGCTCTACCATTTTAAACCAGAAACTGAAAGCCATTTATTTTTTGTCCATGCAAAAATAAATGAAAACACTTACTTCATTACACAGAGATGAAAGGAAACACAGGATTCTGAATGATTTTTTTTGTACATTAAACTTTCATGCATAAATGCGTAAGAATGCGTAATTCTTATAGTAATGTGTTAAATGTGCATTAAATCCTTTTAAGGGTTCATATCATGCAAAAGACTTTCTTGAGCCCTCCAAACAGCTGTTATATAATGAAAAATATCTTGTTTAATATAATATATATCTTGTTTAATATCAAATAGTTGCCAAAGTAATCTTCATTTAGTTTTACTTAATGTAGCCTACTACATGAACTAAAACTGAAATGGAGATTACAAACTAAAAATACATATTTTTAAAGACAAAATAACAAAATCTTTAAACTTGCATCTGAAATTCAAGTAATTCCGAACATGCTGTTTTTCAGCTTAGTGTTATATAATGGTCTTTTGGATTATAGTATGTTTTTTTGTTGTGAAAGTTACAGCATATACAATAAGCTCTTTTATTTCAAGCAAGGAAATTCGATTCAATATGACTATTATCTGTCTCCAGAATGTCTGCAGTATTCATTTATAATGTCATATTGGCCACTATCAACATTTATAAATGGATAAAGATAATCATAAATGCAGCTACGGGCGTTTTTATATCTAATAAAACATCTGCTAAATGTGTACTCTTTGTGTACTGACATATAAAATATTAGCATATTCAGTGTATTATTCGCACTCACGTCGTCAGGTTACACCGGCGAACGCGCCATCTACTCCTCAGATTTCTCTGCCGAAAAGAACCCTGTCTGCAGCATGAGGAGCTTGGCAGCAAACGCAGCGTCTCATTCCCTATTCAGAGAACAAGGGTTACGCGAGTAACCCGAGACGTTCACTTACGCTGCGTGAGCTTTCACGCTTTGGGAACGATATACCAAACACGCCAAGCTAAAAACGCTGCCCACCAACAACATACGGTCGGTTCAAACAGACAAGATCTGAGAACCTGGAGCCGTATCAATGTCAAGGTTGTAAAACCTGACAAAGGTGTGCGGAGAGGACCATCCTGCCGCAACACAAATATCCTCCAGGGGTACCCCTCTAAAAAGAGCTTGAGAGGAGGCTACGCCCCTAGTAGAATGCGCCCGAAGACTAAGAGGTGAAGGAAGGTTCCGCGCCTCATAAGCCAGCGAAATGGCGTCTCTCACCCAGTGAGAAATCCTCTGTTTCGATGTGGCAAGCCCGCAGCGGCCAGCACCAAAACACTAGTAACTGGGAGGATTTTCTCCAACCCTTGGCGCGATCCACATACAGCTTCAATGCCCGAACCGGGCAGAGCATGTTGTAACACCATGTCAACCTGAAGACACACACAGAGAATTCAACAAAAACAACAGACATTAATTATTCCTCACAACCCCCTCTGGAGAGAGTGAGATGGTTATCTGACCTAGGGTACTGTCTCCTCCAGGCACTAATGGCTAGCAACGCCTTTGGGTCTACGTTCCTAGAGGATATTTCAACCCCTCCCTCTCTTCCAGCACAAAGTCGCGCCTTTCTTCATCAGACAGACAAAGGAAAACCGAACCCCTGACATATATTCCAATTATGACTATTACAACTATCTACACAAAGAAATATATGGATATTAATGTGTACTCTTTCCCTCATAGGCTTGATGTGATGATTTCGAATGTGAATTATTTAGGACAATGTGGGTGATTTTTTTTAATCATGCTTTAAACGGCATAAACTGTAATGTGTATGTGTATCAAACGCGATGTTTGGTCTCTAAAAAAAGCTGGCATCGTATGTAACAAATTATATTGATGACCGTTAAACTTTAGCATCATGTGTTACTAAACATATATATAATCTGTAAGTTTGTATCTTCCACGGAATGAATGAAATATTGGATCACTTGGACATCAACCCCAGAAAGCCTGGACATGGGCGGGCTCCCATACGGACAATCGGATTCGACAAGCCGCCTGTGGGCAGGGCCAAGTTGGACTGTTGCGCCAGTCGTCGCAAAACGCCTCTCTTGAACATCGCTCGTAACTTTTCTGGTACTCCTAAAACTCTCTTGTACTCTTGAAGACTCTCTACCTGTTCGCGCGCTCGCTCTTACCCTTCATCACTTTCGTGCAAGGACGACCTGAAAGCCAGTCTGCGGGACTCTGGCCTTGGCACCGACTAAACCAACCAGCTAGTCGAATTCAAAGGATAGAAGGGCCGTAACAGCAAAGAACAACGAACTCAACGCCTGCAGACGATAGGAGAGCTTTTCCCGTGACGTCACGCAGCGGTTCCAGCGATACCACGTGCTTCCAACCGAGAGCCCCCGAAGAAGCACAAACTGACCACGTGACAACCGAAACAAAGAACTGAACTCACGCGGAAAACGAAGCCAAAACAACCGGCTCGAAGGAACAAAAGCCTGCTTACCAACAAAGCAAGTATCATAAATAGAGTCTCTATTTCTGATTGACCTGTAATTGATCTGAATGCAGTAAAGGGGACATACCTTTCGTGATCTTATGGCTCCAGTTATGAAATAGGAAAGAGTGCTAACGTTATTCTTTCAACATTAACCTCAAAACTCCCGTATGCATGTGTATGTTTGTGTATTATTATTTAATCCATTTATGTTAGAATAGCCGTATTGCGAATAAACCTTGTTTCATTTTATAAAGAATTGTCTCTGGAATGTGATTTTAAGTATTTTATCCTTATTTGCCACAAAGATAACGCTACCTCAATTTGAATTTGAGATTGGTGAGATATGCTGATGTTAGTGATCGGTGGACGATCATTTAATAAAGTATAAATTGTAAGTTAAATATTAATATTGCTTCGATCAAGCAATATTGAATATTTAAGGAATAATTCCCGGAGCTGAAACAATAGATTCATTTTAAACTGGCATTACAATGTGAAGTTTCTCATCTTCACTCAAAGCAAAGGGAGGAGGATGGAAAGAGTGAAGTGTGACCACCTGAGTGCGAAACGATGTGGACAAGACCTTGGGAATGTAACCAGGCCTAGGCCGCAGGGTCACTTTGACTAGACCCGGGGCAAAGTCCATACACATCTCACTGACAGAGAGGGCCTGCAAATCTCCAACTCTTTTCAATGACGTAAGCACCAGCAAAAGAGTAACCTTAAGAGTCAGTATCCGCTCTGGAGCTGACTCTAAGGGCTCGAAAGGGGCCATCACTAGACCTTCGAGGACGACTGATAAGTCCAAAGAAGGAACTGCCGTGGGG
Source organism: Gymnocypris eckloni scoliostomus (assembly GCA_027564155.1). Classification (NCBI taxonomy): domain Eukaryota; kingdom Metazoa; phylum Chordata; class Actinopteri; order Cypriniformes; family Cyprinidae; genus Gymnocypris; species Gymnocypris eckloni. Next base: position 41,516,408 of record CM050412.1, read on the forward strand.
CGAGCCGTTTGAATGAAATGCCATAGAGGAAGCAGAGTGTCGTGCAAAGGAAGACATACCTGAGTTGGGGTGTCGAGAAGGCCTGGAAGCAGTGACGTCCTCCACCACGAAGGAAAGCCCTCGGCGTCCTTGTTTGGGTTGATGGAGAGTGAAGTGCTGGACTGAAAGGTGGCCGACACGGGGTCCGTATGCTCCAGGAGAGAACCGACTGTGTCCCCTAACACATGGCCTGCTGGCGGCAAAAGGACGGACTGTAGAGGGGGAAAGACGAACGCGTCCCCCAACTGCCAGACCGAGGAAAAATGAGGGTGAACTCGTTCTGCACACCAAACCTCGAGGGGTGGTTGTGACAGATCTGAGTGAGGAGAGCGCGTTTGAGGCGGGCAGATACGCTTTTGCGGTCTGGCCTCGCCTCGTGGCGGTGAAGCGGCTCTCCTCATTCTGACTCGAAGGTCAGGAACGACTCGGAGGAGTCGAAGCGGCAGGCCTGTTGGGCCACTTCAGGTCAACCCGTCTGTGTGGTCACTGGCGAGGGAAGGGCCGGCCACGGGCTCCCCAAACCCTAGTTGGGGAGGGTGCGCAGCCTGGGCGCCACTCCTGCCAGAAGGCTCCTTTCTGGGTAGCGATTGCTCCCTAGACAAAGAGGAGGAGGGAGTGGAATGGTCCCTCGTCCTCCTGGGCATGAACTGCTTAAGAGCAGCCGATTGCGTCTTAGAGGAGCGGAACTTTCCCACTACCAAGCTAACCGTCTCCCTGAATTACCCAGACTGTGAGATGGGTGCGTCCAGCAAGAACACCTTCTCCTTCTCACGAATATCGGTGAGATTCAGCCATAAATGGCGATCTGCGGCCACTGAACCCGCCATAGAGCGCCCCACGGCGCGTGCGGTGTGCTTAGTGGCTCTGAGAGCCAAGTCAGTGGCTCTGCGCAGCTCTTTCACAGCCTCTGGAGTCAGACCAGTCCCTTCGTCCATCTCCTTAAGCACGTCCGCCTGGTAGGCTTGAAGGATGGCCATCGTGTGGAGGGCCATGCCTGCCTGACCGGCCGCGATGTAGGACTTCCAGATAAGGGCGGAAGTGGTCCTACATGGCTTAGGTTGGTGAAGTCAGCTGCCGCGTTAGTCAGGCAGGAGGAAAACGGCTGTTTCCAGGATCTGGAAATCTCCTAATGCAGATCACCGAAAAAACGGCAGCTTCCTCCGTTCAGGCCTGGAATTTGGGCCGCTAAGGAACCGCTCATCGAGTTTCGAAGCTTTAGACTCGCGGGACTTGCCGGTCCAGCGCGAGCTTCTCAGTGGTGCGCGAAAGCACATCCATGAGCTCAGAATAGGCTGCTGAAGGCCGCGCCTCCTGGCCGCTAGGCAGGAGCGTATCCGCTAAAGCAGGCCCGAAATCCTCGGAGTAGGAGGCTGCTGTTAGCAATATATCATCTAGCCCGAAGGAAACGGTGTCACGTGCCCCCGGGCTGGGATAAAGATATTCATGCGCACATGCTCGGGCTAGGGAGGGAGAGAAAAGGAGAGGCCTGTCTGCTCACTCTCCATAGCCTCAAGCTCAACATCCGAACCCCAGGTCGCAGACTCACGAGAGGCCGAGGCTTCCGGGGCGCGACGGGGAAACGCGGATGACTCCTTCTCAAGCACCTCAAGCCGAGAGCAGAGGGTTTTGAGACGGAGATTCTCGCAAAATGTGCATTTAGAAACCCGTAAATGGCCGCTTCGTGAAGGCAGAGAAATCTGAGGAGTAGATGGCATGTTTGCCGGTATAAGCTGACGACGTGAGTGCGTCAGGGGCAGCGTCGCGCCATCAGCCAATGAATTGCCGTGATTCTATAAGGGCTTCAGACATTGGTCACGCAGGAGGCGTTCCCAAAGCGTGAAAGCTCACGCAGCGTAAGTGAACCTATGAAAGAGAACGGTCAAATTAAATAGTTTTATTTCAAAGAAAGGAAAAGCAGGCAAGTGATTGGTCCGTGGCAACACTGTGTGCACATGCGCAGCTCATTCACATCTATGTCAGCTGCCGTGCGGTCACTGGAATGTGCTGCTCCTCTCAGCCGGAGCCAGCGCTGACTGATCAGATCTCGCGCTCGCAGGACAGTACTGGCAACATTTGGAAAGTTGCTAAGGTTTGTCCAAAAGTCGCTAGATTTGTCGCTAGGCGCTTTTTTTTTTAAAAAGTCGCTAAAGGGGTCTGAAAAGTCGTTAAATCTAGCGACAAAGTTGCTAAGTTGGCAACACTGGCTGTGTCGGCGTCGACACATTAAAACCAAGCTGTATTCGTGTTACCATAACTCTTCAACCGTTTGCAACATCAAATAATTAGAATTGCTCCTGACAGCAGACAACATGCGCTTTTTTGGCAATATACGGCTTATTACGGTAATTTCTTGCACTCTGTCGACAAATGACAGATGATTTCCAGGAGAGCGGGAAGGAAGAATTTGAATGGAGAGATAGAGAGCGTGGAGTTTTGGATTGCATAAAATAATAAACGAAACGAACAAAAACACGGTGAAGGACGAGGAGTCGATTGGGATGATTTTTGATGAGACTTTGGGAGCAGGCTGAGTGAGACTTTTTCACATGTGTGCATCGCTATAATGAGTCCCTGCATGTAAATGAATGGGTGTATGCATGTGCAAATGTGTGCGCGTATGAACAAACGTCTTCTGAATGAAAACTGTGCAACCCAGTGGCCCAAAAATACTTGTTTATATATGTAATATAGTTAAATTTTGTAATAAGAAGTGTTGTATTATTTTGATCATGATTGTTCTCTTTTTATAAATAAAAAACAGAAAGTGTATTAAATTTTTTGTCTATTTGAATTATGTTTGCAAACTCACCACACAACATTAATGGTCAAAAACTGTTGTTTTTTGAAAGCCAGCTGTTTTCTGAAAAAAAAACCTTGCACTTTTTTACAGAATTTTACAGTCAAATAAACAAAATGTGTGAAAATTACCTATTTTACCCTTAGGTCTTAAAGGGTTAATGCGTTTTTAATTGCAGATAAACCATAGTTCTGTTAAACCATTTCTGTTACTAAGTATTGTAACAGAAATAACACAAAAAATTCAAACTTTTGAAGAGTCAGGACTGATGTTTGCTATTATAGTTAGGCCAGAGCTACTAAATGTCAGTTTCATCAGTGAATCTTACATTTTGTATTCTCCTGGGTGCACAAACTGCAGATTATATGAAAATTATAATATAAAAATATGAACTTATTGGTTATCGGTATCGGCCGCGAGAAGGACTGAATTATCGTATCGGTTAATTTTACATATCGTGCATCCCTAGTAAACATTCTCAGATTTTTAAGAAAAAAATTTCCTGTGATTTTTTTTTTTTTTTTTTTTTTAAATCCATGGCGGAAACAAGCATGATTGTTTTTCTTGCAATTGCCAGATTATAGCTCACAATTCAGACTTTTCTTAGAATTGTGAGTTGACATATTGCATTTCTCAGCTTATATCACGCAATTCTAAAAAGTGAGAGAAAAGTCAGAATTGGGAGATATAAACTCAGAATCGCACGAAATAAGACGTTCCATATTATTGACAAGAGACCTTTTTGTGCATTCAATATTTTGCTGAAATTGCACTACTGTAACCATATCTTAAGACTTAAGTCATTGTTTTTTTATTCGGCTGCAGCTAATTTGAGGATCATGGGAAAATCAAAACCCATGCATTAATCAAAACCACTGGCTCTTTATCAGGTACACCTTTCTAATATTAGTTTTCCCATTGGAATCACTCGAATTCTTCATAATCTGGATTTAACAAGGTGATAGAAACTTCCCCAGACGTTCTGCTGCGTCATGACTTGATAACATCAAGCAGATGCTGCAGTCGGCTGAGCAGTCATGCCTCAAATCTGCTGTTCAACCGCAAACCAAAGGTGCTCTATTAGACTGAGATCTTATGACTGTGGAGGTCAATGCAATACAATAAACACATTGTGGAAGCAGTCTGAGATGACGTATCCTTTCAGACAAGCTACTTAGTAGGGGTGTGACGAGACACTTATCCCACGAGACTGAGTTCATGAGAACTAGACGAGACTTTTATACTTTTTTTTTTAATTCTCAATGATGAAATATACAGGGAAATGCATTTTGAAATGAACTTGTACTTTATGAAATTAAACTTCAATTTTAATGAATTATATTCAGTGACAAGGTACGCAATCTCACGTTCACTATCGCATGCGATTCATCTGCGATTCTGAGTGCGAATTGCGTAGCTTATCAGCGATCTACGGCTCTGTGTATTAAATGATGCTCCGTTTAAAAACAGCTGATGGAGACTTACGTCTAATCACGGAACCGTTTTTACTGACGAGATACGCATGACTATCGCATGCAAAATATTGTGCAGCCCTAATATGCAGTAATAACAACAACATGTAAACTAGAGCTACACGATTCTGGATAAATTGAGAATCAATTTGTTTTATATAAATTGGAGATCAAGATTCTAAAAAGAAAAAGATTAGAAAACTAAACGAAATAACGTATTTTACTAGTGGTTCTGACAATTTTCATTGCTTAAGTCTTTTAAAAATATATATTAATTTGAACAAAATAAAAATTAAATGAAGGAGTCAGTGTCTCACTTCATAAAGACTCTCCTGAATGAATGATTAAATGACAATTACTTTTTAAACGGGTTGTCGTTTACAATACAAGTGTTAAGATACCTTCATTTTGATCACTACTGCAGACAATAAGTGTTTATACTCAAACTCTAAACGTTTATCCCATTACATCTTAGGGAGGCACCGAAATGACTTTTCTTGGCCGAAGCTGAAGCCGAACAAAGTGAAACTCTGGGCCTGAGTTTTGCATTTTCCCCCCCATGTAGGCGTAGTTTGCCATTTTCTTTTCACCATTGCATTAAATTAAATAGCCAAAAAGTGCTTTTTACTGTAAAAAAAAAGAAATCAATTTAAAAAAAAAAATACTTATTTTTTTCTTTTTACTGATTTTTTTTTTTTTTAAACATTCTATCAGACATGAGACTGGAAAGGTTTTGGTTTGAGAAACTCAGAGGTCATTCAAGGATAAAGAGGGGGGCTAAAATATGCAGTATATTAAAATGATTTTGAATGATCATGTGATATGTGAGTAATGATGCTGAATATTTTTTTATATATATATAAACAGTGAAATGTACAGGTAGGTGGAACACCTGCTAGGCATCACTGCCGGTCGCACCTCCTCCGGTGCCCACGTGTCAGCTGCAGGGTCATCAGCCAGGGATCACCATTCACCAACGTTTCGCTCCTTACTTAGCGGAGCAGTGACAGGGACGTCTCCCTGTCACCCCCTGCAGCTGATAGATGTTACCCTCTGCGGCTGTTGTCAGGGATAGTTGTTCTTTCTCCAGCTCTTGTCTTTCCTCCTTGGCCAGAGCCAAAAGCTCCCCTTCTCGGCCTCCTACACTAGCTCTATGATTGCCGCCTTTAGGATCCCTCCGGTCACTCCTACCTCCATCAGAAGGCGTGTGGTTGACAACCCTACGCAGCCTTGGCATCCAACCTCCACTGGATAGATGGTGGTCTTCCAGCCAGCTTCCCGGCACTCAGCAGCCAGCTCTGAGTACTTGGCCTTCTTGCGTTCGTAGGTGGCTTCCACCCCCCCTCCACTGGTATTGTGAGCTTAATGAGCAGTGCAGATTTTGCCTTGGTGGACCACACCACTATGTATGGGCGAAGAGATGTAGCAGTGATCTCGACCGGGAAACGGAGCTGCCTGTCAAGGTCGACTCTCATGTTCCACTCCTGGTCAGGGGAAAATGGCCTAGGTGCTTCTCTTGGTCTGATGTTTCTTCTCCCATAATGAATGAACGAAAAAGACATGACCCCCCAGTTTCACAGATAAGGCTTGAACCTAGTCCTAGACTAAAATGTAACTCTTGGCTGTTTAAACTGTAATTAACTTGCACTGTCTGATCCTAAAATATATCAGTGCCTTTGTTTTGTCTCAAGATGCACCCCAGTAATGTTTTTTTTTTCTAAGCATGTTTATAAAAATGACTTAAATGTCCTAATTGAACTATGATCTAATCCTGGTTTAGTCAAAGCCCTGTCTGTGAAACCGGGCCCATGTGTTTAGTGCTAATGGCCAATCCGATTATTAATTGGTAATTTGTTTTATATAGGTATGAGTTCAGGCACTGTTTAGGCACCGGAACCGTTTTAAAAGTATTGATTTGGCACCGGTATCAAAAAAAAACAAAAACAATACCCAACCCTACTGAAGACTGGAGTAATAATACTGAAAATTCAGCTTTGCATCACAGGAATTCCTTACATTTTAAAATTTAAATATAATATAAATGTTTATAAAGACTCTAAACTCCAGTTGCTATTTGCTGACACGGAGAACACGGAGTGAGAGAAATTGATTGAATTGTGTGTTGCATTTTAATGTTATATAATGTAATTTTTAAGGAAATAATTGTACTTGACATTTCTTATTCAATCAATCAACTTTTATTCAAGACACAGAGGTCCATAGAGACAACACAATACAGATATATATATAAATATATAAAAAAAAAAAAAAAAAAATTAAATAAAATAAAAATATACAATACAAAAACATTTAAGAATGATCAGATGAGATATCATTTATAAAACATATACAGGCTTCGGGTCCAGTGTTTCCAGAAGCAAGATGTGTACCTTGTGTCGCTCTTAGAAACATCAGTTAAGGACACAATGATCATATTCTTAGACCCTTTCAGTCTGCACATGAATCTATACATATAATTTCTTAAAACAGCATTAAAAGTGGGCACATTGTTAGAAACAAATATTTCACTTGCACTACTCCTCCTCGGAATTTTAAGCACAATTCTCAGAGCATCATTATAAGCCACTTGAAGTTTTTTCATTTTCGACTTACTAAAATCACACCACAAGTGGGCAGTATACAGTGTTGTGCAATAAGTTTTGAAGAGTGAGATTTTAACATCAGGAGTGCACATGTGGAATTTGCGTGCCAGCATGTTTGCCTGCCCATACAATTTTCCACACTGACGCTGCACATCATCATCATCACAGAGGTCATCTCTTATCACATGCCCCAGATATTTAACTTTCTTTACAATCTCTAGTGGTTCACCTGCCAATGAGAAAGTCGGATAGACACACTTTATATCATCCTTGGCTCTGGCGATCAGTACCACACTCTTCATTGAGTTAAATTTTATATCAAACATTAGTCCGTATTGAGAGCATATTCTAAGAAGTTGCTGCAGGCCAGCACTGGAAGGAGACAGTACCACCAAATCATCAGCATAAAGCATATGATTAATGAGACTATCCCCCACCAAGCAGCCAGTTCTACAGCCCTTTAGCTCCCCAGATAAATTATCCATGTACAGATTGAATAAAAGCGGAGACAGAATTCCGCCCTGCCGCACTCCATTAGAAACATAGAAGGGTGTTGACAAACTCATCCCCCACCTGACTTGCATAGTTTGGTGAGAGTACCAGAACTGCAGTATCCTGATTAAGTAAGAGGGGACACCACGCTCATGTAGTTTACCAAACAGTTTCCCATGATTGATACGCTCAAAAGCCTTTGACGCATCCAGGAAACACATGAAGACTGTGCTATTGCGTGATCTGTACCTATGGACAATTTCTTTAAGTGCATAAATACACAAATCAGTTCCATGCTTGTTCTTAAAACCAAACTGATTATCTGTTGACACTATGTATTCTGCAAGCCTATCCATAAGAATCCCTTCTAGTACCTTAGATAGTATACTTGCAAGTGCAATAGGTCTATAATTATCTATACTAGTTAATTTACCAGTCTTGTTTTTAACTACAGGTACCAACAAGACCGATAACATGGATCCAGGAAGTATGCCATGCTGCATTAACCCAGAAAAGCATAGAGCAAGTAAAACTGAAATACTTTGACTAGCATATTTCAGATGTTCTGCTGTTATTCTATCCCGCCCACAGGCTTTGTTAATTTTAAGTTTGTCAATAGCATAACATACTTCCTCCGTCCTGATGACTACACCATCACTGTGAGGTATCTCTCCTATGTTAAACACATCACTCTTCACACAGTTAAAAATGTTCTCATAGTGTCTCCTCCATAGCTCTACAATGTTTTCAGGTTCAGTAATGCCATCAATACTATAAGACGCTGGCATTTTGCTGTTGTTAACCACTTTCACCTCCTTCCAGAACTCATAAACATTATTAGTTTGTAACTTTCTTGCCATAGAGATCGCCCTCATAGTCTGCTCATTTCTTTTTATAAAACGCACAGCATATTTGAATCTAGCATTAGACCGTACCTTGTGCTCGCAGACTGGGCCATGCCTAGGTTTGCCTGCTAAAACCCACCTTCTAAATGCATCTCTTGCCTCCATATGAACATCATGGACATAGTCATTCCACCCTGGTCTTATAGTAATTTGTTTCACCACTTTACTTCTTAGTGGTTCACTTCCATCAACTAAACAGCTCACAATTCTATCATACATTACACATAGGTCATTATTGTGACTTACGTTCTTACAGCTACTATCCACACACATAATTGCATCAACAGGTAACTCAATATTTCTCAAGTGCACATCAGTCAGTAATTTGTAATATTGCAGGTCATCTTCTGTGAGCCTTGTCCAGTCCAGTATCTCACCTGGTTTATGGCTGTCACTATAGACAAGCTCAGGTAGACCCTTAATATTTATAAACATAGAGACAGGAATATGGTCTGCTGTGGCCAAACCATATAGGATCTCAGCCTCCTTTATACAATCATGTGCATCAGCTGTAGATATACAATGGTCCAACCAGGATGTAGTGTGCCAAGCTTCACTCACATATGTATAGCTATCAGCTGGCAGTAATTCCTTAGTGGACAAAATAACCTTACTATCTTTGCAGAATTGTGTCAAGTGTTGACCAAAAAGTGAATTAATATCTGATATATCAGCATTCAGATCCCCCAAGACAAATATGGATGTATATTCACTTTCCCTTATGTAGGACCCTATAGAAGCAAGCTTATTCAAATACTCATTTTCATTTTTGTGACATTCATATGGAGTGTATACATTTAAGATTATAAAAACATTCTTATTATGCACCACCTTAATTCCTATGCACCAGTCCACATCTAACCTGATCACAGAAACCCAAGGGTCAATTTTCTTATGCCAAAATATTGCCACACCTCCTGGGATCCTGCCACGCAGAATTCTGGTGTTTAGGTCAGTCGTGGATTCCCCAGCCCCATGGAAATCATTATTCACAGTGTTGAGTTTATCCAGATCTTGAATAGCTAAAAAAGTCTCTTGCAGACACACCACATCAGCATTCTCAAAGAGCTTGTCAATAACAGTGCGTTGGGCTCTCGCTCCAGCATCCTGTCCAAGCTGCAGTCCACAGGAGTTATAAGACACAACTCTCATATCAGTTTATCATTGTTTAACATGCATGTAACACCCTTTGCTCGGGCGCACTCATCTCTGTGCCAAGCGGTGCTTTAATACCTGCCCCTACCGCAGTCCTAGGCTTACGATCCTCATAGAAGCGCCTTACATAGGTCCCTTCTGGCCACAGCTGCGGCGCATACATCTCTGCTACTTCCTTGCATTCAGCTGTAACTTTGAAAGAGCTGTAGCGGGTATACTCAGTGCCAATCTTCTGACAAGTCACATCTCTGGAAAGTTGTTCTTTTAAATAACTAACCAGAGTCTCTGAGTCTAAATCAGGAGCAAGCTTTGTCACGAACACACTCACCAGCTTAGTTGTCACTGCATGTATGTTCTCCACCGCACCAGTTCCAACTATTCCATAGGTCTTCTTCTCTCTGGGAGGATTCATACTAGTCTTATTCTGTACTGCAGCAGTAGATTGTTTTCCAAAACGTTGCTTGCGCTTGCCATGCTTTAATACACGGCTCCATGCAGGGGACATCGCCACCTCAACCCCCCCGCCAGCTGTCTCCTCAATGACGGTCAATGGCGAGGATCTGGGAGCAGGCTCCCTGTGACTTGGTCCATGGAGCTGGGCCTCCTCACTGGCCATGGTTGTGGCTGCATTCCCCTTGCTGGCACTGGGTTGCTCAATCACACTCAGTCGTTTGCTAATATCTGTAGTTATTCCACGAAGGTTCTCACATTCAGTCGACTGCTTACTCACAGTATTTTTCACGGAGACCAACTCTACAGTTAGACGATCAATCTTACTAACCAGGCAAGAGACATCGAGGCTATCAAAAGTCACTGATGGTAAATCATCCAAGTGATAGGACACAAAGCGAGGAACATTCTCACCAACCTCATTCAATAGTTTTAGACAGCTCTTAACATTGTTGACATCTTTCAATTGTCCTTTGTGAGCTACACAACGCTGCCCCGTGCCAGGACATAGTTCAAACAGGACCTTCTTGGAGTTTTCAATCCACTCTGATCCAAAATGATTTACAGCCATCAGGATAATGTCATCCTGAGGCACAGTCTTCAGTTTGACAGAAAGGAAGCTTAACAGTTCATCTTCCACTATAATTTTGCCATCGATAGTGGTGTAAATCTCGGGTTTAATCCTTTGTTTGATAACATGCCGTGCTGCTCGGTCATCGGCGGTCATCTTGGAAGGCCATTATTGAAACAATTAATCTTAAATCTGGTGACATACAGCACATTTAAGGTACAGCTGTTTACCCCTTTTTGTGTTCCCTCAGAACCATACAAAATCACGGCCCAGTTCATCAAACATAAGCAGAACAAATTTGTTTGTAAATTATTTGTACAAACACACTTTCATAACTTGTCTCACTGAATGAAGCAATTTACGTAAGAACTGTTTTATGAACAATTTACAGACATTTGTTCTGCTCTTGCTTTTAAGAAGACCCACTGCAACAATGTATTGCAGTGTCATTCTAAAATAAAGTGCGTCAAACCAATTAAACATTAGTTGAGCCTGTTGATTTTGCTGTTTTAGCAGAACATTTGACTCATGGCGGGGGAAATCTGACATTTGATTAGCTCTGTATAACAAAGAATGAAAGAAGAGACCTGAAGCAACACAATGTGACCATGATGTTCTAGATTATACCTCATTTCACCCAATACATTATATAATTTGTGTATACTCTGGTCAAACATTTGAAATAATTTAGAGAATTTTTTAAAAGGTAGTGTCTTATACCCTACGCACTGAGATCAAAAACACAGTAAAACAATAATATTATATATAAATATATATATATAATTTAATTCAGCATTATTACTCACATGATCCTTCAAAATCATTTTAATATGCTGCATATTTTAGCCCCCCTCTTTAGAAGAGTCATTGAATGGCCTTGAGTTTCTCAAACCAAAACCTTTCCAGTCTCACCATTGTGGTAATGCATTACATACTGCGTATGCAGCACGTCATAAGACATCCAGCTCGGCTTTGTTGGTGAAATTAAATTCTCCCACTGTCCATAAATGGAACAGCAACCAAGAGAAACACACTGACCTTGTTCTCATTCACAACATCTTCAGCCAGCCGCCACAGCTCAAAACACTGAAGGTAAGATTTGAGTCTTCCTTTGATTGCCTGTATAGCATTATCATGTTATTTCTATTTTACTAATTTATTTCTAGATTTTTATGAGCGGTGTTTGTCAAATAATGGAGTACTCTAATAAATATATATATGATGCTAAAAACTGAAAATGTTTGTAAAGGAAAATTAGAAAATGGTTCAGTCAAGGGTTGAATGTCCTACAACCTTTGTACTATGTGCTGTCTCACGGAGGGAAGACAACAATGGTATGTTTTCCATGTTAGAGTTCAAAGAACTTAGCACTCAATACACACATGCTATCTTACAGTACATACATTGTATATCAATTAAGGCAAAAAGATATGGAAGATAAAGTAGATAAGAACCCACACAGTTACACCAACTGCACACGTGTTTGCAACTCAATCCTATGGATGACTATTCAGATCAGTCATTGTTTTGGAGATATGTATTTATTAAAGTGATAATGACAATAAGCTGCTTTTTTTGTCGATGAACCGTCCGATGCTGACCCTCGCGATCTACGGCTATGGTTAGAACATAACTAATGTTTAATTCTAATCTAATTGGCAGTTAGTCAAAATTTGTACCCTAATTGCTTTATGGTAGTGTTATCTGAAAATACTGTCCATACGCTGATTATACAATTATGGATATCAAGTTTTGTGATCCATTTATGAAATGATTAGATGCTGGGGAGCTCACCAGGTGACGATCAACCTTTGTACGCTCTAAGGACGCTAGAAGCTCGAGCATGGACACATAATGCACACGTTACATAACATTACGGTAAAAAGATAACAGAAGAATACAAAAAACAAGACCGAGAAGAGCCAAATGATCCGAACGCCATCATAATTGCACACCTGTTAGCAGCTTAGTCCTAACTACTAGCCTTTTCAGACAACTTTTTTATACTACATTTTTTGAAACCCTTTTTTTTGTTGCTGATGTTGTATGCATTTCAACTTGTGATATGTAAATATTTATAATTTACATGGGAAACGTTAGAACGGTCTGCAGTTGTTACAGTAACCAAAGCTGTCAGGAGCGTCAATTTGGCATCAGGTGAATATCATTAACTTTTGAAAGGAAAAGTTCTTGTTACATGTATTTTAATTTGTATAAATATTCATTAATTCCGCGGGAAACCTGATATGAAAATTGTTTGAGGTCTGTTGTTTTATAGTAGTTCTTTTTAGCATCAATTTGCAGTCAGGTACAAATCTGAAACATTTTAAAACGCTGTCGAAATCCCAAATATAAAAAATGTGCATGCATGTCTGTCTGTCTGTCTGTCTGTCTCTCTTTCTCTCTCTCTCTGTCTGTCTGTCTGTCTCTCTGTCTGTCTCTCTGTCTGTCTGTCTGTCTGTCATCAAGTCAGGGTGGTCTGTTTAACGTAATTTCACCTCGGACATGTTTATACCAGATTCAAGTAATGAGGTGAAGTGAATTGTGTTGTTTTGAGAAGCTTCTGTAATAATATATCTACAGTACAAAAGTAGTAAATCGTCTTGTTTTCTTCAGGTTTACTGATGAAATTCGGAAACAAACTGGTCTGAATACTTAGGACCATGTGATATTTTAGTTTTTCTTTTTTAATAAATCTGCAAAAATGTCAACAATTCTGTGTTTTTCTGTCAATACGGGGTGCTGTGTGTACATTAATGATGGAAAAAAATGAACTTAAATGATTTTAGCAAATGGCTGCAATATAACAAAGAGTGAAAAATTTAAGGGGGTCTGAATACTTTCCGTACCCACTGTATATATATATATATATATATATATTAAGGGTGGCAAGGTACAAAGATGTCACGGTTCGGGGGTCATGGTTCGATACATGCGACTTGTAACAGTCTATATTTAATGAGTTTCAAATCATTTTTGTGACATGCTTAATTTCTTGACAGAAAGGAAACTCAAATGGCAGAAATAAACATCCTATTTGTTTTCTTTGTGATTGTATATAAATAAACTGTCTGGAGTCGTCACTGTCTAGGAGAGGGCTTTGTTTTCAAGTGCGCAACTCACGGCATTTGCTGTTCTTCTGCTGGCGTTATCAAACAGCGTTGCAGTACTGCGAGCGCCCCTTTCTGGATTGGGGGGAGATTGCCTGTATTCGTCTATATATATATATATATATATACAGTATATATATGCTGCATAACCTGCAGCAGTGCATAAAAGTGCATAACCTGAACTTCAAGTTGAGTGGCACACGCGGCATTTGAGTGCACAGATAATTTATTTGATATTCCATCTAATGTAGTGACATTTAGACATGTGTGCTCACGTAGAGATGAATCATCTCTAAAATTTGTAGGCTATATAAGTATTCTTCATATGTGTAACCCGTCTCTCGTCTAGTAAACATGGCGTCAGTGCTGTCACAGCTGATGGGTCAGTGGATGGATGTTCAGGGTCTCCTGATATTTCTGTGTGTGCTGCTGTTGGTGAAACACCTCCGAGATGTTCTTACAAACAACATGCCGCCAGGACCCTTCCCTCTGCCTTTGGTTGGAAACGTACTGAATATAGGCTTTAGTGATCCAATGGAGGTTTTTCCGAAGGTAAGTTTTCAGTTGTATGAAGAGCAGTAATGACTTGGCCACTATAGTTGTGTGCACATTACAAGATAACATGTTGCTTAGATTGCTGAGAGGTATGGAGATGTGAGCACTCTGTATCTGGGAAACAAACCTTGCATACTGCTTACTGGATACGAGAGTTTCAAAGAGGCGTTTGTGGAGCAGGCGGACATCTTCACAGACAGGCCGTACTTCCCTGTGAATGACAAGATCTCTAAAGGACAAGGTAGAGGAACACAGTACACACAGCCAACACATCACTCCGAATAACACCATTTACACTTTAAAATGTTCAGAAATATGACTGTTAATATTGTTGAATCAGAAATTCTGTAGAACACCATGAAATATTTCTTAAATTTTTCTTTCATTCAAGACATTAAAATGGTTTCACAACATTTCAGACACAGCTAATTTGTTTAGCCTATATTTGCTCTATCAATTTAATAGCTTGTGTGTAAACTGAAAAGCTCCAGTGATGGTGGTAAAATTTCCTTCAGCAATGGCTACAATAGCAAGCTTTGTAATTAAAGATATGCAGAACTTCTCATGACATACATTGTAAATCGTTACGGTGATTCTGCTGTAACGAGAAATTGAATTTTCCTCTCTTGAAATAAAGAAGCTCATTCATTCAGTACTGTAAAACATACTGTAGATTTCACAATTCAAAAGTTCCATATATTAAAATGATGTGCTGTACAATGCTCCACTTTCATCAAACCGCCGTTCATCAACACATGACTAACCACATTTACATGCCAACATTTTGTGTTCTGACATAAATTTGCCATCGTGATGGTGTAGGAAAGTTTGTCAGACTTTGTACTGTTCTTGACACAGATTGATTTGTCATTGTCAGAGTGTAACACAGCTTTTAAAGATATGCAAATATCAGACCTAACAGCAAATTAGCTTTTTGTTAAAAGTTTTTTTTTTTTAACCATTTTGTATGTAGGCCTGATCTTCTCCAGTGGACACATGTGGCGTCATCAGAGACGCTTTGCTCTGGCAACGCTGAAGTATTTTGGCGTGGGCAAGAAAACTCTAGAAAACTCCATCCTGCAGGAGTGTCGCTTTGTCAATAGTGCTTTGCAAATCAAGCAAGGTCAGTGAGCACCATTTCTGTCAAGTCATACATCTCAACAGGCTTCGAGTACACACTGCGCTCTACAGACAATGATTTGAAAGTACTGTTTTTAGCTGTAACCATTCTTTCTCTGATTTGATTCCCAAGGTTTGCCATTCAACCCTCATCACCTCTTGAGCTACGCAGTGGGCAATATAATATGCAGCCTGGTTTTTGGCTACAAGTTTGAGTACGACAACCATCATTTTCATGAGCTGCTGCAGTATTCAGATGAAACCTTCAAGCTGCCCATCAGTGTCTGGGGCCGGGTATGGGACCAAATTCATTATAGTGGATCCTTTTCACGGACTGTGATAAGAATGTGTTCCCACATCCATTGAAGCATAGTTCACCCAGAAAAGAAAATTCTGACATTTAGTCTGTGTTCTAAACCTGTAAGAGTTTCTTTCTTCTCTCGAACATAAAATATATTTTGAAGAATGTGGGTAACCTCCATGTGGGTGACTT
Organism: Gymnocypris eckloni scoliostomus; assembly: GCA_027564155.1. Lineage (NCBI taxonomy): Eukaryota > Metazoa > Chordata > Actinopteri > Cypriniformes > Cyprinidae > Gymnocypris > Gymnocypris eckloni. Next base: position 41,532,169 of record CM050412.1, read on the forward strand.
CCATAGTATTTTTTTCCATTCTATGGAAGTCAATGGTGACCAACAATTGCTTGGTTACCCACATTCTTCAAAATATCATCTTTGTCTAATAGAAGAAAGAAACATATTTAAAACACTATACTTTTCATACCTTGGCATTAAAGTAAACAAAAAAAAAAAACAGTGCCGTGTAAGTGTTTAGAATGATAAACGAGCAAGTGCTAATTTGACATCTGTCTCATTGATTGACCAACTTTATCAATCTCTTTAAAATGTTCTCCCTTTTGGTTAAGACATAGAAACACTATTGTGAATGTTTTCTTTTGTTGTTTAGAAATTGAGAATGCAAAAATGTATTTTCCATTCACCAATATATAAGTTTACCCCTACTGTGATGCGTCCGCTTCTGAGGTCTCTGGAAATGTGATACGTGTTCATAAAAATAAAGGCATGCTGCAGTTGCTGAATTTCTTAAATGTAATTCACAAAGGCGTCTCTTGCTTTAAAGTCTATATGAATCTGTTTTGCTACCCATTTGGATCTTAAAAACACAAATGCTTGTTTTTGGGGAAAACGTGCGCTAATACATGCAGAATAAGACTAGAAGCATCCATTTAAAAAAAGTAAATTTCAATATTGATTTTATATTGACTATTGAGGAAGATTTGATTTTGGAATATTTTTTTTCAGATAAGTCATTTCAACTCATATATAAAATTGTACTTATATTTGAATAAGTAGTTTTACTACTTAGATTTATGCAAAGATTTATGACCAAATATGTTTGTCCATCAACAGTTGTATAACACGTTTCCTGCTCTGATGTCCCTGCTGCCAGGAAAACACCGGAGTACATTTGCCAATCTTTCCAAGCTTAAGCTCTTTTTTAAGGAGGAAATCAGAAAGCACAAAGAGGACAGAAACCCATCTAGTCCTAGAGACTACATTGACTGTTATTTGGATGAAATTGAGAAGGTAACTGATTTTAGCAGATGCTTGCATAATGATAATGCAGTCATTTAAGGCTTGGTTTTTATACACATTAGCTAGCTATTAGCTAAGAATTCAAGCATTTCAAATGAAACGCCCTGCATTTTTACTTTGCAATTACCTCTTTGTAGGGTCGCTCTACTGTTGCCATCTATGTGTTTAACCCTTCTTTTTGTCCATGGTTGTATGCCCTTCCTCATCTTTCCATTTTTCCCAGTGTAAGGATAATGAGGCTGAATTCACCGAGGAGAACCTGATACACTGTGTGTTGGATCTGTTTGGAGCAGGAACGGAAAGCACTGCTAAATCACTAAGCTGGGCTTTACTCTACATGGCCAAGTATCCAGAAGTACAAGGTGGGCCGCTCCGCTCCTATTACTTGTCTGCTTGTTAGGCAGATGTGTATATGCATGTCCACCTACTCTGCACATTCACTTTCCGTAGAGAAAGTCCATTCTGAGATCGATCAGGTGATTGGACAGACACGTCAGCCATCGATGGAAGACAGGGCACATCTGCCGTACACCTACGCGGTGGTGCATGAGATTCAGAGGTTCGCAAATGTTCTTGCCTTCATTCCACCGAGAGTTGCCAACAAAGACACCACAGTAGCAGGATGTCTCATACCAAAGGTAAGTAATAAATGACTGTTTGTAGAATCCAGGTCATATTTCAACCAGAAATCTAAAATAAAAATTAGATGTAGCTACAAAATTGAGATTTTAGAACCATTGATCTCAATGATTATTCACATTAGATGCAGCATTACATTCAAGGATCATGGAAGAGTGGAAAGAACTGAAAAATGATTTCAGTTTTGTTTAATGTTCAAATTCTTATGTTTTCTCCTATGACAGGGTGTGATGGTGCTGCCAATGTTGAAGCCAATTCTAGAGGACAAGAATGAATATCGCAATCCATATGAATTCAATCCTGCTCACTTTCTGGATGAAAATGGCAAATTTCTGAAGAGAGAAAATTTCATTCCCTTTTCAATAGGTAGGTCACGAGGATGAACATGTAATGTATAAACTACAACTAAAATAATTATATACATGCACACATACACTACTGTTCAAAAGTTTGAGGTCAGTACATTTTTTGTTTGTTTCTTAAAGAGGTCTCTTATGCTCTCCAAGGATGCATTTATTTGATAAAAAATACAGTAAAAAAGGTAATATTGTGAAATATTATTACAATTTCAAATAACCGTTTAACATTTGAATATATTTTATTTATTTCTGTGATCAAAGCTGAATTTTCAGTATCATTATTCCAGTCTTCAGTGTCACATGATCCTTCAGAAATCATTCTAATATGCTGATGTGCTGGTTTTTTTTGTGGAAAATTGTATACATTTTTATTTTTACAATTCTTTGAATGTAAAGTTGAAAAGAACAGCATTCATTTGAAATATGAATATTTTGTAAGATTATAAATATCTTACTGAACCCCAAACTTTTGAATGGTACTATACATAAACCAATAATAATAAAAACAACTGATCCAGAGCCTGTTTTCCAGGTAAGAGGATGTGTCCAGGTGAGCAGCTCGCTCGTATGGAGCTCTTCCTCTTCTTCATCTCTCTGATGCAGCGTTTCACCTTCCTGCCACCTGAGGGAGAAACACTGAGTCTCAAAAGGACAGCTGCCATCGCTTCTGCTCCTGAGCCCTTTCACATTTGTGCTGTACCTCGATAATGCCACACCATTGCAACATATGAAATAAAAGAATACGCTCATTGAAGCTCACATAGTAAAACACACATAGTATTAAAGATATGAAAATAGAATTTTATTTTCATTTAATACACAAAGTGTATTTATTTTGAACATGTTTGATCATATATCCTACATAATATATTTGGATGATGTTAGTTGTGGCTGAATTTAAAGGCAGAGCATCTTGATGGGAATCCAAAAGTAGCTATATATTCTGATACCTTATAACATAAATCACATATTTAATAATATTAGTAGATGATTTACCTGTAAAAGTGTGAATTGGACTTGGCTTCACAGTTCAGAATAGTTGTTTGTGAAGCGTTTGAGTTTTTTATGTTCTTGTGGTGCTTGGTCATAATATAATTTGTCTTTAACTGCTGAGTTATTGGTCACAAGGTGATTGGTTTAAAACCTCCTCTCTGGCCAGCTGCCATCTAAATGACTCGGTCAGTCTCTGCATTAGGCAGTTGAATATCTTTTTTTATATTTAACAACCACTGTATTAATGGATGTTAAAAAAAACTGTTTTATCCAAAGTGATTCATTTATAATCTTACACAGCTGCTATCTGCTGCACTCTCTCACATAAATCAGTATTTTATATCTGTGTATTTATTTGATAATCATCCTTATCCTGCTTATTACACGACTACTTATTGCAAAATAAACTCCAGAAGAGGGATTCAAGAGCCTGTTTGGAGTTTAATACGGGGTCGTTATTCCATGTTAGTGGACGATACCTTTGTATCTACTTATTTATAATCAATTTTAAGCAACACACTAATTGTTTTACATTTAGTTTGACAAAATAAAATGCATCAGTAAAATTTAAGCATAATGTTTTTCTATTTCTGGTCAGATTTGTTTATGCTATATAACTGCAAGTACAGGTCTGTTTCTTATGGGAACATATAGTTTTAACTGAAAAATAAACAATTTACTCATGAATTCTTTTTAATGCTTTTATTTTCCATTTGAGATTTCTTTATTTAGCATATTTTGTCCAGCTTCAAGGTTAATCTCAGTTCTTGACAGAAGAATCTGAAGACTGAAACCTCACAGTCCAACGTAATCACATCTTTCTTTGGGCTAGTTGAAGTGGGAGTTGATCACAACCCGGTGTGCAGCACGCACACTTCCACTTTTTTGACTGGGAATGAGATAGACTTTTCATTTCCACGATGTCTCCAGGATTCACAGCCATCCTGAATGATGGTCTTGACCACATGATCATGGCATGATGTCAGGTTGCTGCAAGGGTTGTGCTGAGAAAGCGGCTTGATATGGCCGTACACCTGCTTTCCACACACTCCACTACATTTACAGTCATCCTGCAGAACAACAGCCTCACGACCACAGCATGCCACACAGCTGCAAGGGTTCTTGTGAACAGGTACAGAGCTCTTCACTGTGCTGCCGTCGCCCGACTACACTCTTATGGATGAGAAACGACCGACTTTCCAGAAGTTGTTGAGGGCTGATTTATTACAAGACAGTGTGAGCTGAAACAATACAAGAGAGAGATTGTGAGATGATGAATGGAAAGAAAAGCATGAAATAACACTGATTATCTTAAAAAAGGTAATAAAAACAAAGAGAATTTGGTTAAATACTTACATGTTTTCAGTCCCTTTTCAATCTTGATTTAAGCGAGTTTTGATGGAAGCAGCTCTTTCATTCGATACTTTTTAAAAAGTGAAAAACCATGTGTTCAAACTGTTACAATATTGTTAAAAAATTTGAGTACTGAGTACTGAGACACACTGAAATCATTTCACCAAGTTTTATGCAGAAAACCAACAAAGTTAGTTTTTTGTTTGCATAAACATTAAAAACATGTACTACATGTTTATTTTATGTCAGTTTAATTAAATTAAATTTTATTACATTTTCCTTAATTTTAAGTAACAAAATATTTTAGATATTTTTTTGTGAATTTATTTTTAGTTTATAACCCTGATTCATGTAACACTAGCTTTAATTGTCCTTTTTTCTATAATGTGGAAGTGCAAGATACTTTAAGAAGCATTTGTGATATCAGATAAGTTGTGGCTTCATTGTTGTTTTAATACATTTTGTTTCTTCTTCTCTTCCATGTAGGAACTTCCACCTGTGGAATGAGGCCTGAATGACTCGAACTGATCTGCCATCTGGTTTCGGAGGTTGGCAGGTGGTTGATTCCACTCCTCAGGAAACCAGCCAGGGCTTCTCCCGCTGCGGTCCCACTTCTGTTGCTGTGGTCCACAGCGGTCAGGTCTATCTCAAATATGACACACCCTTCGTTTTCGCTGAGGTATGCTAATTCCTCACAAATCATTTTACTACATATATTTATTGTTTTATTATTTGGTAGGTGTTAGTACTATATATTTGTCTCTTTTTATTTGTAGGTGAACAGGGATAACGGGACTTTCGCTGTGATTCGGGTTGACAAGAGTGCTGTGGGTCACTGCATCAGTACCAAGGCTGTCGGCTCAGATGAACGTGTAGATATTACGCACCTCTACAAATATGCAGAAGGTGAAAATCCTCACAAAATAATGTTGTCAGTTGAGATATTTTCACTTACACATTTTTAAAAAGCTTAATTTTAAAAAGTACAGATATTTTGAATCAAAATAATCACTGGTTAAAATTTTACTGACATTGTCACTTGAACAAAATATTTTTCACAATATTAATATAACAGCAAGATGCATTTGTGGGAGGTTTAATCCAGATTGTTAGTATCCAAATATTTAAAACACACATTAAGCTTGTTATTTTATTATTAGTTATTTTATAATTTTTTTATTTTCGATCTGTTATTGTCAAATGTTATTTATGCAGGACAATTAAAATGCAACTAATGTGCTGTACATCAAATTTAAAACATGAAAACGTAATGTCATGCTTTGGTTTACTTTGTTTTGTTTTGTTTTTATCATTAAAAACTTAATGTCACGCCTTGGTTAACTTACTTATTTGTTTAAAATATAATGTAATTGATCTATTCGTTTTAATTTCATTATAAAACATATGTGCTGTATATACAATGTTTTAAAGAAATTCCATATTATATACTTCAACAGCATAACATATCCGTTGGTTAAAAATTATAAAAACTAAAAAAAATATTTAAGATTTGATTTAAACACATGTACAATTGTGGTTTCTAAAATATTTGTTATATCTTTTGTGTGTAACCTCACTGCAACCCAAATGTTTCGCACGTGCTTGGCATTTATGAATATGTACACTAACAATGAGACTTTAAATATGATTCTATTCATTCCTTCTCTCTGGTTTTCACCTCTTTGGTCAGGTTCGGAGGATGAGCGCACTGCTGTGGAAACAGCCTGTAGATATGGCTCCAAACGATCCACCTATTCTCCTGCCGGTGACAGCGGTGTGACGCTTGATATCGCTATGGAGGATAAAGGACCATGTGTTGGTCAGGATGCTGTTCTAGCCATCGTTCTGAAGAACAACAGCAGCTCACCTCGCAGTCTCCATCTCTACAGCCAGGTGTCAGCCACGTACCACACTGTAGTCGACAGGACCTTCCTCATCTGAAGAAAGACCAGATGAGCCTTGAGCTCAAGCCTGATGAGAGATGATAGAATGGATAATGATCTGAATACAAAACTTAACTACAACTGCCCACCAGCACAACAACACATTAACAATACAAAACAATTATTTATTTTTGGTAATTAAAATAAAGCTTAAAATAGGATATACGTTTTTGATGGAAAAAACATTTCAGTTGGTTGCCCAGGCAATTTTTTTAATTTTCATTTAAGTTGAAGTAACAAAAAATACTGAAACCAAACCTGAATAAAAAATTTACAGAAATATTTAGAAAATATAAACTAATAATAAATATTAAACACACGCACACACGCACACACACTCACGGAATGACCAAAATACTTGAAAATAAAACCTAATTCTAAATATTAGTAAATATCATAATAGTATTTAAATCATACTAAAGCTACACTGGCAAAGTGTTGTATACTTAACTAACTTTTTCTTTTGAATCGATTTAATTCAACAACTGGAACACAAAAAATATTGTTGCTTATAAAACTTTATAAACTTGAGCTTTACAGACATAACTGAACATTAGACATGTTGCCTTTGCAACTAACAGACATATGTTAAAGTACTAAGATTAAAAATTAAAACTGGAGAAAAATTGAAAGTAAAAATGAAATAAAATGTTTAGAAATATAATATATAAATATATAAAAAATTAATAGAAAATGTCAAAAATGCACAATTACTAAAACTTAATCTAAAGAAAAACTATATAAATACATAAAAAATGCAAGTGTAAAATATTAGTAAATTCTATTTAAATCATACTAAAATAATACTGGTATGGTGTTACATATTTTCAAAGACTAAAACAATTACATTATATTTTAATTCCATTTAATTTGGTAATTCAGATTTGAATGAATTAATGATGAATACTTACTGCTGTAAATTTCAAATGTATTTTTGAGTCATAATGTATTTAGACTCATCGTGTTTATGTAGTATGACTCTTTTGGCTCTATCGTTCAGTCTCTGGAGTGGACGCTGCAGTATGAGGACTATAAGGACCATCTGGTGGGTCATTCGGCACTGATGCTCACTCTCTCTGGACAGGTCACTGAGACAAGACAAACTCTGGCCAAACAGTTCAGCTTCAGGCTACGCACACCAGACCTCATCATCACTGTGAGTTCACATGACTGGCTGTATATTGAGATTACACATGATATTGTATATATGGCTATATTGCATGAATGTGACTTGTGTTGTGTGATATTTTCTCTCTTAGCCTGTATGTGATGCTGTGCTGGGCAGAGAGCTGAAAATCAAATTCCAGAGCCCACTGCCTTGTGTGCTGAGGAACGTCATATTCCCGGATTGAAGGATTGGGAATGCAGCATGTCAAAACTATTCACTATGGGTAAGACATCCATCCATTTCAATGACTGAGTCAAACAGTTTTTTGTAATACCAATACATATAACTTTTATAATTATAATTTTGAAATAACTTTTATTTTTTCATACTTTCAGTGATATTGCAGACCAAGCCTCAATGTGTCTGACAGAGATAGTTGTTCCCAAACGGTCCGGCCCACAGAAGCTTCTAGCAACACTTGACTGTCCTCAGCTCACTCAGGTACACGGAGTCGCAAACATCCTGGTCAAAGATCACTGAATAATCTTCACTTCATTAATCAGTGCAAACATCTACATTCTTAAAACACTGACAACTGCACTGTGGCTTCAGTATTTTAGTATGAGGGCAAAATGTGTTTGGCCTAATCTACGAAATAAGCATGATGCTTTTCGAAGTACATATTCTAGTTAGGCTTTGCTTGTAGATCTATGCCAATCAATAAATGTAAAAACAAAACTTTTTTGTTACTGCCATCATTTGTGTCTCTCAGTACACTAATTAAGCAAAATCAGAGCATCTAGCTGGTCACAAGTCTCAAACAGCACTGAAACAGGGTGGAATAAAAGTGTTTCAAAACTAAAAACTATGAAAATGCCTGTCAAAGTGGAGCAGGAGCTTGTTGTGTTCATATCCTAGTTTACACATTAACACTTCAAAAAGCCATTCATTTAATTATACTACAACATCTCAAACTCTATTAAAACCATTGCATCTTTGAGCTTTATATTTCATATAATGATATGATTTAAAATGTGGTACAATTTACCTTACTTCAACCCAGTTCAGCATTTTCATCTATACATTTACACACACACACACACACACACACACACACACACACACACACACACACACACACACACACACACACACACACACACACACACACACACACACACACACACACACACACACACACACACACACACACACACACACACACACACACACACACACACACACACACACACACACACACACACACACAGGAGTTTGTGTTTAAAGCAGTCACATTTATTGGCCTCTTCTATGCACATTTACTAAACAGCCAGACAAGCTGTCAAACGGTTTTAGAGACATTTTACAATGGGACTTTCCACAAAGATTAATAAAAAATAAATACAAGACTCAAAAGTGTTGCACACATCAAAAATATACAAAGGCTTATAATTAATGTAAACTTTGAAAACATTTTACATAAGAAACACCCTGGAAACAATTTTTAAAAGGTATTCTATGTACAAGTTTTTACACAAAAAAACAACAAAATAATAATTTTAGATGCTTGAAGACTTCAGTCTAGTACCAGAAGAGACATCACGTAACTGTGTGTGTGTTTAGTACAGCAAGTGTTTGACGCTGAAATCCTTTGGTACACAAATCTTTGAATGTTGCCATTCACCAAGCATGCTTTAACTTTAACAAAATGAGATTTTAATTCATAATTGCTTTTGCTATGTGTTATTTATTCCTGTTTAAATAGCCTTAGGTACAGAAATAGACAATGTGAAAACCTTCACAAACATACTAAACATCAGTGCAAATTTTAAGGTTAGACTTTACAATGTTGGAATGGTAGCTTGCAAAACCGTTTACCTCTGTCTTGGAGATTGATAGTGAAAATCTTTGCCAACTTTTAGATTGCTCAGGTTTGTAGATGTGTTTTTCCCTTTGTATATCATCTTTATCTTAAGCTAGTTAGTTGTTAGTGATCAAATAGTTGAGGAAAGCTTAAATACTTGATCCAAAGACTAAAAGTGAATCCCATTTCTCTGTCTTACCCCTTCCCCTTCGTCTTACCCCTAGCCCTTGTCCCTCGAAACCGAGTAGTAAGTGCTAGGGGTGAAAACCCCTATGAAACGAGACACCACTTGGTTACTGTTACGTCATCATACATCGTCGCTGGCTGGCTGCTACATCACCAGAGGTGACAAGTGTTGATCGCAAACTCTCCGTCTGAAAGTGTGTGTGTGTCGATTGCGTGGGTTTTAGTGATGTTTTCTCTATTCAGAGAAAGCGGGACTGTAGTGCAAATCAGCAATGTAACGTTAGCATGGAAAAATAGCGATTTTTAAAAACGTTTCAATTAAGAGCATGATTGCAAATATATATGTAAGTTACAGGACTGTGTAGAGCACAAAACAAGACGACAATACTGTCGTAATTAAAAAAAAAAAATTTAAGCCGAAAATACTCTCTGGATGATCTGGCCGCACTGTGTTCTGGGTACCCCTTGGTTTCAAGTAAGCTCGCGAAAATTCTTGGTTTTAAGGGGTATCTACCCCTACCCCTCGATCAAAACGAGAATTGGGACAGCCCTTACTCTCACGTGAACGCGCAAAACTAAGGGGAAGGGGTAAGACAGAGAAATGGGATTCACCCTAAATCTCACCAAGCAAGGTAAATTACAAACACACTAGAAGGTCAATGGTACAAAGGAGAGACATTCCAAATACACCACTGGACACCATTAGGTTTCAAAGGATCATTAACAGAGTAGCTTATGCGATTAGTATTTTTTATATTATTTATTAGTAGTTTTATTTTCTGCATTAAATGTATCTGTCTTTTGAAACCAGTGTTTACCCACAGAAGCTTAACCTCTGAAAATAAAAACATAAGTCCTTAATTCATAAATAAATCTGCAGTCATAAATTTATCAAAGCCCAATGTTTTATAAAAGCCAGCAAGATACTAATAATGCTTTCGCTTTAGTACCAAAATGAAAAACATGAGGTGGCTCTTGGAAACCGATTTAAAAAAAGAAGCCGAACGATAACCAAACAGTAGTGCAAGTCCATATTTTTTCATCTGTCCTTTGCAACCTTTTTTTACAACCTCTTTCCTTTGATTTGCATACATTTCAGCACATCATCATACACAGAGATTAATTTGTTGCCCAAACAAAAGAAAGTATTTTTTAAGACGCAAACCCTCTCACAGCAGACTTGCTCTGTCTTTCAGTCTGATGTGACTCTACACCCCTGTAGTCTTTCTTTGGATATTTTACTGTCTGTGCTACAAACAGCAACAGCATTGAGAAACGAATATGTTTTCCATCAGTATCAAGGACGATACAAAACTTTAAGTCCTTCTTGTAACGTTCCTCATTGCCCTCTCAACATTGCAAATCCAAACCCAAAGCAACACAAACTGCAAAAGCCTCCTGACCAAAAGCACTTCCACTACACACTTCTAAAAACTTCTACTTATCCTTCTACAATATTATTCTGCCATAGTCCATTTACTACATATAAATGTATTTGCAAAGGATTGTCAAGAGTGTTTCAATCTGATTTTTGACAAAAACAGCTCATGGCCTCACAAATCTGTTGAGGCAAATTCCTTGATACGCTTAAAAAATGATGTATCAATATCGGCTCCTCTCTTAAGTGTTATTGCATGCAGTTAATTTGATCTATTAAAGTTAAATTTAGAAAAGCTACAACTACTGCGGTAGAGGCATAATTTCAAGTTGGCTGTAAAACGCTTGCACAGTATTAGTCCTGCTGTGTTGGGTCAGTGATCAATAACAAAAAATCATCACTTTACAAAGAGCAGAATTATATATATACTTTTGAAACAATTGGTACTGTATTCACAGAATACGTTTAGTGCCTGTGTTGTAGCTGTTGTCATTTTTATTAGATCAATTTATTGATATAGAAATAATGGGTTGATTTATTTTTTAAACACAGTTGCATAAAAATATAAATACTGAATGAAAGGGAAGAATCGTGTGGCCATTAATTACAGCTTTGCTTTAAAATTATTGGATGGTGCATTAAAAAGCTCAATATCTTTAAAAAAGGCCAAATATGGGCACAATTTGCCTATTACCTTCGTAAGATAATCTCATTAAAAAATACATATTTTCTTTATTTATATGTTGTATATAGATATTTATTTTCATGTCACTTTTTCTCTTGTGGCATTTTTGTAAGATCTATTTAAAATGACGGACATTTTTTCAGTACCAAAAGAAGTGCAAAATAGTGGTTGGCCATCGGGATATTCCAACACCGCTACATTTCTTGCCCAATAAGATCCAGTTGCAGGCTAACTCGAAAGCACTTAGCTCATTTATGCTACAACTAACTATACAAAAGGCCACTCTTTGATTGTCCCAAGTTTGTGTGTAAGGTACAAGAAAGATTTTCCCTTCTTTTAAAACCATCTGGACTGGACCCATTTTCACAGTTACCCCAGTACAGTACTGTTTTTATCTTTCTAAACGTTAAATGTGTGTGCCAAAAAGCATCCGTAATTGATTCACTGAGTAATTACAAAGTGATGGATTTTTTATCATTTGTACACAAACGAAGTATTCACATAAAATATATATGTTCATGGAAGTTATTAGAACACCACTACTGAAAATCAATGTGTTGTTCTTCTTGATACAAAATGGTACAGACGCTACGTAGTTTATTTACGGTCTTCTTAAGAACATAATTGAGTATGCCAAGTGCCCAGCATTATTGAATTGATGTCAAAGATTGTGTCTAGACTGATTCTAAAAGTCAAGTTGCATTTTTCAGGAGGAACGGTCATCGTGTGGGCTTCCATCTGAGTTTTCTGTTTCCCCTTCTGATATGGCCTGCATGGGAGCAGTGTACAGCCGACTGCGTGTACTGTAGCGGCTGCTATTTGCAGCTGGCGGCATCCTTGACCGGCCTTGTCTAGTTGAGGCTGATGTGGGAAAAGCTTTTGGGGAAAAGCCCTCAGCATACGATTTGGGAAAGGGGCTGGATATTTGCTCGGGAAATCCCTCTGGAAGTTGCTGTTGTAAAGGAGAGAGAGGCTCCTCAAATGGTCTAGAACCCTCCATTAGGAGCTCACTGGGGCTTTTGGGTGCAACGGGGCTCTTAAGGATCTCTGTAGCTGACATGCGATAACTGGAGTCGGACCGACTTCCCTTTTTCAACAGCAGCAATTTGAATTCTTCATTTGAGGTACTGGACTTTTTGGCACTCCTGTAAATTGGGCCCGGGGTTTTCTGAGCCCCAGTTTGAGTAGATGGACTTACAGGCATGTTTGGGGGACTTGGCGAGGTTGCAGGATTAGTAGCAGAGCCATTCCCAGAAACAACAGCTAAATGAATTACAGGCATGTTTGGAGTGCTTGGCGAGGTTGCAGAATTAGTAGCAGAGACATTCCCAGAAACAACAGCTAAACGGCTCCGCACTGACGTTTCTCCAGAATCTTTCCTGCCCAGCATTTTTCGTTTTGACCTGAGATGGCAAAAACAAAACAAGAGACAATCAAAATGTTTCAATTTTCAGTACTTTCTCAGACCATCAAAAAATATACCAGATAAACACACCTGTGAATCATGGCAAAGAGATCATCTGTTGTGCGACTTTTACTTGGTGAAAGAAAAACGCTATCATCCTCGGTTTTGGATTCGTCTGTCAGAGGGGACATGATTGGATCGCTTGGTGTTGACTCTGAAATAGAAACTCTGAAACTTATTCCAATTCAAAATGTCTAAACTGTACACAAAATGGCAGCTAGTTTAATTAGTAATAGAAATATTACACAAACAAACCTTTGCTGAAATAGTCCTCTGTGTCTGGTGTTGACCCTTCCTCTACAAGTTCCTGTGAGGCACTTCTGGTTGGAACACCTGATGTTACAGATTCTTCTCCAGCATTGCTGATTAGATAAGCTTGCAATGCCTCTGATCTTTGATTGACAATATCAGGCACTTGGTCAAGACTATCTGACCTCCTTCCTAGACCATTCTGACCAGGGCTTCCCTCATTTGGCTCAGATTTCCATGACTGTATTTGCTCCACTTCCAGACTACTCTGGGGAAATAAATGATTTGAGGTGCTCACCTCTTCTGTAAATTCTCGAGAATTGTCAGACATCACTTTATCCATGTTCACCTGCTCAGACGGGGCTTTAAAAGCAGTCATGCTCCAAAGGGGTGATGGGGCTAATCGGTCGTATCTATTTCTTGCAACAAAATGGCTTGCTATATTCTTAGCAGCTAGTCCATCTACTGGGGTAAACAGTGATTCACAATTGTCCTGAGAGGAGGTTTCTGTGAGAAGGGGTCTATAGGGTGGAGGCTTCCTAGTTTCATGGGGTTTATTGTGAGTAGGTGGGGTAATGATAGTCACAGTGGGACACTTAGGTCTAGTGGCAGTATCGGTTATAGGTCGATCGTGGCTCCCTTCTCCAGATTTACGAACTGAGCGTAGTTGAACTGAACGAAGTACCGTAGGAGTGATGGCCAAAAGACTATTGACTGCCAGCTCATCACTTGTAACTGAAGTTGCCAGACTCTCACGCTTGGTTTCTGCTGAAGCTACTGCTTTTTGTTTGCTCTGGTGGAGGATGTGCATCTGGTTTTTGTGAATTGAAGGCTTGCTGACATTGGGAAGGGCACTTAGGTCAAGATGGGAGGGAGGTATGATTGGCAATTCCAGGACCCTTTTGGACGAGTGCTGCTGTAAAGAAGCAAGTGAGGACTTCCTCTCTGGCACTTTGGGTTTCCTTTTGCCACCAGTAGGGGACATTGGGTGAGCGTTTGGGAAGAAAGCCGACGGAAGAGATGATGTTGGTGTCTCTGACTGGCTTGAGTAGCCACTTGAAGGTGACGCTAGACCTACCAGCTTTTCAGGTGAAGGCAATCTAAACTCGCTTTCCACCGATGGTAATGAAGGAGTGGTGGCCCTAGATCCTGACTGGGAAGTCTGGGATTCAGAGCTCTCCTGTGACTTAATGCATTCGATGACAGTGTTACCCGTAGCTGTGCTGGAATTTGACAATGATCTGTAAGGATCATTGGATTTCAAGTCATTAAGAAGCCAGAGATCTGCATATTCTGACTGGACAGCTCCCTCGTCCTTGAAGGAATGTGTTTCTGTGGAGCCAAACAAAGCGACTTCTGGAATCTCTGTAGAACTCTCAACACCCCAAGCCCCCAGTGGCTCCTCACTCTCCAGCTGACTTGAGGAGCCTCCGTTCAACCCCACATGCTGTGTTATCTCACCGGAAGACATAGATTTGTTCTGACCGACAGCATTCTTTGGTTCGTTCTTGTCAGTGGGAGGTCCAACATGGCTGCTTATTTTCTTCAAGGATGAGCTACGTTTTGGTGGGGATGGCTTCACCTTTGGTTTCCTTAGAGAGAGACTATGTCTCCCAAGTGTGTTTGTTTGATGTCCATATTCTGCCTGCTGCTGGTCTACAGATGCATAGTTATATGTGAAGCTTTTGCTACCTTTAAGACCACAGTCAAAGTGCATGGATGTATAGTAGCCCTCAGCATCTACAGAAAAGTGTGAGGTGGTGTCAGCCTTTTCAGATGGTGGCCTATCTGTTAAACTTTCAAAAGTGGCTATGCTAGCAAAACTGGGACATTCTAGGATATTCTCTACCCTAGAGTGCTCAGGACTGACGTTAGGATGGCAAGGCATGTTGTGCCTGTAGTGTGGATAGCTCCACTCACCGTCACTGGCAGTGCTGACTCCAGCATCATCTAGCATGTCAGTCGCAGTGGAAGTAAATGAACCTGTCCTATGGCTACGGAGGCTTTGGGATCGGTCTCCAGGATATGGATCAATAATGAAGCCGGTGGAGTCATCATTAGTATTGGTGGCGGCATTCAACGATAGCTCTGAATCACAGTGGGATGATCCGGTGAGTGGGGGTGAGGCTGCGGGTGCAATGGTCTCTGATGTCTGGGAGGGACAGGTAGAACTGCTACCACTCCAATTGCCGCTCGAGGACTGGTGATCCTCCTTGTGGTCCATGTGGCTAGTCAGCACACCAGCATTGGAAACGGAGTGAATGGGGCTACTGAATGTATCGGAACTGGAGGAAATCTCACAGCTACCCATCTCAGCTTTGCGAGGCAGATGGGATCGACCCCTTTCTATCCAGTCATGCTCTGTACTTCCAGCATGCTGCTTGAATTTCAAACTGTTATGCTGGCCCTCTGGGATTGCCTGGTCATCAGTGCTTTCTTCATCATCTTTTAGAATATGTTCCCTTGGGACTGGTAGGAAGTCCTCTGCCTCAAACGGGGACAGTTCTTCCTCCTCTTCCTCCTCATCATCCTCATCACTGTCATCATGGCCTTCATCCACCAGTCGCCCTCCCTCACGAGGGAGGCTTCGGGAACGCAGACGGGAGCCTACGGAGGCAGTGAACATTGTGTCAGAGTTGTCAGGCAGAGAAGATATGTTGCCTGTGGAATGGGACAGTGACACAGTCACGCCCTGCCCCCTTTGTGCTCTGATCCGTCTACGTGAGGGTGCAGCACCAACAATCAGGAGTTCTTCTGTCTGGCAACCAGAGTCCTTGGTGTTGTGATGTGAGAGCGTGAGATCCTCTTGCCAAATTTCAGGGTTGGTATGGACTATCACTGTACGCTCTCTGGCCACTGGAGACTCGTCAGAATCTAAAAAAACAATGAAAGATTTTTTCAATAATAAATTGTGTTTTATACATGCCATTTACTCTTATTATATGCCTTATTCTTTACTGTAAATAAAAAAAAATATGAAAACAAAGAGTAATGAAAGAATGTTACAGGTTCACACACCAAAATCTTGCTGCACGCGTCTGGGAATGCCAGTGATCGTTTTTCGTCTCCTTAGCTTCCTTCGCCGTTGAAGCACTGATTGCGAATGGACTAGTGAGCAACGCACACTGGCCTCTCTGTCGAACCCAACCCCTGCAAAGAGCACCAGACATGTGAGAGGCTGTTGGGTGCAAGCCACTTTTTTCTTCTTCTCCCTCCCATGTTTCTCACACTCATAAACAACTGAGATTTTTGATGCTAAATACAATATTTTAATCAAGGTGAAAATGTATCTTAACTAATAATAATAATAATAAATATATATATATATATTTATATATACAGAGTATATCTTTTAAGTTATATATTTTAGTATATGACTACTTTCACGTCACGTATACAAAATAATATGACTTTATACATAAGTTTTGCATCAATACTAGGTTAACAACACATCTCAGAAAAAAATGTATGTGTTATAAAATCATAAATGCAACAAAAATATGGTTTTCATTCATGTGAAAATATTTTAACTGACACAAAAGTACACTGGACAATACGCAACATCATGCAAGGTGAAAGGAGCGACATATTCAGGACGTCAGAACAGAAAACAACCAGGGTTGAGAATGGGAGTATTTCTGTCCTACCCGAACCCAGCCTTACTCTAGACTGCAGTCTACTGCTGTACTCTTGAGCCCTATTTGTTTTGATGTTTGTCCAGTGTCATGCATCATGAATCTCATGTGATTGCAAGGCTTGGCCCCTTTGAGCACCAATTACACCACTGTGCCTGTGATGTGCAATTTCCAGTCAACACTGTCTTTGACTCAATCCTTGCTGACACGCACCTCAAAAGTCCCGTTCCAGTCAAGCCCAGAGTAGATATATTTGGCCTCTTTGTAATTCTAATGCAACTGATTAGCATGCACAAAACACTTTCTTGACTCTTTGCATTTCCTGGCACAAAGTAAGTTACCACGACAACTAAGAACTTTTTTGTTTCAAATTTCAGTGCTTGCAGATTTTAACCTACTTTTCAGTGTGTCTAATATTTATTTATTCATCACATACTTATTTTTTCATTTCATTTTTCATTTTTATTTTTTGCACATACCAGACCAGTACACACATACTTGTATATAATATATATATTATACTATTTGTATGTTGTTCTTTTATTATCTGTCTTGTCCTGTTGCTGTCATTCTGTTGCACTGTAGAGCTTCTGTCACTAAAACAAATTCCCCGTATGTGTAAACATTCCTGGCCAATGAAGTTCACTCTCATTCTCTCAATACTGTTATTATTCTAATGTATTTGGGTGATTCTTCAGTTTGGGCCCTTCTAACAACTTGAAGAAAGAAATGATCAAAACCATGTTTCATCTATGTTAAAACATTAATCACATGTCATGGAATAAAAAGGCTCTGATCATGGTATTCAATCTTTAACTAGAAACAGAGACACAAAAAAGCCTCTGAGGAAGCCAACTGTCAGACAATATACAGAATTAACCAAGTTTTGCTATATAATAAATATATTGTAGAAACGTAATATTCTGTAAAGCTGCTTTGCAACTATTGTATCGTAAAAAAGTGCTATACAAATATTTTTGAATGGAATAATGTTTTTTTCTCTGTCTGTCAAGCATTTTCCTGAGATATTTTTATGGGAATTAGCAAAAGGTCTAAAATGGCAAAAGTCTAAAGCAATTATAATCTACCCTTTAAAACTAGAAACTAAAAAGAAATCACACATTTACTTAAGCCTTCGATGTTTCAGGACTACTAAATCTTTATTTATAAAGTTAGTGGCCACTTAGCGCTGACATATAACAGCATGTGCAAGTAATGTGAATATCAAAACAGCCATTTTCATTAAATTAGAAAGCTACTATAGTCAAAATGATAGTGTTATTATGGCTGAGATGGCAATTTCTCTCTCTCCGCACATTATTCTAGATGGTGATGGTTAGGGAATGATGTGGCACTGATACTGAAGGGGGAAACTTGATGGACATGTAAAAGATCTCTCACTTAGGAAAGCTGATATCGCTGAGGGGGAAGTAGCGTTGGCGCCCTCGTCTGAAAACAATACACGCAAAATTCAGCGTTCTCACAAGGTAATCCTTCTGTTCATTGATGCCAGAGGAGAACTTTGGTCAAAATGATGATACTCTCAATTAGAATTAATTCTGAGGTGTAGCATAGACTGTTCGAAAATAACTTTCATTAATAAACCATTAATAAACAGTGTGTAATGCTTAACAGATCAGTTGTTAATGTATGTTCACATAGCTAGAAGAATGAGATACTGTGCTTGTTAATGTTTACTAACAAACTTATTAAACACTACCTAATAATTAACAGATCATCATTTAATGTACATTAATATGCTAATGTCAAAAACTTTCAGTTCATATCATCATGCACTTTTCAAAAATGTAAAGGATTTTAACTGAAAGTTGTTAATGTTCTTTCAAATGCTAACAAATGTCATTAAAGTTCAGTTCACATATTACCTAACATTGTAAAATATGGTGAAAAAAACTAGATTGATTAGTAATTTTAAGCACATTACAAACTATTCATGTTAACACATTATTCACCCAATCACAATCTGTAACGGTAGACCACAAAACCAGTCATAAGGGTAATTTTTTTAAATTGAGATGTATACATCATCTGAAAGCTGAACAAATATGCTTTCCATTGATGTATGGTGTATGTATCGTTAGGATAGGACAATATTTGGTCGAGATACAACTATTTAAACATCTGGAATCCTGAGGGTGCAAAAAAAAACTATATTGAGAAAATCACCTTTAAAGTTGTCCAAATGAAGTTCTTAGCAGTGCAAATTACTAAACAAAAATTAGGTTTGTAAATATTTATGGTAGGAAATTTAAAAAATATCTTCATGGAACATGATAATGATTTTTGGCATACAAGTAAAATGGATAATTTTGACCCATACAATGTATTGTTGGCTATTGCTACTACTATACCCGTGCTACTGATGACTGGTTTTGTGCTCCAGGGTCACATATTTGGTCTGCGTTTCTTGTGTAGTATTCCATTGTTTACACATCTTTATAAATCATTTATTAATCATTTGTTCATATTTTTGCATTACCCTATCTAGTTGAAACTATTCATCATTTGTAAATGTTTAGGACCCACTTTATATTAGGTGACCTTATCTACTATGTACTTATATTTAAAGTAATAATTTTATAAAATGCACTTATTGTGTACATACATGTTCTTACATTGTACTTCTATTTTTAAACATACCTATATGTAATTGCATCTGTAATTAATTTTTGTAATTACATTTATAATTACACTGTTGACCCATCCCTTATACCTTAACCCACTCTTAAACCTACCCATGCCACTTACACTGTCCCTAGCCTTACACATATCCCACCTCAATAACAGCAAAAGTGTTTTGCAATACAATATGAACACAATAAGTACATTGTACTTATTTTTTATGTAAGTACATATTAGGCCACCTAATATGTTAAGGCCACCTAATATAAAGTGGGACCAATGTTTCCTAATCATTACGAGCATTCATCTCTGGCCAAAAAGAGTCCCAAATGACCTGAATTCACCCTATTTACACACCTTTACAAATCATTTATCAATCACTTGTTCATGTTTTTGCTCAAGTTAAGACTAATCATCATTTGCAAATGTTCATGAATGTTTACTAACCTTTATGGGCACTGGAATTTTAGCTGCTGTAACAACATTCGTGTAAAGGGGTGGTGGTTAATTAAATTTGGGTAAAGTTGTAATTTGGGTGCAAATCATGTTTTAACATGTCTTAACACTTATATCAGTATACTACTGTATATACAGTCAAACCAAAAATTATTCAGAGACCAGATATCATTTTGATATTTTTTTACTAGTGGGTGCATGAGACTAGTTCATTTATGTAAGAGAGGAGAGCAAAATAAAATAAACTGTATTTGACATATTGTACCCAAAACTTCATCATAGAGTCGACTACCAGTAAAATTTATACAAATTTGGGACCAAAATAATTCAGACACTTTAAGCTGACCAAGGTGTGCTGAAGTGTTTTTTTTTTTTTATTGCTACTGAAAACTTTTTACACCACAGACTGAATAAAATTAAGCTTGGCTTGGTAATTGGTTGACCTAAACTGGTATTATTTAATTGTGTATGTAAATTTGACAGCTGACAGCTATTCAACTTCATTCATTTTTGAGAAAGTCTAACAGAAGCATGGCATTGTTAAAATGAATTTGATCTGACACAGTTTAACCATGTGTTCTTGTCACCATTTTCTAACTTAACTATAGCGAATAAACTGATAATGTGAGAAATGAAGGTGTCTGGATAAATTTTGATTTGACTGTCCTTGAATTATACAAGAGAAAACAAAACAGTAAAACAAAAAATAGACACTTATTAATTCAGCAATATTTTGTTATATTAACAGTGTTCCCTTTTAGTAATCAAATTGGCCCCTGTACACTGTTGACCCCCTTAACCAACCCTTAAACCAACCCATAACATCAAACCTGTCCTTAACCCAACCTGTATCACAACTCGGATTAAAGCAAAAGCAGCAAAAGTGTTGTGCATTAACAAAAGCTTTTAATCATTGTATAACATCTGTTAAAATCATTTATAGATTTTTGAATTGCATGAGATGGCTAAATAGCTAAAATAAAAAATTATAATTATGTTTGGAACTACTACTACTACAGTTCATTGTTAATGTCAGAAATGGAATTTGAATCAAGAATTGGCACAAAAGCTCGTGGCATTATCTGTAAAGGTTCCGGTTACAGTGAAGATTATTGGAGTATGTTTTACTAGAAAATACTATTTTGGTATTTCCCCTTCAAAACAATGATTAATTCAATGTGTTACTTGCCATTTCTTTGTAATTGTTTGCGAAATCTACTAGCAATTTATGTGTATCCTACACCAATTTGTTTACACACATTTACAACAACACTAGATTCTAATGGACCAAAGTTCTCCTTCAGTAGTGACAGCGTCACCAGAATTGAGCGCAATAGTATGCACTTCAGCAATACTAAAATGAATGCAGCTTTTAATTTTCCTTATAATAATGAAATTATATTTTACAAAAAAAAACATTATATGCTGCTATGAACTACCTTTTAAGTGTCATACTCAGCCCTGACTCAGCATGCATTATCGACAGCAAACACATGGGGCATTTACCTGTTACATTAATGGGAACGATGCATGAGGTGATGACTTGAGAGTCCGTCTTCATCTTCTCCTCTGGGGAGGGCAGTGGTAAGATGCCAGCCCAGTTGGTCTGTTTGTCCAGTGTTGAGGGCAGGTTCGGGATCGGGCACTTCGGCAAGTGGCCAAAAGCCACCACATCTGAATCTGAATCCACTGGAGGACCAACCTAGAAGAACATTACGGTAATGAATATGAGGTTACTGAGGTTGGGAAATTTTTTATAGATGTATACAAATTGATGATGGTTCCACTTGCTTTAATTCTTAAGAGCGCATGAATTCACTTGATAAGTGCAATTTATGTTTCTAAAGTGGCATATTTCCAATTGGAACAGGAAGTTGGGCTGTTTTTCTTATAAATAGCCAATGCTCTGTGTTTGATTTGCTAGGGATTTTTGCTAGTCAGTTGTTACAGCATTTGGATACTTCATTATTGCTTTTAGTCCATTTTTCCTGGAAACGAAGACATATGCTAAAATTAACATTTAGCAGTGCAGTTTTTGTGCAGCATACTTCAATGCTAACAGACATTAACTAAAACCCACAAAAAATCTATTGATTTCATGAGATCTGTAAAAAAGTGGAACAATATATTTAAAATTGGAGAACATTTACATTAGTTCTACATGGACATGCATAAAGAAGCACTGAGACATGCAAAGCAAATAACAATAGAGACGCATTAGTCAGTGTACAACAGTTTCAGGAAAAAGTGATAAGAAATTTAACAAATGCAGATTCACATGAAGTATGCAACATAACACAAGTTCAATTCCTTCTTTTCAGCTGTCACTCACGGCACCAGCTGAAGTACACTTGTTAAATCCTGTCAGATAGTTAACTTAGCAGTTCATCTAATCAGTTAACTTACCTTGTGGAGTTAACAGAGCTCTAACTAAAGAGGTTTGGAGAGTTTAGTGGCTGTCACCCATGAACATGCACAGTGTTAAAGCGAACTGTGATATTCAGTCTTTGTGTGTCCCTTTCCCAGCCGGCCAATGAGGATCTCACAATAAACAGTAGCCAAAAAAAGTGTTACCACGGAAACTTCTCCCAAAACCAGAAGAGGACGAAAAGAAAGAGGGAAGCTCCACAAAAAGAGACGGACAGAATCAAAGGGAGTTTATGACCATTTTGTTTGCCGGCGCTGAAATGAAGGGCAAGGGGTGAAGTGGAGTTTTGAAAAACACGGGATCAAAGCAGGAAAGAAAGAAAAGAAAAAAGGAGCCAAAATGAGCAGGAGAGGAGGGAGCGTAGGGGGCTGGGAAAGAGCCAAATGTGACGGTTTGATTTCTCCATCTGGCTCGTGTTCAAAAGCTATTTTGATTAGAGAAGAATCGAGACATCAGGGGAATGAAAGAATGCCATTCATGAAGCAGAAAAGAGAAACACAGAGAGTAAAGGAGCACGAGGAAACCAGAGAAAGTGAACACTATAATGTCTACAAAACCTATACCTAGAGTTCAAAATGTAACTTTTGGCAATCTTGCAATGCAAGTGATTAAAATTAAGTCAATAAAAATATAAATAAATAAAAACATTAAAATAAAATAATAATATATATCCAAAATATATATTTTTTTACATAATGTGTTTGTGTACTGTGTATTATTTATTATGTATATATAAATACACACACATGCATGTATATATTAAAAAAAATACTTTATATTTTTATATTAAATGTATTATATCATATCAATTATACAAATATAAATATATACATGTAAATATTTTCAAAATATGTCCTTTATGTGTGTGTATTTATATATACATAATAAATATACACAGTACACACTCTGGATGGGAAGATTCCCCGATTCGCTCGGTGCATCGGCAAAAAAAGTTAAGGATGCAATGCATCGGTTTAAAAAGTGTGCATCGGATACAAGTTGGCATTTTTTATCACGATGCATCGTTTATAACATATTTGCATTGGTAAAAAACTATTTATTTAAATATAATTACTAATGGATGCGATACACTTTTATTGTTTAGAAAGTTTTCCTCAGTGCATAACTGACATATCACAAGTATATTTTCCATCTGTAAATGTCAGAAAGTCATGCAAATATATCCATTTTGCTGTCAAGAGTGGGCTTTTGCGAGTGGACAAGCTGCTACGCACATGCGTGCTAAACAGACAGTGCAATAATTCTGAATCAAATATGCATTTTATGATAACTGTAATTGTAAAGGGACTATTGTAATGGGTAAATAAAATGTAAGCTAATACAGTCCTAATTACTAAGCTCAGACGAGTTAATGTGTGTTTCTTATAGCAGTTCAAATTTAGTTTTGATTTAGTGATTTTAAATTTGAGTTTAGTGATTGTTAATGCTTTGAAGAGCAGTATTAGATTGTAATGTTCTAATGCTATCTGTTCTAACTATAAAAGGCACAGCTGTTATAAAACCAGAGAGAAAGGCTGCATGGCTGTAATAGTATGTGAGAGAGTCACTGGTAATATATTGGTCAGTGTTAGATGAGCTCAGCTTAGCCTGCCCTGAACCAGGTTAGCTTTCCAGGCTTCCAGCATAAGTAGCCACAGTGACTGAGGTTGAGCTTTGTTAAATTTGCTTTATGGAACCAAATCATTTTAAAGTGAGTCAGACTAACTGAAATAAGCCTAGCCTATTTGGTAAACTAGTTTTATGAAACAGGCCTCGAGGCATTAGAAGTCAGAAGACACAAGATAATTTATGATTTGCTGTCTGTCTGAACCAAAGTAATTAAAGCGATCATGTTTTTTTCCCCATTGCATCGTATTGCATTGTGTTGTATCGAATCGAAAATCAAATATGATTGCCAAAATGTGAGGGATGTACTGTATATTATTTTGGTATTTTGGATGCAATTAATCGCGATTAATTGTTTGACAGCACTAATAATAATGCTTTTATAAATAAATAGAGAGTGAGAACTTATTGTGAGACATTAAGTTTAAACAATAAAATAATAGTAATAATAGAAAAAAGATAATTAGCAAATAATGACAGTTTATTTTTCCATATTCATTGCAAACATACAGGACGAGCCAGTATGAATACGTAAAACTGCACAAAAATATAAACCATATTGTGATTTTTGTTCCTCATTTTTTCATTAGTATCCCATCTATTCCATTATTATGTGTCACTAAATTATTTTCTGGAGGAAAGTAAAACTTGCAGCATAAAACATTGTGTACTGGTTGTGTTGATGAGAGATTAGATTATATTTATTTATATTATATATTATTTTATATAACTTATTTCTTCTTTCTACTTAAAATCATGCGTTGTTGCCAAAACCCATCACAGGCAGTAACTTTAAGAAATGAAGTTATATATATTTTTTTACTTTATATTAATTGTGGACCCTAAATATGCCTTAAAATAGATCAGAAAAGACGACTGAAGAGAACATTTCAAAAGGGAACTCATGAGAGAGTGTTCGCTCTTTAAAGCATCTATCTTGGAGTTAGGCACTCAGGCAGGGGCTTGTGGGTAAGCCACAGTGCTGGGAGTTGATGGCCAATTATATGTTTCTGCCACAGACACACACACACACACACACACACGCACACACCACACACACACACACACACACACACACACACACACACACACACACACACACACACACACACACATAGTCAGACAGCAGCTCTACCCTGGAAACTCTGTCATTAAGAAACCTCAGACCTGCGCACTTCCGTGTGTGTGTGTGTGTTTCCCGTAGACATTCCTCACATAGTATTTCATGATCATAATTCTGAAGCGGCTATGAGAAGGGTAGTGCGTTATTATTCTGTGCTAGTGTTGATTTGTAGAGCATTACCAAGGTCAGAAACAAATGCAAAGATAATGAAGATAATTCAAAGTGTCTTGGATTTGCAAAAAGCCCATTTCCATATATTATTAAAGAAAAGGTAAATTGAGACATTTTATCTCACAATTCTGAGGAAAGAAAATGCATGTTCTGGGACTTTTATAAAAAGTTGAGAAGAAAAACTTTTGAATATTAGTGTATGCTATTATAAAGGTCAAAAATGGCCCTGAAAATAAATTCACACACATTTTCCATATTTCAGATTTGCACACATATGCACAGAAGATCATCATTTTGACGTTGTCATATCCAGATGACAGTTCAGGCACACTGCTGATGTTAGAAGGTAGTAGCATCAGAAGAGAAGTTTTAAAGATTTATAGATGTTAGACAAACACAAAAGAGTCCTGTTAAGATTTGGTTTACTTAGAAGTTAACAATATCTGATTGTATGTTTATAATAAAACGTATGAGTGTTAAATAACAATAACACAGACATGTCTTGAAGCTTCTACCAAACCAAATCTTATTTATGTAAGACGTTCTGTTAAACCACTGATCTGGAAGATGTTTGGGCCTCATCCCCATGATTATGATTTGATTAGGGATGTAAAACTGTTTCCAGATCAGTGTGAATTTAGGATTTAGAAGACATTTGGGGGTAAAATACCTTTCTGCTCCATGGGGAAAAATGACAACACTCAGTAGGGGAAGAGGACCGGGTGCTTTGGAACTACAACACATACAAACACAAAGATGGACATGAATGTGAAGATGAACATGAACAGAAATGAACACAATGAGGGTGCATCTGCTTTCATATTGGAACTGCAAGAACAAACTGAAAGAACAGCCGTGATTCACTGTGCTTGTCAAAACACATGATTATATCGATTAGGTGATTATATATAATTAAAAAGTCGTCCTCAGTTCTGCAGCACTGAAACATTTAAAACACCCAATACACATGCAGAGTTATTATGGATTATGGACTCGTATTTTGGTCAGAAGTGAAGTTTAACCCTCTATGGCACCTCAGCCATCTGTGCTGGATTATATATCTTTACTTAGTACATCATGATTTAGAGGAATATTTCACCCCAAAATGAAAATGTGTTTATTTACTCTCAAGCGTAATGTTGGATTTTTTTCTATTGGTGGACTGGAGTGAATTATTGTGTTGATTTTTGGGGTGAAATATTCCTCTAAATCATGGTGTACTAAGTAAAGATATGTAATCCAGCACAGATGAATGGACACCTGTCAGCAGCCCATGAACATCCTGAAATAAATAGTGTTATTATTGGAGGTATAACAAACAAATGAATGTCCGCATGGCTGGCTGCAAAAGAGGAGTTATTTTCCTAATGAGCAGTCTGGTACAAATAAGTAAGTGTTTAACGTCCTTAGAGCACGACATCCAGAGAGACACTCCCTGTTTTTTAGATCAACTGGATCAAAATAATCATTAAATAATAAATTGACTGAAATTACTACTCATGCATGGGTAAAAACAAGAAAGAAACCGGCAACCTGGTTAATAGTTGTTTGCCTGCATCTGCTTTACTCACAGTGAGTCACAGATACAAACTATGAGGCTTAAAATAAGTGCATAATCTAAAACATTATGATTTTATGAACATCAGTGCAAAGATAATGTCAAAATCTCTAAGTGACTGTGAAGTACGTGCAAAATTCTTTGCAAGGTATGACCTTTGTGAAAAAGAAATGTGCTTAATTGTGTTAAGTGTGCACTTGTATCATATTTAAAATCCTAAAAGTATATTTTTTTAAGCAGCCGTACTTACTGATAATATAATATCAGTGAATTAAAAGTGTACATTATAAGTATAAATACACATTCATATATTTATTAAAACACTTACAGTCAGTACTTTCAAAAAGGGCACTTTCTAATAATGTCAAATGAAATGTTTTTTTCTTTAAAATACATTTTAAATCATTATGTTTTAATAATGTTCTTTTTATCATGCATTTAATTACATACACTGAACAAAATTGTAAATGTAACACTTTTGTTTTTGCCCCATTTTTCATGAGCTGAACTCAAAGATCTAAGACTTTTTCTATGTACACGAATGCCCTATTTCTCTCAAATATTGTTCACAAATCTGTCTAAATCTGTGTTAGTGAGCACTTCTCTTTTGCCGATATAACCATCCACCTCACAGGTGTGGCAGATCAAGATGATGATTAGACAGCATGATTATTGTACAGGTGTGCCTTAGGCTGGACACAATAAAAGGCCACTCTAAAATGTGCAGTTTTAAAACACAGCACAATGCCACAGATGTTACAAGTTTTGAGGGAAATATAAAATACAGGACAACAAGGATGGAATCATTCAGCTAAAATCAAAGATCTCCATGCAGTATTTGAGCGTGACACACAGGTGTGTGTTTACCTGTGCTTGTGTTGTCTGAGTTTCTATGTCTCTCTCTGTCCTTTCCTAAACACATAGACACACCATCATCATCATCACTCCGTCTACAGGAATCACACTATAGATCAGGCTGCAGGCCGGCGGGCCGATGTTTACCGTGGTGAGGGGTCTGTCTCTCTGCTGGCGTCTGCGGGGGGTGCGGGGCGATGGGTAAGTGGGCATGGGTGGAGCCATGGAGATGGAAATGGTCACCCTGCGCTCTCTCTCGCTGACCTCCTGCCTCTGCTGCTGGTCTGATGAGTAGTTTCACACACAACAGACAAATCCGTGAGTCAGTTTTATCAAACAACCAATTATATCTGGAGCAGAAAATGGAGCAGGATGGGTTACACTGAAGCTTAATACTTACTGTTGGGGTTTATTCAAATCATTAACTTTACCTAAGAGCAATATAATAACACTAGCATTTAGAAATAGCATAGTGTGAATTATATGAAATCATAATACTAATAATACATCATTATGATGTTTTGTATTTGTCCTTTTTCAATAGTTTTTCTTTGGATTCTTTTTGGTTTTACTTTTATAGTTGATATGTAAAGTGTACATTTAATGATTTATTGTAACACAGCATGTTGGTAATTTTTTGTCATCTGACGTTCTTTTGCTGTTTTTCCCAATTTGTATTACACATTCAAATAAATGTATTCTGTTTTAAGAATATACATTTTCACATTACTATAGTTGTAATAGTTTTATTCTGTCATTTGCAGTGTTGTTATATTGTTGACTTCAATTAAAATGAAACCTAAAAGTATTACATAGCTTGGATAAAATATAAATATACAATATACAATATTTGTATTTATTTATTTAAAAACAAAAACGAGGAATTAACCATTATTTCTTATAATTAATGTGTGTGTTTGTGTGTGTGTGTGTGTGTGTGTGTGTGTGTGTGTGTCAACTATCTGACAAAACATATTGCTGTGGAAAATAACCTAAATAAAATAAGCTTAAGTACTAAAATCGCTCAAACTGAAATAAAAATAAACTAAAGCCATATAGAAATATATTCAAAAAATTAATACAAATGAAAAAAGCACTTGAAAAAAATTCTAAAACTTTAAGTAAACTATATTGAAAATGAAAGTTGGCAATAATATCCTTGAGTTGTTATTGTTAACAAATTAAATCTAAATAAATAAAACCTTAAATAAAAATGATGAAATGAAATTCAATTCAATTAAATATAAATATAAATATTAGATTTAAAAAAAGCTTACAAACTAAAATTAGAATGGTTTCTAATTGAAATAAAATAAGCATTAAAATTAATAAAATTAAAACAGAAACTGAAAAAATAAATAAAGCAACCTTACTAACAACATTAAATTTTTTTAAATGAAAATATAAAAATAAATCTAATTAAAAATAATAACAAATACTACACTAGTATATAAATAATACCAAAACAACACTGGTTTATTTTGTGATGCTTCCATCCGTCCTCTAGTGGGCAGTATTCACTTCCAGTGAAAGGAGGATTTTGACTGGAGAGAACCACTTTAGCTTAGATGAGCTCAGAAGGTGTTCACTGGGTGAATGATATCTGATAAGTATTGATTTATAAGGGCATCTAACCTCTGTACAGCGCCCGCAGGCTCTGTTTGGCATTTCGATGCAGCTCTTCCACACACGCAGGCCGAGTCGATGGCAGGAACACATTTCTCTGCAGGTGCCATGGAGCCTGATAATGTCCACTCAGCTTACTCTCAATGTCCAGGTTAGATAACGCTGCAGATGAAAGAGAAAATATGTTACCAAAATATCACTTGTACATTAGTAATCATACGTTTTATCATTCACGTTGACATCTTTAAGACAAAAAAAAAATGTCAACACATATCCATGGTCCAGAAAACATAAATTTCTCCTTATTTAGCATAAACCTCAATACATTTTGTTAGATTCGGGCATTATTGCACATCTTCTTGACTTCAGCTTTACCAAGATAATCTGTTCACACAAAGTGAAACAATAGTCTTCAGTTGATTTGAGCTGGTTAAGAATGTAGACCTTTAACTCAGTAGCTAAAAACTAAACCTGCTAATCACTTCATCAAATGCTTTCAGAGAATCTGCAACTGGTGTGAAGAGCAAATAACTGCTGATAAAAGCTGAAAGGGCTGATCAAATAGCCCAACATTAGCAAAACAATAGTGCAATCTGTCAGTGGCTAATGCATCACCGTGAGAGATAAAAGGACTTAATGGAGCCAAACACCTGATTCATGAGCCTAAACCAAACACGTCTACACCCCAGCACAGTCACTGGAATAGGTAGACAGTCACTAAAGTCAAGGGTTTGGCACCATCCATCCATCCATCCATCCATCCATCCATCCATCTATTTGTGGTTGAAAAGTAAATGCATGTTTTGTGATTACACATATTGCAGACACATTCATGTCTCAGTTCTGAATAGACATAGAGTGTCTGTGTGTCTGGCTGGGATGCTGCAGGCAGTTTTGAATATAATGTTAGTGAATAGACATACTCCTCTTCCTCTGCCGTCATTAGCACACAGCAGCATTAATGCAGCACAATCTAGGTCACATATGCAATAGAGCACTACACTGTGTCTGCGTTATCTCTGTGTGCGCTCTTTTAAGACACACACACACACACACACACACACACACACACACACACACACACACACACACACACACACACACTTCAATATATTGCACACTTTACAGCAAAATGACATTGTATGATGCAAATAATAAATGTGCTTTCTATGACATTTACATTTACCTGATGCATTTACCTGATGCGTTAATCCAAAATGAGTTCAACTGCAAGTTATATGTCTCATCAGTTTCATTTGTCATCGACAAATAATATTTAAATGTTTGGGGTATTTAATTTTTATTAATTAATTTATTATTATTATTTTAGAAAATAATCTTTTTTTCTTCAAGGATGCATTTAGTTGATCAAAAGTGACAGTAAAGACATTTATAATGTTACACAATATTCTATTTCAAACAAATGCAGTTCTATTAAACCTTCTATTTATCAAATAATCCAGAAAACACACACACACACCCACACACACATGCACAACTGCTTTCAATGTTGATAATAATCAGAAATGTTTCTTAAGCAGCAAATCTGCATATTAAAATGATTTTTAAAGAATCATGTAACACAGAAGACTGGATAATGATGCTGAAAATTCAGCTTTGCATCACAGGAATAAATTCATTTATTCATTTGTATTCATTTCATTGATACAAGTTTTTACAATATATGAAAACAAAAACAGTTTGAATTGTAATGTGATTTCATAATATTACTATTCTTACTGTATTTTTGATCCAATAAATGCAGCCTTGGTGAGCATAAGTGGATTGCTAACAATGTTGCCAACCCCAAACTGTTTATTATCCAAAATGTACACAACTCACATTTAAAGATGATCCTCTACAACACAGAAATGCTGATCTACAGAGCGTGACATCACCCTAACAAAACCTGTTCCACAGACCTCTTCAGAGATGCATCATGGACCTTCTTTACACCAGACAAGAGGCGTCTGCTAAACGTTTCCTCCAGTACCTGCTCTGTCGTCCTGGACTCGATCAGCTCAGATGCCTGTTCTGCAGACCACCTCTGCCATCCCATACCCTGCTCCCCTTTGTAGCTTTGCCAGATTATTCCTCTCATTTTTGCCCTCTGAGGGTTTCTCCCATCTGGGACTGGATTCAAAGGTTTTGTTTGAAGGGAATATCTATCTGGAAGCAAGCTGGACCAGAGTTCTGGGTCTTGATCAAAGATGCCTGACTGTGAAGATGATGTAATCGCTGCCTTTCACTGTGAAAGTAAAGCTTCAGAGACGATTTCACATGTCATAGAAGAACCTGTGGTTCAGAGAAAACCCTGCTTCAAAGAACCCATGCAGGCCTAACTTGTCCTCTAGAACCAATACACTGATCTGAAGAATGTAACATTAATAACTTTCCTCCTTAGCAACTAAATAATTCAACATCATTCTTAAAAATAAAGGTTCAAAATGGGGGCTTTCTATGCAAAGTCATAAAGGAACCATTTTTGTTTCTCCAAAGATCCTTTCAGTGATCAGTTCTAAAAAAAAAAAATCCCCCTAAGTGTAAAGCACATTTTAATAATCTGAATAACCTTTTTTCACTATAAACATCCTTTTGTGGAATAGAAAGGTTCCATGGATGTTAAAATCCATGGGTTGGCAAGATTTTCTACTCACCAAGGCTACAATTATGGCATTCAAAATAAATAGTTCAGTCATGAAACTCTAGATGGTGTAAGCTGACGGGTTTTTAATGTAACTGATGATATTCAGAGAGTTAAACGACTTGGCACAAGCTGATTGGTTCATGCTGGACATGCAGCCAATGAGCTTAATGCCTTGAATTTATATGGCTGGCTAGTAGTATTCACTTGAGATTCCTGCAGCGTGCTTTCAGAGTATCTTCAGAGTATCTCGGAAGCCCTCCACCTTCCCCAGCTCCACCTGTATAGATCTGCTACGGGTTATTGTACATGCTATTTGTGCAGCAGCAGTATGTCTTAAGTGCTCATGGCACCGTATCACCATATGCATGGGCAGTAGCAAGTTCCTGTCCTTGCTTGCAGCAGCAGCAGCAGCAGCAGCAATGATCTACAAATACAGCAATAACCAACAGCAGCAGCAATTCGGCAGCAGTGTAGCAGATCTATTCCATCACCATGCTAAACTTTTCTGAGAGTTGTCATGATTGAAATATGGTAAAAACTGAAATATTGTAAAATATTACTATAATTAAAAGGACTATTTTCTACATGAATATATATTTTTTAAATGTAATTAATTCCTGTAATGCAAAGCTGATTTTTCAGCATCATAACTCTCAATATTCAGTGTCACATGATCCTTCATAAATCATTCTAAAATGCTGATTTGCTGCTCAACAAAAATGTATTAATACTATCAATGTTGAAAACAAGTTTTTACGGCTTAATCTTATCGACTGTAGTGTACACTCTGTGTCTCTAAGAGATCATAAATCAAAAGATCTAACCTCTGATCTCAAGCTTCATTATGCCAAACATTCTCAATGACCTTGGAAATATGCTTAGTGACCGTTGTTTGAAGGACTAATCTGACAAATCCCAACAGCACGTCAGTTTCTGTTGTTTCATTGCCCTTGCTTATATGGATGAGGTTAAAATCGTATTTGAATTACCTGAATTCACCATGGTTTGATGTTTATTTACAGTGCCACCCCTCTAATCTTGGGATGAAATGTTCCCATCCATTAGTCTGAGATGACTCATTCTGTGAAGGCCACAGCATGGTAAATAGGGTGATGGAGACTGGGCACTCAATGTGGTGGAAAACACGTAGAAGGTTTAAACCGGGGTTTCCAAGTATGCTCCCCAAGGGTAGACCCCCGCTGAGGACTGAACTAATGCCCTTCTTGGTTGTCTTTATCCAGATAGACATGGCTCCAGTCAACCATGGTGATCGTGGTAGCATCTCAGTATCTCAGCCCTTGAGCCCCTGCAGCCCATCAACTCACCATCAACACGAAAATCACCACTGATGTCCTAGATGCGACCATGTAACTAAACACAAAAAAAATCACTTCATGCGACTGAACACACACACACACACACACAAAAACCTTCCCTCCAAACTGGCAGCAATGCCAAATTGTGTCTGAGAAAAGCTTGTGTACCTGAATTTATTATTTGGGTAGCACATGTACTACAAGCATGTTAAATTTACATTTCACAAATCTGATTTAATTTGCAAGTCTACATTCAAAATGTTTATACTTGCATGCATATCATTTTTATAATAATGTAAGGGGTTTGGTGGAAATAAAAAGTATATTTTGTTAAATTTATCACATATAGTAAGTAGATCATGGGGAGGGCCTGCACTTTCAAAAATAAATTAATGAATAAATAAATAATACTAAAAAGTTAAAATAATAAAGTAAAATATATTATTTTAGTAAAAATACTAAAGTACATTTTTTTATAAAGTTGATAAAAATATTTAAATGTAAAAATAAAATTATATTAAAAATAATAAATAAAACACAAATTGCTATATAATAACATAATATTATAATATTAAGGAATATCTATATATATAATAACAGTTTATTCATAATTTTGTCCTTGTTTTTGTAGCGACAATACAGAATTGATGTGATTTGACCTAAAAAAACAGAATGTTCGGTACTGTGGGAAGGGTCAAATAAGGACAACGCATAAATAATAAAGTGCATTTAAAACAAATGCCAACAGTGATTCTGACCCAGAAGCGCTTCTATAAATCCATCGAAAACACAACAGGGAACTCCAAACCTTTTTACATACACATGCTGAAAAACCCAAACCAAGATTGATTCTCATGTTAAGGCTTATAGGTTCTACCTGCAGATTTTTTTTCAATTGTATTCCTTTGTGTATTTGACAGAAAATATGTCAGAAATGGGAATTTACTGCCAAGCAACAATGGATCATCCAGAATTTCTCAAACTCAGTCAGTTAATCCAGGCCAAGGCAGTTGTGCTGGGAAGGGGGCTGGGAGCTTTCTTCCTCATAAAGCTGTTTGGTTGTTAGTTGTTTAGCAGCATGGGGTAAAGAGCAACCCAGCAGTGATATCTAACATCTCTTTCTTTCTATCCCTCCACAGTCCAAACACCTCAGTCATCTCAAGAGAGAAGGGCATTTGTCTATGTAGGTCCTTTCAGCAGCTGTTGCACCTAATTGATAAAACACCCTAAAGTGTTTCCACACTAAACTGAGAAAAAGAAACAAGAGGGGTGAATTTACCACTTTTGAGCATTTCAGAGCAAAATGTGTTGCACATTTCCAGGTGATCATGGGAGCAATTATTCTTTAAATTATGCTTAAATAATAGAGATTGCGCTTTAGAACTGACCATCAATAAATTCAACCAAGCGTTAAACAACAAATACAACATGCAAATAAACATTGCTATCAACGGGCACAATTATTTCTAGGTGAATTCCCCGTTCTCCACACAAATCAAGAGAAATCTCAAAGGTGGCCAAAACAGTCACCTCCAATGCCTCTGCTCTACAAAGACACGAGTAAACAGCTCCTAAAAACAATAGAAATAGTTCATGGAGACCGCTTGTCTACTGATGGTATCATCTGAGATAAGCCAACAGGCTTATACTGGCATGAGAAGTGGAGATGGGAAACAGAACCGGCTTTATCACTGAAACTTTTCCTTTCCTGTTTTTCCCTGTTTTCTTTGCTATCTTTCCAAAGTCAGTGCAATTCTTCTATCATAAATGTTATCCATAGATTGAACATTTTGAAACCCAAGAATGAAAAGCTAAGCTGAAGTCGGAGGCCGTGGCGTCATGCCGGATATTCAAAAACTTAAAATATTCACTTTCATTTTGGAAGTAAATTTAATAGATACTGCAACTACAACAGAACATACTTTCAGAACATTTTATGTAGTTACAAAGTTGGATTCTCAGCAATATCTTCATCTCAGCTCTTTTGCTCTAAATATCAATGGTGCAGAATCCAACCTTGATATGGTTTATTAACCTTTATAACCTGAAAAAGGCCAGCTATTTACACCAGTGACAGCAACCATTGCCAATGCAACCAAACAGTGCAAACTTAATGCAAATACATGATGTCATGCATTATGGCAACTCCCAATGGGAATCCAGAGTTTGGGTAATCTGATCCACCAACTGATATAGTTACTTAAGGGACAACCTTGCGGATTTTCAACCAGCTGATTGAAAAGCAGCAAAGTTGACCTTCAAACAGTAGTGATGCACTTACGTATATTTTAATTCTGCAATAATTATTTTCATGTTATGGCCAATATCTGATGCAAAGAAAATAAATAATATTAATATCATATACAAATAAAATACTATTTTAAAATGTGCATGTCTTAATGCTTAAAACATCCTTTTATTAAACATTCAAATTTTATGAATAAATTAGTTAGATGAATAAAATAACATTAAATGAATGGCTGAAGTGATAAGGCTGATTCAAAATAAAATATCCAATTTAATTCAATCCATATTAAAATATTATGCATCCCCTTTATAGCTGACTTGCAAGTAAATGTATAGCGACTTGATTGCCACCAGTAATTTTAACCACTGTCAGTGTAAATGTACCTTAAGGCTGTCCTGTTTCCCAAGCTCAAACCCACCATCTTCAGTCTACAGTCAGCCTCTAATCATCAGCCACTGGTTGAGACACGATCCTTGAGCCAAACCCAGACCACTGACATTCCCCAATCCAAACACACACACCTTCCGACGTGGGAAAGTCTAGCCCTTCAAATGTTAGCAATTCATTTCAATGACATCACACCTCACCGAAGACCACCTTCCCTCCCCTTGGGTCACAGCACATTTGGTATTAACACAACTAAAATGTTTGGGTTTACATACAGAGGAGCCAAAAGAACTTAAGTGTGCCAATTCAGGAAATCTTCCAGGTACACATCATCAACCATACAATGCTGTTAATAAGTCCATTGAGCCACAGAAAAGGCAAAGCAATGCATATTTTACATTGTAAATATGATGCAAAAATATATATGGCAACATTCAAAGGACAAACTATGAGTTAACTTACGTTGGAGTTTCTAGGCTTTAAAACAAACTACATCCAGGGAAAAGATTGCAATTCTGGAATTGGCAGTTATGGATCAACTCTAAAACATAAGAAGCTATAAGAAGCTACAAAGTGTAGCATTCAAGATGTGACTATAACAGGAGACATCTACTGTACCTTTAGACCTCAACGGCATGCAGCATCCGAGAACCATGACCGTAGCGGAGCGTCTTAGCCAAGCTGGTCAGCAAGGCATGAGTATGTCTCTATCTTTCCTCTCGTTTTTTTCTCGTGTTTTCATTTGACTTTCTGCTTCAGCCCCCTGGGGCTTGTTCATCACCCCCATTGAATCACAGCACACTTCTCTCTCTCTCTCTCTCTCTCTCTCTTTCTGACTGACTGTGTCCTCAGGCTACTTTCAGCTTAGCTTTGCTGCAACATCTGCAACACCCCCCAATCTCCACCCTGTTACCCTAGATGTCCTCTACCCCCATAGACAATGCACATGGTTCAGTCCATCCACAACTTGGGCCGCTATAATCCCTTTATGCTTCACTGGAGCGGTCCAAAGGAAGGAAGCACAGGGTCGCTAATCCACACTTCTGCCGGTGGGACACTGGACAGATAATGCTGTTAGTTGCACATGCTCATGTATACATGTTTTATTCACAATGATCAGCAATTCAAGGCAACTTCTAAATCAAATAACTAAGTTGACATTCCAATGCTTGTAAACACTGGGACTCTATTAAAACTCTTGGTTTGATTGTACAATTCAACATTTAAACTTTTGATTCAACCAATGGTGCAAGTTTGAGGGCAGGACTAACTGTTTGGCCAGATAATTGTGGACAGAGGCGTTTGGAAGACAATCAATATTCAATCTTCAGTGGTGCAGAAATTACAACTGCTTTTAAAAAACATTTATCGATTTCCAGGCTGGAACAATTAAAATGTTTCCAAATAAGTTTCCCAAAGTTTAATCTATAGAAGAACTGCATTACTATTAACTAATGAAGCTGGAAGCTAGTAAACATAGTAAGCTTGTTAAGATTCCTGGGGACACCAATATTCAATGTTAGGGATCCAAAACATAACATATTCTATAGACTTTCTTTTATTAGGGTACTCCCGTCCAGAACATAGTGCCTAAACAAAACAATTACATCTGTAACTTTCTCCTGGACACCAGACTAAAGTAACTGCATCCTGTCTATTGATAGCCCCCAGTGAAGCAACCCGTAAAACAAGGAATTGATCTTATCGCTAAAGAAACCAGTGTGCAGTTTACAACCTATTCTTTTCAGACACAAATCAAGGTGGAATTGGCTCATATAGTAAATGGGTTGTATTTGCTATGAGTTGTGGCTAGTGTACTAACATACTCGTATATACTGTAGGCCTGTGTGTGTGAGTGTGTGTGTGTGTGTCTCTCTATTTGTGTGTGTGTGTGTGTGTGTGTGTGTGTGTGTATGTTTATTTGGTTTATGATGACACAAATTTGTATAATGACATGGGTATGACATAGGTATTACACGGAGAAGGTGATTTATGAGGACAATTTTAGTGTCCCCATAATTCAAAAGGCTTATAAATCATATAGAATTAGTTTTTTTTTTGAGAAAGTAATAGTGCACAAAGTTTCCTGAAAGGGGTAGGTTTAGATGTAGGGTTGTTGTAGGGCGATATAAAATATGGTTTATACAGTATAAAAACCATTACGCCTATGGAGAGTCCCCGTTAATCATAAAAACCAACATGTGTGTGTGTGTGTGTGTGTGTGTTATGTTAGCTGGTACACCAATCACTGCTTTGTCATGGTGGTGTAGAGGATTCAGAGAGGAGGCAGGTGGTAAACTGCTGCAAACCAGCTCTATAACCTGGCTCATACGACAGAACAAATACAAATTACATCTCCATAGTGTGTCCATTGTTTTTCAAACTTTGTTCAGTTTTGCCAAGACACATAAATCTGCCATCAAAAGTTGGAGGCTTCAATACGAACTCGAATATACTTAAAAAATACTTAAATATGAAGCATTTCACATATAAAACAATGCTTTTCACATTAATTCTATAGCTCTACTGTATACTAACACCTATTTAATTTTAGGAGAAACATCTAAAACAAAGGATATACAATCCTGCTCCCTGGAGGATCTCAACTGCATAGGTATTGCTGACTAAATGAGAGGAAACTTAATATACAACATTATCACATGTCTCAGAAGGATGAGGATACTTAATCTGTGCTGATTACAAACACAATTATAGAGAAAGAGAGCGACAGAGCAAGCGAAATACAAGCCTCCGTCTTAATCTCCTCTAATCCGACTCACTCTCAGCCTCCGCTGACCTTGGCACCATCATGACCAAATGCTGGAGTGAGACCAGAGTGTTTAAACATACAAAGACATTATAGAGCTGTTCACACCTGGGATAAAAGAGGTGGGGCTTGTATAGAAGGAAGTGCATGTGTGTGTGTGTGTGTGTGTGTGTGTGTGTGTGTGTGTGTTATAAGAAGTTCAAAATTCCTTGAACTAGCAAATATTTTGCAATGTTGAATTGTGGTTGCAGATACGGTACATTGCAAAGCAAATAGCAATTTAAACTTTCCATTAACCACACCATACATTTAAAAAATAATGTAACCAAAACCTCGTTATGTAGTTTGTGCTTTTAGAAAATAAGTTTCTTA
Source organism: Gymnocypris eckloni scoliostomus (assembly GCA_027564155.1). Lineage (NCBI taxonomy): Eukaryota > Metazoa > Chordata > Actinopteri > Cypriniformes > Cyprinidae > Gymnocypris > Gymnocypris eckloni. The sequence goes on from CM050412.1 coordinate 41,571,212, forward strand.
TGCTTACCAAGGCTGTATATATTTGATCAAAAAGACAGTAAATAGTAATATTGTGAAAAATATTTAAAAATTTTTTAAAATAACTGTAAAATACATTTGAAATTACTCCAGTCTTCAATGTCATGTGATCCGTCAGAAATCATTCTAATATGCTGATTTGCTGCCTCAAGAAACATCTCTTGATATTATCAATGTTGGAAAAAAGTCATGCTGCTTAATATTTTTGTGGACACTTTTTTCTTCTTTTTTCACTTCTTTTATTTAGTCTTTACTGTCACTTTTGATCAATGTAATGCTTTCTTGCTGAATAAAATTAAATAAAAAAACTCACACAACAATGTTACATATATACATTTCCATATTTTTTTTTATCTTATTGCTAAACACTATATTTTGAAGACAACCATGACAAAAAATATGTTGGTGAAGCTGAATGTAGCACCAGGTTGGAAGTGGTAATGTGTTATAAAACATTCAATGGGGATTTGCTAACAACGTTAAAACAATGTTTCTGCAATGTTATGAAAATACGTTTGTCAAATTAAGTATGTAGAATAATTATTTTTAAAGTTTTTACAATGTAGTTGTGTTAGCTGTGTAATGTAGATCTGTGTACTAAATGAAGATCTCCTGTCCAGGATGGTCATTAATGATTAATCTGGGCTGATACATGGACAAAAAAGTTAGACTGTGAAAAAAGTCAGATTGAATGAGCGAGAAGCAGGAAAGGGAGGAGCTTTAGTCTCAGACAGCAGGTAGACATCCAAAAATAACACGTCTAATGAGTCAGCTATAATTTGGATGGGTTACGCTCAGTCTGAAACGAAGCCAATAGTGTCTGTATGTGTGCTCTCTCTCTCTCTCTCTCTCACACACACACACACACACACGCGCACGCGCACGCGCACACGCACACGCACACACACCAAGGCTGGTGGGTCAGTGGATCTGTTATAAGTGCGAATTCATCAATGCTACCAAAGTGTGATTAAGTTTTCAACACCCTTGACAATGTTTCCTAAAGTCAGCATGTTTATATTTAGCTACCTGGACATTTGAAGGTAACTCTATTGCCCCCTTGAGGTTTGTTACTGCACACTCGTGATTTAGGCACTTGCCGTTTTTAGCCATAGTTTCTAGTCATTTTATTGAATATCTCCACCATGTTCTCAGCACAGGAAGAAAAGCTTTCCCTGTAATTTTCTCTGTCTTTCTCCTGATCTTTCGCTCCTTCCTCTGTGATGAAGCTCTTTGATCTGCTCTAAGTAGGTGGAGCTCATAGATCATCCTGGAATGTGATTGTAGGTTTTTATAAAGCCTGAGTCTGCCAGCTACGTTTATGACTGCTACAGCCGCCGCTGCCCCGCAGGTAACAACCACAGTCATCTTCATTACACACCTTCAGGGTCTTCCTTCCTGGAGACTTTTATTTAAAAAACTACTTTTTTTATTTTTTTAAAGACAAAGAAAATATACAAAAGAATGACAACAAGATCCTGTGAGTAAACGTATGCAAACATTTTTTTAGAATGCATTAGTACTATATAATGCAATGAATAGTACAATACACGAATATTTTAAGTAGGTTCCATTCAAAATATTACTCGAGTATAGTTTATTAAACTTCCCATCTGCGATAGAAATCACCAAAGAGGAAGCACAGGATGTCTTTTCTCCACTTTCATAAACTAACATTGGATCGGGCGACTTGGTTCTCCAATCCAGGGTTGAATTGCAGTGGTTACGTGTGTGACATACCACCTGACCGCTAAAGCTAAGAGCACACATGGATGGGATTTTTGTGCTCCTTAAGAATGAATTAGACCAAAAATGTACGTAGCGCTAACTGGGTTAAACTATATATCCACAGTGTCCTGTTTTCAATAGCAGGACGCCAGTACCGGATCATTAAAGAGTCAAGTGATGTGGTTCACAAGACATTGACTTTCCAAACCAGAGCCTGTGAGACTGCAAACTGAACTCTGACAGAAATTAACTTCATTAGACGTTTCGGTCAGAACTGTCAAAGTGCATCAGCATCAACTTGTTTTAAAATGCGTGTGCTTTGCCACCATTAAAAGTACATAAAAAATGTAGTATTTTAGAAAGTGTGTGAAGAATTTAGCTTTTAATTTATTTGGATAAAATATTGCAAATTATCTCGCTTTATTAAAACAATAAATTCAGTACATTTATATATTACAGTATGTTTTTTCAAGAATAGTCATTTCCATAGAATGACATACATATACAATTCTCTAGCAAAAATATTCTCCCATTTAGATGTCAAAAACGCCAAAGTCATGGGCTGGATTCATCATCTGATAAAATGTGTAACGAATGCAATGTAAGTCACTTTGGATAAAAGTGTTGCATAAATACAAATGCATAAATAAAATCAGCACAACTTGATTCAAGTCTGTACTCTGGACACGCATGCAATCCACAATGTGTTTAATTTCTCAGCATGTGTATTTATCATATACTATTATCATGTCTCAAGGTAATTGTTGCGTTTTTGGCTATACTTAACAATTAAGTAATTTTCAGATTTATAAAGCTAAATACTTAATTTGACTTATAATTAGAGATATTACAGGGGTGAAAATCTATTCAAGTGAGGTTTACAAGAATACAGGAAAGGAATATTATTGGTTAAATGTGTTCAACGTTCAAACGGTACAGCACAGTACTTGCAACACCAAGGTCAAGGTTCGATTCCCAGGGAATGCATGCTAAAACATATACAAGGCAATACTTGAATGTAATGTAAGTTGCTCTGGACAAACAACTGCAAATTAAACTCGATCAACCATATCTAATAAGCAAAAATAAATACATACATGAATAAACAAATGAATACTAATAATATTACTAAATAATAATAACTCACTCAAGCAAGGAATTAATGTATTTAACCCAAAATATTTATTTAAACTGCTCCCATGATATGGCATACCATGCTATTATTTTAGTATCATTGAGATATTAATATAGTTTTTATTAATATTTTGAAATAATTAAAAATGTATATGTTTTCTGTTTTCATTAGTTTTAGTTAAAGTTTAAATAATTTGTTTGTTTTTTTATAATGTATTATTTTTGAAAAACTGTCCATAATGTTAATAATAATCTATTAGTTTTTATTTCAGTTTTGTTTTAGTTATTTTACTCTTAAAAAAAGATTCATTGAATGTACTACATTTTTAAGGTAAGTGGGTGCAATCAATTTATTTTAGATACATTTAAATAAACACATTTAGTTGACTGACTTTCAACATGTTTTTTTATTTATTTAAATGTAGCTAAAATAAATAGTTTGCAACCACTTACCTTAAAACAAATTTGTAGCATTTGTTTCAGTGTACAATATCATATTAAACTAAATTACAATGAAACATGTTGCATTTATAACTCACTGAAATAAGTTCAAAAATGTTTTAGTTTTATTTTGCTTCATGTTTGTTTTATTTCAAGTAACAAAAATTATATTTTTAATCCTTTTAGTTAAAGTTTTAGTTAACTACACTGCACAAAAGAATTAAGTTCGAAATAAGAAGATACAATTTCAGTTAATCTCTTTTTCAATTTTAGGTTTAAATCAATGTTACTGGCCATTTCTCTTTAATTACTCCTGAAATTTACTAGCAACTTCTGGGTGAAAATAAAAATATTTTTTTCAGTGTTTAATAACTCTAAACCAGGGTGTTGCTATGCGGTGGCTTAAGGTGCGTTCACACCAGACGCGAATGACGCGAATTGCGCAAATTATTTACATGTTAAGTAAATGCAAAGACGCAAAAGACAATCCTGCGGCGCTATTCGCACGAATGGCGCGAATTGAGCGTTTTTTCGGGCGATTCGAAAAATCTGAACTTTGGCGGATATTCGCGCCGCGTTAACCAATCAGGAGCTTGCTCTAGCAGTGACGTCATTACGAGCTGAGGCAGAAAATCCCAAACAACAATGGAGGACAAATTTATTGTGGTTGTATGTTATGGTTGGAGCTGTATATACATCTTCGTACTTTTACAAAAACAGGAATACATTTTGCAACGAGACTGGAGCTGCCTGGCAGAAGCCCCTCCCATGACGCGAATTCGCGTCTGTTGTGTGTAGTGAATTTCTAGCGCGAATGGTGCGAGTAAACTCAAAATGTTCAAGCGTCCAACTTCGCGCGAATAGCGCAATTTATTCGCGTCATTCGCGTCTGGTGTGAACGCACCTTTACTGTCTGCCACTAAATCTCTGATATTCTGATCTCTGGATGTGGCTGGGTTCACTCTTTAATGTAATTTCATGACATGTTCTCCACCCATTCTCTCATCTGATGTGTCTGACAGGGTCTGGCATCTGTAACACTAACAGCCTGGCGGAAGGCCACATGGCAAAGAAGCACAAACCCAAACTTATCAAGAAGCACTTATCCAGCCCATAGGAAAACTCTCCTAAACTCAGAGATCCATTCACAGTCTTCAAGACTCACCAGACCCCTGAAAACAGCAGGTCCACAGGACGCTTTCACTTTCTAAACAAAAAAACAACAGTTATCATTTACGAATGCATGTGTGAACCAACGCAGACCCCAGAGTCCCAGAGAAAAACACTCTTCAAAGGCTGACAGGAGAAGTCGAGTGGTGTTCGCTTAAGTTTAGACGCACGTTTGTTTATCCAGCTGTGATGTATTACTCTGCACTGCGGTTTACTCCAGAATATTTTCCACCTTCAGAGTTCATGACTGCACTTCGCTGGTACTATTGCTCACACTTACGGTCAGCCATGTGATCAAACACTAATTAAATGTAACCGCGACACACTGTTTCATGTGTCTTGTCTTGTAAAAATGATTTTTGTAAATAAAACAAAGATTATTGGAATATATTTTACAAGAAAATATTTTTTAGTCTTTCTATCTCAAAATGAAACACAATGCATCATCATTCTGAGTTGAGGACAGTAGATATCATGCCCTCTAGTGGTGTGTAGGGTGATGCATATTTACAGGTAAACTAAACAGCCACATTAATAACAATATCTCAAACTACTGTCTGTCTGAGATGAAGTATTTTAGTAACTTTATATACCTAGTTCTATAGCTGGATACATTTCACATCAACAAATAATAATTCAACAATTAACAACTCATCTACAATATAGTTTGGGGACCAATTCTCACTATTGACTTTTGCCTCAATAAACTCCTAATTTGCTGCTTATTAATAGTTAGTAAGGTAGTTGAGAAGTTTAGGAATGGGTATGATTAAGGGGTCTAAAATATAGTCATGCAGATATGTACTTAATAGCATTAATATGTACTTATTATAAGCCAATATGCTAGTAATATGTATGTAATAAGCATGGAAGTAATAATAATAATAATAATTGGTCCCTAAACTAAAGTGTTCCCACAATAGATTATTGTAGACAAAATATTGAAAAAAATGAGAGGAAACATTGTATGTGCAAAATGTCCAGCACAGAAAAATATAATAATGTCATATGATGCTGGCTTTTTATTTGTTTATTTGTTATAATTTTATGTGTTGGGTTGTTTGGTAAGTACTTTTGTGCACATGAGCAAAGTAAAGTATGTTATTTACTTAATTCTAAAGTAAACTAAATCTATTTTATTAACTATTATTAAATATAATATTATATTAAATACAATTTTGGGTAGTATTTGTTCTGAATATTTACATTTTATAAATACAGCTAATGTTGACTTTAACAAATTGTATTTATTATTTAAAAAAACGTACGACCCACTCTTCAAAAATAATCAATTCCAAAACTGTAATTGGGGTAATTGAGGGCAATTTTAAGCATTGGAATTATATTAATAATTAATAAGTGCAATAATAAGTGAATGAGTGTCATGTCATCTTTCAGAGACATGTGTAAAATCCTTGAATATGAAATTTCCTCTCATTTAATCTAAATTAGATTTTAAATAAAGCATTAATGGCCCTGAACATTTTAGAATGAATTTAATACATAGAATAAATGTTTATATTTTCAAATATTCAAGGTACCTACAGTATATTCATTCAAAAACTATCAGGGAGTTTTAATATTTCCAGGCCTGGAAAAGGAGTGGAACATTCTTCATAATAGAATATAATAATCATGGTAGTTATGCTCAGTAGTAAATATTTTGTTGGTGAGAAATTGCTGTTAGTGCAATCACTATGATTCTAGAAAAATTAGAAGCGTCATAGAAAAATCATGACAATAAAGGGCTACTACTACTACTACTACTACACACACACACTTGTGAGGACTTTCATAGACTTCTATTGTTTTTATACTGACCTAACAATATTTTATATTGCCCTACACCAACCCTACCCCTAAACTTAACCATCACAGGAGACATTTTGCATTTTTACATTTTAAGATAAACTTAATTTGGTATTTTTTTATAATTTATTTGCCTTGTGAGGACCGGCCAAATGTCCTCACAAAGTCAAAATCTCAGGCTTTACTATCCTTGTGGGGACATCTGGTTCTCACAAGTATACACACACACACACACACACACACACACACACACACACACACACACACACACACACACACACACACATCAGACCTCCCACTGGTCATTTATCTGTACCACCTGAGGTCACAGACATCACCACCTACATTCACAGACTCGACCTTTGACCCGCAGCCACCTCATTACAGCACTCCTAACATAGGCAGAGCCCTCTGATCTAAGGCACACTGACCCGAGGGGAAAGGTCAACTACTGGCCATGCTGATTTCCCTGCAATTAGGCTCAATGCTGGAGACCCTCTTTTGAATTCAGCTAGCAGAGGTCGAGTTTCATCCAATCACCATTAAGCTCATCACCACCGGAGTACCTCATTCAGCCAAACCAGGGTGCAAATCACTGGGGGTTCGGGGGTCTAACCGCCCAAAATAAAAGCTGAACTAATTCAAAGGATGTGAAAACAAAGCATTCTGGAAATTATAAAGAGGAATGTAAAATACATTTATAAAAATAATGTTTTTCAGGAAGAACCAAAAGAGTTAAATGAAAAGTATATGGAGGTTTGGAAGAGTCTGAACCACAAACTAAGCCACTTTACAATACACCCCCCATTATTAAACAATATTAGTTAACATTAACTATCAATGAACAATACTTCTACAGCATTTATGTCTCTTTATTAACAACATAAACTGACATTTAAGATCAAACGTGTGTATTTTAACATTAGTTGATGCACTGTGAACTAATATGAACCATTAACAAAAGTCACTGTAATAAATACAGTAAAATATATTGCTCACTGTTAGTTCATATTAATCAATGCATTAACTACTGATAACAAATGAGACCTTATTGTGAAGTGTTACCCATATTTCTATTACATATATGTTTCAAACAACAGTAACCATATAGGGTATTATGGTTAACTAAAACTAAAACTTTTAAGAACTTTTTGTTAACTAAAATAACATTAAAATAAAATAAATAAATAAAATGTTTATATTAGATGAATCTTAAACTAAGTAAAAATGTGAAAAGCTGCAATGGCAAATAACAAAAAATAACTAGAAAACTATATAAAGAGACCTAAGAAATAAAACTAAACCTATTACAAACATTGAATTGTTTATTAAATTGAAATAAATCTGAAATATAAATAAAACAATACAAATGTAATATGCAAAACTTAAACTAAGCACAAATTAAGTTTAAGTTGAAGCACTAAAATCGCTAAATATAAGTGCTGTCAAACAAATAATCGCATCCAAAATAAAAGTTGTTTACATAATATATGTGTGTGTACCGTGTATATTTATTATACATATATAAACACACACACATACAATATATATATTGAAAATATCTACATGCATATACATTTATATATTTATATTCTTATATTTTATATTATACATACATATATTTAATATAAAATAACACATTTGTCTTAAATATATACATGCATGTGTTTGTATTTATATATATATACATAATAAATATACAAAGTTTACACAAATATATAATGTAAACATTACAAAAACTTTTATTTTGGATGCGTTTTATCACGATTAATCGTTTGCCAGAACTACAATAAATAAATAAAAACTAAAACTGAAACAAAAAAATATACTAAACCTAAATAGAATATTAAAAAACATAATAGCAAAAATGAGGCAAAGGCACATAACTACATTTCTAGAAGAACTCAGATTTAAATGAAACCTTGAAAAAAAATGTATTTATATTCCAAATATGAAATTAAATAACTATAACAGTCTTTAAATAATAGTAAAATAACAGGTTGTTTTTTTAATTAGTTATGAGACTTTGTCTCATTTTTTATTTATATTGCTATCAACCAGTCAGTGTTTATTTTTGGTAGATCAAATATGCCTTTGGCTCAAAGACATATTTGCACTACCAAAATTACACTTTTTTTTAAATGAACATCAACCCTCTCTAAAAATGTCTGTACATATTTTCACCTAGTTAACAATAATAACAATAATTCCTTTCATTTATATAGCACTTTTCTGGGCACTCGAAGCGCTTTACATAGAAGGGGGAATCTCCTCAACCACCACCAATGTGCAGCATCCACCTGGATGATGTGACGGCAGCCATATTGTGCCAGAATGCCCACCACACACAAGCTTATTGGTGGAGAGGAGACAGTGATGAAGCCAATCGGTGTATGGGGATGATTAGGAGGCCGTGATGTTCAGAGGCCAGTGGGTGAATTTGGCCAGGATGCTGGGGTTACACCCCTACTCTTTTTCGAAGGACACCCTGGGATTTTTAATGACCACAGAGGGTCAGGACTTCGGTTTAACATCTCATCCGAAGCATGGTGCTTGTTGACGGTATAGTGTCCCATCACGATACTGGGGCATTCGGACCCATACAGAACACAGGGTGAGCACCCCCTGCTGGCCTCACTAAAGGCCTAAGTATACTTCTTTTTTTACGCGTACGTTAGCGTATGCGCACAGTCGTACGCGCAGCCTTGCAAAGTACACTTCATTTGACTCGTACGCTTACACAGACGTTCGACGCTTGCGCTTTACGCCAAATTGCAATACCTCTCCTGGCCTAGCGGGGCCTGTAGAGAGCAGTTATGAAGATTACAGTGTGACAAAGGACACAGAAGAAAAACTCATAGAAGTCTGGTAAGCACAGCGGAAAGGCTAGCCGTGAACCAAGTATTGCTGCAAGCTACCGTTTGGGAAGCCGGAGAGTGTCTAAGCTTATTCCGGAGGAATGTGAAGCCATATGTTTATGCAGTTTTACTTCGGCTACCTTGTGAATCGATACCCCCACGGCAGCGTTTCCACCTTGCGGATAAACTAATTACTGCAAGAGAGTTTAATGCGCATGTGCGAACTGTGCGTACAAAGTACTGCGCGTACAATTCAGCTTGCGCAATATGAAACCCAACTGAAAATCTGCCCGCATCTGGATTTTCACAGGCCTTTGAGTCAAAGAAGCAGAAGTTACAGACGCTGAGGAGATCCATTTGGCTGGAGGTCTGCTGGAGTTGTTTTGGAGAGAGAGAGAGAGTTGTTATTGAGAGCAGACCTCCGTCATTGCTTCACATCCATTCATGCACAGACTGCCAATCCTGTAACTGCTGTGTTTTGTGAGTGAAGCAGGTTTGGCTGGATCAAGGGCCTTTTAGATCTGAGCGAAGTGTGTGTTCTCTGCAAAAAAAGCTCATTTTAAAAATGATTTTTATGACCCGTGAAATATTGAGCAGGCCATGAGAAAGAAACTCATTTGGCCTTACAAGCTCCAAGAACAACTTGCTAATCTCAGCTCAGTCGTACAACACAACGGCCACGAAAAACATACACAGCCTTCGTGAATGAATAAAGCCGTAGCTTTGGCACAAAACAAAACAAACAATCTGTTCTGAAGGTGGAAACACGTCAATGAATCTTCAAAAACTTACAAAGAAAGTCAACAAGACTTTGATTATACAATAAAGTCAGTGGACTAAGCAAATAGTGCTTTGTGAATTATATCAGCATAATTATAATGCTGGCTAACCATGAACACTTAATATTAAACTTTAACAAGTTGGAAATCCAACTCAATTGTGCTACAGACATGCATGGTATCTCAAAAGAAGTAAATTCTTTAACAAATGCAGCACATGTTTAATATGTCATTTTGATGCAGACTAGTAAGCAACTTTCCAGAACACCTACTACCATGTATTATCATTGGAATACCATGCATGTATATACTATGGTACTTGAGTATATTCAAAGTATGTTGTGTAATGGACGTATTGTATGTGTCATGCAGACATCAGTTTTTTTGGGACATGGTACCATGGTAATACCATGTTTCTTATTTGAGATGATCTCACCATGAGAAACCACTCTGGTCAAATGGGTAGTACTTTGGTGTTTCTACTATGTAAATAAATACCATGTATTATGTATATGTATTTATATAGCATTCCAATGTACTTTATTGTGCTATTTTAGCATTATTTATATTCTACTATAGCATTTATAAACATTTTAAATTATTTTCAGTTTTCATTTTAATTTTAGTATAGGTTTTAGTAATATCGTTGTGCTTTTATTATTTTTATTTGAGTTTAAAATTTTGTTGGAAGCCTCTTGGTGTACCTTGTAATTAAATACCCTGGGACATGAGTTATACTGAAATGATGTACCGTATATATTTACATAGCATTCCAAAGTACTTTCAAGAATGCCATGGTATTATTTTAGTGATATTTATATACTATTACAGTATTTAATATGGTCATTATTATTAATTGCATTTTGTATTTTTAGTTTAAGATTTGGTAAAACTGTGTCTTTTAAATATGTATTATTATTTTAAATATATAGTTTTAATGTTTTTTTATTATTATTATTATTACTGGTTTTTTATTATTATTATTATTTCAGTTTTAGTTTGAGTAATTTGAATACTTCAACATATTTCAGCTAGTTGTCAAGGCAAATCTTTTTTTTTTCATAATTCATGTTTTATTTCAGCTTTAATTAATTAAAACTATGTTTAATAGTATTTGGTTTTAGTTTAGGTGCATGTAATACACATGGTAGTAAACATGGTAGAACCACTTTACTTTACCTCCATGACAGTGGGCCAGAGAAGCAGTATATTACTCTACAGATAGTTAAATTTGAGACGGGGATAGTGAATTTAGGGAGTCCCCGTCTCACCCAGGTAGGGGTTTCTCATCCCTGGAAAATCACGGTCAAACAAAGACCCCACTGTTACAAAGAGAACCCAGGAGATCCCGTTACGATTGAGACTTCACCATCGGGATCTGGGAAAGTTTCTGCTCGACTGAACAAGCCCGACCTGAGAGCATCTCTCCCTCCACAACAGGAACACAGTGACTGGTCTCAGAGCAGATCAAACATGCTTATCCTGCTGAAACGGGGAGGAGGAAAGAGAAAGACAGTGTTTTTAAAGCATACAGTACGCCGTACAGTTCACCCTCACGAGCGACCTGCTAACTAAAACATGGAAGAGAATAGTACGATGAATCTTTCATCACACGGTTCGACTGCCAAACTAGCCCACCTCACAAAGCCTGTTCTGTTCTCTGATGTCATCTGTGATGATTTATCAGAGACATGTACTTCATGCCAGAATCCTGCATGACTGAAAAATTCTTACTCTAAATTCTGATCGAATGAGCTGCATTCAAACTGCTGTAAAATGCAAATCAATCTGTTCTGCTCATTCTATAATAATGAACCGTATTGCTGCATTGCTTAGCAACTGTGAACAGCAATGTAAGGAAAATAATATAACTTTATGGAAGAACTGTTTATTCTGATCTTTAAAATAAATAAATCAATCATTTTTAACACTGGTGTCTTTTATCACCACAGCAGACCAGAACTTTGCTAAACAGCTAAACAATAAACACATAAATAAATAAACTTATTTGCAAGAAAAATGATTAAATAGAGATGCAATAATAATAAAATAATGTTTTTATTTACAATCAAGGTCATTTAATAAGGACAAAAACATAAATAAATAAAATAAATGAAGTTATTTATTTACGATTAATATCATTTAATTGTCACGGTGCACACAGCGGGGAGGAACGAGGAACACGAGACGAGGAGTAAACTCAAATGAACAGTCTTTAATATAAATAAAGCAGGGCAAGACAAGGCAAGGCAGACACCCAGACAACAAACACAGCTGGACAAGAATTGACTGATAATCAGTGGTGGAAAGAGTAACGAAATAACATACTCAAGTAAAAGTAGCATTACCTTCCAAAAAATGTAGTGTAAGTAGAGTAAAAGTACTTGTTCAAAAAACTACTTTAATAAGAGTAAAAGAGTAGCCATGCATATTGGGAGGGGAGGACTGGAATTGAGAACCGCTGATTTACACACAGCATGTCTTCTCCAGGTCGTGCTTACCAGGTTGTTCATAAAAGCCAGATTTCGGCTATTGAAATAGTTGGAGCATTTTTAATTATACGCGCACTGGCGTCTCGCCTCCCTCCGCCATTGTATGCTCCCGCGACAAAGCATGTATACGACAAATGACGTCAGAAAAGCTTCAGTACATTATAATCGGTTATGGTCTATTACTGAACCGATACCGAATCGTCCTCGTCTGCATCGCGATGCACCGTAGAAACCATTAATTTCGACACATACTGATAAAAAACATGTATAGTCTGAATGCACTGTAATTGCTTTGGATAAAAGCGTCTGCTAAATGCATAAATGTAATGTAAATGTACATTTGAATGTGCTGAGACCATTATAAACCAGCTAAGACTGGTTGAAAAGGCAAACACTTCCTTTTACTTCCGGGTGAACGCTGGCGCTGTTAGCTGCCGCTGCCTAGGGAGAGAATTTTAAACTTTTCACTGTTTGTACATTTTCATGCACTTATCAATGCATGAATACATTTATGAACTGTTTTAAGGAGTCACACTGATTTGTGTATCTACACTGATTCGGCGGCTCTGTATGCTGGTTGATGTCACTTATGATGTTGTTTTATCATGTACAATAAAGGCTGAATGGTGAACTAACTAACTAACTAACTAAATATCTTTGATAAGCAATATTAATAAAAGTGGAAAACAATTATATATATATACAAGCAATATTATTAATAAGATACTAAATTACATTTTAATAACATTATATAAATGTTATTATGTTATATAATTAGAATGTATTGTTATACTTATTTGCAAGCAATATTGTTAAATATGGACATAAGTAAATAAATGAATACATTATATAAATACATGTATATATATAATATTTATTACGAGCTGTATTATTGAATAGGGTCAAGATTACATTAAAATAACTGTATATGTTATTATATTAAACAGTTATATTTTATTTTTGTTCTTATTTGCAAAAATATAGTTAAATATGGTAATAAATATATAAAGCACCTACAGCTCACAAGTTTAGCTTTAATGTGAACACAATATTCCTCATATTTAGCTGTAAATGCACAATATTCTCTCTCTCTCTTTCTTTTTTTTTGCATCTAGCCAAACTAATATTCACCAATCATTAAAATATTATTTAAATGAACTGATCTAATCAATAAATACACAAATATCGAGGTTTGGAAAATTCTAAGGTTACATTTCACTTTTCTAAGAAGCTTTCCATCAGTTCTCTGCTTGCAAAAATGCAGAAATACTTCCCACTAAGCTCACAAAATCATTCATCTCCCTCATCCGCCGTCATCTCGTGTTCTCCACGTGCAGCACGGGTCATCTGGAAAACATGGCCTGTGATTCTCTCTCCAAAACTAACACAGGCTAACTGAGCACTCTGCCCCACTTCCCTTTTACAACCCACAAATCATTTTATGTACACACCACAGCGTTTACGTTCGGACGTAATTTTAACACGGGGAAAAATGCTGAGTTAATTGCATTGAAAGCAGCCGAGTTGACTGGAGAAGAACAGATCTCCGCGCGGGTCGTGTGAGATACACATGATCTGAGCACCACCCTTTGATCCAGGTTCTTCAGACTGCAGAGAGACGGCCAAAATCAGCTCGTATGAAGGTGCCTGTTACATAACCGTCTCACTAGTGCGATCATAAGAGCGTTTCTGTTCGCTGAGTCCTGTGTAAACACACATACAGAGAAATGCATCCAGTTTCAACAATTCTCCCAGCTGTCAATCAACAGCTCTTTGCACGCCCACACACGCGCAGGTAAAAAGTTTGAGGGCAGGTGAAAGCCAGATGAGAAATGAAGATGTGAGGGGAAAGAGACTCACTTAACACACTCCAGAGGGCTTTTACATCTCCTCGTTTCATCATATTCATCGCTCTCCCGCAGAAACACACTGCAGTCACTCCCGTCTACGTCTGAGGAAATGTCAGTATTCCCAAATGTCACTGACTGCCCAAAGCAGAGGCACAACACATGCTAAAGCCATCATAGCCCTCGTATGTCAGTAAGAGAAATGAGCCCAACATGGAGAAATGCTGGCCGATGATTGGAACAACAAATTGGTTACAACAGACAGTGACTGACGCTGTTATACAATCAAAACCAAATGGTGTGGAATAGTCCAGAAAAATAACAAACAACTAACTCGACTGGTAGAGGATGAAGCCACAGATGAAGCTTTAAGGGTCATGTGACCAAAAGGCCAGCGTATATTAATATTCACATGAAATGATTTTATTTAATTTCTGTTGTCACTACTATAATATACGTATTAGAACGTATATTATATCCATATAAAAACATATTTAGGAGTGAACTAGATTCAACAGGAAATATTTAAATCAAACAGAGCATGAAAGGTAGATTGAATCACATCACCTGATAAAAAAAATGAATTAATTGCTATTTTTTTCTGACATTAATCGCAATTTAACGTGATTAATTGTGATTAATCCCACCCAACAATACAGTTTTAAAATATAATTTTTAGTGGTGGGCCGTTATCGGCGTTAACGTGCTGCGTTAACGTGAGACTTTATCGCCATAAAAATATCGCCGCTAATCTATTCTCAAAGTTGCTGGGAGCTGGGTCTATACTACGCAAGCTATGATGACTTTCACCCTGATATTTTAGCCGGATGTATACCTAGCCGAATTGCACTGTAGGGGGCGTAGAACGAGTCTTCGAACTAGAGGCTCGCAGTCCGTGATGGACAGATTGTTAACGGCTGGTCTGTGTGGTAATACAATCGGCAGGACATCCAAACACTCATCTATCATTCATCAACCTCAAATATGGCTTTTCATCTGAAAGATGTATGTAGTAGCAACTTTACATGGCCGCCAATGTGATGTTAACCTAGAGAAATGTGCGCTATTGAAGTGTTTGTGTGGAAGCTGCTTGCTGCAGGACAGGCTCGTGCGCCACTACTTGCTCTTAAAATCTCCGTCATTTTTGGTCATACAGATAAAAGTAGCCTAATACATCTTTCGAATCTGTAAAGCTCTACGCTTATTTGTGTGCACTCAGAATAACAACGAAACGTTGCGCTTTTAAGCAAACAGGATGCGCTTTAGGTCTCATGTGAACTTGAGCGAGAAACTCAAACTCGAATATATCTAAAAATACAGTACATAGAAAAATATATCTATAGAGAGTGAAATGTCAAAAAAAAATAGAAGACGTGTGTGTTAGCATGGATGATTTACATGAAATTTAATCTGTGCAACACTGTGCATAATAAGATGGCTTTCAGTTCAATATAATAACAAAAACGACATTTTGGGTTTTTATTCAACTAATAAGGTGGGCACGCCAGATCTGTACTATATTTTACTGTAATTGACAGTTATCGGCAAAAACAACAACACGGGAGTGGAGGGAATGGGATCATTCTTCCGGGAGTGGAACGGATTTTCCTCCAGTTTTTCGTGGGATTGGGACGGAAGAGATTAAAGTTTGTGATGCATTTTGGAAACAGGAGATGAGCCCTGGTCTAATGCGCCACCTGGCTTGAGAAACCCGCTCAAAGACTTACTTTTAGTCATTATTTGGGTAGCACACATATTCTGAATGCCTTCGGCAGAATTCAAATGAGCCATTTTAATCTATGCCCACCTCTAATAATTTTATATTGCAATAAGTTCATCGGTTTAATGGCATCTTTTTTATGACTGAAAGCGAGTATAACTGAAATCAATACTTCATATACTGATGTCTCTGTGAAATTTTTCCTAATTTTTCCCACTACTATAGCCATTCTGCATTAGAGTATAATTGAGAGCTATCAATTGTAACATTTATTAAAGTTCTAATACTTCTAATTGAAGTGAACTTAAAACAATATTCACATAAATCATTATAATAAATGTCATATTTACCTGTGCTCTTCAGCAAGTAGGAAATATACAGAAATTGAATAAAGTTTTCAAACATTAAATTCTAAATTAAATATAGATGAATCCTTAAAGCTACAAAAGTTATTGATTTCCTCTTTTTTCTTTTGTTCTTTGTCTATCTATCTATCTATCTATCTATCTATCTATCTATCTATCTATCTATCTATCTATCTATCTATCTATCTATCTATCTATCTATCTATCTATCTATCTATCTATCTATCTATCTATCTATCGTATATGAGCTAAAATAGCAATTTTTTATTAGACTGAACTATTTTAAATAAATATACTTTTATTTACGATGACAATTCTATCACCTCGTGCACCATCTTGGCTCAATGCATTTAGGGATTGCATTCTCTGTTAAAGATATTTTTAAATTGTGCTTTAAAATGTGGCTATAAATAATAAAATAATTACACTGTCTAATATGATGTCTTAAAAACTGTGAAATCAGTTAGCTGGCCATTTCCATCCTGTGTTCACATATTAGCTATTAAAAGAAAAAGTCTGAGTGCAATATTAGTCACCAATATTTTTGGTCCATTTTCTTGAAAGAGAAAGACTACAAATTTTAAACATCAGCTAAATTTTTATTTGGTCAAAATGTACAAGTACACTAACATCTAGATTGGCTTAAAGCTAACAGGCATGAACTAAAAGCCACAAAACTCCAAATCTTTGTTTTCTCTCTTGAAACTGAAAAGATTTCAAGCCGTTGACATCTGTTTCTGGCAATTTTCTGAATCTGTTTGTGTAGAATGCACATGTTGAGTGTTTCTCCTCAGTGCTAGATCAGAAAATGTATTCAGACGCTTTCACAGACAGCTGGGTTTAAAAATACCCTCACTGGACCGTCCTGCGTTCATCACCCCACACTACGTCACAGAGTGTGTGTGTTACGTCCTCCGAGCGCATCATAACATTCTGTGATAGCGCTGCCAGCAAATGGCATGGAAAAGCCGTCTCTGCCGTTATTTTTAACTTGTTGTCTCCATGGAAACTGCCACATATGGGAAGACCCATGCACTCCTGCCAACTTGCATGGGAGTGTGTAAACCCTCTGCATGTGAGTGTCTGATTTCAGGCCACATGGACTATATATAGGGCTATATACGGTCTCCAAAACTGTGTATTTAAACAATCTGCTGCTTTAAAGAGTATTTTGAGCCAGGAATTGGTACAAAAGTACAACGATTCTGTCTATGTAAGTACTACTGACCAACTAAAGGTCCAAACATTGTGGTTCAAAACAACACCAAAATCACCAAATCAAACTGATTCTATAGTACTTTCAACAAAATACATTTTTGCTTTTGACACAATAAAAACAGTATTTAAGGCATTAAAAATGGTTACTTACCTGAATAAGATGACAATACAGGATTGACGAAGAGACAACATGAAAGAGAAAGAAAGACAGACAGATAGTTAGTCAATGGACATATACTGTAAGTGTGTATACAGTATCAAAAGTTTAGGGTCAATGTAGTACTTTTTTTACTACTTTTATTCAGAAAGGATTAGAAATTAAATTAAGCAATAGTGATAGTAAAGACATTTATAAAGTTATAAAATATTTATATTTCAAATAAATGCTATTAAATGCTAATATAAAAAAAAATGTGTCACGGTTTCCACAAAAATATTTAGCAGCACAGCCATTTTCAACACTGATAGATAATTTCTGAAATGAATTCTGAAGGATCGAGTGACACTGAAGACTGGAGTAATGATGCTGAAACTTCAGCTTTGCATCACAGAAATAAATAACACTTTAAAATATATTCAAATAGAAAATAGCTTTTTGAAATTGTAGTAATATTTCAGAATATTTCTGTTTTTACAGTATTTTGATCAAATAAATGCAGCCTTTGTTAGCATAAAAAACTTCTTTCTAAAACATGAAATCCATATTATATATGATCATATGTGTTTGTATACCACATAACAATACTAGAAAAGAAAATTAAATAAATATTACATTTTAAAATTCTGGTATGAACTTAAAAAAGACCTCAAAATGCAATCATTTTAAGTAACCTCTATAAGAGTTGCTCCAGGGATTGAAACTTGCACTTTCCCCATTATATGTGAGCAGTGCACTATAGCGTTTGCCCTCAGTGTCTTTATGTTATGATAATTCATGAACACAAAGTAGCCATTTTGTAGCCCATAAAGGGAAACCCTCTGCTGAAGTCTCTAATCTAATGTGAGGTCATTCATTTCAGGTCAACTGCACTTCACTTCATGTGACATAATTTATGTGAGAAACTCAATATGTGCCCATATTTTTTATAACATACTAAAGTGTGCACACAGTGGATTTAAAAAGCAGACTGAAGGTGAAGTTTATTATATTAAGGTAAGTTTATTATTATTAAGGTAAGTATTTATATATATATCCAAATTATCATTTATAAATAATAATAAATGTATATATATTTGAGAATTTCAAAAAAAAAAATAATAATAATTATATATAAAAATAATATTTCTCACTTTTTCTGAGACCAACGGATCTGAGCTCCTATCCATATTAATTTCATAGCTCTATCAACAAGTGTCTTGTTTTCAGTTCTCCTAAGTAGTTTCAGAAGAAAAATCTGAAACAAAGTTCAAATAGTAAATACAACACAACTCAAAATCATTAAGTCTCCCGAGCTATGAAAAAGCATTCAATGTTCCTCTGAGACCCTTCATTCAAAAATATCTGATGTGCTGAGAGTATGAAGACTGTCTCTCTTTCTCTCAATCACACACACACACACACACACACACACACACACACACACACACACACACACACACACACACACACACACACACACACACACACACACACACACACACACACACACACACACACACAGAGCCCAGAGGCCCAGTTACACACACTCATCCGCAAGCCGCATCATTACTCGTATAGGATCCTCTGCCTCTGATTGGCCGAGAGGAAATGGATGGGTAGCAACAACGCCAACTGGCACACGTGGTCGACACACTCACACACACACACTTTCTGTATCTCGCTGACAAACACGAAAACATTCATCCTCTCTGTCTTCAGCAAATACACTCATTCAATGCTCTGTTTCTCTGTCTCCATCACTCTGTGTGATGTTCTCATGCTGTGGGAGAGAATTAGCGGGAACAGCCAATGGGACGGGCCGTCATTCACATACGCACACACACACTGACCAACCTCATGCTACTCAAAGCCTACGAGAATGTAGGTCATGGGTTTTTTCTCTTGGTGATAGTTAAAGAAAGATATCTTCTCTGTTAGAAACACAGTAGAGCGTTCAACCAGCATGTTTAGTATTACAGTGAGCGGCACAGGATCATTTTAAAGGGATAGTTCATCCAAAAATAAAAATCTGTCATTGCTTATTAACTCTTGTGTCGTTCAAAATATGTATGGCTTTCTTTCTTCTGTGGAGCTCAAAAGAAGAGGTTTTGAAGAATGTTCATGCTGCTCTTTCTATACAGTGAAAGTCGATGGGAAACAGGGAATTTCAAGATCCAAAAGGAAATCTACAAATAAATAAAAATATACATTTAATATATAAATGTAATATATTTTAAATGTTATATTTTTAAACTATATATATTGCATTACACACATTTTAATATTTGTAATATCCTCACTAAAATGTTAAGCTTTTTCATAATCAGTTCAGTTGAAAGACACCTGAAGCGGTCTAGAGCAAGTATTACCAGCTAACTAGAATTCCTTCTTTGTGAATGTTGACATGACAGTAATAAGCATAACAATATAATGAGAAAAACAAAATAGAGAAAGATGTGCGCTGTCTTAATGTCTTGATTCCCATGGTATTGATTTGTAGCCACAGGGCAGAAAACAATCCTAAACAATCCACCTGCAGTTCAGGAAACGGCTCAAAACAACCAGCGTTCGAGAATGTGACACCAAAACATCTATGAATCACCTTGTGCAAATGTATTGCCCTTTTTTTAGATCAACACATTTTATGAGTTCTAGCGAGTCTCATGAAATATGTGCATGCTCATAATATGACAGATTTCAGATATGGACAACATTCCTTCATTAGCACTAAACTACTAAACATCTGACTCCAAACTCATCCATTTCCTTACTCTATCCTTTTATGTCTTTTTTTTTTAAAGGAATATCATGAAAATGGGAACTTTGTATTTTTGTGGAAGCAGATCAAAACAACACGGCCCTTTTCTGCATGCAGTCATTACAGAGCTGAAGAGATAAGCTAACAGGACTGGCACGGCGTCAGTGAACTCGCCCACACACAGAGTCAGCATCATATCGGACCACCATTACGATATCACATAGCAAGAGAAGATTGTTTCTCAATCCCAAAATCTGAACTCCCCCCACACTTTTATATCAGGACTGGGCCTGTAATAGTCAACAGAAAGTTAGATACAGTGTAGTTTTAGGCCCTGAGATGGACAATATCTTTAAAGGGGCTGTTTATGCAGGAAATATTTTAGATTATTTTGAGTGCTGTTTATATTAGGGTTGTGTACCATTCAGACCTAAATTTTAATCTAATTCAGATCGCATTGAGGTAGAAAAGAGAATTCAATGTTGTTTCAATGTAAGGAATTAAAATAAAATGAATTGAAATCCATGTAAGAGTAATTTTTAAAGAGAAAACAGAACTGATGCATTGTGGGAAATTAAGTGTTTCCTATCCATCCATCAATCATTCCATTCATCCATCCATACATTATTCCATCCATCGATCATTCTATCATCCATCCAGCCATCAATTATTCCATCCATCGATCCATTTGTTGCTGAATGTGGCCACGAATATCGTCTGATTTCGATTTAATCATCCATCCATCCATCCATCCATCCATTCTTCCATCCATCCATCAATTATTCCATCCATCCAGCAATCATTCTATTATCCATCCCTATATCCATCCCTATATCCATCCATCCATCCATCCATCCATCCATCCATCCATCCATCCATCCATCCATCCATCCATCCATCCATCAATCCCTATATCCATCCATCAATCCCTATATCCATCCATCCATCCATCCATCCATCCATCCATCCATCCATCCATCCATCCATCCATCCATCAAACATTCTATCCATCAATTCATCCATCCACTTATCCATCCATCCCTATATCCATCCATTCATCCATCCATCAATTATACTATCCATCCATCCATCCATCCATCCATCCATCCATTTGTTTTGGTTGCTGTTGATATAATACATATACTGTATATATATATATATATATATATAAATATATATATAAGACTTATATAAAATTCTTTTAAGAGAAAACAACCAATGCATTGTGGGAAATTAATTGTTTTCTATCCATCCATCTATACGCTTTCAAACTTTCAAAACTTTTTCAAAACATTCAATCACGGCTTTGTGAAGCTGATATTTAACATTTGTAATGACAAACTTTGCTATTCTATTTAGAAAATTAGTTACATGTATTTCTTAGTTTATCTTTTAAAATCTACTTCCCAACATTCACATTTGAATTGCAAATTAGAATCCCATTCAAATTCAGGAACAAATTGGAATCTTAATGCTCTCAATTCAGTTCTAAATGTCTCATGACCCTAGAGTCTTTTGCTCTTCTTTTCAAATACATCCGGTGCTCTGAGCAGAGATTAAAAATCACGTTTAAGGGGCACAAGACCTCATTACCAATTCTAAACGTCCCCGAGCGCATTCTACGGAAACAAAGTTTTGAATGCTTCCTTGAAGTTTTACATCAGCTTTGCGGCTGGAGAGCAAACAAAAGCGAGCCATTTCAGGTTTGGACGTTTGACAGGTCCTCGAGTCAAGTTCTCCAAGAGGCACCTGTGGGACAATAAAAACACGGCAAGCCACTAAATCTGCTCTCCATTAGTTCCTGATAGTTCCCGACCCCCGAACACAAGAATGCGAGTGGCTACATCTGCGTGCCGAGACCTGCAGTCTTTGAATGACCCTCCCTCAAGACCAGATTGCTTTCTGCCCGTAAATCCTGGGTGGAAAAGGTGATGTCCGACCCCCTCATTCCCCTCATCAGTCCACCCTGAAGATCCCTTATTTCACAGCTAAGAAAACATTCGGAGCGTGCCGGATTGACCCGGAGTGAGGGTGTGTCGTGAACGTGTGTGTGTTTTACTGCCATTGTTTCAGGCGTACCCCACTTAACTGCATTCTTAAAAACACACGTGCACTTAGCAAACAAGCATCTTGATTGTTCCCATATGTTTAATGTTTTTTCCTGAATGTGGCCACGAATATCGTCCGATTTCGATTTAAACCGACGTCCCAGAAGACTTCTTAAAAACAAGCACCTTTCTGCCCTGGTGAGGTAAGCACTTCGATTCGTAACTCTGATCTCAAAGATATTGGGTGACACTTTTGGATGAGGAAACACATCTGTAATCTGTATTCAATCAGACCTCCCTCTTTCTTACAATACGTTGCGATCCTGATCGTAGTAGAAACTAACCACATGATGTGTGTTCTGTAGAAAAGCAGAGCGCTGGGGAAGTACAGTCGCTGCACATGGAGGGAATTAGGGAGAGTCTGGTGCTTGTGGATCTACACATGCTCCAGTTACAGTCTGGCATTCGGACAACAGCTAAAAGGCACCGTGCTCATCTAAAAGGGATGTGGGGTATTTTTGCGAGCCCTAATGTTGAATATTGCTAAAACACGAGGACGGAAAAGAGTAACTAAATACATCTGCCGCCACTAGCATTTCTTGGGTCTGTCGAGGGGTTTGTCCAGAACTTTGTATGAGGTTTTGGCACACAGGTACAACACTGGTACTCATCTAATGGGGGATTTTTATTTAACGGGAAAGTCCACCCAAAATAATTACAATTCTGTCATAATTCATTCACCCTGATGTAATTTCAAATCCCACTTTTTTCACCTTATTTTCCAACATTGTGCATGCTCCCTTTTTTATGTGCATTTTTTGTGATTAAATTGATACAACCAACTTTACAAACCAGTGTGTTTATGATTACATTAATACAATTACATAACAACAAATACTAGGTACCAAATACCAAAACTGAACTATCCCTTTAATTAATTAATTAATTAATTAATTTATTTATTTATTTTGCCCCAGCATAGCTCTTAAATTTCATTAGCATTTGCTCATACAAATGTCCAGTTTTTTTTAAATGTTTCCAAAACACTTTATTGTGCATTTTAAGAACCTTTTTAAAGAACAGATATCTTTGAACGAATGTTATATTAACATGTATGAAATAATGTTTTTTCATAACTTATAGAGAACCTTGCCAGAATGTTCCATGTTAACTGAGGATGTTTGGATATATTAATGACAATTTTTGTGAGTGTCCGACTCAATTCACTTTCATTGTAAGCAAAAAGGAAAGAAAAAACTTTCAGCATAAACTTATATAACTTTCAAAAGTACAATTGAACATCTCTTTGATGTACTGCATGGAAAAAACTCATACAGAAACTCAAACAGGCTTCAAAAGATACGAGGGTGAGTAAATGATGAAGTAAGTACTTTTAGCGCCACTACCATAATTATTGTTTCCAAAAACATTTCTATTAGCCTCTCATCTGCCATTGGTCACACAACAAAATATCCCTATCCAAAACTCACTTTAAGTCAAAAGTCGGCACGCGCTTGCTGCGACAAACAGATCAATGTGCTGAAAGTACCACAAGTGCTCAAAATCTTTAGGAGGTAAATCTACATCAAACATGGACTGAAGAAAGTATTATAGCACCAAAAACATTCACCTCTAGTATGTCAAGCGCCTTCAAGAGTATTCCCAGCATACTTGTGTTTATAAGGAACGGGATGTATGTTTCTTCTCAGCAGGACTGGAGAGGAGAGCTTTGTCCCTGAATGCCACAAATGACATTTCTCTCACAGTGAGGATGACATCATTTGTCACACCATGGGCCGCACACCAGCGCAGAGTCTCCTGGGACAGAGAATCATTTCTACATCCGTGAGTCTCCACAGACATCACACACACTGACCCAGTTAAAAGCCCCCAACTCACCACAGAGCAACAACACATCAGCTTCAACAAACAAAACCACAAATTCTGCTTTTTATAGACAGCTGAACTGCTTTACACAGCACATTTTGGTGAGAAATCACTATTATACAAAATATATATTATAATAATAAAGAAAAAAATGGAATGCTGTGACTGTTTCAACAATACATCAGGAAAAAGCCCTTTTCATTCACCCCAGGAAAACTACAGTATCGTCATGGAGACAATTGTTGTTATCTTACAGAGATGTGAGGCAGGCCTCTGATTTGATTGGCTAAGCAGATTCAATATTAACCAATAAGGATGCACATGAAAGTTCCTCATCTCATCTCGTCCCTTCTCAGCAAAAGACCACAGAACAACATACTGTACTTCTAAGTAGGGATGGGAGTCATGTGGAATTTAACATTTACATTTATGCATTTGGCAAATGCTTTTATTCAAAGCAACTTACATTGCATTTAGGGTACACATTTTATCAGCTCATGCATTGCTTGGAAATTGAACCCATAATGAATTCTGGTTCTGATTTCAGTAATACTAATGGTTAGGGTTTCAATTCCATATTCCTTATTAATGACCAGATGATACATACATTTAATATGATATATTAGTTTAAATACTGTAAAACTGGTCAGTAACCACACATATTTAAAATCTAATGTGCCTTAAACACAACATAATGCAAACAAAGTTCTCATTTCATTTTGACTTGAAGGATTCAAGAAGGATTTTGAGTCTTTTCTCTCAATGATGATGGGGGCCAGATGTGACTGATCATATCCTGGGTGAATAAAAAAGCGTTTTCTTGTGTTTTGATTTGAATCAGTCCAAAAAGTTACTAAATGGATCAAATTAATCATCTTTGAACTTCAAATTAATATTGAGTTAAAGAGCAATTTTTGATTTTTTTTTTTTAATTGATGATTGGGTCTACTTCCTGTGTGAATAAAATGTGTTTTACCGCCATGTTTTTAAACTAAAATATTCACTTAACTCATCAGTTGCATACGGACTCAACTGAAACAGCTCAACACAGTCCTTCGTTTGCGAGTCAGACTGCATGTAAATTCTTGCTTGCAACAAGCAGGACGTTCCGATACAAAACCAGGCTGTGTATTTCATTTCTTTGTTTCGTTTCACACAGCTCAGCTAAAACATCATTTACTTTTCTAAAGTCCAGACTTTAAGAAACGGCCTGCAGGGTGGAACATCAAAGCTCAACCTAGATACTTCACTAGAGTTTGTCTTTCATATTTCTCTACTTTTATCTTCAAATCACAACAATCCTTTTTACCTTATATAGATACCCACTCTCTCTCAACAACTCCGATTCATTCCCTGTTGTTATTCAGTTGGGCAAAATGTTGGACAAAACCTCAGTAAATCCTTCCAGCAGGTTCCCATATGAGGCAGCTATGAAAATCTGTCTGGAATCTAACAAAGCAGATGTAAACCACTTCTTAATATATTTGTAAAAGAGTAGCTGTACATCAGAAAGGTAAAGGTCTTAAATAAAATGTGACAGTCACAGGACTAATAGTTATGGTGAGTTTGTCTCCCAGTGTTTATGTAAGCGCACTAACCCTCTCATCATTCTTCTTTAGCATGTCAAACGTCGACAGTGGCCACTGCTTGTTTACTTGTTTTATTTGATGCTCGCATGGGGGAAGCCGTAGATAAAACCTCAAGTCACTTTCATTTTACCATACAAGGTGAAGAAGCGAGGGCTGTTGAACCTCGCCCACGTTGTTATGGGTAACGCCGTCTTTGCTTGGTTTAGCACAAACAATCTTTAGTCCACAATGAACCTCTCAAAGTCAAAGTGCAAAGTCGGCTGGGTTTTTAAATATACAAAGTTGGCTGTTACCATGGCGGTGTTTTATAAGGAGCTTCTATGAGTTTCCCAGGGTGTTACAGCTAGATCTCCCAGACTGTGGAATTTGGGCATTTTAAAGGTGTTTTCATGCTTGGTCTGTTTCACACTGTAAGAATTTTAGCTCAAATTAATCTTAACTAAATCATACTGATCTACAACAAAACAAACGTGTGCTCTACATGGTTTCTTGTTTTTACTTTTTGGTCCACTTGAATAGGTCTGGGGTTATTTTATACAGGACTCAAGTGTGAAAACATCCTAATTTTACTTTGTTCTCCTTATAAAAGATATGCATTTTGGGATTGTGAGATATAAAGTCACAATTCTGAGAAATAAACTTAATAATTCTATATACTGTATATATATATATATATATATATATATATTGATTATTCTGAGGCGGAAACAGGTTTCCAATTCATTCACATAAACAGATGAGACTCAAAAACAGACGTTCCCTATCAGTCAGTCACGTTCGACGTAACGTCAGAGTGACTGACTAATGGGATCTCGCCGGAGAGCCCAATCACCTTCGAGTGTTAACAAAACAAGCCAATGACAGTTGGCGCAGGTGTTTCGCCACGCCAAGACTCTGCTTTCGCGGTGCGGGTATAAAAGGAGAGCTGCAAACGCACATCAGCTTTTCGCCGGAGCCGAGCCTTGCAAATCTCTGAGTGTCTGCAAAGCAAGACTACAGCGTTGGTGTTACGGCGCGTCAGCGGAGGTTGCTGTCCAGTGCTGGATTCGCGAGAAGCAGCGATCACGCTGTTACCTCCCTCGGCGCTTCAGCGCTGCTGAAAGAGAGTTTTTCAACTAAAAGAGCAAATCTAAAAGAGCTCCACGAGCGACGGGCGCCTTTTTAAAGATGGCTTCCCGCCGTATGCTTTCTGGATGTGGTCTGGTTCTCGACTTCATCTGATGGTCACGATCGCTGCCCCTGTGCGGCTTGGGCTTTAGGCACGCTGAGGCAGCGCCGCGGATGAGCCATGTTCTCACTGTGGGAACATGACCATAGCGATGTTGCGCCCAGATACCTCCTCGCTAGACGGGGGCAGTATCCCCTGCTCTCCCTCGCTCTAGTTCCTCCGGACGGACGGAGACTACTTCGCACTCAGGCCAGGGTGATTTGAGACCACAGTGAGAGCTCTCCGCCTGAGTGCGCCTCGCCTCGGCCTCTCACCTCGAAAACATCGCACCGCCTGGGGTTCCCCGGATGGAGTATGCGGGGTCCTTTCATTGTGCGGGGCCCCAGCATCTCATTCGGTGCCCCAGCAGATGACAGGCTGATCACTGCATCGGGGATGAGCTAGGGTTCCTGGAGAGGACGATCCAAGGCGCCGATCTGCCACCAGGCAGCATGCTGTCTGCCCGAGTCAGATCCAGAACTGACCATGCCATGCCTCCGGCCGCCGCTGAGAGCATCGCTGCACGAGGCGCCCGCCTTTTCCCCGAGCGCCGAGGCTGGCTGACGGTCTCCATTGGTTCTCGAGGGCGAGGTTTAACGCTGGCAACCGCCCGGGTCCTGCCCGCCTTTCCCGGAAGTTCGAAGTGCATGAGAGGTGACTGGAGTCTCTGAAGGCACTCTTTTCTGCCCGGCAGGCCTGCAGTGCTCCTCCGCTCACCACCCCGACGGCGGAGCGGCCCAGGGTATGTGGAGGTCCCCAGTCGAAGCGCGCATTGCCACGCGTAGCGCTTTGACACCGCAGGGCGCTGCCGCCTGGAGGGGTAACTGCCGTAACCGCCCAGCCCGCTCCAGGGTACCCTCGCCCCGCCTCAGCCCGCCTAGCGCAAGGCTTACGGTGTGTTGCTGGACAGGTCAGCCCCGCCTCTGCACCACATGGCCCTCCTCCTGCAGGTCCACCCAGGCCAAGGGCGCTTGGAAACAGCTGCATCGAGGGCATGCCGACCCAGGTGTGTTGCAGGAACTGCGACAGCGACGGACCTCGCGCTAAGGGCGACGAAAGTCACGGCGCGGGCCCTGGGTCAGACGATGTCCACATTAGTGGTCCAGGAGCGCCACCTGTGGCTGACCTTGGCGGATATGAGGGAGTCCGACAAGCACCGCTTCCTGACTCCCCGATCTCCCAGGCCGGCCTACTCGGCGAAGCGGTGGAGGACTTTGCCCAACATCGCCGCACAGAAGCAGGCGGGCGTTTCGTCACATCCTGCCCGGCGGTCGCTGCTGTCTCCAGCCCCACCGCCGGCTGCAGCCCCTCCGCCTGCTCGTCGCCGAAGGCTCCTCCTCCCTCCACCTCCGCTCCAGCTCGGCCACAACAGCAGCCTTCACAATGGCGCGCAGCATGGAGCTGGCCACAGGAAGCGGCCCCGCCTCCGCCCCTGCCAAGCCTGTAAAGTGCCAGGGTAGGCGGCGTCCCTGGGACGGGCGACCCGAAGCCTCGGGATCCTGCTCTTCAGGAGATGGCGATAGCACCACTCCTTCCCCGGAGGAGGGCCGGGTGGAGAATTTTTGTTCTGTTCCGCCACTGGCCCCAGTGGTACCCAAAACTTCATAAGAGCAGTTTCCTTTTCTCCGGGTCCCAGAGAGGCGAGGATGGCAGTCGCGAGACCCCGTCTCCACATTCCCATCCCCTCTCTCTTCGCCAGTGGGCAGCAGGGTCCGGTCCGAGGACGCGATGCCTTCTCCGCGCCCCTGCCCAGCCGTGGAGCCAGGTGAGTGTTGCACCACACACTCAGACCCCACTTGAGACGCTCTGCCTTTGAGTCGGGCCCTGGGCTCCACTGCGCTGCCCCACCGCTGGTACGTCTATGTCTCCTCTGGTCCCGCTTATGCGGCCCCTGGGGCCTGGCTAGAAACTCCCAGGCCGTCTCGCTGGCTCCTGAGGACCATCAGACTCGGCTCACGCGATTCAGTTCGCGTCCTCCCAAGTTCAGGGGCAATCGGTTCACCTCAGTGTTGAGTCAGGATGCCCCTGTCTTGCGTGCAGAAGTCGCGGTCCTACTGGCGAAGGGAGCCCCCTCCAGCCGAGATGGAGTCAGGGCTCTACAAAGGCCCCTACTTCATCGTTCCCAAGAAACACGGTGGGTTACATCCAATCTAGGACCTGCGTGTTCTGAACCGGGCCCTTGTCAAGCTCCCGTTCAAGATGTTGACGCAGAGACGCCTCTTTCAATGCGTCCGTCCCTTCGATTGGGTTGCAGCGATCGACCTGAAAGACGCCTACTTCCATGTCTCGATCCTCCCTCGATTCCGCTTTGCGTACAAAGGGGCGAGCATACCAGTAGGCCCTCCCCTTCGGGCACCTCAGCCGGTTGGGGCTTCAGGTCAACCGGGAAAAGAGCAAACTCTCCCCTATGCAGAGGATCTCTTTTCTCGGCAAGGAGTTGGACTCGGTCAACCTCACAGCACGTCTCTCAGAGGAGCGTGCTCAGTCAATGCTGAGATGCCTGGAGTCTCTCCAGCGCAAGAGGGCGGTTCCACTGAAACATTTTCAGAGGCTCCTGGGGCTCCTCAGCCGCTATCACGCCGCTCGGATTGCTTCATATGAGACCGCTTCAGCGTTGGCTTCACGACCGAGTCCCGAGATGGGCATGGCACCACGGCACATACCGGGTCTCACTCACCCCGTCCTGCCGTCGCACCTTCAGCCCATGGTCGGATCTTGCTTTCTTCGGGCAGAAGTTCCCCTAGAGCAAGTATCCAGGCACGTTGTTGTTTCAACAGACGCCTCTGCCACGGGCTGGGGGGCCATGTGCAACGGGCACGCAGCCGCGGGGCTCTGGACAGGGCCCCAGCTGCAGTGGCATATCAATTGCCTCGAGTTGCTGGCAGTATGGATTGCTCTGCGCCGCTTCAGAACGCTGCTACACGAGAAGCATATACTGGTCCGCTCGGACAACACTGCGACCGTTGCGTACATCAACCACCAATGCGGTCTACGCTCCCGGAGGCCCTTGGGATGAGAGCACACTCTACGAGAGGCGTTGCTTCCTCTTGGGCTCTGGCACGAGGCGCCTCAATAGCAGACATTTGTAAAGCTGCCGGCTGGGCGACACCTAATACGCTTTGCAGGTTTTACAATCTCCGATAGAGCCAGTGTCCTCCCGTGTACTTGTCTCGGATGGCCAGTAACACTGGAAACCCGCCGGTGTCAATCACGCTTGCTGCGCCATTCCCCACGGACCGGATACGTGCGCCTTGTTGCTTCTCAGTTCAGTTCCCCACGGCGAACCCTGTTGAAGTTCCTCCCGCACCCTCGGCAGTCAGGTGTGGCGGAGCACCAGACGCCAGGTCCAGTACTGTGACGCTGCCCAAGGTCAACCCCTGTGCTGGGCTAGGTGCCCGTGTGTAGTGATTCCCTTTGGTGATCCCACATGTGTATTCTTCCACG
Organism: Gymnocypris eckloni scoliostomus; assembly: GCA_027564155.1. Classification (NCBI taxonomy): domain Eukaryota; kingdom Metazoa; phylum Chordata; class Actinopteri; order Cypriniformes; family Cyprinidae; genus Gymnocypris; species Gymnocypris eckloni. Next base: position 41,601,863 of record CM050412.1, read on the forward strand.
CACGGCTCCCCCTTGGTGAGCCCGTGTCTTCCTGGCAGAAACCTTCTGCCCACTCTGCTGTGTAGCTACCTCACCCCAGGCGGGCTGAGTCTACCTCAGAGACTCCCGTATGTAGTACTGCCCTCGGCCAGTCCATATGTGTATCTCCACATGATACCTCCTTATGCGGGATGTGGCTCCGTAGCGTTTCCCCCTACTTGGGGTACGCTTTCCCAGTGTTATTCTACCCACTGAGCGGAACAGCAGTGCGGTTATCTCTGCCTAAACCCTGTCCTATCTTCCATCCCAGCTGGTGTGGGGGGACTTGCCGGCTTCTGCAGAGCACTGGAGGGGGTCAGCAATAGTGGCGTTTTCCAAGGGATCCCATTAGTCAGTCACTCTGACGTTACGTCGAACGTGACTGACTGATAGGGAACGTCTAGGTTACTTGCGTAACCCCGTTCCCTGAAGGAGGGAACGGAGACGTAACGTCCGCCGCCGCCATAGTTGCTGTACCACCGCTGTACGGCCGGGCACACAGTCTCGGCTCCTCAGCGAAAACTGATGTGCGCTTGCACGCCGCCTCCTTTTATACCCGCACCGCGGGCGGAGTGCGCGTGGCGAACACGCACGCCAACCGTCATTGGCTTGTTTTGTTAACACTGAAGGTGATTGGGCTCTCCGGCGAGATCCCATTAGTCAGTCACTCTGACGTTACGTCTCCGTTCCCTCCTTCAGGGAACGGGGGTTACGCAAGTAACCTAGACGTTTTGCCCACATGTCCACTAGATAATAACCTAAAAGACAACAAATTGAAGTCAATATGGGGACTCATTTAGTAAATCAAATTGTTTTAAGTAGTTTTGTGTGACAGAGTAAGAAATAAAATAATAATTTCATAAATAATTCTGAAACTTTAAGAGTACTGAGACATTCCCAAATGCATTTACAGTTTCTAAGTAGAAAAATAAATACAAATAAAAGATTTTCACACAGGTTCTCCAAAAAAAAAAAAATGATTCTCAGACCTTTTTGAGTGGACCAAAAAGTAAAACATAAACCAGTTTCCCCACACAGTCGCAACATATGGAAGTCAACGTGTGGAATCATTCAGCTCCAAAAACATTGAAGAATGTTCAATAAAACCAATAATGCGCACCTGCTTGGCTTTAGACCCTTCTAAAGGTCTTTCTGCTCAGCCCTGCAGCTTTAGACAAGAGCCGAGCTTGAGGAATTACCATGGAAAGTATGTGGCAGTGAAAAAAGGATTTACATACCAAGGACCTGACAGAAAGACTAACAATGCTGCAGTCTGCACACCTACAGCTGAGAGAAGCCAGAAACAGTGCAGCATTACAGTAAATATGCTAAAACGCCCTTATTTACCACTAATATCTTTTACATCTGTGATTTACAGTAAATTTTGTCATACGGGCTATTTGTGAGATCGGTACTGGCAGAAGAAAGAGGAAAAACACAATAAATGTAGTGTTACACAAGCTTTCACACTATGAATGGCCCTTATATTCAAACAGACATTTTAACTTTGGAATGACTTCTAATGAAATATTGATGATTTTTGAAAATTACAAACTCAAACCAAGTTTGCATGTGTCTGACACACGTCAATAAACATCTGGTAATATGCCTCTAGTAGGAGATGAATGTGCTGAAATTACAGATGTCCTTTGCCCCAATCAATTAAACCAGATTAAAACCAGATGAACATGAGTGTTACACGTGTGCTACATGTGTCTGCGCGAGTCTATCTAGACAAGTAGATCTGACAAAGTGCAATCAATGTGAGATGACCCCACACAGACCTGGTTTACATCTGAATTCAGCAGTGACATTCAAAAATGCAATTGTTTTTAGGCATAAATACTTAATCATGCTTTATTAAAACTGCTTGGATATGCATTTGCAAAACTGTAAACTTGAAAATAATGTTTCTGATCATTTTTCCCACTATCGTTTGATGACCAAAACATATTTTTGGACAGACTGATACATGTGAGACATGTGATAATCATCTCAGAAATTAGCTCTCCATGTCTCCAGGGCTGGATTCTGTTCATTTAACGCCACCATAAAAACTGCAAATGTGATTATTATTACAAGCTCTGAACAAACAGATTTTACTTCAGGGACTCCAGGGTCTCAAGTGTTCAATAGGGTAATAAGAACTTTTTAACTCACAATTGCGAGTTTATATCTCACAACTCTGAGAAAAAAGTCTGAATTGTGAGTTTATATCTCGCAGTTCTGACTTTATTTCTCAGAATTGCAAGATTATATCTCAGAATTATGACTTTTTAACTCACAATTGTATCACGCAATTATGGGAGAAAAAGTCGGAATTGTAAGATAAAAGTGTCAATTACCTTTTGAATTTTTTATTCAGTGGCAGAAACGGGTAAAATATGTCAAGGTTTCAACAAAAATATTAAGCAGAACAACTCTTTTCAACATTGATAATACTAAGAAATGTTTCTTAAAGACCAAATCAGCATACTATAATGATTTCTGAAGGATCATGAGTAATGAGTAATGATGCTGAAAATTCAGCTTTGCATCACAGGATTAAATTACATCTTAAAATATATTCAATTAGATTGCAATAATTGATTGCTTTTAAATTGAAATAATATTTCACAAAATAACAGTTTTTTACTATATTTTATACTCATACTATATTCAAAATAGACATTCAAAAGCATTTAAAAAAATCTTACCAACCACAAACCGTTGAAAAGTAGAGCCTATACAGAAAGTGTGAGTCTTCTTTATTTACCAAAAATTTTAAATAATCATTTGTGAGTCATTGTCACCATGACAGCTTTGCTTATTTTTTGGATTTTACCAGTGGCTCGGAGGAAAAATTATGTAAAGATGTCAAACTGAGAAACATCTGTGAATAAAATTGAATAATGGAATTAAAATGCATTGTGAGTGCTGACTTTAAAACTTAATATCTAAAAATACAAATTACATTTTAAAACACAGATGCTCAAACAGACACAACACAACCCAGACGAATCAAAACAAAAGAAAAGGGGAGCATACTATTGGACGAGACCGGATTACACAGATGCAGCATGCTTATTGTAATTCAGAACAAAACAGGCTGTGATTGGACGGGGAAGCATGTGCTAGCAGCCAATGGCCTGGTTTTGCATCGTTTGTGTGTGTGTGTGTGTGTGTGTGTGTGTTGTCTGTCTGTCGGAGCTCAGATAATTCCAAACCTTCTGTTAACAGTCACACAAAGTCTGTCAGGGACTCATCTCTCGTTTTCTCACTGTCTCTCTCGCTTCCAAACCAACTTACTCTGCCAGTATTTCACTGTGTTCCTGTTTCTGTCTCTCTCTCTGTGTGTTTTAAAGAGGATAGGAGAGGTCTGAATGGATAGGGTCCAGAAAATTCCAGTGGAACCTTCCAAGCAAAATGATTTCATTGTTTAGTCCCATCCACTCTCCCTTGTGCCCTCATTATGATACAATCCTAACACACACACACGCACACGCACACACACACATGCACGCGCACACGTACACGCACGCGCACACAGACACACATACATGCACACGCACACGCACACACACACACAGACACACACACACACACAGACGCACACACAGACGCACACGCACACGCACACACACAAACACAGACACACATACACGCAATTTCCTTTACAACACCATCATCACTCCACATATAGCCTATAAATACACCCCTATTATATATACGATAGCTTACAAGCACTTAAACTTGTCTGAATGTTTTTCCCACAAACACTTAGGGTCAATTCCAAAGCAATAAAATAAATGTAAATCAAAATGTGCATAAAGAAAATGCAGACTACATTAGAACTATTATGATTAAATTATGATATACTCTTTATGATATTTATTATGCATGTGTGTGTGTGCAAAATTTATGACATTTTTTATTACAAAATTGCACATTTTCATCCAAATGATATATATAAATATAAACTTAAATCTATATTGTTTTCTGAATCAATTACTTTTTTCTTTATATTTTGAAGGTGCTACAGAAGATAAATATATTATTATATTATATTACATATACTATTTTACATTAATGAAAACCTAATCACTGAGAATAAAAGAAAATTATTAAAATTAACAACAATATTATTATTATTAGTATTATTATTCTTTCCATGTTTACATTAATCATCATTTATTAATAAAAACAACAATAATAATAAGCATCATCATTATCAAATGTAAAATGTCCAGATATATAACAGTGATAATAATTTGGGATAAAAGGTGTCAGAAAATTAATATCAGCATTCAAAAACTTAAATAAACTTAATTTACTTATTTTATATTTAGATGTTTTGACACAAAACAAGTTTTATCTCATTAGTCATCACCAAATTGCTCCTTCACTCTTACAAAATGAATCATATTTCACATACAGCATATAAAGAGAGATCATTTCCTTAAAAGGTTAAAGAGGGCAAGCAGGAAAAGTATTAAAGGATCAGCTGTTACTATAATCAACAGATACTTAAGAACAGGGTGATGCTTTTTCAATAAGATGATTACATTTTTAATACACTGGCATATTTTAATATTAAATTCTAGTGTTTGTTGTGAAAAATCTCTCTCACTCTCTCTCGCCACTCTGAAGAGGCAAAAATGCGACTTGGCAGCCCGGGCGCATCTTGCCTGGCAACACAGTGGAGAGCGAATCCGCTCCGGCATCCCCACCGGAGTTTGTGTCCCGCTCGGCTCGTGGCAGACCGACTGACTCGGCAACAGCGAAGCTCCCAGACTAAACTGTGACAGGTTGAGTGAAGGTAGCCGACAGCCGAATCTGGCAGCAATTATGCCTACCACCTTCATCTGAAAATGAGTTGTTTTAACAAGGGCACTTATAATTTGGAAGAGCCTCCTACCTTCAAACGACCGTCGACAAACATCTGCCCAGACCTTTAAAAATAAATTGTGAGGTTTAGTCCAATTACAATCTGATTTCACCTTATTTGCCTGCACCCAGAACAGGCGGTTTATGGGTCTGCTTTTCTCCCTCATAACTTTCCAAATCTTTTTCCCCCAAACAAAAACTGTTGATTTATCCCATCAAAACAGAGACGTTTGAAGGAATTGTGAATCTCAGTCTGGTTTTTGTGTAATCTGGCACAATGGCCTGCAGATGGTCAATTTAGCATAAGGAAACTCGATGAACAAAGTCCTTGGATGAAGACGCCGGCTGACGCACAATAGTGTGATTATAACTGATTTGAATGACTTGAAAGCATTGAAAAGACCAGCTGTGGGGATGTACTGTTTCCTAAGAAGTTATCTGATTAGTTTAGATTAGTTTAAAAGTCTCAGGTTCGCTAAATTATCGTTTGGCGTAAGATACTTAAGCAGACTCACCGATTTAGACTCAGATAGAGAGAACAAGAGCTTGAAGGCGGTTTTCTGTGCGGGTGGTTTCTATAGTAAAAGTGTGCACATACTTTCACTGCAGGCTAATGGAAGTCAAATAGCTGGTTTCAGTGAGCGCTCACGAGCGTATCTGTCAAGAAAGAGGATTACAGATCAAACTTAGAGGGATAAAAAGAAAGGGAGAGTAACAGAGATTGTGTCAAGAAGGAAATCAACTGATTATTTTTATGCACCAAAACACTAAAAATACGTATTTTGTTCTTAATGCACACTATTATTGGAACACAAAACAAAGTTTTCAGGTGTTAAAATTGCTTCACAACGTGCTAAAAAGACCATAAACCTGATGTGTATATATATATATATATATATATATATATATATATATGATTTATGTAATGTAATGTTATATTATATATATAGCGTTATAATAGCCACTTAACTTTCTATACATCAACATCAGCATAAAAAGCCCATACTTTCATAGGGCTGGTTTATACTGGTTTTGTTGCTGTATCTGCATAGCCATGCTGTTTATAGTCAAGCTAGTCTCCAAAGATGTATTGTTGGTAAATTTGGCTTTTAAGCTCGTTAGTCTTGATGTTTTGCAGTCTTGATATTTAAAGGGATAGTTCTCCCAAACATTTAAATTCTGTCCTTAATTACGTACACTCATGCTGAATAAAGTCATAATTTTTGTTTTCTTTGTGCACAAAAAGTGTTCTCATAGCTTCATAACATTATGGTTGAATCACTTATGTCACATGGACTATTTTAACAATGTCCTTATTACCTTTCTGGGCCTTGAAAGTGTCAGTTGTGTTGCTGTCTATGGAAGGTAAGAAAGCTCTCGGATTTCATCAAAAATATCTTAACATACCTCCATGTTTGGAACGACATGAGTATTTAATGACAGAATTTTCATTTTTGGTGAACTATCTCTTTTGTGTTTCACAAAGGAATCACAAATCATACAGGTTTGTATCATGAGGGTGAGTAAATATTTTTTTTTGTGAACTGTTCCTTTAAGATTAGCAGGAAGGCACACAGCAAACCACCTCTCACAGCCACAGTGCTCCGCTCGAGGAGAATTCAGAGAAAGGTAAATATTTGATGCCTGAACTGCTTGTTACTTCTCGAACAGACATCTTGTGTGGGCTACCGTGAATTCCAAGCAAAAACGCCACAACCAGAAACGCTTTTAAACTGAGAGAGAGTGAGGAAGATGCAAGTTTGTGACCGATGGGTGTGTGATGTCTCTTCTACGGCGAGTTGGACAGCAAAACATGACATACCGTATTAACTCAGTATAAAAGTGTCACATTCAGGGTGGGTAAAGTTTAAAAATGAAATTCCAGTCATAATTTATGATAATAAAATATGTATGTGTGTGTGTGTGTGTGTGTGTGTGTGTGTGTGTGTGTGTGTGTGTGTGCAATCCTCAGGTAAAGAAAAATCCCCCCATTTCTAGCAAAACAGGAGTCATGGTTAAGTTCCACATAAGGGCTGGCTAGAGAGCGCCAGAGAGATTGTAGGCCTCAAATGAATGAGAGAGGCTTTGGTCATGCTAAATTAGATTCTGCATACAGCAGAAATGTGGCTTATTTCGTTTTCATTCGCTGTGGGAACTGAGTTATGTGGGTAATACGGCTCCACAGGCTATAGCATCAGAAAAAAAGGGATCCAGAGACAGACATATATGTGACTGGTCTTAAGTCGCTGGGGTATGTTTGCAGCAATAGCCAAAAATACACTGCATGGGTGAAAATTATCGATTTTTATTTTATGCCAAAAATCATTAGGACATTGTGTAAAGATCATATTCCATAAAGATATTTAGTTAATTTCTTACCGTAAATATATCAAAACTTAATTTTAGTTAAGCAATATGCATTGCTAAGAACTTCATTTGAACAACTTTAAAGGCGATTTTCTCAGTATTTAGATTTTTTTGCATTCTCGGATTCCAGATTTCAAAATAGTTGTATCTCATACTAATTTTGTCCTATCCTAACAAACCATACATCAATGGAAAGCTTTCAGATGACATATAAATCTCACAATTGACACTTAAAACTGGTTTTGTGGTCCATATATATATAGAGAGAGAGAGACAGACAGACAGATTCACTGCAGAACACTCCAGTCGTGTGAGTTACATTAAAAGTGAGTGTTGAGAGAGAACAAAGATGATGCTAAAAATGGAAAGCGCAGGAGAGAAAAAAGAGACACAACAAAGGAGATAACGGTTTTGAGGAATTTAGAGTTGAACGTTGTGTAGAAAGAGAAAAGAGAAGCAAGAGAGAAAGAAAACAGCATGTATGACAGCACTGAAAGTGATGTCAGCGATGCTAACCACATTAGCATGTAGCGTGGCCGATGACATCACAACGAGCCCCTCATCAATCGCGTCCCACTGAACTCTACTGGAAATTCAATTGGATTGCATAAGCAGCACAAGTCCCCGGGCCCCGATCAGAATTCAACTAGGTAAACTGTACAAAGCATCAAAATAACAAATAACTAATAAATCAGATTTTTATAAAGAAATTGTTTTACATTGTGACATTATTTTCATGTTAATTTTCATGGTTTCCTCCCACATGCTTTTTACTATAATGAATTACAATGAAATCGTGTTTTAAAAAACAAATGAATAAAATAAAATGAATAAAAATAAATAGAATAATAAAAAATACAATTTAAAATAAAATAATAAAATAAAATAAACATACAAATAACCATAAAATGTGAACACACTTTATAACAAATAATGAATAATATTTATAAAGAAAATGTTTTGCATTGTGACATTTCAAAATATTTGTAATGGTTTCCTTCCAAATTAGGGCCATTATAGCATGACTATTATTACTCTACAATACTATACAATTGTGCAATACTTTTAAATAAAATAAATAAGAGAAATAAAATAAAATGTTCTAAAAAACTGTCATAAAAGTTAATAAAATATTATAAAATAAAATGTCATAAAATGCCATAAGATAAAATCAAATAAAATAATAAACATACTACTATATATGAATGCACTTTACAACTGTACTGTGCTAGTTTTGCATGACAAAAAATGGTACTGGAATATATGGAGAAAGTATTTAATTGTGATGAGAATAATGTTACAATGCAAAAAAATCACTTAAAAGGGGAAAATTTAGGCAAAATACATTTTCTTTTTTTGGGGTCAAAAACGGATCAGAGATGTTCTGTGAGATTCACTGCTCCTAGTCATGTGTGCCGTGACGTCCACTGTGGGAAAATAAAAACAAGCGTCATCAGATTGTGTCATCAGGCCAGAAATAAACCGAGAGAATCATTCCTGAGAGGATTTCCTGATACATCTCAAGAAGTTCAGCTTTGGTGGAGTGTATTAAATGAGAGTATTATGTTCAGCTCCATAAAAAAGCAAAAGGACTGACCTCATCTAAGAAGTTTTGCTGAAGTGCATAAGTTATGATGGGATTGATCTATAAAAGTTTCATTCTTATTCTTTTCACTCTGTCTTTTACTTTTTCAAACTCTTTTAAACCTTGACGTTAAGAGGCTTATGACATTAAAATGAAAGTTCATTGAGTGTGAATGTATAACACAGTGAGTCACTGACATTGACATAATGCTCTCAGAGAAGATCTGCAAGAAAGTTCAGCTAAATAGGATGAACCCATACAGAGATCTGTCAGCCCCTGATGTCTTATATGATTAAATTGACTTCACATTTCAGGGATGGGCTAAAATTACTCTGCAATACAAAATGGGCCAGGATTTCCACGTTAAATGTAATCCTACTCTTTCTGCGGATTTGACATCTAAAACAACAAAGCATGAGTGATTATTAACACTCCTTGCAAGCAACCCTTACAAATGAGTTATATGTTGATTATGTTACAAGCTATGTCAAGGGAACAGCAGCAGGTCCGTTCTGAACTGCCATGTTTATTCTTTCACTAAAACTGCCCTTGTTATATATGGGGTCATTTGGAATTGAAGGGGGAGATTAAATGAAAACATTTAGGTTGATTCTCATGAAAATACTAAAATAAAAAATAATTACATGGATGTTAGGTGTAAGATTAAATTAAAACATTTAGGGTTTATCATGATAAAATAAAATAAAATAAAATGGAGGTGTAATGGAAGATAAAAAAAATGTAGGGTATATGTAAAATAAAATAAAACAGGGTAAATTAATTCCATGAAAATAATATTATAAAATAAAAATAATTAACTAAATGAATCTATTAATTTTTTATTTTATTTTAGGGGGAAATATGACCTCATGAGATCCATTCTTTAAAAAAGATGCTCAGTCACATGTAGTGTCCCAAAATACACTAGCCATTGTGACCTGGGGGTAAGTGTGTGTGTGTGTGTGTGTGTGTGTGTGTGTTGCTAATGTTAATGAGACATGTTTGTCTGTGTCTGGATGAGCACAGAAAACCAGAGCAGATTACAAGGATGTGACACAAAGAGACGGTGACCCCCAAAAACAGATTATGGAGAGACTGGGGTGACACGAGAAAAACACGAACGTTCAAAGTCATCATCCAAAAAATAAAGACAGAAAATGTGTTGCTGAAGACCATAGGGGAAAATATCAAGTTTCGCATGAGCAAAAATGGATAGATAAATTATTATTCAATATTTATGTTGTTTTTTAATACATTACTTTTTCATTTAGTATGTATTTGTAAACTCATATGTCTACAGGTTTAAAAAGTATTTCAACAATGTCTCAAACTGTGCTCAGATTTGCCCCAAGACTACTCAACAAACCAAAACTCAATATGAACTCCAACATTGAACGTTAAATTGACCAAATTGTAGATGCTTCCTTTAATTTACACCCCTATATTCTACATATATATGAACCTCTGTCTAATTACTGTCTATTAAAAGGAGTCTCCTTTTAATAGACAAAACAGCATAACCACGATACTATTATAGTTTTTGTTGATATTTTGAATGAATTTTATTTTAATATTTTCTGTTTTCATTTTATTTTTAGTTAACGTTTTAGTAATTTAATAATGCATTTTGGAATTTTTTAACATGGCTTCATAGTTTTTATTAATTTTTATTTCAGTTTTAGTTGTAGCTGTAAAATGAAAAAGTTAGTTAAAAACGATCTTCTCTTTTTTCAATATTTTATTTCATTCAGTTAAAGTACATTTTATTTCAAGTAACAGTTTTATGATTTTAGTTATTTAACTATAATAACCCTGATCACGAGCAATACAAATTTACATTTCCTCTGGCTAGTTGATGGCGAGTTACAAAACGCATAGAAAGTTTCCTCAAACTGTTAACTCGTTCCCCGAGTGGGTGTGGTGTGAACTCATCCCGTCTGCTTGTTGTCAGGCTCATTGAGAGATGCTCACGGCAGGAGGCAGATTACAGCTCAGCACAAACAAGCGCATGCCGCCACATGAGGGGAGGAGTCATTAGTTCCCATGGAGACAGAGCAGGGAAAGTCAGGACCTCCAATAGTGGCACATGCTGGGTGGGAACGTGTGGAAAGGGAGGGGGAGCGACTCTCCCAAAGTCTGCCATCAGCATTATTACACGTGGTGTAGCGTCTCGATTTCCCCTCTAAGCATCCATGATTACGTTAAGCCACGCTAACAGTGAGATCAAGACAAAGGCCATGTTTTGGCTGTCAGCGGTGAACATGTGGGAGGCTGCTTTGTGAGCTCGCTGACAAATTCCACAGAAATATCATAACATCTACTGATTTACTGAGCAACACATTTAAACTCCATCCACTGTCCAATTCAGAGACTCGCAGAGACAATACGCAACACATTACGTTCCCACATGTTTTCCAGGTCACAACTGTTCTGGGGGCTTTAAACTTAAACACACATAAATATCACCACAAAGACGTAATTATGAGTGGGAAAGTTGAGGAAAACAGAACAGTTTGGGGTGTGTCATTGGATGCAATGGATGCAGCCTAGTAATAGTATTTGGTCAAATGAATGGAAATTTTATGGAAATTGCATGTAAAACATTAAAATATTGTACAGTATAGATAGAATATAATCATTCACTTTACAGCACCTTCATAAATTGCATAAAAACTTTTTTTTAAATAAAAAAACACACCTGATGCATACTCTTTATGCATCACTTTGTAGATGTACTTTGTAGATTTCATGCAGAAATGGTACATCGCCATCTTGCTCTGGCTTTAGTCATCTGAACACACCTGACATTGTATTTACGACTTATAACTTCCCAGGAGGACTTGAATGCACCATCCATAAATTGCATACTGACCGAATGCAATAAAACAATCTATTAGGCAGAATCGCACAGTCTGACTGCATAGAAAAATAACATTCTGTAAGAGGTGTAAAATATACTGAGAAATTGTATTTAATTTTAACCTTTCAAAAATCACTATTTTCTCATGGTTCTGTGTATGTAAAACTCTTGGACACATTTACAGCAAACCCATATCCTGTAACTGAAAATTTACAGCAGATGCATTTACAGTTGTTTTTTAATGTTGTTACATTAAAAAAAGAGTTATATGCATGAAACTTTATCATACATCCCTGCAAAAATATTCTATGAACACACAGTAATGCATCAAATTCCAAAAATATGAATATGTCAACGAACATCCCTCAAAACTACACACAGTATCTTCAGAACTGAAAATAAGTGTATACATGCATCTACTAATACACTCTAGTCGAAGGCCTCGTTTCGAATTCCTCCTGATTGATTTAGCATGCAGTTTGCACATTAAAGTTCTTCTGTCTCTCTCCCTCTCCAGCAGATGCTGGGTAAATAGCCATCAGTGCTGTAAAGAACAGCAATAAAGTCATTAGGCCAGTTAACTGTCAAGTAACCTCCCTGGAAGAAGGTTATAAACACACCACAAAACCAGCACCACACCTCGCTAATGCAGCACGCTAATGCTAATCTAATCAACAGACATAAACACAATCAGGTCAATGATGTGTAGAAGTAATGCAGGGCTCTGACTGAGTGGCTAAAGTGTCTAAAGCACTTTAACTGGTTTAGGGCTTTAGTAAATGATGGGTCAGGGAAGGATAGGCGCTCGCAGGCATGGAAGAGGAATGTGAGAGGACGTGGAGATTTAGGAAGTGTCTGGGATGTTGTTATTAGATGTGTAATTCTCAAGTGCTGTCATTAGTCATTTATTTAGGCAGATGTCAACACAAAAGATAAAGACACCAGTCTTCAGATTACAGATTAAATGAAGTGTGTATATATATATATATATATATATATATATATATATATATATACACATGGCAATAAGGTTGCAAAAGGGCGGAAAACTGTCCAGACTTTTTGGAATCTTTCTGAATTTTCTGCCACTTTGCAACCCTATATTCCATTGACAGATAATATTAATGTGACTTAAAACAAAAAAGATACAAATAAAATGTATAGAAAATGTTTCTATTTTACACTGATAGCATGTGATTTAAAAAAAAGCAAAGTAATTTAAAAGTATATATATATATATATATATATATATATATATACACAGTGTGTGTGTGTGTGTGTGTGTGTGTGTGTGTGTGTGTGTGTGTGTGTGTATAAATCAATAAATACATTTATTTTTTTATATTTTAATTTTAATTCAAGTTTTTTAAATATAAAAACTAAAATACACACCAGAATTACTTAAATATTTTTTTATAAAAAATGATTACATTTGTATTTTTTATTATAATATCTCATCAATACTAAAATAACACTGGGACATTTGTAGATGATAAATAAACTTCTGTTCTCTTAGTTCTGGCAACTTGTTAATGCTCTACTTAGCATGTGTTGCCGTATGGATAATTGATAAGCAGTTCATTTGAAGTCCATAGAGAAGCTCTCTCAGCTCACTGAAGTCCAAAAATGTACACACTTATTAATTTATAATAGAGTATAAACCATATTCTATGTGCATACACAGTTGGAGAGTGCCACACTTTTCACACTAATGGTGTGGAGAAGTAAAAACAGGCTAGATATCATTTATCAGTCTATATTTAACATGTCCTGTTTATATAGACAGAAGTATTACCGCATGGGATGTAGGGGTGCTGCAGCACCCCCTGGCATGTAGCCCAATAAAAAAATGGGGGTGCGGTGTTAAAAAATAGATAAATGAAAATTTTGTAACAGAAAATAAATAAAACCCATTTTTTTAATTTGTATATTCATTCAAATGAATAGAAAAACGAAGCCTAAGCCTACAATGACAATAAGCAACAGTAGAACATGAATTAAGTTGAATCAAATTGATTGTGAAAGACGTTTCTACTTAAACTGACTTAGGAAGTCGTTTGTTGCCATGACTTTTTGATCATATTAATTACCTGCACCGTGCCCAAATCAAGAATTAATGAGCATTTCTACAGCCAATGCAAAGATCAAGCGTCTGTTACCTCAGCAGCAGCCAGTCTCACATTATCCCATCTGCAGCACTTATTCTGATCTTATTCTGTTATATCTTTCCTGTTCTTGGAACACAATTAATGCTTACGGGTGATTCAGAATTAGGCTACTCTTAATGAAAAAAGAAAATCCCACACACAACATCAGCAATACACTGACAAAGTAGCTTATATTAAACATAACACTTGTATTAACTGACTGAATAACACACCCGCGTTGTTACAAATATATAAAAGGTTTTTGGATTTGCCCCTTACTTCAAACTAATGCTTAATTTGGCTCATTATTATTATTATGATGAATATTAAAAAAGGCTATAGCCTACAATAAAACAGTACAATGACAAATTAACGTAGGCCTATATTAAACTTTGAACTTTTATTAAAAATATGAATAGGGGAAATATGTTTTACCCGCATTGTAACAAATAAATAAACGGTCTTTGGATTTCCCCTTTCTTTAAAACGATGGTAGTTTGGGGTTCATTATTAGCCTATTAATTAAAACACATCAGCCATAGAATAGTGCAATGGCAAGTTCACATAGGCCTATATTAAACATCTAACTTTTATTAACAAAATGAATAAGACAGATATAGCCTACTTGTGTTGTATAAGGTCTTTTTTCTCTTTTCAAACAAATGCGTTGTGGTTTATTGTTTTATTTATTATGATTTTTTTATTATGAAAACAGCAGCAATAAAGACAAACTCGCTTATATTAAATTAATACATGAAACAAACTTTTATTTTATTAACAAAAGTAGCGCTTTTGGATCACAGTGTCTCGCATCACTCTTGTCACTTGACCAACACTCCTCCCGTTTTATTTCTCAGCCCCCCCCCTGCTCAAAATACGTTCCTGCAGCAATGGACGGAAGTATTCAATGCTGAACAAACACAAGCTTGTGGAGAGGCAGCTCTCATTCACATGAATAGCAGCACCTGCAGTTCCGGCTGTAAACAATTCAGACATGTGCAAACAAATGAACAAGTTCAAATCAAAGTGTGCCATCACTCAGTTTCTGTAAGACGAGTTCTGTTTCAACACAAACACTCTCAATGCACTATATTGTTGTGTTGTTGCAGCTATTGTGACATTTTGAGCATTAGATTTAATAACGCCCAAATGACTCTCCACTCTAGAGTCAGTTACTGAATGCGCCTTAAGGGAGGATCAAGAATATAATGCATGCATCAATGCACAGAATACAACAGTATCATGGGAATTTGGCTCAAATCAAAGTAGAAACATGCAACAGCATGAGATGTGTGTGTATCAATAATGGGATTTATTGATGGTGACATCAAGATTACAAGTCTAAAGCATATTTTGGGTTGGTCAAAATGTTACAAATTCAAGCCACACTGATGTAGACTTTAAGTTTATCCTGCAGTTTTAACCCTGTTTGCCATTAAATCAAAATTGAAGTTATGACTTACAGTACACTTTTTTTTCATTTTGACATCACTTATTTGCTAAAGTACTCAAAAATGTTGACCAAATTCACTTCTAGATGACATATGCATTTAAAATAGTGTTTGTTTTCCCCCCAGTGGATAAAAATATTAATAATTCATTGCTTGCAGGGGCATATGAAAATGATTTTCAATAAAATGCCCTGTAGAATGAGAATATCTTTCTCACAATATTGAATTTTGGTTGTAGTTAGTTTGCATTAAAACATTTTACAAAATGGTTTCAAAACATGAATGATAGAGTGAATAGAAAATAAAATAATTCAAACAAAACAAAACAAAATAATTTTTATTTTTTCTAACTTTTAGACTGTTTGGTATATTTGATGTTAGTATATAATTATGGCATAATTTGTACATAATTTGTACATTCACACATTTTTTTAAATGTAGTGAAAACATTCCATATAACATATTTCAAAGAAGGTTTCTGCAACATGAAAATATGCATTATCTGATATTAAGGTGGACCAAAATGTTAGCACATGCAGTGCTGATATTGTTAGCTATCAGTTTTCAGTTTTAATCAGTTTTACTTCATTTTTGTTAAATGGAATCATAAATATATTTAAACAATCATAAAAATAATTTGATTAGTCTCTTTGGAACCAAAGATAAGTTGAAGTGCTAAAAAAGTGAAAAATGAAATTTTATTAGAATTAGAAGAAAAAAAACTGATACAAATTATAAAAGAATATGACATAATTATTAAAAACCTAAACTGAAATATAAAAAAATACTCATTCAAAACAATAATACTATATTTATATATAAATAACCCTGAAATTACCTAAAATAAATAGATTTAAAAAAGGCAAATAAACTTGACTTGACTAGCTGGGAAGCTCTTTGAAAACTGCCTCAGCTTCCTGTTTTAATAGGAACTGTAACTGCTACTGGCAGGTCATTCAGTTAACAACCATGGAATGTGCTGAGGACTTTTTCTAAATGTCTGTTTACACCACACATACCCACAATGAACGGCCAAAGCTCGCTAATATCAAGTTGGGCTCAACGGACCAGAAAATTATCCTCCTGTCAATGATGCTGTATGTCATTAAAGGATCAGATCCAGTGAGAAAACATTGTTTATGGAATTAAACAACCTAAATGATTCACCCAAATCAGTTCTACTGCACTCCAGTTTCCAAAACAGTTTGACAAGACAAGTGCATGTCAAAATACCCTGTTGGTTGGCAAACAATGTTGGAGTTTTGAGTTCCAACCAAGCAGAGACTGTTGATTCACACACACACACACACACACACACACACACACACACACACACACACACACACACACACACACACAGTAAATCACAGTATTTTACCACACAGATTGTTCTCAAGCGATCAGGTGACTCTATCTGACGAGAAACCCGAGCTCCAAGGCCGCTGTTTGGAGCCAGTCAGGCGATTCCTTCATCACTTGTTGAATTACAACCGAATACATGAGAAGGAAGCGATTTCAGGAGAAACACATAATCAGGAAGGGATCTCTAATACTGTCTGTCATGCCCCGTCACAGATACCTTGAAATCCATGTTCCCTAGTCAGACAGCTCGACGACAGGGATCCTTGCTTGGTGCCAACCTCTGTCTAAACATCTCATAGAGTCCAGGAATCATTAACTTACATCAGTATTTCCCAGAAGGTATTAGTTTATTAAGTAAAGGTCTGGCTAAAATGTCACCACTACTTAGGCACTGAGACCAGTACACTGTAGAAGCCCATTAAATACAGAAACGGCTGATTGACTGCTTTCTTCAAGCATAAAATCAAACAGTATAGTAGCTGTTAACCATTGACAATGTGATTCCCCAGCAGGAAATTACTGGGACAGATGGACGAATACGAATAACGAATACTATAAAACATTTTAAACTGAATGAAATATTTGGATACTATACTATCACTAAACAAAATCTAAATACTTTTTTTGAATAAATGATGGAAATGTCATAAATATTATTATAATCTGAAAAATATAAGCAAACTTGACTTTGGAAACTGTACTTTATAAATAAAACGTATTGTTGTTGGTATTATTAATATTTACCATGAATTCATCAAATATTTATTTTGGAAATTAATTCAAATGTATTTTTATAAGCATATATATATATGTCAAATGTATATTTACTTATGTATAATTTAAAATATATTTTAATTAACTAAACAATACTAAAATATATAATATATCTATGAAATGTAATCTTATATTATAGTAATATTATATTTTATAACCTTTATAATATTGCGTTTAATACTATAGTTGCAAATTGCAATTTGCAATAAATACAAATAATTAATATCACATATTATCTGGGGAAAAAATGACCTTCAATTCATTAAATCTGTATTTTCTATTGATACATATTATTTCAAATGTATTTTATTTAAAAATAATATTAAAACGGTAATTTTGACTTATTTTACACATGTGTGTGTGTGTGTGTGTGTGTGTGTGTGTGTGAGAGAGTGTGAGTGAGTGAGTGAGTGAGTGTGTGTGTGTGTGTGTGAGAGAGTGTGAGGAGTGAGTGAGGAGTGAGTGTGTGTGTGTGAGAGAGAGAGTGGAGGAGTGAGTGAGTGAGTGTGTGTGTGTGTGTGTGTGTGTGTGTGAGTGGAGGAGTGAGTGAGTGAGTGAGTGAGTGAGGAGTGTGTGTGTGTGTGTGTGTGTGTGTGTGTGTGTGTGTGAGAGAGGAGTGAGTGAGTGTGTGTGTGTGTGTGTGTGTGTGAGAGAGTGAGGAGTGAGTGAGTGAGTGTGTGTGTGTGTGTGTGTGTGTGTGTGTGTGTGTGAGGTGTGTGTGAGAGGAGTGAGGAGTGAGTGAGTGAGTGAGTGTGTGTGTGTGTGTGCTGCAAGTGCATGTGTGTGTGTGTGTGTGTGTGTGAGAGAGAGTGGAGTGAGTGAGGAGTGGAGTGAGTGAGTGAGTGTGTGTGTGTGTGTGTGTGTGTGTGTGTGTGTGTCCATCTGTCTAATTCTATAAATACACATTAATTCAAATGTGGATAGTTCACCCCAAAAAATATATATATCTAAACTTTTTCTTATGTTGACCACAAAAGAAAATATTTTGAAGAATCTTCGTGATCGGTTGTTGGTAGCCATTGACTTCCATAGTATTATTTTTTTCCATAGTCCATACTATGGAGGTCAATGGCTATAATCAACAGTTTGTTTACGTGATGACAAAATCACTCCAACACAATATACTGTAAATACACAAACCCCTTATAGCCCCAGTTTGAAACCCCCTGCTCTATTATAATTGTGTCTATTGTGATTGAATGAGGTCATATGTTCAACCCCTCATCAAACTGTAAGGTGCTTATTACTGTAATCCGCCTGCTGAGGGGGCCGATGGGATATCTGGAGCAATGGGCTGAAGTACGCCATTCTTTTTGGGGCAAGAGGGGCCTTCATATGCCCCTCCCCGTATCTGTCTTTCTTGCAGTCCAATTCTCGGCCTATCTCTGTGTGTTTGGTGCCAAGTATTGTGCCGTTCCAGTCGTTGATCTGGCCGGGCCCCAACATCAACAGCAATAGACACAAATCACACATCGAGGAAGCTGCTGACAGGCGGTGAAATTTTATTCACCCCTCAGACAAACAGTGTTTTAAGTTATCGACGTGATGTGACTTGTTCACTCGTTCAGTGGAAACATGCAAACAAAGTCAATGAACATAAAAATAAACAAGTAGTGAGGTAATGGGATTATGCAAAACTTGCTTAATGCAAAACTTACTATGCTTTCTCAGATCAAATTACTAGTTTATGCTCACCAAGGCTGATCAAAAATGCAGTAATATTGTGAAATATTATTTCAAATTAAAATGAAGGTTTCCTATTTGAATATATTCAGAAATGTCATATATTCCTGTGATGCAAAGCTGAATTTTCAGCATAATTACTTCAGTCTTCAGTGTCACATGATCCTTCAGAAATCATTCTAATAAACTGATTTGCCATCAAAAACATTTATTACCATTATCAATGCTGAAAACCATTGTGCTGCTTAATATTTGAATAGTCTTTAATGTCACTTTTGATCAGACGTTTTCTAGACCTCTGGCACCATTCAGGCCTTAATAGATCAGATTAGACCCTCAGATTCCAGACCAGACCCAGTTCAGATCAGACATGACAGACGACCCAGAGACGGGCAGGTCGAACCCAACACATCGGCCATCTGCGTGGGACAGATGGGACCCCACGCCCCCCTTTAGCCCTAGGCTACTTTCTCTTGCATTCTCCCACACTTACACTCACACTCTCTCTGTTCTGAAAGAGAACCAGGAAGACAGAAACATGAGATGAGATGAAACAAGAGATCTATTGGAAAAGGAGGGAAAATTGGTTGCTTCAAACTAAAGAGTAATTTCACTTTAATACTTATCAAATTGCAAACTATCGTACTTTCTGCTTGAACTGAATATCAGAATAATTAGACTGATTATTGAAGGTAAAGTGTGTCATTTCTGGCTGATTAGGATGCTCAAACAGAGTAATGTTTTGTACAATACATTGAAGTTTCAAATACATTACAGGTTTCACCTTATTAATAATTCATTAAATGACATGTGAACATGCCTGATCTTTATAATGCATGTAAATTATCATTAGCTAATCCTTGTTCATTTAATAACAGGAATGACAAACAGCCTGTAGAGTGAACATTTCCTCTAAGATGACCTGAACGACCTTTGAATGTGACCACACTGGTATCCCGTCCTTGACCCCTGCTGACCTCTGCTGAGACTGACCAGAAAGACAAACTATCCCCTTAATGGTACACCAACAGCTCCCGAGCCTACACAGACTCCACATTTAACCTAAACTACCTAAACAAAAGGAGGCTATGAGAAAAAGTTTGTATTGCATACTGTCTGTCCAAAACATACTTTATGTGCACATAACAAATGTTTCAAGCTACATACGTGTTATACTTCCAGTATTCATTTTATTATATTTATATGCAGCTTGAATTAATTTTTATTTCACAAATTTTAACACTTATGATATCAACATATTACAGTTAGTTGCAAAGCCAAGATTTTTATCTAATATATATATATATATATTTAGCATATATTGTATGAGTTATATTTTATTTAATATGTTATGTTTTATATTTAGTTTTATATTTTATTTTAAATGTACAATTTTATTTAAAAATATTTAATTTCCTTTAATTTTATTTTAAATTTTAACTTTAATTGAATTTTTAAAATGTTATTTTATTTTATTTTATTTTTCTTAATCACCAAAAATTTGCGTTCAGGTCAACTATCGAGGTAGAAACGTATAAAGGAGCGACAGTTTGTAAAACAACTTTGTAAGCAAGTTAGTTCAAGTAAGTTAAACTGTTAACATATTTACATTTATCTGAATAATATCTAAACTTTTATGGCACATACATTTACTGCCTCAGTAACGTAATATTGCACACATACTTGTGATGCACTTGGCCAACATTTTCTAAGGTAGATCATGCATCTTTTCACAACATATTTTATATATTTATATTTGTCCACCAGAAATGATTAGAAATCCATCAACTATGATCAAACAAATGACAACCCATTGTAAAATACATAATTTATTCCGTTCAACATGTTCTTGATTGTGAAAATGACGGTGGTGTTTCTGATTAATGAATGTGTTTCTATGGTATAAAATTACACCCTCCGGCCTTGGGAATAAACAAGCAAAATCCCCTGAGACACGGCCCAAACTTTACCACCTTACTCACACGTCCTTCTCCTCAGGCCGCCAGCTGCTCGACCGCTCGCCACCACAAAGAGAAAGAGAAACAGAGAAGGGCCAGAGACAGAACTAAAGGCCACATGCAGCCGCTCAAAACCTGCTTTGAATTAAACTTGCACAACCACACGTCCCTCTCCACCCCCTTTTGTTTAGGGATGCCTGTCCTGCCAACTCTCCGTCTAAACTCTCATTCCACTTTCTGTCTCTCTCATTCCTGCGTTTCTGTCTCTCACAACAACACGAGCCGTCTGTGGTGCTGAAAGTCGAGGGGCTTTCCTCGGGCCGTCTGGCTAGTGCTGGAAACATGTTCAGAAATGTGTGAGAATTTGCTGAGGAGTGAGTATATGGGTTTATTTAGCAGTAATTTAGGGACATATTATTCCCAGAAGTTAGATAAAGCTAAAACAAAAGCTCACATTGCTGTGTGAACTGACTAGTGTGAGAGTCAATTATTCTCGGGAAGTAAGAGTCATTTATTCTGAGGCTCATTTAGGTTCTAAAACACCTCGTTTTCATTTAATGTCATATAACATAATATATATTCACAAATGTTTATCGGGAGTAATGAAAAAGTAACTATTACACTGTTACTGTCACTTAGAAATTACGCTACAACAACTTGTTGAATTATGTTGAGTCTGCTAGCAACAATGACTCTTGCCTGTGACATAACATGCACACACAGAGACAAACAAATACACACACTCGTGCACGTTTTCCCGAAAGTGAGTCAGCAGGATTTCACTGCTTCCAAGAACAATATCAGAGCTCCGAAAACAAAGGCAGCAGAAGCCACAAAACAGAGTCAGGTCATTGGCAGCTCAGACCGGGCGTCACTGTGTGTAAAGGAAAGCATGTCTAGTGCTCTAATGTAGGGAAACTACACATTTTTTGGTAGTACGTCTGGATGTAACTCGACCATGTTTTTTCCATATTCCCGCAGGAATTGAGATTTCTTTCTGATGCGCAGCCAAGCTAGACACATTAAACTGGGATGCAATCACTGCCGGCTCTCTCGCAGACATATGTATGTTCATCTGTTTATCTGACTGTGGTAACACTGTTTATCTTGGCCAAGAGCCGCCAGAATGCTGCTATCCACAATGAAACTAACAATACTGTTGGTGCATGTCAATGCATTCGCTGTATGTTAACGACCGCCTCCACATTATTGTGTCCACACTATTCATGCATGCCTTCGGAATGATTCTAATCCTTACATAACAACCAACCAAGCTCCATACCTTCACATGACTAGTGGTGATGTTTTCATTCATTTATGTCTCTTTTGTGGCTGTACACATGAATAGTGTGCAGGTGTAAGAGTTACGCCATTCTCCTCTGACTGGTTTGCCTCTGTCTATAGAAGTTATTAGCATAAAGCTAAACACAACACAGCATGTCACGCCACTCATGTCCTGTCATATCCTTCATAGTTAGAAAAAAACGTAACGTAACAACATCGTTTTGTGACAGACCTTTCACAAGTTCATTCATAAATTCACCCAGTCTGTGTTGTTCTGTCTTTCTGATAATCACGCCGTATTTCTGTTGACTACTACTGCTAAGTTTGAAATTGACTAACAAAGGAGATATGAAATGAACTACACCCTTTCAGTGTTTTTGTAAGCAGCCTGCCCCTGAAGCTGCTGCTGCTTCGGGTGACACACTGCAAACAGATGACAGGAACGCTAACATTATAGAAACAGAAAATGAGCCAGCAGGATGATATTATCCTACGCGGTTCAGAAAACGAGGCCGATGCTGTCGTAACATTACCTGGTACGTGGTAGAGTATACAGTGCTCAGCGTAAATGAGTACACCCCCTTTGAAAAGTAACAGTTTAAACAATATCTCAATGAACACAAAAACATTTTCCAAAATCTTGACAAGACTAAGTTTTATATAACATCTGTTTAACTTATAACATGAAAGTAAGGTTAATAATATAACTTAAAGAACAAAATTTTGAGTTTTACTCAAATTAGGGTGATGCAAAAATTAGTACACCCCACTGAAAGTCTCTGGAGCAAAGCTAAATTTTAGACTACAAATGTCTAATTTAACAATAATTCAAACACGGGTGAGTCTAATTATTCATTACACAGGTGACAGTTGACTATAAAAGGGTGATACTTAAAGAAAACCCCTTCCCATTTCACGCTGTCAGCAATGGCACCACATGGAAGAGAAATGTCACAAGACCTGAGAAAGAAAATAATTTCTTTACACAAGAATTTGAAGGCTACAAGAAGCTCAGCAAAGCTTTACTTATCAGTCAGAAAACTGTAGCAAAAGTGGTACAAACATTTAAAAAGGATGGAACTGCAACCATCTCACAGAGACGTCCAGGTCGTCCACGGAAGTTAACACCTCGTCAGGAGCGTCTTCTGATGAGAAGGGTTGAAGAAAATCGACATGCAAGTTCACTGCAGTTATCTAAAGAAGAAGAAAGCCAAACTGGGGTGACTATTTCCCGTGACACAATATGGCGTACACTGCAGAGGAATGGCATGCATGGGTGCCATCCACGAAAGAAGCCTCTCCTAAAGCCCAGGCACAAAAAAGCCTGCCTAGAGTTTGCCAGAGCCCATGCTGACAAAGATGAAGACTACTGGGACTCTATACTCTGGAGTGATGAGACCAAGATAAATGTTTTTGGAACTGATGGCTTCAAAACTGTATGGCGTCGCAAAGGTGAGGAATACAAAGAAAAATGCATGGTGCCTACAGTGAAACGGTGGTGGCAGTGTCCTTATGTGGGGCTGCATGAGTGCTGCTGGTGTCGGGGAGCTGCATTTCATTGATGCATCATGAATTCACAAATGTACTGCTCTATACTGAAAGAGAAGATGCTACCATCACTCCGTGCCCTTGGTCGTCGTGCACTTTTCCAACATGACAATGATCCTAAACACACATCTAAGGCCACTGTTGGATTTCTGAAGAAGAACAGGGTGAAAGTGATTCAGTGGCCAAGTATGTCTCCTGATCTGAACCCAATCGAACACCTATGGGGAATTCTGAAGAGACAAGTTGAGCATCACTCTCCATCCAGCATCCAATCTCTAAAAGAGGTCATTCTTGAAGAATGGAAAAAGATAGATCTGGCAAAATGTCGCCAACTTGTTCATTCCATGCCTAGAAGACTTGGTGCTGTCATAAAAAATCATGGAGGCCATACAAAGTACTAGATTTAGTAGTTTTTAGTTTTTGTTGTGGGGTGTACTCATTTTTGCATCACCCTAATTTGAGTAAAACTGAAACATTTGTTCTCTAAGTTATATTATTAACCTTACTTTCATGTTATAAGCTAAACAGATGTTATATAAAACTTAGTCTTGTCAAGATTTTGGAAAATGTTTTTGTGTTCATTGAGATATTGTTTAAAATATTACTTTTCAAAGGGGGTGTACTCATTTATGCTGAGCACTGTACGTTGTCATTAACGTAACTCTAAAGGTGCATTCACACCAGACGCGAATGACGCGAATAAATTGCGCTATTCTCGCGAAGTTGGACACTTGAACATTTTGAGTTTACTCGCGCCATTCACGCGTGAAATTCACTACAAAACAGACGCGAAATTCGCGTCATGGGGGGGGAGGGCTGATGCTCTTTTGTGGCTGTACACACGAATAGTGTGCCGCTGTAAGAGTTACGCCATTCTCCTCTGACTGGTTTGCCTCTGTCTATAGAAGTTATTAGCATAAAGCTAAACACAACACAGCATGTCACGCCACTCATGTCCTGTCATATCCTTCATAGTTAGAAAAAAACGTAACGTAACAACATCGTTTTGTGACAGACCTTTCACAAGTTCATTCATAAATTCACCCAGTCTGTGTTGTTCCATCTTTCTGATAATCACGCCGTATTTCTGTTGACTACTACTGCTAAGTTTGAAATTGACTAACAAAGGAGATATGAAATTAACTACACCCTTTCAGTGTTTTTGTAAGTAGCCTGCCCCTGAAGCTGCTGCTGCTTCGGGTGACACACTGCAAACAGATGACAATGATCCTAAACACACATCTAAGGCCACTGTTGGATTTCTGAAGAAGAACAGGGTGAAAGTGATTCAGTGTCCAAGTATGTCTCCTGATCTGAACCCAATCGAACACCTATGGGGAATTCTGAAGAGACAAGTTGAGCATCACTCTCCATCCAGCATCCAATCTCTAAAAGAGGTCATTCTTGAAGAATGGAAAAAGATAGATCTGGCAAAATGTCGCCAACTTGTTCATTCCATGCCTAGAAGACTTGGTGCTGTCATAAAAAATCATGGAGGCCATGATGGGGGCTTCTGCCAGGCAGCTCCAGTCTCGTTGCAAAATGTATTCCTGTTTTTGTAAAAGTACGAAGATGTATATACAGCTCCGGGTACCCACATACAACCACAATTACTTTGTCCTCCATTGTTGTTTGGGATTTTCTGCCTCCGCTCGTAATGACGTCACTGCTAGAGCAAGCTCCTGATTGGTTAACGCGGCACGAATATCCGCCAAAGTTCAGTCTTTCGGGTCTTTGCATTGACTTAACATGTAAATCATTCGCGCGATTCACGTCTGGTGTGAACGCACCTTTACAGCAGGGGGTTGATGTAATATAAGAACAAGGAGTGATTTCAATAAACAAAGTTAATATCTATTGATTTACATTGTCTGACTATAACAGTATTGCATGATTTTGCTCTATTTAGTCAAGTAAAATAGTTTCAAATAAACTCACAACTGAGCCGCAGCGGCTCCATTCAAACACAGCGTTGTTTCGTTTATGAATGAATCTGTGTTTAAATTAATCTAGTGAGTCAATTCAATTACTCATTCATAAAACAATAACTGCCTGTGTCCCAATGTGCATAGTATCCACCCTAAATGTGATATTAGTAATCTTCAATTCTATTTGGGGTAGATAGGGTGGATAGTATGCACATTGGGACACAGGGACTTGCTTTGTTCCCGAATGAATCAGCCGTTCGAACAAATCAATTGAATGAACGATTCAGTGATAAAATAAGTAATTTGCCGCCACCTAACGGCAGTCTTAATTTCATTTTAAAGTATCGCTTCAGTTATTGAAATCATTGAATATTTCTGTATTCAAATTTTTATATTCAAAACATTAATCTCAACATGAACGTATGAAGTTAATTGCACTCATGCCACCTCTGAGCCTCATTAAATCTCTGTAAATACCTACAAGCCACTTTTGTGTTCTTCTGTGCCACTTCTATGGTGCAAATGAATTTAGTTAGTAATGATTTTATTTGATCGGTAACCTATTCTTCTTATTGCATTGTTTTAATTATAAAAAAATAGCTTATAAAAATACACTTTTGAATTTGACATGAAAGGTAACACTTCAAATAAAGTTAGAAAAAAACTGCCCCTGTAAATCACTTTAAGGAGTCCAATATTACTTTGTAATGGGAAGGCTAATTTTTGTTATTGAGGAGAAGGTGCTCCTGAATTTTTTTTACTGTGCCCCAATTTTTTTTTATCAATGCATCTATTAAAACATTTAAATTTTCCAAACCTTTGAGGCTTGAAAATTATGTAGCTACAGTTTTTTCTAGCTACAGTTATGTATGTTGCACAACCTTAGTACAAACGAAAAGGTGCAACATCAAAATCTTACAGTATACAACTCAAGGTGTTTGTGTCATTAGCAACATTTTAAAAACACTTCCATCATCTGCCCACTGGTGAGCACAAGCTACTAGGCATGGTAAATAATGCCTCAAAGTTTTATTCAGTTCCATAATCACTCTCCAAACAAGATGTAGATCCAAAGGCAAGAACATATTGGAATGAACACTGGCTCAGCCGAACCAAAATGAAAACTTATTTATGTATTCATAACTGTATTGTGTGTGTGTGTGTGCGTGAGAGAGAGAGAGAGAGAGAGAGAGAGAGAGAGAGAGAGAGAGAGAGAGAGAGAGAGAGAGAGAGAGAGAGAGAGAGAACCACACGCTCTGATCCTCAGTGGAGCCCAAAGTCTTGCTTCTCATGCCAAACTGGCTCAGGGGAGTCATTCCGAGCAATGTGCGGAGAGCTACAATGCCAGTGAGTGATTTCTCTGCCTCTGCACTGCTTTTGAACAATCATATTCTACGTCATTTTGTACATACTTAAAGGGATAGTTCACCCACAAATTAAAATTGTCATAATTTACTCATAAAAACATATTTCCACAGCAATATTAGGGATAGAAGATTTGCATTTAGCAATGGTTTAAAGTTAAAAACATCTAAATCATTTTTTTTTTTAAACATGAAGATTTTCACTTCACAAGATGTAAAGGAAACAAACTCATTTACATTTCAAAAGACCTGAAGGCGAGTCAATTTTCATTGAATGTTTGGGTGAACTATTACTTTAAACCAGATATGTTAGTATTCACGACTCTCTTCAAAATGTTGCTCGGTCATGACAATAGTTGACTTGAAAGACAAAACTGACAGTTTACGTTAACGCCCGCTGCATTTTGTTTAGCAAATCTGAGAATGTGACACCTTAAGTCACATTATGCATTGTGATCTTACAGATTCGGTGACTGGGTTCATGTAATTGAGAATGTCTCAGTCTTAATTCAAAAAGCTCAACTTGGGCAAAGGCCAGAGTCGACGTGAGTCTTGACTCCAGGACATTTGCTTGCGGTACACCATCCATAACAGTTCCCTCCTGTCCTACAAGAGGAATCAAAGCGAATTAACTAGATTAAAACGCAGATGATCTAACTTATCTCAAAGCATTTCATATATTAAAAACTGATATCCAGCTGTCCTCCTCCCCTCTGATAAAATAGAATCCACATGTTTGCCCAATCAAATTAAACGAAACTCTGCATCTTTCTTCATATTGGATTATGACAGTGGCCTGTTTCTGTCCATCGCCCACTATAAATACACACACACACACACACACACACACACACACACACACACACACACACACACACACACACACACACACATGTTTACTTAGCTATCTAAATGGGGACTCTCCATAGGCATAATGGTTTTTATACTGTACAAACTGTATATTCTATCCCCTTACACTGCCCCTATCCCTAAACCTAACCATCACAGGAGACTTTTACATTTTACAATTTCTAAAAACTTTGTTTAGTTTATTTTTAAACCTGTTTTACAAATGAGGACGTCCCCAAATGGAGGTTTTTGGAGAATTTGTCAGGTTTACCTCACTTTTGGGTACAAATTTGTCCCCAAAATATGGTTAAGTAGGTACACACACACACACACACACACACACACACACACACACACACACACACACACACAAAACTATTTTAGTAGTGTTTATACTGTCCTATATTTGTACTTTTTGGTTTCCAGAAACAAATCCAAGCTACATTCCAGTCTGTGCACCTAAGTTTGAGAAACCAGCAAAACGAGAGAGAAAAAGAAAAGCAAAAACCCAGTTCACGTCATGTTTTGTGGACAAACTCCCTGGGGTGCTGTACAACCACATTTGATGACTCTAATAGAGTATTAATGGTCTGGAATAAAAGTACTACACAGTGGTTGTAGTCGTTTTGTTTTTCCACTGCTTTTCTCCTCTTCCTCTGATCTTTACTGTTTTCCTAATAGTGGGAGAGAGTCGACTCAATACTGCCGGCGTCCTGGGGGTTCGCTTTTGAGACCTGGGACACTCAGCAACAAACACAAAAAACTAAAAGAACAGCTTACAGATGTAGTAGAACCCATTATTTCAAACTCTTTCGCAACCGAATATCTGTAATGTAGACATATTTTAGCATTTATAACACAAAGTTCCTATCCAGTCCACTTGCTTAATACTGAATATGTAATATGCAAAAAATGACTGTCATATGTTAATGAGCTCATAATGGTCACTTTATAATCATGACCATTTGTGCAATTTTCTTTCCATTGATCAATGATCAAACTCATATCAAAACTGTCACGGTTCATGGGTTCCCGGTCCCGTCCTCACCGTGTCTTGTCTGTATGCGTGTGCGTATGTGTGAGCAGGTGTCTGTGGGTGTGTGTGATTGAGGCTAATTCGCTCCAGCTGAGAGTCATCACCATTGGGCTATATCAGTTCCTGTCACGCCTCCTCTTGTCAGATCCTTGCAGTTTGCGGTCGGCGCCACGAGGCGTTTCTGGTTCCTGGTTTCCGCGATTCCTGAGCCCTGCTGCTTTCCTGGACTCCGATCGCGGAGACTCGTCTGCCCATTGCTTCCCTGCGCTACCCGCCTCAGCCCCTACGGAAAGCTCCGTTTCTGCCCACTGAAAGCTCCGTTTCTGCCTCACGGAAAGCTCCGTTTCTGCCTCACGGAAAGCTCCGGCGTCTGCCTACGGAAGCTCTGCCCCTCTGCCTCACGGAAAGCTCCGTTTAGTTTCTCGCTGTGTATTACTTCTTGTAATAAACTCTCTTTTCATAACTGAATCCTCCCGTCTTCATTGTGACAGAAGGATCTGACCAATCTTCATGGATTCAGCGGAGACTCGTGGTTTGCAGGAACTGTTAGCGGCAACAACGCTATGGATCTCCAGGAGGAGAATATGTTGAACACCGGGCGAGCTGTGCAGGCGTTAGTAGCGCAGGTGTCCGAGCTCACAACCCAGGTACAGTTATTAAGATCACCCGCTGCGCCACCCACACCGCCTAGCTTTTCCATCCCGGAACCACAGCCCTCAGCACGAACCTAGACTCCCGGCGCCCGGAGATGTATGCTGGAGATCCTAACCTCTGTAGAGCGTTTCTGACGAAGTGTTCTCTGTTTTTCTCGCTCCAGCCACTGACGTTTGCCACAGAAGTTTCCAGAGTGGCACTAGTGCTACGTTGCTGTCAGGAAGGGCAGCATTGTGGGGAACGGCGGTGTGGGAAAATCGCCATCCCTGTTGTTCCTCGCTCCACTCACTCTCTCAGGAGATGAGGAGGGTGTTCGATCTGCTGGTCGGGCGCGAGGCAGCGCGCATGCTGGCCGATCTCCGCCAGGGGGAGCAGTCCGTTTCTGATTATTCCATCCAATTCAGGACCCTGGCGGCAGAGTGTGAGTGGAACGAGAAGGCGCAGTGGGACATGTTCCTGCATGGGCTGGCCGACCGTATCCAACAAGAGATCGACGTGGTGGAGTTACCTCTCGGGTTGAACGAACTTGTGGATTTGGCCTTACGCGTGGATGCACGGCTTCAGCAACGCGATCTTCGCGGTCGACGCAAGTTAACACCGAGATATCCTTTCTTCGACACCGGCGATACGGTCGGTCACTCGTCGGTTGACGAACCCATGCAGGTGGGTAGAGCTCGGCTCTCCCGGGGGGAGAGAGACCGTCGGAGGACGAGGGGACTATGTCTGTACTGTGGCGCGGCTGGCCATTTCCTGGTGAAGTGCCCCGTAAAAGACCAGGCCCGACAGTAGGTCTGAGGCTACTGTCGGGCGGGTATCTCTCAACAAAGCCTCATCCACCACCCTCCTCCCGGTGAGGTTGCAATGGGCGGCGAGCGACATGAGGGGACGGCGCTGCTAGACTCCGGAGCCGAGGGTAACCTGCTGGACATTTCCTGGCCCAACTCCTTCACATTCCCTTGGTCACAAGATCTCTGTCAGCGCCTTAATGGACAGTCACTTCCGATCAGTCTCTCCACGGTACCCATCACCCTCGCCACCTCAGGCAACCACTCAGAGACCATCACGTTCCTCGCCACCCACTCACCCCTGGCCCCGGTGGTGTTGGGTCACCCCTGGCTCACACAGCACAATCCTCGGGTGGATTGGGGTCGGCACACCGTGTCGGAGTGGAGTCGAGCCTGCTATGCCTCTTGTCTTGTGTCTGCTGGTTTTTCTGTGTGTGATTCTGTGTTGCAGGAGGAGATGGGGAACCTGTCTAACGTGCCCGAGGAGTATCTCGACCTGAAGGAGGTGTTCAGTAAGTCCAGGGCCGCTTCTCTCCCTCCTCATCGTCCCTACGACTGTGCTATAGACTTAGTACCAGGTATGTCTCCGCCTAAGGGCAGATTATACTCGCTTTCTGTTCCGGAAAGGGAGGCCATGGAGAAATATATTTCTGATTCTCTGACAGCGGGTTCATCCGCCTCTTCTTCTCCAGCGGGGCAGGATTTTTTGTCGCGAAGAAGGATGGTTCTCTGCGACCTTGTATTGACTACGGGCTTGAACAACATCACGGTAAAGAATACCTATCCTTTGCCGTTGATGTCTTCAGCCTTCGAGAGGTTGCAGGGAGCATCCATCTTCACTAAGTTAGATCTTAGAAACGCTTATCATTTGGTTCGCATAAGAGAGGGGGATGAGTGGAAGACCGCGTTTAATACCCCCAGAGGGCATTTTGAATATTTGGTTATGCCTTTCGGGCTCTCTAACTCTCCGCGGTCTTCCAGGCACTTTCGTCAATGACGTGTTGAGAGATATGGTCGATCAGTTCATATATGTCTACCTGGATGACATATTGATTTTTCTTCTTCTCTCCAGGAACATGTTCAACACGTCAGACGAGTGCTCCAGAGGTT
Organism: Gymnocypris eckloni scoliostomus; assembly: GCA_027564155.1. Classification (NCBI taxonomy): domain Eukaryota; kingdom Metazoa; phylum Chordata; class Actinopteri; order Cypriniformes; family Cyprinidae; genus Gymnocypris; species Gymnocypris eckloni. Next base: position 41,633,492 of record CM050412.1, read on the forward strand.
GTTAGAGAATGGGCTTTTGTCAAGGCGGAGAAGTGCGCGTTCCATGCACAGTCGGTTCCTTTCCTGGGTTTCATAGTGTCGCCGGAGGGGTTCGCATGGATCCTGACAGGGTTAAGGCTGTGGTAAATTGGCCAACCCCTGATTCCCGCAAGGCCCTGCTGAGGTTTCTGGGGTTCGCTAATTTTACCGGCGTTTATTCGCAATTTCAGCCAACTAGCCGCTCCTCTGACTGCCTTGACCTCCACCAAGATGACGTTCAGGTGGTCGAATGCAGCCGAGGCGCATTTACCAAACTCAGAGGCCGCTTCGTTTGGCTCCCATTCTCCGGGCCCCTGATCCCACACGCCAGTTCGTGGTGGAGGTCGACGCGTCAGAGGTGGGGGTAGGTGCAGTGCTATCCCAACGGGCCACCTCGGACGACAAAGTGCATCCCTGCGCTGCTTTTTCCCATCGACTGTCTCCTGCCGAACGCAATTACGACATCGGTAACAGAGAGTTGCTGGCCGTCAAGCTAGCGTTGGAAGAATGTCGTCACTGGTTAGAGGGTTCGGGGTTCCTTTCATAGTTTGGACCGACCATAAGAATCTTGAATATATTCAGTCCGCCAAACGCCTTAACTCCAGGCAGGCTCGTTGGGCACTATTTTTCGGACGCTTTGATTTTTCCATCTCCTATCGGCCGGGTTCTAAGAACATCAAGCCCGATGCCTTGTCACGCATTTTTGACATTTCGGACCGCCCGGTGTCTCCCGAGTGCATTATACCTGAGAGATTGGTTGTCTCTGCAGTCACTTGGGAGATCGAATCAAGGTCCGACGGCCTTGAAGGGGTAACGCCCGCCTGGATGCCCAACGGGCCGGTTGTTTGTGCCGGAGGGGTTACGGTCCAACGTCATCCAATGGGGTCACTGTTCCAACGTGGCTTGTCATCCAGGAATCGGTCGCACCATGTTTTTGATTAAACAACGATTCTGGTGGCGGGCCATGGCTCGCGATATCCGAGAGTTTGTTTTGGCCTGCTCAGTCTGTGCTCGGGTAAGACTTCCAATCGACCTCCAGAGGGTTACTTCAGCCGCTGTCAGTCCCTTCGAGACCCTGGTCCCATATCGCGCTAGATTTCACTTGCCCTCCCACCCTCCCTGGGTAATACGGTTGTTTTAACCGTAGTGGACCGGTTCTCGGGCGGCCCATTTTATTCCCTTGCCCAAATTGCCCTCAGCCAAGGAGACAGCGGCTACGGTAGTTGATCACGTCTTTCGCATTCATGGCCTCCCGGCAGACGTGGTTTCCGACAGGGGTCCCCAATTCGTGTCCAAATTTTGGAGAGAGTTTTGTCGACTACTGGGGCGACTGTGAGTTTGTCTTCTGGGTTTCACCCTCAGACCAACGGTCAGACTGAGCGGGCCAACCAGGATCTCGAGAGGGTGTTGCGATGTTTGGTCACTCAGAATCCCACTTCCTGGTGTCAGCAACTTTCATGGGTTGAGTACGCTCACAACTCGTTACAGGTGTCGCCCACGGGCCTTCGCTTGAGTGTAGTTTAGGTTACCAGCCACCTCTTTTCCCTAGTATGGAATCCGTCGCGGTCCCCTCTGCTCACGCCTTGTCCAGAGGTGTCACCGTACCTGGACGAGCCCGAGAGACTCTCCTCCGGGTGGGGCGTGCACCAAGGCTGATCGCCACCGGTCGAAGCCTCCCGTCTCGTCGTTGGTCAAAAGTGTGGCTTTCTACCCAGAACATTCCGCTCCGATCCGTGTGTAATAAGTTGGCTCCCAAATTTATTGGCCCGTTTCCTGTCACTAAAATTATTAGTCCGGTGACAGTCCGCCTCAAACTCCCTCCTGCGTACAGGAGAATTCATCCCGCCTTCCATGTATCCAAAATTAAACCCGTTTTCGGTCTCCCTTAATCCGCCTACTCGGTTCCTCCCCGCGCGACTCTCGTAGATGGGGAACCCACCTATTCGGTCAATCGCATTCTGGACTCGAGGCGGAGGGGACGAGGTTTTCAATACTTGGTGGACTGGGAAGGTTACGGTCCGGAGGAGAGAAGTTGGGTTCCGGCCAGGGACATATTGGATCACTCCTTATTGATGATTACAATCAACAGGTAAGGTCGGCTGGGGCGCCGAGAGGCGCTCTAGGGGAGGTACTGTCACGGTTCATGGGTTCCCGGTCCCGTCCTCACCGTGTCTTGTCTGTATGCGCGTATGTGTGAGCAGGTGTCTGTGGGTGTGTGTGATTGAGGCTAATTCGCTCCAGCTGAGAGTCATCACCATTGGGCTATATCAGTTCCTGTCACGCCTCCCTCTTGTCAGATCCTTGCAGTTTGCGGTCGGCGTTCTGGCGTTTCTGGTTCCTGGTTTCGCGATTCCTGAGCCCTGCTGCTTTCCTGGACTCCGATCGCCGGAGACTCGTCTGCCCATTGCTTCCCTGCGCTACCCGCCTCAGCCCCTACGGAAAGCTCCGTTTCTGCCTACGGAAAGCTCCGTTTCTGCCTACGGAAAGCTCCGTTTCTGCCTACGGAAAGCTCCGCGTCTGCCTACGGAAGCTCCGCCCCTCTGCCTACGGAAAGCTCCGTTTAGTTTCTCGCTGTGTATTACTTCTTGTAATAAACTCTCTTTTTCCGCAACTGAATCCTCCCGTCTTCATTGTGACAAAAACTGAACAAATTCACATTAATTCCACTTAAGTCATCTGTATTATTTTAAACAATTTTTTGCAAACTCTAACAAACCCAAAGAGGAAAAGAACAGCTAAATTTAGTAATGTAGTTGAACATAATTTTAAATTATTGTTTCGATGAACAAATATGATTTTACTTAAGTCACTGGCATTTTTAGTCATGTTTATATTTCCCCAAAACATGCATCATTTAGTTTTTCAAAAAAACTAAGTTATCTGTTTTTGCTAATAAACTGTTCATATGACAACAAACATGTACATATGATTATATATTCAAAACAAAGGTAGCATAAATTATATAAGGAAGTAAATCCAAATCCATATTTCCAAGGAAGTAAACTAAACCAACACAGTTTTGTTAATCATATTCTGTGGAAATAGTGAGATTCATTTTTGTTCACACAAAAAAGGTAATAATTTACCGTACTTTACACAAAGCTATTATATAGCTACAGATGATTTGAAATAAAGCATCATATTAAGTCATATTGGACACATTTATGATCATTTTATAATGCTTTGAAAACAAAACATTATATGTCTTCCTTCCAATACAAATTCCAAAACATTCTCACATTAAGATACATTTATGTATAAAGTATGGGTCGACCGATTATCGGCCTGGCCGATTATCAGCGCCGATATTAAGCATTTTTACGATTATCGATATCGGCCATTTTCAAAACAGATTTGCAGATTATTTTTTATTTTTTATTTTTTTTATTATTATACAAACAAACATACGGAAGTTCTAAGCGGCCATGCATTATTATAATTTTTCTGTCTTGTTTTCTCGTGACCACGGCTTAATTTTCTCGTGATCACGACATAACGAAAGTTGTTTTGTCATTATCACGACTTAATTTTCTCGTGATCTCGACATAACGAAAGTTGTTTTGTCGTTATCTCGACATAACGAAAGTTGTGGATCTCAACGTAAAAATCGTTTTCTCACGACGTAATTTTAGCTATCGCGAGAAAATCCCGCACCTTGTGAATGTTTCTGGCGAATATTATGGTGTACGCGCTAGCGGCTGATATCTCCATCATAAAGTTACTAATTTCCTGCAGCAAATATGGACTTTATCTCACCGCAGTAAAGATAGTTTGCAGTTCGATATTCAGATTTCTTTTGGCTATAAATACGCAGTGCGCTGTCATAGACATGCAAATAATACTGAATGACATTCTCCATGATTTGTAAATTCATATGACATAGTTGACTGTCAATGAAATTGACTACACGTTCAGGGTCGCTATATTGTCTTCGACGATAAAGTTGCAGACCCGACAGCCTCCTTCTCGAGTGTCGAACACTTATGTGTAAGTCGTCAATCACTGACAGACACAGAGCTATTTCAGTTTGAGTGAGTCCCTGATCAAAGTAAAAGCGAATACGATCATCCATGATGCTGCGATGATGCTGCTTCTATAGCATTTTCTCATGCCGAATATACAGAGAAAAGGTGTATTAGGTGACATTATATATTGGTGAATAAATAATACAGGTGAAATTATTACATTTTTAAATGCACTATTTGGCTCGATGCAGCCTGTCTGAGCTCAACACTCTGTCTAGAGCAATCTCCGCCCTCCGCTCATCTGATATGTAGGGAGTCACGAGTCCGACCAATCAATGCGGAAAACTGAAGGCAGTCTCACACCGAAAGCACTTGAACTGGAGCTGCCTCAGTGATCACGCATCAGTTGTCTCTCAAAGGTAAGGCAGCAGCAGATGTTGCTGAAGTTCCAATAAATCACAATCCACTACACTGAAGTTGCAAAACACCTCAATAATAACCCATGATGTCCGCGATGCGGAAAATGCGGGCGGAATCGCGGAATGCACTCATATAATGGAATGTACCGTATAACGTGGAATGTCACGGAATGTGTCGAAGTTTGGATGAATTAATCAAAAGTAGGTCAGTACACTTAAATCGACTCGCGCTATGGACTAGTATCTATAAATATTAAGCCTCAAAAACACTATTTAAATATGAATCCTGCATGTTCTGCATCTCTGTTAATGAATGACACAGACGTGCGGTTTCATTTACTGCACACATACATACTGAAGCGTGTGATGCTCGCGGTGTTTTCAGCATAAATGAGGACATAAATAAATACATGAACAACATCCCCAGAACTGCTCGGACAGTCACTTCATGAGCATTTGACCGTTTCATTTGAGTAAAACGATCGTCATATCATATATACATAGGCTACAGAAACTTAAAAGGTCCTCATGGCAACCTGTCAAAATATAAGTTCGGTTTAGCCGAATATATTACTGTGGTGCAGTAGAATACACGTAATACAACTACAACAATTATTACAACTTTTGTTGAGAATAATCACACAATACGCTAAATACGTTTACTTTAAGTTTTACAAAATGTTTACAGAATGCTTCTGGGTGATCCCTGCACTTATGTTATTATTAATATTATTAATATTACTGTTTATTTAATGTTGTTGTTATTAACAGTTTTCAGAATTAAAGACATGTTTAAAAGCATTTAAAGAACGTTTTTTGTCAGAGCTCATTATTATTAATTTTGGCACTCATTTTCATTTTTACACCAGACACATATATCGGTTCAAAATATCGGTTATCGGTCTACTTGATCTGTAATAATCGGTATCGGCCCTGAAAAACACATATCGGTCGACCCCTAGTATAAAGTCTTGTTTTATGAAAATCTGATCAACAAAATGAGAAAAATATCTGCCAATAGGATAAGAAAAATACAACTTAATAAACTTAACTAACCCTAACTCAACTGGCAGACTTTTTCTCCATCTTTTAAGTATAAGTTGCTTTATTTAGCAAATTTTTTAGAAAACAAGACTTGCAATCTTATGCAATTTTGCATCTCAAGTAACTGTATCTTAATTCAATAAAATAAAGAAAAATAAGACTAAAATACAGCTTTTGACAACTCCAAATTGTATGGAAAAAGAGCAGCTTGAACATGCTTCAAATGATCTCTTTTTGTGTTCTACAGAAGGAAGGGAAGTTCTGAAAAGACATGAGTGGCAGAAGTTGACAACAGAATTCGTTTTTGGTTTAACTATTCATTTAATTCCAAATGTAACTGAAGATAAACCAATGAGAAAATGAACTTTAGCGGGACGCCAGATGCTTGTGTTGTGGGAAACTCAGAGGCCTCGAGGGGGAACTTTGGGAAGTTACAGCATGTCATCACATCGGCCAAAATGAGAACAAATAAAGCAACAAGAAACAGAATAAGACTGTGTGTATGTTTATGTGTGAGAACGATCCATCAGGCGGACGCTTCATTACGCACTTAATTCAGCAACTGTGTGAAAGCGAATGAGCCAGACAGACAGAGAGAGACAGAAATCCCCAGTTTAATTTCATGGATGATCTGTGACATTAGTATGTGTCTCAGATATCTCAAGAAGTTCCCATATGATTACAGTACACAGATGTATGTGTATATGCGCCTTGTGGAGCATATGGGAAGCATTGCATGACCGTTCTCTGGTTTCATATTCAAAATCCACCATATCACTGCATGAATCAAAGGATTAAACTGAATAGGTGCATGTGTGATTTCAACGCACACATTGCTGAAATGCAAAAGTGGCACAAGCCTTCACCCCTGATTCTGTGTTGTATCATATTGCACATAACACATCATCATGAGAATCAGTGTAAAAAGACTGACAGGAAGTGGACATACAGACAGAGGCTAATGCATTTATAATGAGGGGTTATTCTGGTGCCACGGCCACAGAAGGAATGGCAGAATCAGAAAAAGAGAAATAGAGCACTGAATGTAAAGCTAAAGAGAGAGCAAATGTTAATGAGAATGCAGAAATAAATCGTATCATAGAAAAAATTATTTTCATTGCTATTCTGACGAGTGAGTTTGATGTGCAATATAGATGTCGTTCTTTGTAAACGTAATCTGTGTAAAAGGATTTGTAACAGCTCTTGTCTAAAAAAATGAATTGGTCAAAAGTTAAAGGAACCTTAAACTGCTTGTACACAGAGTCTTAAAGGCAAAGTAGCAACACCACATGACAAATGCTATCGCTGGCATGTCTTACATGTTCTCTCTTTCTCTTCTTTTATCTAGAGCTGTAAAATCACAACGAGCAGAAAATCCCTCCTTCTGTTGGCTGGAGTTTGACACTTGACACCGTCATTCAGACCCCAGATAAGGTGAAGAGGGTTCTGCTGATAACAGACGGCCATCGGCAGGCCAGAGCACGCTTACAACACAGAGACTCGTTTACAGAAGAGCTGTAATTTGGGACAAAGCCTGTGTGTCTAAAATCAGAGATTATTATAGGGAGAATGGTCCAGAAACGGGTCATATTTCAACCCAAAATTGAAATACTTTTATTTAGAAATTACGAAAAAGCACCACTTTATTTATTTATTTGTTTTGTTAGTTAGTTAGTTAGTTAATGTGACATTATTTTTATGAAAATCAAGCATTTAATATAGAATGTATTTTTATTTTTATTTAATAATAATAATACATAAACAAATTAAATTAAATTATTATTATTATTTATTACAAGTAATAGTGACATACAATAATAAAAAATAAATATTACAAATGATCATTTCTAATAAAAATTACTAATACTATTACTAATTATTATTATAAATAACATATAAATAACATATTATATTATATTATAAATAACATATACATAACATAATATCACATATAAATTCTATACAACAACGACACTAATATAACATTATATATAATATTATATTATAATAATGCAATAATATAAGTTATAAACAATAATTGCTACAAATATGCCTTTAGTATAATAACAATAAAAATAAGTAATAATCATATAATAATATATTCATAATAATGAATAGTAGTAATAATCAGCATTGTGAGATATTAAAAATGATTAATAATATTGATAATAATGATTATTAAAAAACAACACTAATTACATATAAATAATCAAGCAAACAAACAATCCAGACTCCGCTCTTATGTAGATAACAGCAGTTTTATTCCATCCTGCTAACAATGCCAAAATATGAATAACAATCACTAATAATAATTATTGTATTATTACAACAACAACAACTACTACTACTACTACCATTGTTATTAATAACAATAATAATATGTATCTGATACAGAACTTAACGTTTTGTTTATTTTAATAAAAGTATCAATACAATAAAATGAAAAACATCACGACAGTAGCGTCTACTTAAATTGTGCTTGTCATGAATATAATAGCACAATGCAAAAAATATTAATAGTCTAAAACAGGCTTCAGATTTTATATGCGTTTATATATGTTGTGAGTCTCACCCTAGAATGATCTACAGCCCATAACAGGGTAAAGTAATCTAAGCACACGTGTGTGTGTGTGTGTGTGTGTGTGTGTGTGTGTGTGTGTGTGTGTGTGTGTGTGTGTGTGTGTGTGTGTGTGTGTGTGTGTGTAGAAAGGCCAATCCACTCGTGTGGTCTGGCATCTGTTTGAATGGAAACAAGTCAGTTTGAACCTCATAGCTGTGGAATCATCTGGAAGGATCTCAGACATCCTGCACAGGAGCTTTTGGGACACACATTTAGCCTTCAGTCCGATTACAGACCCAAAACCAACAACAGCAAAAGGCCCAGAGTCACATTCAATCAGGAAAGAGTTAAATTCACCCTAGACAGGAACGTGGGTCAAAAAATGGGCCTGCAAACACACATACACTCAACACACGGGGTCAAGAGGTGAGAGAAAGTGTGTCAGATCTCATAGGCTGAACAAACAGCGCTGCAGATAATCCGACAACAGAGGAAAGACTGAGAAAAAACAGGAATGTTATTGTGGCTCAGACTAGCAGGCAGCCAGCGTTTATTCATATGGACTGATTCCTGAGAGCAGGCATTCAGTCTCCAGCCGTAAGAGATGCCTGAGACAGCATGGTCAAAAATGTACACTGCTTGTCAAAGCCGTGACTGACCACAGTCGCTGATCTGCTGGGGTTTGAGATACCACAGACCAGTGCAGACCGCGAATCTATGAGGCCCTTCTGTAAACCATGAGACGAGGCTCCTCCCACAATCCATGATATCATTTACATGATCATTTTTATAGACAGATTTTTTTATAAGCAGGATACACAAGAAGCATGTTCAACTCGGACAAGCAGACAGTTGTCGTGGTAATAAACATTTGCATGTCCACGCTTAATGCGCATCTCGCATATGAAAAGCATTTTATGGGGCCCTTGCCTTGTGGGGGCCCAAGGCAATCGCTTACCTTTGCCTAATGGGTAAGTCCGCCCCTGTGGTGATGTATATGTGCTGCATTTAAATGTTTCTGATCTAAAAAAAATTATATTTCTTGTTTGCATTTAAAAGTATCATACTGCAAATAAAAATAACATAAGCAAATAAATAAATATTGAAAGATTAAAAGTAATAATTAAAATAATAATAATATTAACAAATGATGGATTTATAATAATAATAATAATATTAATAATACATACTTGAGAAACAAAACTGCATAAGATATTAGAACCTGCTGTCCAGAAAATATACCTTTAATATAAGTATATATTGTCGGTAGTGCACTGCCGTATGTATTCTAAATACAATCTATGAGATAAGACTGATAAGAAGTCTTAATATCTTACTGCTTCTAAAGAAATGTATCTTGTTCTATGGAACTTTATATATTTTACCCGGAAAACAAGACAATAATAGTCATTCTGAATTATTATTTTTTTTTCTGCAAAAGTCACTTTAGGGTATATGTCTGTCTGTGTAAAAACAGTACAATTGTTGTATATATACAGTTTAAAAACATCTGGCTAATATATATGAGGGTTTGGGGTCTTAAAGACTCACTGAAGCTCTGGTTGAAAAAAAACGTTCTGGTTGAAAAACGCTTCAGCCGCATGCTGTCTGCACTCTTTCCCTCCCTCTTTTTCTCTTCTCACTTCCACAGGTGTTGTTTTTCGACCTCGACACTGGCTTACAAATAAAAAATGATTTATGAAGATGAGCTAAGATGAAACAAGGGAGTTTGCATTATTCCAGAGACGCACTTACTGACACCATGGACTGGGTTACGGGTAGTGAGGGCCCACCTGGTTTAGTGGGATTTCAGACTTTCAAAGGGGAAATATTCCAAATGTTTGAAGCATTTTATGGCTTCAAGTCCACTCATAACATTAGTCGAGGTTTCTTGCTCCCAAAAAATTAGTTAACAGTTAAGACCAGACTGATTTGTTGTCTCCTCTGGTCTTCAGCAGGTGTTTAGATGGTCAGCAAGGTGGTTTTCAGTCACAAAATAGTTTTTAACTGGTCTCAGCTGGTTTATAATGGTCCAGTTTGTCTTCCAGCATGACCAACATAATTTTCAAACATAAACAGCTGAGTGCTCAAAATTCATCTAAAAAAACAACTTAGGCTTGTTTACACAATTATTTCCATCAGATTTAGATCTAACAGGTTATTTAGATTCAAACAGTTATGGTACACAGTAAACACATTGTTGCCATGCCATCAGTTCGAGTACTCATTTATCATGTGATGATATTATGGGCTGGAAGTGTGTGTGTTTATTATCAGATCAATTAATAACACACACTTGTCTGCCAGCGCTGGCAGGTCGGTTGGTTGGTCTCCCTCACCCAAGTACTCTGGAAATTTGAATTCCTCGTAGCTCTTAAATCCATCCCTCCCTCTTCCCTGCTCTCTGGTTCCTGATGACAGACTTCTCTGGCTGTGCTCTCCAGCACTTATTCTGAGGAAATGTAAAATGGAAAGTTTTACTGTGGCATTATGGGAGTGTTTTAGCTTTTAAAGTGTCTTCACTTCTGACTGTAACCAGCGAGCAGGGCAGGGTTACGACTGGCTGTGTTTTGTCTGTCTAATACGGTTACATAACGTCTCTCACAGTTATGGGAGGATTATAAGAGGGGACAAAGCCAAACGTCAGGGAGGAGCCATTTGATTCTCATCTGGTTTGGGCCGGAGTCACGGCACTGTTTGAAGGCCCTTTGAAGACGAGAGGCTGTGAGAAGATGAGAAAGAGATGAGGGCAGGTGGGCTGACTCCAGGGGTGCGTAGAGGCCAGGAGGATCTGAGGACTTTTATGGGAATAATCTGCTTTAGACGTTTCTCAGCGCTGCCATGGAAAGACAGACTCCACTATGAGAACAACCACAGAGATCACTTACATGAGGCACTGGCCATTCACAGGACTATCGTGAGAACTGAATTAGATTTATGTCAAGTTAGGAATGTAACTTTAAGGAGAAGAGAAGATGTAAGAAAATGAACCTAGATGGAATTAGATGAGAGAAGAGAGGAGAAGATAAGATGAGGCAAACTGGGAGGAAAGACAACGCGAGAAGAGAAGAGAAGAGAAGAGAGAAGAGAAGAGAAGAGAAGAGAAGAGAAGAGAAGAGAAGAGAAGAGAAGATGCTGAAGTTAATTCCAATAAAATTAGTTGCAATCTCAGACAAAATGAAAGGCAATGAAACGTCAGGTGAGACATCAGATGAGACAAGATGTGATAAGAACCCTTGAGTAACATTACAAGTGGACTTAATAATGTGGGTGCTCAATGCTGTATGTGGAGATCTACCGTCCTGGAAAGTTAAGCTCCAACCCTGCTCCAAAACAACTGAACCAGCTAATTAAGCTCTTTGGTAATGCTTGATAATTACAGACAGGTGTTAGAGCAGGGTTGGAACTGAACTTTGCAGGTAGGTAAATGTACAGAAACTGAACTAGGCAACACTGGAGTAGGCCATGGGCCCTTTAAAAGTCTCAAATCCCACTGAACTGTATTGAGAAGAGAGAGTCCTGCTGTGAAGACATTAAACACATGTAGAGTAATTAGAGGTTTGCTGGAGGTCTCAGAGAGACAGACGACCCGGTCTGAGTTATGAGCAGCAGCGTTCGTAATGACACGTCTGAGGAAGCACCCCTCATTTTCATCAATCTAATCACAGAGAATAGCGTGTGTGTGTGTGTGTGTGTGTGTCTGTGTGTGTGTGTGTGTGTGTGTGTGAGTGTGTGTTGGACGGGCAGATCTAACAGCACGGTAAGCCGGAGGAATGTCTTTGATGTCATGGGTAGAGTATGCAGGCCAAAGTCATAACAGCCATTTTTCAGAGGGAAAATTACACTGGGGCTCCATCGACATCAAACCCTGAACAACAGCATGAAGTCAGTCCAAGCAGCAGCTTTCTAAGGTAACGCAAGCTCGGAGAGCTCAACCGCCAGGAGATGAGCTGTCATCATAACAAAAACACACACTGAAACAACACAAAGGGAGATGACAGAGCGACAAAAATACCTGACAGCAACGAAAAGCATTCCGGAGTGTGTATCACTCCTATTCCTCAGAAATTTCACACTTGCGTGTTAGGATGGAGCGTGATCTCAACAATGCACACAAGTGCAGAGGAATGATTGAAACACTCATGGATCACGTTACCTGACATCACACAAAAATTTACAAAGGTGATTTTCTATTGTCATACTTAGTACGAGTTGACAATGATTCTATTGTCAAATAAACCTCTAAATATTAATGTTAGCATGTAACACATCAATAGATCCCAAAAACTCTGTATAACGGTACGGCAACATGCTAACAACTATATAAAACACTTAAGGAACTACTTAACCATAGGCTACATGAAGACATTAAAGACCACTTAAACCTTTACAGCTGCTTAACTGTACAATGACATGCTAAAAGACATTCAAAGCCTATTCAAAAACTACATCAATATGCAAACAATGATTAAGACACTCTAGGAAATATGTAACAATGTTGTAGGGGTTGCACTGACTAATCGACTAGCCGACTTCAGTGCTCTACCATGACGCTTCAAGCTTGACGTCGACTTGTCGCTGGTCCTATTGAGGGTGGAATAGGATAATAAATCCACATTTACGCTCCGTTTACAAACAGTTAAAATTACAAATGAATTCATACTCTGAATGCGCTCCACAAGACATGTGTGATTATATTACTGGATGCTTGAAATTGAACGGGAGGATGCACATTTTAAACAGCATATTGTACAGGTAAGTTAATAAGCATTCTAATCTAATGCGCTGCTGCACTGTAACGCACACACATAGGCTACAGACAGTACAATTGTTTTTCCACACACTTCCAAATCTTCAGACTGTAACACGATGTAAAGACATTCAAAAATCCCTAGGAACTACCATTCAACCAGATGCTAAATGACATGCTCAGAACATCTTAGCCAATTATTAACTAGTGACAAATTAAGACACTCAAATCTCCCTATCAACCACAGTATTATGCAAACAACAACTAATATACCCTTGAAAACAAAACCATATAGCAACATGCTAAAAGTGGCAAGTTTACAAACACTGAAAACTCTCTAGCAATCACATAACTGTGCAGCGCATGCTAACAACTACTAAAATATCCCAGGAACCATTTAATCATATAGAAAGATGGTAACGATAGCTCAGAACACCTTATTAACTATATAATTGTAATGTGACATACTAACAAACATTCAAAACTCCCTAGCAACAGCATATACAGCAACATGCCAATAACCACTTAAAACATTTTAAGAACTGCTTAGCTATACAGCAACATAACGATCACTTAAAACACATAATGTAGATTTCTTAATAGCCAAATGTTAACACACTCAGAACACCTCAATATCTGCATGCTAACAAACACTCAATACACCCGAGCAACATGCTAGCATATACCTGAAATGTTCCTAATTTAAGTCTTTTCCTCACACAAAGCTATCAAATGGCTTCTTATGACTTGGAATATACTGGACAAGTTATATGGACTGTTTCACAGTGCTTTTGTCAATTTTGGAGCCTGAAAACCCTGGTCAGCCTTAACTTTGTCTGTAAGGAAAAGAACACCTGGAGCATTCTTTAAAACCCCTTTCGTGTTTTAATGGAAGAAAGTAAGTAATACGGGTTTGAAATGACATGAGGGTGAGTAAATGATGACAGAACTTTTATTTTTGGCGAATTGTTCCTTTAAGACATTTCAGCACCAGCATCAGCAGTCTCTCTGTGTGTGTGTGTGTGTGTGTGTGTGTGTGTGTGTGTGTGTGTGTGTGTGTGTGTGTGAAGAGAGAAAGGCAAGGGTTACACGGTCACTTGGGTGACCTCCATTGCATTAAGAAACACACCCTTACAACAAACAGGTGTCGAGTTTCCACCCCACAATGTCGGATCTTACAGGAAGAGGGTGTTCATCTTCAGGTTTACTGTAAGTTAGAGCATGACAGTAAGTTTGACGTGACAGCAACAATAGTATGAGAGAGGTTCATCTTCAATGTTAGAGGTTTTTATTTTATTTTACTTTTTGTCACACCATAGGACACATTGATACGTCAGCTACCCACATACAAAAAACCTAACTCTGGCTGATAGCTGCTGTCATGGGATTTCATGGGTAATTTTCATAGATTTGCCAATCTTTTCTTAACACTACAGGCCTCTCCATTTGTGCTTCATTTAATCTAATTTTCGTCGAGGGAAATTATCAAGAGATTTCAGATCAGTATAAATAAAGAGTCTAATCTGTGACTGTCCTACGGGAATACACATCTACTTTACACAGACAAACAAACATCAACTCCAAACAAATCATGGAGTAGCCTGAGAGGTCATGACCTTTTCCAAAGTCTCATCTCGCCTTTCAAAAGCTTTCACTCCCTTTCACACTCCACCACAAAAACGCCAACTTTTCATACATTCACAAAACTACAACTATATTTATGCAGATCATTTCATTTAATTACAGCTTAACCACAAACTTACTCCAAAGAAGAAATATTTTGCAAGTGTAGATATATTCAAGATAGATATATGTTTTTCTTCATGTTTTTAATATGTAGAGTTTTCACTATATTTAATTAAACACGTGTTTAAATTAGTACCTCTGATATGCAATACATAATAAAATATATATATATTTCCGTTTATTATTGTGTATTGTAATATTGGTATTTATAGTATATAATTAATTTAACATTAAAATATTTAGTGACAGTCATTGGGAAAGATTTATTTGACTGTATTTTAATTATTTAATTATTTAGCAATACACATTTTGAATCTACTTTACAACATTTATCATTTCAAACAATGTTTCTTTTGAACAAAAACAGAATAGTGTCAAATATCTGAAAGAATGTCTAAAAATCACCCAACCCAACTAAAGTATTTCTGAACTTTTCTAAAGTATAATCCCTAAGTAAGTTACCACACACACACACACACACACACACACACACACACACACACATACAAACTTTGTTCAAGCTTGAAAAACTCTCAGAGCGTAAACACTCCCAAAT
Organism: Gymnocypris eckloni scoliostomus; assembly: GCA_027564155.1. Lineage (NCBI taxonomy): Eukaryota > Metazoa > Chordata > Actinopteri > Cypriniformes > Cyprinidae > Gymnocypris > Gymnocypris eckloni. Next base: position 41,648,550 of record CM050412.1, read on the forward strand.
CCTCCCTTTAATCTTTGACCTCTTTCCCCATCATACCACTCATCACTCTCTGCAGTCTGAGTCCTCAATGAGAAGGTTAGACGAGTTTCACCTCTGGGCTGTTACTATGCAGACTTTGCGGTAGAGAGAGAGAGGGGGTTGCCTGCATCCCGCTGGCCTACTCTAAATGTTGCATAACAAATGCGCTCGCTGCATTCCTTGTTTAGCTTGTTAGCCCGTAGACGTGTGACAACACAGTGAACGCTGCCTCCTGCCCTCCACCTCCCCAAAAGAGTCGAGGACCAATAACAGCTGGATGAGACAAAGAGGAAAACAGAATGATGCAAACGGAGGAAGAACAAGGTGTTTGTTGTCATCCTTCCCCGTCAGGTGATTCAGCCCCCGAAAAACAGTTCAACGGGTGCGTGTGAGATTGGGGAAACTCTGGCTGTGCGTAAGGAAGCACACGATGCATAATGTATGTGGAGTCTCCAGTCACACCCTACATGAGAGCTGCATTAAACCGCCGTGCGTTTCAGCCACGCGCCGCCATATATAATTCAACAAAACTGAGGTAAAGACACACTGGAGCACAGCCGTGTCCAAGACATCAATGCAAGAGCGCTGAAAGGTGACTGCAGTAGGGAATAGACTTCTAGGTTCAGTACATCTATTTTTTCAATGAAAACATCATTTTGACATTCATTGACAGGTAAAGTGGGTAGATGACAGCAAATGATGGAGAGAAGACAAGATAATTGGGATCGAGACATTACACAAGACAATCGAAAGGAGATGGGGATGGACAAACAGACAAAAAGATGGGCAGATGAATAGACAGAGAGATGGACAGATGAACAGATGAATATACAGTATATATAGACAAAATTATAGACATGATAGAAGAAGCATCTATCTAGATAGATAGATATCAGACAGACAGAGAGACCAACAGACAGACAGATGGATGGATAGATGAATATACAGACAATGGATAGACGAACAGATGTATATAGAGCACATATAAACAGAAAAAAGATACAAATAATTAATAGATATTTCTGTCTATCTATCTATCTGTCTGTCTGTCGGTCTGTCTTAGATATTTGGCCTTGATATATATATACAAATAGATAGACAAATAGATAGACAGAAACAGATCGATTAATAAATAGATAGACAGACTGATATACAGTACATATAGACAGAAACAGAAAACAAATAGACAGATAATTAATAGATTTGCCTGTCTGTCTGTCTATCTAGATATCTGTCCTTCAGATAAATAGATAGATATACAGATAGACAGATGGATAGACTGCCAGACAGAAATACAGACAGATGGATATACAGTACATCTATGTTTGACAGACAGACAGACAGACAGACAGACAGACAGAGACAGACAGACAGACAGACAGACAGACAGACAGACAGACAGACAGACAGAGAGAGAGAGAGAGAGAGAGACAGACACAGACAGACAGACAGACAGACAGACAGACAGACAGACAGAGAGAGACAGACAGAGAGACAGATAGACAGACAGACAGACAGACAGACAGACAGACAGACAGACAGACAGACAGACAGACAGACAGATAGACAGATAGATAGATAGATAGATAGATAGATAGATAGATAGATAGATAGATAGATAGATAGATAGATAGGAAATACAGTAAGACAAAAAGCAGCTCACACCATCTAAAAAATAATCCGCTGTCTCATATTTCGGACACACCCTGTCCATCTCACTTCCAAAGACATCATTCACCTGCACACTGCTCCACCCATGACATTCAGACAGGATGTTGACTGCTCCTCTCAGTGTGAATCTCTCTTCAACACAACCAGTGAAAGCGGTCCAGAGCTCACCGTCCAGTAATACGGTCTCATTGACAACCCTGCAGTCTACCATCAACACATCTGTGCCGCTAGAAAAGACGAATGTCCACAGCGCAAACGCTCGTGCCAGAACCAGGGTCCTCAGAGAGCAACTATAGAGACTGTGTGTGAGTGTAAGATACTCTTTTCTTAGAAAAGGCTTTCCTGATAACTTTGCACACTTCACAAGCCATTAAACTCCACAGGAAAGAAATACACAAACATGACAGACAGAACTAGAATGTGGCTCACGGCCAAGCACGTGTGTTCCCAGACCGCAGCCAAAGACCAGGCCTCTTCTCTGCACCTTTAATATTCCTCTACTGTAGCAGCAGACATAGGATATATTGAGAAGCATGGAACACTAGCATACTTCTAACTAAATACTGGTTCTGCATACTTTATACCATTTTAAAAGCAGAATGCAATAAAGTCTTCTCACGTTCTGTGAGTATATATTTAATCATTGTTAAACGTAAAATAATAAAATAAAATAAAAAATTAATGGAAAGGCCTTCTCGTTATGAAGTCAACATCAAAACCTTAACTTAACATCAACTTAATAAATGTATCTGGTCCTATTGTACAGACTGCATCAGTGCATGTTATTAATATTAAAATAAAAAATAAAACATTGAAATAAAACATAAATAACTAAACAATTATTTGTCATTTTTTTATCTCACCAAGTATAAATAAATAAATAAATACATACATACAAACAAACATATACATACATACATACATAGTATTTCAACCACTACAATATTAAATACTAATACAATTTTTATGTTAAAATTTGAACATAACTGATAATTTTATAAAATACACTATAAACAGAGTATGAAGTACTGCCAGGCTCTCAGCAAGGTCCTCTGTCAGACCTCAAACAGGAAATGAGAGTTAAAGATATGCACCCTATTAACAGCTAGTATTGAAATCAAAATGATGAGGAGTTATAGCTGTCCTGAGGAGGTTTTAGTGAACTGAGAAGGGAACAGTCATGGATGAGCTGCCTCATTCAGAGTTTTTGTCTCGTTACCACGGAAATGCTAATCTGAAAGAGCCAGACACACTTCAGTGCCTCACAGTCATGCGTTCTTCTATTACGCTAACAAACACACACACTTCAGCATTTACAGCCATTCCACCCACCCCAAAAAGTGTGTTTCACTTGCTCTGAGGCTTTAGAGGCAAAAATGTAAACCACACACAAAACAAAACAAAAAACGAATCCACATACTTTCTAGACAGTTTATATTATATAACCTATTTCTCATGATTCAGTTCTCATAAATTAACCCCTATTCTTATTAACCCTCTTTAAAGAGGTTACATGCATTATAAGTGTTGTTTCATGTTAACTACACTGATATTTTGAAAATACTGGAGCATTATTAGCATATAGACAACATATGAGGAAAATATGAGGGCATGTTTATACGAGAGAGTGTGTGTTGAACAGGGATGAGGCTTAGAGAGCATGTGCAAAACACAGTTTACAGTGTTTGACCTAATTGTGTCAGCATCATGCCTGATATCACAGAGATGAACACACACACATACACACACCATGTGCGGCAGAAGCAACATAAACAGATCCTAATGTGGCCATGCTGATTCTGGATAGTACCACAGGCCCTTCCAAAGCCCCCCCCCCACACACACACACGCGCGCACACTCACATTTGCTCTCATTCAAATTCATATTAGCTGCTCTGTTGTTAAAGCGCACAAGAGACAATCACTATGAAAGGGCTGATGGAGAGTAATTATGGTGCTGGGGGAGGGTGTACATGAATCTATTCAATATATCATTACCACAACAATAACACAGACTTCAAAAGTTCCTCTGATATGAGAAATCAACATCATACACACGATGATACCAGCTGTTAGCTCAGAAAATCAGTTGAAGAAAATATGAGCGGAGATTGCCAAGATAAAACTTGTGCCACAATTTGTGACTGTTTGGATGGATCACAGGGCGTTGCTAAGCGGTTGCTAAGGTGTTCAGAGTGATTTAGTGTTTTTAGGGCACTCTGGGCGGCTGCTTACAGGCATTGTAACTAAAACTTTTGAATCCTCTCCACCCAGGTCAGTTGCAATTGCTGATACAAATAACAGGTTACTTGCAAGACTCTCTTAACATTAAAAAGAAAAAGTTTATGGGGTCGGGTTTGACGAATTACCATAATTATGATGTCATGTTTAAAGCAGACTGACACAAACAAAAGATCCCAATCTATTTGATTAATGACAAAATCCAACTATCTGACCTGTAATGACCTGCAAGTTCCAGTGACTAGTGCTGGACGAAGTGCATTGGTGACCTTTGACCCCCAAACGACAGGTTAAATGGGAACGAGGCTTAAAACAGGCAGTTATTGAAGCAGATTTCACAGTCTAAATGGAGCTGGACTACACAAGCCCATGTGTTACGAACTTTGCTCAGAATCCTCTCAGAGTCTCGGTTGGGCCAGACTTCCTTCTTGACCCCTCAATGGGTCACACACAGAGACAAACCTTATGAGGAAAGTGTTTGAATGAGATCTCCCAGAGCAAAACAAACTCTCAGTGGCTAAAGAAAGACGGGACAGGGAAGGAAGGAAGGAGGGCTAGAAGGACACGCCAGGTTGGGTGTTATTCCATAAACACTGCATTCTCCCAAAATGACCCTGAAGATCAGGAGATTCAGACAGCATAAAGAGACAGAACGTCCTGACAGCACTGTAGAGGGTTTCTGCTATAACAAACACCCATTCTTTAACTACACAGTTTATATTTTCACACTTTATATTGATCATGAACAAACAAAAAATAAACAAACAAATAGAATATAATAGAACATAATGAATAGAATAGAATAAAATATCACAGCTCTGCTGAAATATTGCTTTCAACCCTGTCCATATTGGTCATTGGTTTATATTACACTTTTAATATTATATTATTTATATTATATGTATAATCATACACGCCAACTCCATATCTTTTTTTTTAAGTGATCATGTTTTTTATGTTTTATATTTTGTTTTATTCTATTTTTAGTTCAATATAAAATATAAAACAACACAATAAAAAAATCATATTATTATTGTTGTTGTTGTTGTTATATAAAATATTTAAAATAAACAAACAAAATAATACGACATATAAACAACAGGAAATCAGTTAAATATAATATGATATATTTTATTTAATTATTTGTACGTGCATAATTATTATTATAAGTAGTTGTAGAATGAATACATATTTTAAATATTTAACATAAATATTAAACAATAAAGTGTTCCTGTGGCTCAGTGGTTAGAGCATTGCGTTAGCAGCGTAAAGGTCGTGGGTTCGATTCCCAGGGAACACATGTACTGACAATACAAATGTATAGCCTGAATGCACTGTAAGTCGTTTTGGATAAAAGCGTCTGCTAAATGCATAAATGTAAATGTGAAGTAAAAAATTAAATTTTACAAAATATAATAAATAATTACTAATAAATATTATTAAAACACTTTCATGATTTAAAAAAGGCCAGAGACTTTAAAACTCTCAAAACAGAAAAAAATATATTGTTGCAGATCCTTTTGGGCTGCATTACTCCTGTGATGCAAATCAGCAAATACACAAAACAATCTAACCTTTCTGAACTCATTCTGCCACATACACTATGTACAACACCCAAGACGTCATCAACAGACGCCTCTTTGTTCATATTACTATTTATTAAGTCCCAATATACTGTTTTGCACATCTTATTTGTTTTGCACTTTTTATTCTATTGCACATTTTACTCTTTATTTCTCTTTTTTTTACCTATATATATGCTCTTGTGTTGTGTTACTTTTATATAATTTTTATTTTTATTCTTTTGCACTGTCCACTGAGCGGACCTGATTTGATTTACATTTCACTTCTGATTATACCCTGTATAATTTATTATGTGACAAATAAAGAAACCTTGAACCTTGAACCTTGAACAGAAACAGACGCTGTGCCTGGATCTATCATGGATCACAGACATCAGGCTTGTTTCACTTTCACATGTGCATGAATGAAAGAATCTGTTCTTATGCAACACGGAAATGATGTTCTCATTAACAAGAATCATGTTGTCCCAATGGCATCTGCTCTGAGGAGCACACACCCCTTCTGCTGTCCTTCACATAAACCAACTACTTCTACACAATCTCCAAAGTGACTCACAGCCCTGCAGTAGCTGCGTTTTGGGACATGTTTGCTGGTTTCTAGCTAGTCTAGGATGGTAATTATCTACAATTATGTCTAAAAAGCCAGCCTGATCAAGGTGGTCTAACTATAAACCATATAAGCACACGTTCCCCTTAGAGTAACAAGAGGTTTTGAGAGTTTATCAAGTGGATGAATCACTTAATATCGGGTTCAAATCAACAAGTTTTTAGTCACAAGTCCAGATCTTTAAACACCAGACCACCAGTCGTGCGCGCTGGAGAGGAGACAAGAGCCCGCAACAGTAAACAAGTATTTGTATTATTAAATAACTCTTTAAGGGATGTTAGTATGATGTATCCGAGCGGTAAAACATCTGGACTGGTGACCCAAAGACCGCAAGTGCAATCGATCACCATTACGCAGGACTAAACCTTGAGAAAACGAATCTCCATCACTTTTTGGATAGAAAATACACTCCTGGAGTAGGGTAGGTACTCACGCACTGCCTCCTGTTTGGGGTCGAGCGCGCCGGTGGTCTCCTGGATCCTGCTCATCTTCTCCCGGAGCGCGCAGACGCGCCGGTTCGAGGCGACCAGCTCGTGCTCCAGGTCCTGGAAGAGCGAGCAGGCGTGTTTGGCCAGATCCGACAGCTGGCGCAGGGTTCGGGACAGAGCCACATTACTGAAGGCGCACAGGTCCTGGAGCAGGAGACCCTCCTCATCCGCGTCCGCGCGTCTGCACAACCACTGGGGCTCCACGATCCGCTTGGCAAATGGCATTTTGTCATGTAGTGTTTCGGTATAAAATCCACCTTTGGAGGTAAACGCAAACAGGTTCCATGTAAAAAAGCAAGACCCCCTCCTCCTGCTGCGTTAGTCCAGGGTCTCTCGCGGCTCGTCCTCCATCCTCCGCCGGACACACACACACACGCTGAACCGCACCGAGATCCGCCTCTGCCGCTCTGATCCCTCTTCCACTCACTGGCGTGTTTTTTAAAACTCCGAATGCTTTTAAGGAAAGGCGGAGCGAAAACCTGGAGCGGACACCAGCGACAACTGGATCCGGAGCGACCGCTATCCGTCCACGAGACAGATGTTATTCAAAGTCAATGTAAAAAATCAAAGCGTCTGCTAAATGATGACAAGTAAATGTAAACGTATGATAAATACCTTAGGAGATCTTCTATTTCCTTTCATCCCTTGGAAAGAGAAATGTAGCATTTTTAATAAAATATCAGTGTAAATTATTTAAACTTTTTTAATTAAATATACATTTTTGATGTGCACAGCAGTATTTTAGTATTACTTATTAACTATTTTAACATTTATTGATATGTTGAATTAGCTTTTATTTTTATATTTTCCGTTTTTAATTTTAGTTTAATTTTATTTGCTTCGTCAATTTTATTAGCTCTTGGTTTTTAAATGTATGTTTAACTCTTTTTTTCAGTTTTAGTTTTAGTCATTTTTACAGTGAGATTTAGTGGCCGTAATTATGGTCGTAACATTTTGAGAATCAAGTCAAAAGTCTTAAAATATTTATGTTGTTTTAAAAAAATATTAGAGATTTATTGTTCCCTTTCAAGGGAACTCCATTGCGTCAGAGATGCTATGGGGTGTTCCCATAGTGTCTCTGACACAACGTTAATTCCCTCTTCAGGGAACTGAGGTTACAGTCTTAACCGAACGTTTCATTGCCATGACTTTATTCTCAAAATATTACAACTTTATTCTCGTAAATTTAGATTTTATTTTATTAGTATTATCATTTCTTATGTGGCACTAAAACACTGTCTTAAATTATTGTAAATTTTTTAGGTTTAAGCTTTTTATGTAATATTAATATTTTATTTTATTTCAGTTTTATTCCAATTAATACAACTATTTTTATTAGTGTTAGTAAACAATGACAACACTGGTACATAGTCATATACATTTATTAAAATTGTATACTTCAAAATTGGAGTGGAAATGTTAAAAACCACATACACACACACACACTTCTAAAATAAATATTGTGTGTTTCTTCAGTGCATATCTTAATTTTATCCAGAAACTAGATCAAACCGTAATTGCTAGACCTCCTGTTGCCTTAAGTCTGGCCTACATGCTTTTCAGCACATTTTAAACAGTAAAATAAATATGAATAACTAATAAAGCATTAAACAAAACTATACTGCAAAGGAATGTGTGAAAGCAAAAATATAAAAAATAATACATATATCACACCACTGTTTTGGTGCATAGAAACTGTAAATAATTTAATAAAATTACAAAACATATTATATAACATGTGACAACCTGCCCTGACTTGACATTTATAAAACATACCTAGATTTTGGACTCCCACTGTGACAACGTCCACATTTGACAACTTGTCCTGGTTTTCCTATAGAGCAGAGCAGAATAGAATAGAATAGAATAAGATGCCTGTGGTAAATATTAGCTTGTATAATAAACCGTAAACCTGTAATGTAGCAAACAATAACTGACCTTTTAGTGGACAAATGTTGCTCTTTGCAGATTGAGAGTGTGTGGAACATTAGTATTGTGTTTCTACACTTCAGTCGATGCAGGTTAGTGTGTGTGAGAGAGATTCCTGTGAGGACACGTCACTGAGAGAGAGTCTCATTCACATTTGCTGAGTGAGGATTTCACTAAAGCCTGATAAGAGCCGGAGAGTTTGTGTCCCTAAAGCCCTTCCTACTGCGCTGCTCACACACAACTGCCATCACTTCAGAGCAAAAACACACAGAGCAAAATCACAAAAATCACAGAAATCACAGTGAATTTTGTCAGTTTATTCTGTATTATTACAGCATTCACTGTAAACAGCAGCATGCATGTAAGGAGCCGCTGGATTGTTCAGTGAAGCGCTGTCAGTTTCATCAGACGCTGCAGATCCCTCTAGTGGCAGATCCATCACAGCCTTCTGTTCGGGACACAACTTTACTGTCAGAGACTTTGAGTCAGTGGTTCTCAATCAGGGGCCAGGAACATGTTTACAAGATTACTTAAAATAAGTCACCATAAAATAATCATAATTAAAATACAGTGCAGAGGCAATTTGGCAATTTTTTTCATAAATTAACCTCATCCACAAAATTCAGTACTACATGCTGATCTTAATGTGTCAAAATGGTCAAAACTATATTTTTTATGTGTGGTGTGTGTATACGCACACAAAGTATATATAATCTAAATTAAGGGTTATATTAGTTGTTAATCTAGGCCGGGTAAAGTTTATAATTAATTAGCTCTGTCAAATGAGTAATCGCGATTAATCGTATCCAAAATAACAGTTTAGGTTTACATAATATATGTGTGTATATTTATTATGTATTTATAAATACACACACATGCATGTATATATTTAAGAAAAATATTTGAAGTTTATATATTAAATATATTTATATATGACACCAATATAAATATATACACGTAAATACCTAAATATTTTCAAAACTATAAAACTATATACTGTATGTGTGTCTTTATATATATACATAATAAATATACACAGAACACACACATATATTACGTAAACAATATATATATTATCACTTCATTATTCATTATTAATCCATTTTTAATATACAGTTATTATTTATTATTTTATGTAAAGGCATTTAATGTTATAAAAAATAAGCACAGGCACACTTTTCAGAAAAACAAAATGCTTAAACAATAGATGTTGTGTTGAAAATGAACACACACCAACTAATTAAAATACAGTGAGGAAAAATGTGAGAAGCCCCTACAGTACTTCAGTGCAGTTGCTTTGATATTTAGTTTTTTTAAATGCAATGACTTTTTGAAGTGAGAATCAAGCATCTAAATACATTTTAGGGCCATTAAGGTGAACTTCAGCTCCGTTTTTTCTGAATTTTGCATTCATATTGAATATCTAATCATACAGAGGCACATCATCCTTAACAAACAAACGCATCAATACAGGCGGATTTGGGTCACGTGAATGTTTGGCTTCATTCTGTCAGGATACAAATCCATATCCAGCCTTAAATGAGTTCAAATCCAATTCAGCTCTGCTCTGTCATTCTGCTTTGATCATTTATTATTGATACTCTTTTTTTCTGTGAACAATGTAAAACAAAGCCTTCTGGATGTATTTGAATGAGTTTTCTGGTGGTGAGAACACAAGGTTAAGCTTCTCAAGCAGTTGGGAGTCACAGATGAGAAGTCGTTTTTGCGGAGAGACATATTTAGACATATATACAGACGGACTCTCACACATGTTAACAGACGGATATAGAAACACACTCACTGGCAGCTGTGCCGGTCTCACAAAGACACGAGCAGTGTGGAGGTCGGAGGTCCAGCGGCTGAGACTCCCACTCTCTCCATGTCCCCAAAATAACCTGCGCTCAGTCGCATTATACAGTATATATATACACATACATATATGTAAATGTACATGTATATATGTGTGTATGTATATATATATATGTATACGTGTGTGTGTGTGTGTGTGTGTGTGTGTGTGTCGTGTAATCTAGAATCAGTAACGGATTACATGCAAGTAATCTACCCAGTTCTGCATATACATAAATATACACACATATACATATATATATACACACACACATATATATATATATATATATATATATATATGTGTGTGTGTGTGTGTGTGTGTGTGTGTATATATATATATATATATATATATATATATATATGTGTGTGTGTGTGTGTATATATACATTCAAATATAAGGTATAAAACATTATGTTAAAACATATTATTATTATTTAATAACTTTGAATTAACAATGAACAACAGTATATTTACAAATGAGCATTTAACCTTTAATACTGCTGTAAAAATGTTTTCATGATTAGTTAATGATACTTAAAGCACAACTAATAGTAATGAATTGAACTTCATTGTAAAGTATAACCATTAATGTTACTTCTGGAGGGACTTTGAATGGGAGCCCATGGAGTCAACACTAGATCTGTTATTAAACATTTCAAACTCATTTATGTCTGAAAAGTGTGTCTGTGTGGTCTCTCTTTTTCAAATGCATGTCCTTATTGTGTCATTCCCTTATCTAATGCAATGCCATTCACACATTAAGAGTGATTTAAGAGTCAAATACACCGTGGACTGTTCCAGACTGGCAGGACGTGAGGCTCAGGATGCGGTTTATGTCATATGTTTGTATAAGCATGTCACTCTCTATTGTCCTGTTGTTTGGCCTTCATTCCTCAGCCGATCTGCTGCGGCGCGTGATGGACAGAACAATGACGCGCTATCAGGCAACGAGGTCAGATTCAGTGTTCACATGATTACCCTGTCCACAGCATCAATCCTAACATTTACAGGTATACACATAACTCATACTATCTTACATTTAAACCACTCAAATAAACATTTAGCTAAATGTGTTTAGATCAATAGCTGGAATTCTGTTGTTTATATGGGAGATGTTTCATAAAACAAGTTTACCAAAAAAAGCCAGGCTTATTTCAGTTAGTCTGACCTATTTTGAACCAAATCAATGGACAATAAGTCAGACTAACTGAAATAATCCTGGTTTATTTAGTAAAGCTGTTTTATGAAACAGGCCCCTGGACTGACATGTGATGATTTGATTGTTGTTATCAGGACCGGTTGGAATCTGAACAAATAGAATTATGCATTCAAATGCCTGACAGGAATGCTAATGGAGTTCAGAATCAATCCTAAAGGGATCAAATAAGAATTTGATAGAATAAACTTGAATCTGGGGATTTGTGTTTATCCAGTAGGCATTTATATGTTTGGTATTTAGGATTTTTTTAATGGGGACAAATCCCTCACTGCATTAAATGCTTGTTTATGAAGTATTTTGTCAAATTTGATGTTTTCAAAAAATAGGAGTGTCTGTCCATTATGCATTAAACTTTTTTTGTATGTTACAATTTTTTATTTTACCAATAATTAGCACAATCAAAATGACATACACTGCCAGTCAAAAGTGTGAAATAATTTGGATTTTAATCCCTTTTTTTAGGTTTAGAAATTAAGTACAACATACAGGAAAAAGAGTAATAATGTGAGATATTACTGGAATTTAAAATAACTGTTTTTAATTTGAATATATTTTAAAATATAATTTATTCCTGTAATGCGAAGCTGATTTTTCAGCATCATTACTCATTCTAGTATGCTGCTTTACTCCTCAAGAAACATTTCTTATTATCAATGTTGCTTAATATTGTTGTGGTCACTGTGATAGACTTACATTAACATGATAATAATAATCAAAAAAGCTGCTATTTTCAATTTTCTATTAATTAAAATAGAATTTACAAACAACCAATGTATCAATTGTTTCCTCAATATTAATCAGATACCATTATTAACAATTGAGCACAAATAATACCCGAGCACCTAATCAACATATTATCATTTAAGTGACATTAAAACATTATTTGTTTTAAATGTGCAGATTGTGTATCTGTGATCATCTATAGTGACATTAAAAACATAAATAAACCTGAAGAGACCAGAAGTCCCCAACTCCACACTCACATACGGGTGTTTAGCGGTTGACTGTTCCGTGGAGACCTTCATGTTCCACTGTGGAGTGGTGTTTTCTTGTCCATGCTGAAGAAACATATCATTTCCACACAAGACAATCTGAATCACGCTGAGATCAGGCAATGAAACAACCAGTTGATGTTTTTAGACAGAGGAGTGCGCAGCCAGTTTAAGTTTATCTGAATACCCATGCTCCACTTCCCAAGCCAACCCTGTCCGCTTCCTTCCTTCCATGAACTTTGTTACATATGGTTGCGAAACCGGAGATGAACTAACGGAAAAGGTTCCATTCTGCCATCATGTCCTTCACCATAGAAAATTATGGATTTTTATCCAATAACAAACTCCACCAGGAACACCACAAGGCGCTGATGGACATGAGGGCAGACCAGGAGAAACAGGTTTTGTGTGAGGCAAGAATCAGCGCACATCCATCACAATCTCCCATAATTCCACTGGTTTATTGACATACTCACGGACAGAACATTCCTGAACACTCCTGCATTAGATCACAGTGCCCGAGAAATTCAATCAGTATCAAAAACACAAGATGGGGCCGCAGGATGACCAACATGATTTGCATAGGAAAGTATTTAGCACACTTTTGAACAAAAGATGTGGGTGGAAACCAATCAACCTTTTTGAAATTTCACTGCTAATTACCCCGCAGATTTTTAAGTGCCAGTCAGAACCTCCTGGTCTAGAAGACCTGAAAAGTTGCCATCCTCCAGCGGGTCGGCCAAGCCCAGAAAAACTAAAAACAAAAATGATGGATGGTTTTGTAATACATTACAATGGCTCACCAGCTGGACGCCTGCCGCAGATGGCTGTTGGCAACAGGCATCTACATATTCTAATATTCAGTCATAAACAGTCCTGTACTGTCAAACTACTCACATACAACATGCCGTCAGAACTAGCTGTGGGTCCAGTGCCACTTCCGCTCATCTTCATGCATGAACACAAACACACTCAGATGGTGGCGTGCCATGGGGTTGGCGAACCTCTTGTCCCGCACACTCTCTCTCTACCTTTTACTTCCTTTCTCCCCAGGTCCCTGGCGGGTTCCCCAATCACACAAGCCCTGTCGGAGAGATGTTTTTACCCCAAAACCAAAAAAGCAGGGAGGCAGGGTCGGCACAAGAATAAATTATGGTCCCGTTTCTTAAAGTCTCCACGCCTTGTTTGTTTTTCATTCCGCCACTGGGGTATTAAATTACTGTAATGGCTTATATATTATTATGATCGGGTTATTATTTACTGTGCTGACATTAGTTAATTATTAAAATTGACTTAATTGGCATAAAGCAAATCTTAACAGGCCGCTTTACAACATGCTGGCGGTACCAGAAATGCAATATTTATTATAATAACTATTAAAACAATTATATATAAAATAATTATATATATATATATATATATATACTAGTTCAGCCTGAGTTAGCATTATAATTCTGCATGTTTTTGGGGTGGTCTTGACTTTTCATGATATTCACCCAGCTTAGTTCTTTAGAACAGGATTAGCCTCAAACAAATTCATGTGGAGGTGGACAACTACATCCGCTCAATGTATTTGTGCAGTTATAGAATTGGCCCATTGCATAAACCATATTGGGAGTTTTCCAGTTTCCTCCTGGGGAAAAATACGCAGGGAGTGTGACTAGCGGGGAGGCTGTGTTAGCTCGATTCTGCTGTAAACAAGCAGGAACACGATCGAGAGGTCAAAACTCACGGAGCGTGATGATTTTGAGCAGTCAAACTTCCTAGAATTCTTCACGCTCTCCCGTGGAGGTAAAGTCCTGTTCCTGTGCTTCTGAACAGTGTTTGGCGTCTCCAGAGTTTGGTCACGGGCCCTGTCCTATCCATATTACATTTTAGAGACAGATAGAGGGACAGCGAGTGACCCAGGTCGCTCAATCAAAGCAAGATACAACCCAGTTGTTGGTATTCCAAGTAAGCCGCCGATGCACAACCTTTTCCAGAGGAGAAATCTAGGCTGTGATGATCTGAGGGCTAAGCTCACTCAACACTAAACTTGACTTCATTTCACCATTTCCTTCAGGCCTGGGATATCCTCCGCTCTTTCACAGTGAAAACCTGAAGCCAAAACATTGTCATGACATTCATCCAAACCACATCTCCCCTGAAAGCGCCTTGATTTGAGTGTTGCAGGTCCACTGTCACCATGACAAGGTATGGTTGCTAAGGTATTCTGAGTGGATTCAATATGCACGAGGGTTTTGAGTAGATTTGTGCGTTGTTATGTGGTTGCAACCCGGTGTTTTGAGGCAGAGTGTGTTTCAACATTGGTTTCTAGGGTGTTCTGATTGAGTGGGTTTAGGTGTTCAGTGTGATCTACTAGGGTGTTCTGAGCTGGTTAAGAGATTCTCACCGATCAGTTGCTAGGTTGTGTCACGAACCATTCGCGAACTTATGGTGTTCTGAATTATTGGTGAATTAAATCGATTCTGCACCAGCTTTATCACCCACTAGGGTGTGAGTGGGTTTAGGGTGTTACTATGTGGTTGCTAAGGTGTTCTGAGTGATTCAATGTGTTGCTATGTGGTTGCTAGAGTGTTCTGAGTGGGTGTAGGGTGTTTCTTTGTGGTTGCTAGGGTGTTCTGAGTGGGTTTAGTGTATTCTGTGGTTGCTGAGTGTTCTGAGTGGGTTTGGTGTTTCTGATGGGTTGAGGAGGTTCTGAGTGGGTTTAGAAATGTTGCTGGACCTGAGAACACACATCTGAGGCAGCTCTTATGGTGTTGCTCCAGGTTGTTAGGGTGTTCTGAGTGGGTTTAGGGTGTTTCTATGTGGTTGCTAGGGTGTTCTGAGTGGGTTTAGTGTTGCTATGCGATCTGCTCCAAATTACTCGAGGCAAGGTTTACCGTGTGCTGTCAAGGTTGTTAGGGTGTTCTGAGTGGGTTTAGGTGTTTCTATGGGCTAGGGTGTTCAGATTTATCACCTCAACCTCCTAAAATGGAACGAGGTTTAGCCGGTGATGCTGGCGACGGTTGTTAAGGGTTCTGATCTCGGGCCAGAGGCGTTTCTAAAGTTCCATCACTCACTCTGGCCCGGGGTTTACCCTCCCAGCTCACCGATTGCTAAGAGAATCTGACGGTTTATGGTGTTCCGCCTAACCAACCTTGTTCAACACCATGTTTGAGACCGGGTTTAGGCGTTTCTAGTGGTTGCTAGGGTGTTCTGAGTGGGAAAAGGTGGTTGCAGCTGAAGTGCTAAGGTGTTCTGAGATGGGAGTTTAGAAGAGTTGCAGTGACTGTTAGGGTGTTCTGAGTGGGTTTGGTGTTTCTATGTGGTTGCTAGGGTGATTCTGCGTGGATTATAGGAAGGTGAATGCGTGCTCGAAATTCGACGCCATTTATGGTGCCTCTGCGGTTGTTGTGTTCTGATCGGTTTAGGGTGTTTACGCTAAGGTATTCTGAGTGACTTACGAATGATGTTGGCAGATCCCTTATCTATGTTTTGAGAAAAGTCAGCCTTCACAATTGATTGCTGAGTGGGTTTTGTTGCTTGTTGTTGCTGCCACCTTCAGCGCCTCATGGACAAAATCCTCCACCGCACATATGCCGAGTTACCTGGATGTTTCATCTACAGTCAGGACTGGCAGCGGCACATGGTGCACCTGCGCGAGGTGCTAAGGTGCTGAGGCGGAGGTGGCGGGACCCAAAGGTGTGCGAGTGGGTTTAGGTGTTTCTGGGTTTCACTTGAGTCACGGTTTGGGTGCGCGATTGATAAGTTCTGAGGCAGCTATATGCGCTGCCCGAGACCTAAGACCAAAAAGGAGGTGAGGCAGTTCCTGGGGCTGGCGGGGTATTACAGGAGGTTTGTTCCTGACTATTCGAGCTCACCAGCCCGGACTGACCTCACTAAAAAGGAGGTCCCAGATACGGTCCCGTGGACGGAGCGGTGCCAGCAGGTGTTTCACCCAGGTAAAGGCTGCTCTGTGTGGCGGGGCTGCGCTATTACACTCTCCTGACTTTTCTCCTCTTGCTGCAGACGGACGCGTCGGACCGGGGGTGGCTGCAGCTGCTAAGGATGAGGATAGATGGGGTGGTTGCTAGGGTGTTTTGAGCAGTCAGTGCTCTCTAAGTGAGATAGGGTGTACAGCACCATTGAGAAGGAGTGTTACTGTGCAATCCGGTGGGCTGGTCACCCTCCGCTAAGGCTCAATTAATTTGTGTGTTCGGAGGTTACGCCCCTTGCAGTGGCTCCACCAAATATGAGATAGTGCAACGCGCGGGTTTCACTTGGTGATCCTCATTACAAATGTTTTCACACAGTGATCCACATGAGGAATGCCACTGACTGCTGTCAGCATGACCTGGGGGACCTTCAGGCCGGAGGCTTGGCCTGAGTCACTGATGTCTCTGGGGGCGTGGTTCAGCCTGTCTGCAGCGGAGAAAGACTCCCGGACAGCGGTAAGAACAAGTGGGTCAGACAAAATGAGGAACACCTGTGTCTGATCTGCAAATTCAGGAGCAATAAAGCCACTGTGGACTGCTTTATGAAATATATGTCAGATAGACGGAGTGAAGACTGATACACCATGCGACGGTCATTGCTCAATGTCAGCCAAACTTCATGCATCCATGAAAGTTAGAGAGAGTTGATATTCTATTGTGCATGCGCAGAGTGCGCCTGTAAGTTTATCTGAATAAATTCACCCAGTCTTCCCAAGCCAATATTCACTTCCTTCCTTTAAAACACTAACTTTGTTACAAGTGACATTAAACCGTTATGTGTTTTAAATGTGCAGATTGTGTATCTGTGATCATCTATAGTGACATTAAAAACAGAAATAAACCTGAAGTGACCAGAAGTCCCCAACTCCACACTCACATACGGGTGTTTAGCGGTTGACTGTTCCTGACTGCTTCATGTTCTTGTTTTCCGTGCCGCATGGTGTTTTCTTGTCCATGCTGAAGAAACATATCATTTCCAACACAAACAATCTGAATCACGTGAGATCAGGCAATGAAACAAGCTCTCCAGACAAACAGAGGAGGGTCACCAGAGGTCACCATGCTCCATTATATATAAATTATTATATGTCAATTGATATTCTACGGTTCTCATCTTGAAATCACATATGAGAAAACCAGAGAGATGAACTGACGGGAAAAGGTTCCATTCAGGTCAACTCTATAATATACATTCCTTCACCATAGAAAATTATTTCAATGATTTGCAAAAACAAACAACAATTACATATATGCATCATGAACTTTGAAAAACTAACCCGAAATGACAAGCAAACAGGTTCTACAAATATGTGAGGCAAGACACACCACATCCATCACAATCTCCCATAATTCCACTGGTTTATTGACATACTCACGGACAGAACATTCCTGAACACTCCTGCATTAGATCACAGTGCACGAGAAATTCAATCAGTATCAAAAACACACAAGCCCGGCCCGCAAAAATGACCAACATGATTTGCATAGGAAAGTATTTAGCACACTTTTGAACAAAAAATATGATTTTTTTTTTAAACCAATCAACCTTTTTTGAAATTTCATAATTACCCCCGAAAATGATTTTTATTATTGTAATACATTTGTAAAGAAATTACGGAAAAGTTAGAATTTTTTTAAAGATATGCCAAGTAACAAAAGAAAAACTAAAAACTAAAATGAATGGATGGTTTTTGTAATACATTACAAGCACAACCACTGGATCGCCCTCATTGATCTGAGGTCAATGTGGCATTCAACAGGTACATCTACATATTCTAATATTCCAGTCATAAACAGTCCTGTACTGTCAAACTACTCACATACAACATGCCGTCAGAACTAGCTGTGTAAAAATAAATGCCTCTTCAGTGTAAACATTCATCTTCATGCATGAACACAAACACACTCACATGTGAAGAGTCTCTACAACACGTCCGACACTCTTTGTCCCAGCACACAAAGTAATGATTATTCTACCTTTTACTTCCTTTCAACAGTGTTCATCACGGGCCAATCACACAAAAACTGTCAAGAGAGATGTTTTTACCCCAAAACCAAAAGAAAAAAGAATTACAGAAATTACACAAGAATAAATTATATTTTTCTTAAAGAAAACTGAGCTTGTTTGTTTTTCATTCCCCAATGTGTTATTAATAATTACTGTAATGGAAAACAAATCTTATATATTATTATGATTGGGTTATTATTTATTGTGCTGACATTAGTTAATTATTAAAATTGACTTAATTGGCATAAAGCAAATCTTAACCTACTTTACAACATGCATAAGAAATGCAATATTTATTATAATAACTATTAAAACAATTATATATAAAATAATTATATATATATATATATATATATACATACATACACAAATTAGTTATAATTATAATTCTGTTTTTTTTTTTCTCTGTTTTTGGGGTGGTCTTGACTTTTTCATGATATTCACCCTTATAAGCTTATTCTTGGTAGAACAGGATTAGCCTCAAACAAATTCATGTTTTTTTTATTATGACAACAAAAATACAAAAATTATTTCAATCATTACTCAATGTATTTGTGCAGTTATAGAACCAGACCCATTGCATAAACCATTAACTGATTTCCAGTTTCCTGGAATGAAGTGAAATACTTTCTTTTGTTTTGTTCGGTGTGACTAGCGGTTAGCTGTGTTAACATGATTCTGCTGTAAAACAAGCAGGAACACACAAACACAAAACCAACAAAACAAAAATAGTTTTTTTGACCGAACAAACTTCCTAGAATTCTTCACGTTCTCCCGTGGAGGTAAAGTCCTCTTCCTGTGCTTCTGACACAGTGTTTGTGGCGTCCCAAGAGTTTGGTCACTTTAAGTGCGTATCCTGTCCCAGCTCACAGTATTAGACACTAGAGAGACAGAAAGAGAGGGACAGCGAGCGCGTGTCGGGTCTGTCACATACATAACGTTACGGCGACCCACCACAATATCAGCTGGGATTCCAGAGTAACTGTTGAATAACATGACAACCTTATGCATGAGAGAAGAAACAGAGCTGTGATGATCTGAGATAAGCTAAGCTCACTCGATTCAATTAAACTTGACTTCATTTCACCATTTCCTTCAGGCCTGTATGATATCCTCCGCTCTTTCACAGTGAAAAACCTGAAGCCAAAACATTAGCGAACTAACCGACATTCATCCAAAACCACATCTCCTCAAGCTTTTCTGAAAGCAACATGATTTACATGATTTGAGTGTTGTGTGCACATGCAGAACTCACTGTCACCATGACAAGGTGCAGCTGTGCGGTTGCTAAGGTATTCTGACTGGATTCAATATGTTGCTATGCGGTTGCTAGGGTGTTTTGAGTAGATTTGTGCGTTGTTATGTGGTTGCTAGGGTGTTTTGAGAAGATTTGTGTGTTTCTATGTGGTTTCTAGGGTGTTCTGATTTAGGGTGTTAGTATTGGTACTTTCAGCTGGTTAAGGGTGTTGTATCTTTTGTTTTGATCTGTGTGTTGTTATGGTGTTCTGTGCAGTGTTTCTATCTGTGGTTGCTAGGGTTTAGGTGTTGCCGCGTTGCCAAGGGTGTTCTGAGTGGGCCGGCGGTGTTGCTATGAGGCGTTGCTGTTAGGTGTTCTGCTAGGCGTTTGCCGTGTAGGTGCTGTGTTTGAGCATGTGGGCGTGCTGGTTCCCGAGGGGTTTTGGTGCTGTGAAGGTTCTGAGTGGGTGGTGTTTCTATGTGGTTGCTAGGGTGTTCTGAGTGGGTTTAGGGTGTGGCGATTGCTAAGGTGTTCTGAGGCGGTTTATGGTGTTGCTCTGCGGTTGTTAGGGTGTTCTGAGTGGGTTTAGGGTGTTTCTATGTGGTTGCTAGGGTGTTCTGAGTGAATTTACTGTGTTACTGTGCAGTTCCTAGGGTGGGTTTAATGTGTAGCTATGCAGTTGCTAAGGTTTTCTCAATTAATTTGTGTGTTGCTGTGAGGTTACTAGGGGGGTTTGAGTGGTTGCAAATCTCAAATATGAGCAATAGTGCAAGCGTTGCTTGGTTTAGCACTAATAAGCTGATCCTCATTTGACAAATGTTTTGAGCACACAGACATCTGTCATATGAGGAATGCCACTGACTGCTGGTCAGCATGACCTGAGGTCATGACCTTCAGATGACATCAAACAAAAGGATGAAAGCGGCTGGTCTGATGCTCACTGATGTCTCTGGAACATTTACTGCTACCTGTCCTCATTTGTCATTAAAGTCCATATCACATATCTTCTAGAACAATCCAGACAGACACAGACACACAGTCTGATCTGACAACCATCAGGAGCATCTTCTCAAATATCTGCACTCGTCTGACTGCTTTATGAAATATATGTCAGATACGTGCTGTATCAGTGAATCTGATACACCATACATGGTGTCATTGCTCAATGTCACCAAACTTCATGCATTTCCACTCTGAAAGTTAGAGGAAATATTGGATATTCTATTGTGCATGCTAATTTCTCCTGTTTTTACATTTAAATTACCCACCATGTAATATTCACTTAAAGTTCACATTTAAAACACTAATCATTTAATAACATTGTTATACGTAATCTTTAGGAAATCTCAAAATCAATATGCATTTTTCATACTATAAATGATAATTTTCTGAGGCCTAAATTCACTTAGAACATTTAAAACAACTGATTTAGTGGTTTAATTTTTATTTAAATTATTGAATTTAATACTAATCTGTGCATCTCTAACAACAATTACATCTTATAATTAAAAATATCTCTCTCATTAAAAAAATCTACACCTTTATGCATTTGCAGAAATATATTTGTCGTAGTGCAAACTTTAGTTTCACTAGACAATTCATTATATATAAATTATTATATTTTGTCAATTATATTTAAATAATCTTGAAATCTTTCATCAAAGTAAACTTTGATGAAATAAAGGTGCTAAATTTAATTTAATATTTACATAAAATTTTACATTTTTATTTGCAATCAATTATTTACTCTATGCCGAAAAAATCAATGTAAAACAAAAATCAAATTATAAAAATTTAACAATTTGAATAAAATAAGTATGTTCTCAAAACTAGGATTAAAGGTCCTTGCACACTGTGATAACAGAATTTTCATGTGTTTTATTTGTGTGTGTTCATCCTCCTAATCCTCCTAGTCATGCACAGAAACCTTGCACACCGAGTACATATTAATTAATTTTTGCGGGGAACAAAACACAAAATTGAGTCTTCCAGCAGTGAGGATGATTTTGTTGTCCTCTCTCTTCTTAAAAAGAGAATAAAAAAGAGAAAATATTGGGTCCATCCAATCCTGGGATGGCTTAGAGAGGAAGGAGGGTTCTACCTTAATTGTCAAAACACCTCTCAAAATGTTTGCTACGGATGCGAAAAATGCTGCAAAAATCAGATTTGTTTATAATGGACGAAAGTTTCAGAGGCAGTGTGTAAACATGATTGACACATCATGTTGTATATATTTTTTCAACGTGTAAATTTCAGACGAGAATTTCGGACTCTACCTTGAGTCTAGAAAACATACACTTTGTGATGTGAGAGTCGTAACATAGCGTGCAGTGGTTCACAGGTTAACAATTCCCAGCATGCAGTGCAACCTGATCTGCACATGGGCGTTTATGAGCAGCAGTCTAGCATCTTTCGCTTTTCATTTCCCTCACTCTCACTTTCTGCTCTCATTGTTGGTGGTAAAATACATTGCCAAGCACATTCTGATGCTCACGAGAAACATCCCAGCCTCATTTCAAACACAGCAGCTGCTGCAGGATGCACTATTTTAAAGAAGACAGCTGCTTGAACCGGAGTCCAACTTTGCATTTTCAGAAAGCCAGCATGTGTGTGTGCGTGTGTGTCTGTGATCATTGAGCAGATCTCTGAATGATTTGAGGACTGCAACTCTAGACCATCTCCAGTCACTCAATAACTCTTCAGGGAAACACTAGCTGCCTGTGTTTATATATAAGAGTGGCATGCGTCCAATACCAGACTAGAAGAGATTTGATCAGTCTGGCAAGAGGTGACGGAAATAGTATGTGCTGCCCATCTAGAAAACTAACCATGAGTGAACAGACAGCTAAAATCTCCAGATCCGATCACATGAGACTGCTAACATTTTAGGCATCAACGGATGCCATTTATTTATTAATGTCTTGGCTTCTTGGAATAACCATGTGTAAGAGCAGAAAAATGAAAGGGATAGTTTGCCCAAAAATAAAATCTGTCATCGTGTGCGCATCCTGATGTCATTCCAAACCCGTATGACTTTCTTTCTCCCATGGAACGCAAGGGAGGGTGAGAAAATGATGACAGAATGTGAATTCTTTGAGTGAACTGTAAGTATAAGTGGTCGTAAATGGGTACCTTTAGCTGTTGTTGTAGTTCACTGTTAAGACGTGTCAGGACTGCATTGGTTTCTCGGTTCTTCCTTATGGCCATCTGGATCTCTCTCTTCTGCTTGGGTGGAGGCCTGGAACACAAGAGCGGATATCATCACCTGTGTATGCATGCATAGATAAGCTTTCAATGGTGTTCAATTCATGACCCCACTTGTTTAGCATTTATAACTCACTGATACAAGCTGTTCGTTCTCGGATGTGTTGTGTAAGAGGGGTGTTTATTGATATCTTCATTTTAGGATTTCAATTTAGTATTATTGTTTCTTAAATGTATTATATTATATAGTCAATACATTTTATTATTACTATTGTTAATATTGCATCTTTCGTTTTTCTAAATTACGTATTTGCTTATAATTAATTAATATATAAACCATAGTATGTTATTGTTATTGTTATAAGCTATAGTATGTTATAAGCTATAGTATGTCAATAGTTTTTGTATATTTTAATATTTCATATTATAAATTATTTTATTTAGATTTTTGTATTTACATATTTGTCTACTTTTTTATTTTATTTGTATAAGTTATCTCTCAGCTCTAGCATGTTGTTTTGTAAATAGTTAATGTAAACAGTGGTATTCTTATATATGTAACATTTTATATAATATATATTAAATCCATTTATTATTATTATATCTTAGTTTTTTCTAATTTACAAATGTACTTAATCTTTTATTTTTATAATTAATCTTTAAACAAATATATATATATGTCATTAGCAAAAGTTACTGAAAACACTGCCATTCTTGTAATAATGTTATATTATAGATTTTATACATTTTATATTATCATTTTTTTATATTATTATTATTTTATAATCCATCTTAAGCTAGAATAAGTTATTATCAATACTTAATATTGCCATTCCCTATATAATATTTGATATTCAACACATTTGAAATTGTTACTAATATTAATGCATTTTCTAATATGTTTGCTTTACTCTTTTTAATTTTGTAAGTAATCTTTAAGCTATAATATGCTATTGTAAACACTGCCATTACAAAAACAAATAAATAGAAATATATGGACCTCTGTGTAGATTTGGTCAATGTTGCAGCAGAGTAGGGCGTGGCCGAGGGGGGCGTGGCACTCTGACTTTCGGGGTGGAGCTTTCTTCGCACTGGCTTCTGAGGGGCGTGGCCTTGCTGTATCACTGTTGAATCCTGAGAAGAAGTTTAAATGTTAGAGATAGACTTCGAGAGAAAATCATCAAACATGCCCTAAATGTCAGTACACTGAAGATGAGTAGAAGATGCTCATGTTGATAATGAGGCTGAGCGTCTGTGAGACATGGGTTTCTTTTAAAGAGACTCAGATAAGGTGTTGGGAGTTTGTTAAACACACATACCGTTTTGGGAGGAGCCAGGTCCTCTGTGCTCAGACCTCCTCTCACGCTGCTCTCCTGCTGTAAGAAGATGAGGAGTTAGAGATCAGAAAGCATTCAATGTTAGCTTTCCAAAGCTATTTATAACATTAACCAAGACATCAACACATTTGTGAGGATCTTTCATCATGAGGGCCTTCAATAATTCCTCTATACTGTTCAAAATTATATTAAAAATGTTATTGTTTCACAATGTATATAGTGAAATATAATATCAACTGTTTTCTATGTGAATATAGTTAAAATGTAATATATTCCTGTGATGTGCAGCTGAATTTTCTGCATCATTACTCCAGTCTTCAGTGTCACATGATCCTTCAGAAATCATATTAATATGCTGATTTGTTTCTCAAGAAACATTTCTTTATTCGTTTTGTTTAGTTCTTTTTTTTGTTGAAACGTGATACAATTCTTTGATGAATAGAAAGTTGAAAAGAATAGCATTTATTTGAAGAAACTGATCTTTAATGTTACTTTTGATATATTTTATTAATCTTTGCTGATAAAAGAAAAAACAAACCAAAAAAACGAATTTCTTAAAAGAAAAAAAATATATATATACTTATATATATTATATCAAATTGAATGGCAGTGTAAATAAACCCATAAAGGCCAAACAACAACCAAATGTATTACTGAAGCTGAATTAATATAAAAGCATTTCACAACAGAAACGTAACATAATCAAAGTAAAATGAGTCTGAATCCAGATGCATTTTAGGTTCAAGGATTGCACATAATCCACATACGCCACCAAAGCAAGTGATTCTTGTGACATTGTCATGTTAATTTCTGTTTATACATCCCTGTTTTACACATGCATGTAATCAGGACATTTACATTTGAAGTTTTAACTGAAGCTAATTAATCCACATATTTCCTAGTTCACCCAAAAATGCAAATGATGTCATCAATAACGCACCCTCAAGATCTTCCAAACCTGTATGAGTTTCTTTACTGCTGCTCAACACAAAATAACATATTATGAGGAATGTGAGTAAACAAGCAAACAGCTGCTGGTCTTCATTGACTTCCATAACACAGACAAACAATACAATGGAAGTCAATGGGGAGCAGAAACGACTTGGTTACGCACATTTTTCTTTTGTGTTCAACTGAAGAAAGAAACTCATACACTCACTTAAGGGTGAGTAAATGATGACAGAGTGTGCATTTCTGGATGAACTACCACTTTAAGTCTGCATTTTCCTTAGTCGTTTCTGTCCAAAAAGCCACATTTTCTGAGTCTCTCACACAGAGGAAGCGGGCAAAGAAAAAGTAGAGATGTAGAAGTGAAGGCCACATTAAATTCTTCCCTCGCTCTTTAAAGTGAATTACACAGCTCTCCGTGTGCGTTCATGGATCACTCTTCATGGAAGAGGGCATAACCTCTTGACTTTCTCAGTAAAGACTCTTCAGCTTACAACATCCCACTTACGCAGCTATATTTCACACAAATCTGACTACTGCTCATTTAACCACACGTGACTGGAACACTATCGTACTCTGTCGGTGTTTTGCAAACATTCAATCACTTCATAAAAAATGCAACGCGGTTGAAAAGCGCCTGCCATCCGGGGCTGTGGTCGATGTGGCAGAGGCAATCTGTTCTTTATGGCACAATGAAAGGTAATAGCAGAAACAGGCTGATTGCAAGGCTATAAATTTGTCTGAAAAGTCATAAAGTGGTTTGATTTGCTGCGGCACGCAACGAGTTATTTCACTCAGCCAGCCGTACCCTCAGGAAAACACGCAAGAGTTACGAGTGTAATACAGCCGTGTGAAGGTAACGGTGCCCATCGTCGCCTATAAAACTCAGAAGGACTATTACACGGCAAAGGAGCATTAAATAAAAACAAGTGTTCTTTCGAATAGTACAAAACTTTGGAAAAATGTGACCAAATGTGATCTAAAACCTGCCTAGTATAACCATGAGAGAGAAAAATATCAAAAATGAAGTTTGGTTATAGTTGGATAGGGTTGCATATTCTAACCTGGGGTGCGTTTCCCTAACAATGACGTAACTCGCTGATTAACCACCACCATAGTACGATGCATCATTTTGGAAACAAACTAGCGAGTCACGACTGTTTACCGAACACGTCACATCTCCGTCATTTAAACTACATTGGTTCATCAACATTGTCAATGACGTCACATTGTCACATGGAGCATTGTCAATGACGTCACCCACGTGTGGTGGAGGAATAACTTATGCTATTTAACTGAACGGAGGTCTCTAAAATGCTACTCTATTGAACATGGCAACTACTGACTAATTTACTATTTTTGTTCCGTGTCATTTTGCTTTATTTGATGTTTGATTCATCGCAGGTTCCCTCTTACATCATATCCAGGGTTCACTTTGGCATTTATGCACATGTGCACTCTTCAAAAACAGCGCTTACAATGGACACGCAAAAATACATAATTAAAATGCATTTTATATTTAGATAGAATGGAAGATACAGATAGTACTGCATGCTAGTTTCCTTGTTGTGCCCAAAAGCATATTTATTTACGCCCATATATCTTACTAACAAGAAACTATGCTTCTAACCACAGGTGGAGAGCTGTCGTTCAAACCACGGAAGTTTGTGATGCTGATTACGAACGTTCGTTTGAACTATGGTTTCGGGAAACACCGAATCGTTAAACTATGCTGGTAACGAGTTCTAACGATTACTAACGATGGAAATTGTGACCATAGTTGGCTAACGATGCTTTTGGGAAATGCACCCTGGGTGCGTTTGCCAAAAAAAACTATGGTCGCAAGTTACGTCGTTACCAATAGAGTTCAATGGAACTTACGACCAAAGTTAGCTAACGATGCTTTTGGGAACTACTACCTCTGAGACAGGACAGAAATAATAATAGCCTGATGTTACTAAAACATTTTACTACCCCTAAGTCTAAATTCTGATTGGTTGATGGAAATATTACTACAGAAATACTGATTCAGGAACACTACACAGGATCGGTGAAACACAGTAAGTATATAACTAATACAACCAGTACATTATACTAAATGAATACATTATAATAAAGTGTTTCGGGCTCCAACAAATCATGACTGTACCCATATTATCACATCATAATGCTGAATACTGCATGAATATGCTCTCTGATCCGTCAGCACTCAGGAGAGATGATGATGATGATGATGATGTGATTCAAGGTCAAACACGAATCTCTTGGTTCCTGCTCAGAAACATCTCAGCTCAGAGTTTAATTAAGCTTGAGCTCTTCCCTGAAGGAAACTGAGAGATCTGAGACGTAAACGAGTGGAAAGTAAGTGATGGAGGATGTTTTCTGAGACCGTTTCCATGACATGTGCCCTAAGCTCGGGATGCAACTCAGTAATGAACACCCCAGGGCTGCGATGTTGTCATTATTCAACAAGGGCATAAAAACAGATATAATTAATCACAGACTGTCAGATCTAGTCCTAAAATAAATGTAAAATCAGATGGTAGGTGAAGTCATGCGGGTAGATGTGAGCAAGACGATCATCTGTGTCAGAACTTGCCCCTTATTGAAGGGAAAACATGTCTCAGCAAACACAGATGCTGGATTTATGGCAACCGTGACAAAGCATGATAAATAACGTCACAAAAATAGCGCTCAATAAACCAAATGCACAGTAGACACGACTCACAGTTGATTCCAATAAAGTTTGCTAATGCACAAATGCCAAAAGCATGAAAACACACAGAAATTGAAGGGAAATTCACTTCTAAAACAAGTTATTGATTTATATAGATTTTTTATAGTACTTTTTATTCAATATAATATAAATATTATAGTAAATAATAATAATAATACTATTATAATTATAATGCAATAAATTACAAAACATACAGAATATTGAAGTTAAAACAATTTCAAAGACAAGTTTGATTTATTTTATAAATATAAATATATAAATATTATATTAAATAATATTAACAATAATAACATTGCTATTATAATTATAATATAATACATTAAAATAACAATTTTACTATTATACTCTCACAATCTTTTTTTATATATTTTTCAAAATCTTGGACTTTCAAAATTCCATCATTATTTAGTTTATTTTTTACAATTATTTTAAATAAAATAAATTTTATTATATATAAAAAGTAAAATAAAATAATTTATATTTATTACTATTATCTCACAATCTTGAATCTGGGTTATCTCGTATCTTGAATTTATTGTAGAAATGCATGAAATAACAATTATTGAGATATTGGATATTTATTAGAGATTAAAAATATATCTGCGATGTCTTCAACATGCAGTTTAGAAAGGCTGGGTCGCACCTGATTAAGACACCGTTTCTCTGTCCAATGATGACCTCATGGAAGCCATAACTCACACGACTATGACAAATTAATTTCACACAGCGATCACATTCCCTCTCGCCGATTTACAGAAGACAAAAGTTAAAAGCACGAAGGGGTAAATAGGCCATAAAGATGAAGGAAACCTTGTGGTATGAGACGGTTAAACAGGCTTTTAGGGACTTCAGCTGAGTTATGAGTATTTGATCAGACCAGAATCCCTTCATATAGAGTCTACGATCATATCTTCATATCTTATGTAAGTATTAGCTTTCATACACAGGGCTCGAGCACAGATATTTGCAGGTGCCTGTGCTGTCAAAACAGTGTGTGTGTAATGTAAGCTGAGGTAAGAACGGCCCGCAGCGGTGAGCGCATGAGTGTGTGTGTGTGTGTGTGTGTTTTCACTGGGCTCCTGCGGCTTTATACTCTTATTAAACTGTGGGAAACTGCCGTCTCTTCCCAGCCTGCAGCCAGAGAAACATGAGAACACACACACCATGAACAGTAACACGGCTGAAGAGCAGCAGACATGTTCACACACGCCGAAAAGAGGAAGTTCAGACACTTCAAAGAGGATACATAATTAATAACCGAGAGACAAGCGACGACAGACACCAGGAAGAGTGGGTGTGCACAATTTCAATGAACCTAACCTTATTAAACAGGCAGATTTGAGTTCATAGTTCAAACTATTTTTTATTAAATACAGTTGAGGTCAAAAGTTTACATTCCCCTTTCAGTATCTGCAAAATCTCCAAAATAAGAGGGATCATACAAAATGTATGTTATTGTTTATTTAGTACTGACCTGAATAAGATATTTCACATAAAAGATGTTTACATGTAGTCCACAAGAGAAATGTTTAAAGAGTTTAATTTATTCTTAATACTGTGTTGTTACCTAATTGATCCACAGCTGTTTTTTTTTTTTTTTCGTTTAGTGATAGTTGTTCATGTGTCCATTGTTTGTCCTGAACAGTTAAACTGGCCGCTGTTCTTCAGAAAAATCATTCAGGTCCCACAAATTCTTTGGTTTTGAACCCTTTCTAAAATGACTGTATGCTTTTGAGATACATCTTTTCACACTGAGGACAACTGAGGGACTCATATGCAACTATTACATAAGATTCAAATGCTCACTGATGCTCCAGAAGGAAAAACCGTGCAATAAGAGCCGGGGTTGAAAACTTGTTCAATTTGAAGATCAGGGTAAATTTGACTTATTTTGTCTTCTGGAAAACATGTAATCTTCTGAAGAACAGGAAACATCTTCTGTAGCCTCTGAAAAGCAGTTCTACATAAAAAATACATTTGATATTTAGGCAAAATAAGAAAAATGCACACGTCTCTATTCCGTTCAAAAGTTTTCACCCCCCGGCTCTTAATGAATTGTTTATTAACATTATTCCAGTCTGTTTCAGTCTGAAAATGTCCCATCAGAAGTTACATTCGGTTCATGCTGATCCAATGCCAGTTTAGTGATCCCACATCTGAGGTTAATAAATTGTGTGTTTTTTTAGGAGTGCTAGTAATGCCTTACTTGTAAGTAGAATCAAAGTGAACATCTACTCACCTCCTCCCTAAACTTGCTGAAATCTGCAAAGTTTGGATGCTGAACGGCCTTCTGGGAACTCTTCTCTGAGCCAGGGATTACGCTGAAGATCTGAGACATTGAATTAAGACACAAGTTATTATACAACACAGCAACAGAACGGTAAAGTACCAAAACCATTCATTAACCATTGCATGAAACAGACATATACTCTGATTGGATGAGCCATGTTTGAAACCATTGTAAAACAGCTGTTAGAAACTGCACATTAATTACATTCTACATAATTACACCAAAAATAGATCTTTGACCAATCACAAACCAGCATAAGGTCAAGTTGGGGTTTGGAAGATGAAAGCAGGTCAAACAGCTAATGACAAGCTAGAAACCAGCTACCATGATTAAAAACACACATCTCAGGCATCAGCAAACACTCTAAATGATCAGATGCTGCGCGGTTCACCTGTGTAGCTGGTGGTCGTGGAGGGAGAGCTGGAGGAGGAGGCAACCAGCCACTTTTAGCACCTGAGAGAAGAGAAGATATTCAGAAAAATACAAGAAAACCTTCCCAGCCGCTCTAAAACTGCTACCACTAGTAAGGCTGATTACAAATATTCAGCACAACAAGATTAATTAACACAATTCAATACTATAAATGACTTCACATCTGCTATGTACTGCAATAATCATTATTTCTTTTGCTTATTTAGTAAAATATTACAAGTACAGACAATTGAAAAGTAATCACACACACTACGGTAGCTAAATAAATAAATATATATTTGGCTACAGTAGTGTGTGTACACTACACTAACATATACATGTACATATACACTAACGTTCAACATGTTGGGGTTATTTTTATTTATTTATTTTAAACTTTTATTCAGCAAGGTTACATTCTGTGACAGTAAATCAGAAGTAACAGTAAAGATATTTATAATGTTACAACGATTTATATTTCAAATAAATGCATTTCTTTTTAAGTTTACATTCATTAAAGAATCCTTTAAAAATGTGTCACTGTTTCCACAGAAATAATGAAATAATGAATTAGAATATTTCTGAAGGATCACGTGACACTAAAGACTGAAGTAATGATGCTGGAAATTCAGCTTTGCATCACAGGAATAAATACATTATAAAACATATTAAAACAGAAAACAGTTATCTAAAATTGCAATAATTTTTCACAGTATTCCTGTTTTGACTGTATTTTAGATCAAATAAATAAACCCTGTGAGTTTGATGCACTAACAATCAAGCCTAGGCCATTTGTATAATTGTTTGCCTGCCATGAAACTCGCTGAGAATTTCAAGTATGATGCAAATTCAGCAATGGACTCTGTGGTAACAGATTTATGAATAGTTTATTCTTTTAAAAATGTATATGGTTTAGACTAGACTCAGAATGTGTTTATGTGTCTCAAATCCTCACCTATGAATACCACATTTGAACGTTCTCTTAGTAATAATGTCCTTCAAATTAAATTTCTTAACTTGCATGGTTTTTCACAACTGGGACCAGAACTTCATTGGACATCGGACAAGGCACAACAATCAAAAACTCATCTTATCAAAGCTCTTCTCAAAAATGGACATGGTAGCGTATTATTCTTACTTTGTGAACTTGCGGCTTCATACATTTTAAGAATAAACTTTCAATATTTTCTCAGAGAATCCTGTTACTGCATTTGTCAAAGCAGCAGTCAAAGTATCCACAGTTAGCGGTGCTTCACCGTCAAATGTGCCAATACAACTCTAGAACAGCCAATACCGCATTGAAACTCAAATATTTACTTAAATTAAATGAATGCAATACATGTAAGATATTTCAGTGTCTATACTTTGCATTCTCAGCATATGAAAACGTGTAAACGGTTAAATACTCAAGGAATGTTGGGATGGGCGAGAACCTTGACCGCTCTGTTGGAAGAGCTTGTTGAGGTCAAGAGAGGAGGCGCGGGAGTGAGTCTTCTGGGGTCGAGGAGGAGGAGTGGGCGGCTCCTCCACCTTCTTCATGGCATCGTCTATGGAGGTGCTGGAAAACGACCTGTGGGTAAAACACACATACAGACCTCTTTTACACTGTATACCAAGAAAAAAGCACCAGGGTACATTGAGGGATTCAGATGATACTTTGGTTTATAACATTACCAAGCACAATAGTATATACATGGTACTTTAGGTACTTCAAAAAACGCCATGGAACGACCATGGTAAAATCCACAAAAAAACATGGTACTTTTCTGTTGGAAAACTTATATATTGTAGCACAGATAAAGTAACAGATTTTACATTGCAAATCCATGTAAAACAAAAAAATGTATCACTTTTAGGGTGCCACGCTACTAAAAAATGTATCACTTTTAGGGTGCCACGCTGTTGCTATGTGGTTTTTTATTTGTTAAAGTAGAAATCTACAGGATAATTTTTTGTATTATATAATTTTTTTGTATTATTGTACTATTTTTTTTACCACACTCTAAAAAATGCTGGGTTAAATACAACCCAGTGCTGGGTAAATATTGGACAGAACACATGCTGGGTTGTTTTCAATCAACAGTTGGGTTAAATGTTTAACCCAACCTTCTGGGCAGTAACATCCGCTGGGTAAAAACAACCCAATCGCTGGGTTCGTCCATATTTGACCCAGCGCTGGGTTGTTTTTACCCAGCATTTTTTAGAGTGCAGAAGGTAAGTTTTTGACGACACCGAAATGCAGTAGGACAACAAATCACATAATAAGAATATTATTTTTACTACAGTAATAATAATAAAACATTTCTTAATAAATTTACATTTAAATAAACCCTGAATCTTGTAGTCAAATACCTTAGTTAGTCATTCATAAAATACATAAACTACTGTTTAAAAGTTTAAGGTAAGTACATAAGTACAAGTGTTTTTGAAAGAACTGTCTTATGCTCATCAAGGCTGCCTTTATTTGATCAAAATACAGTAAAAACTGTGACATACCATTACAAGAACTGATTAAAAGAACTGCTTCTATTTAAACATATTTGAGTTTTTTTATTTTATTTCTGTGATGCAAAGCTGAATTTTCAGCATCATTACTCCAATCTTCAGTGTCAAGCAATCCTACAGAAATCTTTTATTTTGCTTAAATTCAATTCAATTCAATTCTTACATTTTTGTAAAACCTTTGTGTAGCAGTAGTAACAGTTTAAGAAGGTTTTACCTTGGCCGTGTTCTTAACTTCATGTTTGCATCAAGCTCTTGTGGAGAATCTGTAAAACATTTGTACGTTATTACACAGTTACACAGTAAAAGTATTATTTCTGCAATAACACTGACCAAACTCTAAAGAGAAACCTTATTTATTTCATTTAAAAGCCAAAAGGTATCATACTTCGCTAAGAACACCCCAAAAATGAAACAAGTATTCTTCTTTTATTTACCTGTCATCTACAAGAGAACAAAGTGCAACCTGAAGTTTTAAGCCGGTCCTAAACTGAACTGCTCTCTCTAGCCAAAAGATCCCACTTCTTAACAGAAACACTGAATCGTAACACTAAAACATCAAACACACTCGAGAGCATCGATACTATCCAAACAACAGGCCTTGAACAACTACAGCTGCAGTTAACACCTCAAACGGGCCTCTGTCTCCTATCCCATCATGCACTGGGGCATTGACGAAAACTCAGCATCAACTTTAATTCTCTTTTCTACCAACACTGGGGAAAAAAAGCATTTCATAAGAAACATATTGGAAGCAATGTTGCATTGAAACTGAAGTAATAAAGTGCTGGATTATTTGTGAACGCCCAGGGATCTGGGCACTTTAATAAATATGAGCTGTTATTGGATCAGAGCAGACTTCATGAAATATAAGAACAAAAGGTCAGCACTGTGGCTATAACGGGCTTTGTGTCCACACCCAGAGGCGCTGAGAGGTTTCACTTCATAACATCGCACCCATCATGAGAGAAAATAACAAACTGTCCTCTGCAAGAATGATACACTGGCTTCAACCTGATCTGATGATGACAAGAGCTGATTTGCCAAGAGAGAGCCGTGATTGATCCATTTTTAATTATGATTCATCATATCATGGGTCGCTTTAAAAGAGAATTCACCCGGAAGTGAGAAATTG
Source organism: Gymnocypris eckloni scoliostomus (assembly GCA_027564155.1). NCBI lineage: Eukaryota > Metazoa > Chordata > Actinopteri > Cypriniformes > Cyprinidae > Gymnocypris > Gymnocypris eckloni. The sequence goes on from CM050412.1 coordinate 41,682,935, forward strand.
TGTAATGATTTCTTCATGTTGTGGCAAATACAAATGACTTTCTTCTGTGGGACACAAAAGTAGATGTTTTGCAGACTGTTCATGCTGGCCTTTACAATACAATGGAAATAAATGGGAACACTCTTGGGCACAAAAAAGCACCCAAAATGTAGCTCATATGACTCATGCATTTTGTTGCAAGTCTTCTGAAGTCATATGATGCAAATTTGCATTCATTAATTTAGCAGACTTACAAATAAGGAATATAACAAGCTATAACAGCCCTGTTTCATATGATATTGTTTGGAAAGTATTGATTTTATTGACTGGAGGAAGCATTATTGTCGATTACGGACTCATATTTTGCAATGGTTTAAAGTTAAAACGATTTAATGACAGATTTGACAAACATGCAGCTTTTCAGTTCAGAAGAAATTAATTGATGGATTGGATTATTGTGATGTTTTTATCAGCTGTTTGGACTCATTCTGATGGCACCCATTCACTGCAGAGGATCCATTCACCCAGTGATGCAACGCTAAATTTCTCAAAATCTGCTCCCATGAAGAAACACACTCATATACATCTTGGATGGACTAAGAGTAAGTACATTTTCAGCAAATTCAATTTTACGTTTTACGTTTAGGCAATACGTTGAAGTAACCTTGGAGTTGTGATTGATGATAAGCTGAATTTCTCAGACCACATTACTAAAACTGCCCGGTCCTGTAGATTTGCATTATATAATATTAAGAAGATCTTTCTCTGGGAACATGCAACACAACTCCTCGTTCAGGCTCTTGTTCTGTCCAGACTTGACTATTGCAATGCTCTCTTGGCAGGTCTTCCAGCCAGTTCCATCAAACCTCTACAATTAATCCAAAAGCGCTGCTGCAAGATTAATCTTTAATGAGCGAAAAGAAGCATGCGTCACACCTCTGTTCATCAATTTGCACTGGCTACCAATAGCTGCTCGCATTAAATTCAAGACATTAATGTTTGCCTACAGAAACCACCTCTGGCTCTGCACCCTTTACCTAAATTCATTACTTCAGACTTATATGCCCTCTAGAAGCTTGTGCGTTCTGCAAGTGAACGCGACGCATTACTGTACCATCCCAAAGAGACACAAAATCCCTTTCACAGACTTTTCATTAACTGTTCCCATCTGGTGGAATGACCTGCCCAACTCAATCCTTACCCATCTTCAAGAAACGGCTAAAACACATCTCTTCCATCTTTATTTGACCCTCTAACTCTAGCACTCTCTATTCTAATTTATTTTATCTAATTTGTCTTCTTTTTATTATTTAAAAAAACACACACACATTTGACCCTCTATCAATTGCATATTTATTCTCTAACTGCTAGCTTTTCTTGTAAAACTAACACTAGGTTTCTTTTTTCTATATTCTATATAGTCGTTTTCTTAAAAAAAAACAATCTTCCTATGTGTACTGCGTTAGGCTAACCAGGACTTGTAATAGCACTTGCATGTTGTTGATCTTTTGTTGGTTTTGATTGCTTCTATAATGTCCTCATTTGTAAATCGCTTTGGATAAAAGCATCTGAATAGAAATATTAATACATCCCTAAAAACTAAAAAACTTTAAAAAGCAAATTTAAAATATTAATAAATACTAAAATAATATATACATGATACTAAAATAACACATGTAATACACTAAATCATTCTTATTTATTTGTTTGTTTGTATTGCTGGATTGGCTTTTCCTGCAGGTCTATAATTATCTATCAGACTGAACTCTGCTGGCAGAAATACAAGTGTACAATAAGAGCAATATTGAAATAACAATATCAATAAGTTTAGATTACATTTGGAATAATGGAAGAGTAGCCCCAAAAATATTTGTGCACTGCTGGAGGTATTAAAGAAATTTAAGAAACCATCTAAATGTCACCACACTGGATAAAAAAAAATCTAATTTGTAATTTGCAATTTCATGTATTCAAAATACTGTGTAATGTTAGTTACAAGAGACACAAAAAACAATGTTTCTGGTGTGATTGATTTTAAACCTGATACAGCATATCTTCATTCAATTCAATTCAAGATTATTTGTATAGCGCTTTTTACGATACAATCGTTGCAAAGCAACTTAAGGAAATTAAGTTTCTAAAATAAAAAATCTTCATGTGCTATAAGAAAATAAATGATCTCGAGCTTCAGAGGCACAAAAGATTTTCTGCAAATAACAAACGTTGGTCTGTTTTGGCATAAAACTACCTTATTGCAATATACCTGAAATCTAGTGCACATGGGCTACTTTCATGAGACTTTTATAGTGCACTTTTGTCATTTTCACATCTCTCTCTGTGTTACACAAATGAAAAGTCATACATGTTGAACAAAACGAGAGTGAATAAATGACCACAGAATTTTCATTGTTTCCTGAACACAGACGGTTAAGCACAGGTAAATTAGAGGCTTTGGTTGATTTGGTGTGGGTCAGGGGCGTGTGCGCGGCCCGCTGCGCCTGAGGACAGTGACTCACCTGGTTTTAAAGTGCTGACACGCTGTATTGGCTTTTCGTGCGGGTCTGGAATTCTCTTTGGGCTGAATTCTGCTGACACAGCAATAAAACACACACTAAGAAGAGCGAAATAAGACCGTATACATAACAATATCAATGCGTTTACAGGTTTTCCCTCTTAAATGTGGAAGAGTGGCCCCAAAACATTAAGACTTAAGACTCTGAAAAAATTGAGGAAAAATATCTATCATTGCATTAAATAATAAAATATAAAAGCATGTGCGGTTCATTTTAAAGCACAAACATGCTCACTCAAAAAAAAAAGAAGATAATCACTTAATATAAGTTTGCCACTTAATACTTAATGCAATGAAATTTACATAATATACCAAATATTAAATGTCTTAGTTTTGTATTGATTGTCCAAATACTTTTTGGTCCACTGTATAAATACATTAGATATATATTTTTCCTTTAATCATGTTTATGCTTATTGACGTCTGTCTCTAAAGTCATTACCCGGTTTCCTGCTTTCATCTCTCACATCCTGTTTAGCGGTCACACCTGGTCTAGAGGTCATCTGCAGGTCAACAGAACCCATTTCCTGTTTGGGAAAATGAAAAGCCAGCATAAAATTACTGATATGAGGACATTTAGAGGTTTACTCAGATATATGGGCTGGACTAGATGGATTTTGGCTTATTGAGATCTCATTTGAGACTCATTAGCACCCTCTGCCATCAGACAAACAGATATTCTCAGAAAGAGAGCTATCTTTCTTCAGTGTGTGTGTGTGTGTGTAAAATATTTTACTTATTCAATTTAATTTTTTTTACAACCAGAGATCAAACATCTTCGATAGCAAAATCAGAATGAATGAACGAATAAATAAATAAATTGCAATAAACCAATTATGTTATTGTTAACTAAAACAACAATTTTTTTAAAGCTGCTTTTTTTGTTTGTTAAGTGACAAATGGAATCAAATAAAATTTAAATATTAAATCAAATTGTAAAAAAATATATATTTCAGTTGCAACTAACTGAAATTAATGTTTAAGTTGAACTACTAAAATAAAAATAAAAAATATAAACAGAAACAATACATCTAAATAGCAATATATATATATATATATATATATATATATATATATATAAATATTAAAATAATATTAAAAAATATAAATATATCACTACAATAATCTAAATAATTTGTATTTATTTATTTAACCATTTATTCATTTATTTTCAACCATCACTCTGCAACTATTCGTGTTATTTGTTTTGATGCTTTGGCAATATAGTGTGCAGATCATTATGTCAGTAAAGCATATTAATATTGAAAATCGAAAGGGAGAGAGAATAAGTGAGACAAAAAGGACAGAACATAATGAACAGAATATTGAGATCTTATCATAAATGTTAAATTAAGGTCTTCTTACGAGCTGACTGGCTCCAGGCATCATATTGTCATCAAAAACAATAAGCGGTTCAGTCGCCTGTAATACAAACCCATTTGGAGTTTAGTTCAAACCTGTCAATCTGAACCTTCTCATAATTGCAGAACATGATACTGAATAAGAAAGACTAGACATTAAATACTTCAGGTGTAAATACTGTAGGTGTTTTGTGAGGTTTAGATCTCATACCTCAGAGGGTGGTGCTGTAACCACAGCTGGTTCCACAAAGCCGGGTCTCAGCGTGGGGGGGAGCGTTTCAGGAAGAGGGTAACTATTTTTCCGGGCCACGATCAGATGAAAGGCAGTGCAGAACTCTGGGAAAGTGAGAGCACCGTCCTTGTCGACGTCGCTCAGCTCCCTGAAGGACATCAAACAAGATTGTTTGGATACAAAGAGACAGTTTACTGTATGTTCACTAAGAGGAACTGAGGCGTTATGTTCACCATATATGAGACAGCTCTGGAATCGGAAGCTTCGACTTGGTGAAGAAGTTTTTTGCAACAGTTCCTGAAAGCATAAGCAATGCAAACTTCAAAAGTGTCCACATGAAGTGATAAATCTAACAGTATGAGATGATCTCAGACAGATCTCTATTACCCATGATGAGAGCGTTGAGGTCAGGCTGGAGACTCCTGAACTGGTTGGTGTAGTATTCCCGCTGCTCCTCTGTGATCCTCCAGGGGTCGTCTGAGTAATCGACCTCCGCTCGCTCCACCAGCCGCTCCACAGACGCAACCTGAATCAGAAAAATAACTGTCTGAGGAGACCTGCAGTGAAAATAATTTCATATGCCTTTCATTGATGTCAAGGAAGCAGCAGGCTCTTGTTGATCAGTCAATAATGGAAAAAGACCTTCTGAATGCTTTTTATTCAAATAAATAGAAGTTGGACAGTACTTTTCAAAAGCCATGCGCATTAAAATATTTCTGAAATATCATCTATGAAACTTGCCTTCAATACATATATATATATATATATATATATATATAAAAATACTTTTTCTCAGCATTAAACTTAATAAAAAATATTAAACTTAATACACAACCATAGGTAAGCCTTTTGGGTTTATTCTACTAAGAGAAATAATCAGTAAATTCCAGATTTAAATATATTAAAATATCTAAACTAAACACATTATGCAGAATATATATATGTATATTAGTGCTGTCAATCGTTTAACTAATTAATCTAAAATTTCTTAAATGAACTGTGATTAATCACGATTAATCCCACCTAACATTAAAATGTTTAAATATACTTTATATTGCAATACACACACACACACACACACACACACACATACACACACCCACATACATATACAGTGTGTATATATATATATATATATATATCAAAAGTTGAATTTCCTGTGAATCTAAATATATATATCTCGAAAAAATAAACACTACCGCACACTATTGTAGCTTGAAACACAATATAATTAATATCTGTTATTCAATATACTGTATTACTATTAATGTGTCAGCCATGAGATCTTCACCAAGCATTGTGAAATTAGGAAATGCTTGACAAAGGTTACAAGATACTGTATTAAAAATACACTTTTAAAAAGGAATGTCATGACCTAAATCCTGATTTAGAGCCCTGATGTGTTTCCTCACCCAGAAACACAGATTTCTATTTGATCGTCCAATCAGATGCAAAAACAAGGAGATGTGAGGAAATGCTCACGCGTGTGATGACAGGCTGCTCCGACTGCAGTTTGAGAGAATAATGACTGGGAGAGGAGTTTTCCTGAGGAACGCTGGGACGACCCGGCGCTTTACCATCATACGCTGTGAATGACAATGAGAGAGAGAGTGAACATTTCAAGGTGAAGACAGACAAAATGGCGTTTCATTAATTCCCAGCACTGTAAATGACACACTGATGCAGATGACAGAGCAAAGCGGCATTAAACACTATCAGCAGATGCTTGTGAGATTAAAGACACTTTCAGACTCAACTAAAACCGAAGAAGATTAAAAGTTTTCAGCTTAGACTTAATGGAATAATAAATGTAAAATACTGAACGAGCATCAATTATTCAGGTCAGTGATGGCAATGATCTTTGACATAACTGCAATCTGAAAGAATAAAAGAGGCCTGGCTGGGTTTGATCTCATGAGCGTTCTTTACATCTGAAGCCCTTCCAGAGCGTCATATTAACGGTCCCTGCTGACTAATGAAGAAAGCCGTGCCGCAGTCAATAACACTGACGTTTCTCTGCTCACGGCCGGAGTTAACTATGAGATAAAAGCTCTTTCACAATGCTGAATATCAGCACAGTATACATTCACTGAGTTCATCCCTCGCTGGGAGAATCTAAACTTACTGTTCACAACCACTGGCTTTAGTTGAGATTAATAAATATTTGTTGTGGATGGATGGATGGATGGAGTGATGGATGGATGGGTGGATGGATGGATGGATGGATGGGTGGATGGATGGATGGATGGGTGGATGGATGGATGGGTGGATGGATGGATGGGTGGGTGGATGGATGGATGGATGGATGGATGGATGGATGGATGGATGGATGGATGGATGGATGGATGGATGGGTGGGTGGGTGGGTGGATGGATGGATGGGTGGATGGGTGGATGGATGGATGGATGGATGGATGGGTGGATGGATGGATGGGTGGATGGATGGATGGGTGGGTGGATGGATGGATGGATGAATGGACCTGGATGGGTGGATGGATGGATGGGTGGGATCTGGATGGACCTGGATGGATGGATGGATGGATATGGATGGATCTGGTGGATGGATGGATGGATGGATGGGATGGATGGATGGATGATGGGTGGATGGATGGATCTGGGTGGATGGATGGGTGGGTGGATGGATGGATGGGTGGGTGGATGGGTGGATGGGTGGGTGGATGGATGGGTGGATGGATGGATGGATGGATGGGTGGATGGGTGGATGGATGGGTGGATGGATGGGTGGATGGATGGATAAAAAGATAGATTTGTATATGTATAATCCTGGACCACAAAACCAGTGATTTATATATAATCTGAAAGCTGGACAAATAATATATTGATTGATGTATGTTTTGTTGGGATCGGGCAATATTTGGTTGAGATAAAACTATTTTGAAAATCTGGAATCTGAGGATGCAAAAAATCTAAATACTGAGAAAATCGCCTTTAAAGTTGTCCAAATGAAGTTCTTAGCAATACATATTACTAATAAAAAATTAAGTTTTTAAATATTTACAGTAGGAAATTTACAAAATATCTTCATGGAACATGATCTTTTTCTTTACATTTACATTTATGCATTTAGCAGAGGCTTTTATCCAAAGCTTTTATTCAGGCTATCATTTTTTTTCTTTATCGGTATGTGGATTTTTCTTAATGTCCTGATGATTTTTGGCATAAAAGGAAAATCAACAATTTTGACCCATACAATGTCATTTTGGCTATTGCTATAAATATACCCCAGCGACTTAAGACTGGTTTTGTGGTCCAGGGTCACATTATGTAAAATGTACACACAGTTAATCTCTGAGTTTGTCCTCATGCACTGCCTCCTACTGTACTGGAGGTGGTGCTATTGTATCTTTGAAAATACAGTCTTCATAGCAGTCTGCATGCTGTATTTCATGAATTTATAATCTTGCATATACTCAAAATATTTCGCATTTTTACTTAATTTATATTAGATTTTAACAGCCAACCTTGATGTGTACAAGAAGCAGTATTTCTGCTTTCTGACAAGTGCATAATAAAGTAAGTTGAAGTGCATAATAGCTTCACACATCAGCTTCTTTTGACATTTCAGTGCAAAGTGCCAGGGGGCCCTGGCCATAGGAGAGCAGCAATTAGCCAACTGCTTTCTGAGGGCAGACAGCAGCTCAAGGCTGAACACTCACACACACACACTCACACACACACACACACACACACACACACACACACACACACACACACACACACACACACACACACACACACACACACACACTCACAGCTGTCTGACAACATAGAGGTATCGAGCGACGTCTACGCTCACAGTGTGTGAAACACAGCGGCTGTGTGATGTGTTCTTGCATTATCTAATAGCAGCATGACTGCATGTGTGAATGTGGAAATATCTCCTTTCACATTCCCAGGAATAGCTGAAAAAATAATAATAATTCTGGATCTTGCTGAAATAAAAACTCCTTGATGCATCACTTAAGAAGAGGTTTCATCTTCTGTTTTAATTATTTGAATATTTACTATGCAAATGATCATCTAAGTCCAAATATTTATTCTCCACAAGGCAAAATGATCTAAAAAAACACTGCAACTCTCTATAGGTACAGTCCAGTATATGATTGAGTCAATAAAGTCTATTTCCATTGGATAAAACACTGCATTTAATAAAATAAATGAATAAATACAAACATTTAAAAATATATAATTGTGCAGTTAATAATAATAATAATAATTAATTACATATATATATAGTGCTTTTCTACTGGTTCGTCTGGCCGGAGGGGAACTGCCCCCCCGACTGAGCCTGGTTTCTCCCAAGGTTTTTTCTCCATTCTGTCACAGATGGAGTTTTCGTTCCTTGCCGCTGTCGCCTCTGGCTTGCTCAGTTGGGGACACTTCATTTCCAGCAAAATCATCGACTTGATTGCACAGATATTATTTAAACTGAACTGAGCTGAACGATGCCATTACTAAATTCAATAATGAAATGCCTTCAGCTGAAAATTGAGTGTTTAATCTTGTCATTTTACAATTTTGACACAATTTTCCTATTTTGATATTGTGCAGTGCTTTGTTACAATTTGTATTGTTAAAAGCGCTATATAAATAAAGGTGACTTGACTTTTCTAGGCACTCAAAGCGCTTTACATACAAGGGGGGGGGATCTCCCATCCACCACCAGCATGCAGCATACACCTAGATTGTTAGCATAGCAAATTAAAGCTATTTAAAATATAAAATTAATTATTCAATTTTCATTTAAGATTAACTTTTAAAATGGAGGAGCATTTGGTGTCAAATGCTATCCATTCACTCAAACTTTATTATATTTTCCAATTAAATCATATATAGCAATTAGTGTTCAAAAGTTTTGGGGTTTTAATTTTTTACATGTTTAAAAAAAAGTTGTCTCTTCTGCTCACCAAGGCTGCATTTATTTGATTGAAAATACAATAAAGAACAGTAATAATGTGAAATATATTCACAATTTAAAATAACAGTTTTCTATTTGAATATAGTTATTCCTGTTAGGCCTGTTATTCCTAATACTCCAGTCTTCAGAGTCACATGATCCTTCAGAAATCATTGTTGATTTACTGCTTCATATTTTGTGGAAAAGACAACTATCATGTGCATTTAAAATGTGCATTCATTACTAATACAAAATAAATTAATACTTTTAATTACTTAGCAAGGATGCATTAACTGGAAAAGTGAAGCTTTAGGTTGATTTGTCTGATGTCTCTGAATACAGAATGACTGACAGACTCTCACCCAATAGCGTGTCTGTTCCGTTTCTCTGTGCACCATATGGATAGCTGCGATAGGCTGATGGTGAGCGGGGCGGGGAGATGCCGACTGACCGCAGTGGAGACCACGCCTCCTGTCAGATACACGTGTGAAACACATTCATTATAATCATTATTAATTACAGGAAACGTATCAAGCTACTGCTGCATGCCATCACCGATAACCCGACCTGTTTGTCCATGCTGGTGTCAGGGTGTCTGAGGACAGGTCTGTCTGCAGGGGGACGAGGGGCGGAGCCTGTAAGCGAGCCCAGGATGTGAGGCTGACTCTCATTGGTCGAGGGGTGATTGGGGTAACGCATCTCAAGCTCGTTCGTTATCCCGACGAACACTGGGAGAGGGAGTTCTGTAGAGAAGGGTAAATGACAGTATGTTCATAACAGCGTGCACTCCAACAGCTTAATGACTTATATTTTTACATCTTATTAAATTAGGATACAACTTTTACACAAAAATTAAAATTTTATTTCAGTGATTTTTTTATGATCAACATTTTCAGAATTTTGTGGAAAATTTGCTGTTATTTTTATAATTCTGATACCACATTTACCATATTATGTTTGGCACTAGATGTATAATAATCATACATGACGGGAAAAAACAAACAGCATAAAGCTTGTTTATTTTTCTGTCTTATCAAATTCTCACACACAACTTTTCATCACAATATTAATGAATAATTATAGTGCTGTAAAACGATTAATCACAATTAATCAAATACAAAATAAAAGTTTTTGTTTACATAATATGTGTGTATACTGTGTATATGTATTATATATATAAATAAATACAAACACATGCATGTGTATATATATACATAATATAAGAATATAAATGTAATGATATACATATATAAATGTAAATACAAATATTTACATTTTTACCAAATATAAATTATATAAATGCAAATATTTTCAAAATGTATGCTGTACATGCTGTGGATATTTATAAATAAATAATAAATAAACAGTACACATACATATATAATGCAAACAAAAACTTTTATTTTAGATGCGATTAATAACAATTAATCATTTGACAGAACTAATAATTAATACAAATAAATACATATCAAATTAATTAATAAAAAAGCAAATAAAAAAGTAATAATAATGGGAATTAAACTTGTGATTTTTAATCAAAATGACTGATTTTGTTACACACTAAATGTAAAATAGATTGTGGGTTAAATAGCAAATTATGCAAGATAATTTTGTTTCACAACCAGAATTGCAAAAAAACAGAGGGATTGATTAAAACAGGCTTAAGCACAACAGCTTGATAAGCTGGTTGAGCAAGAGCTAAACGTTGCACAAAAACAGGAGCAGGACTGAGAAGCGCTGATCTAGATGATCTTCTTTATACAGTAAACATAACCTAGCCAATCATCTCTCAAAGGAACCTTTGAGGTCATCTTGATAAATCTGTCTTTTTGGTCCACAAACACAATCTTTATCCTGGTCTTTCCACAGTAAAAGGAGCAGATAGTGACATTCGTGGGTTAAACAGAAGCTGACGTGAGTTTATCTGAGCTCCTCTCTTCGCTGTGAGGGTCTCACAGACCCACGGCTTCTTGAGGGACAGTCTGTACCAGGATTAAAGACTAATCCAGGCTCCGTTTGACACACTTCAGCCGGCAGGAGCTGTGCGGAGCTCTGAATTAGCCGGTGGAGTTACTAAGGTGTTAACAGGAAACAATGGTGCTAAAATTATTTGCTTATTTAACAAATAATATGCATAACTACTCATTTTTTGTTACATGAGCAATATGTTACCAAAAATGCAAAGAAGCCTTTAGGTTGAAAAACAACATTATTTTATAAATATCTACTTTTTATGAATAATACAAATATTAATTTAATTTTTACTCTAATAATAATTAAATACTCATTAAAAAATACAATAAATAAAGATAATACAAATATTACTATTATTAATAATGCTTTATTTTATGGGATTTATTTAGCAGAAATAATGAATAATCAGTTATGCATTAATAAATAGCAAATCTAATAGATTTTATTAAAAACAACATTAAAATAAATAATATAACAATGGTCATCATAAAATAGTCAGAATACATATTATGTTTTTATTTTAACTGACTTCTTATGCAGAAATAACTAATAATCGACTATGCAGATGCAATTTATAAATAATTACTTTTACAAACAGTAAGAAATAATATGAGTTAACCATATTTAAATAAATAATTTAACAGCAACAACAAAAATAATAATTATTGTAATAATAATGTATATTTTGTTATCTCCTTTTTTGCAAGAAATTCTAAACAATAATTGATTATGGATATTGGTTATTGGACCTGCCTCTATATCGGTCATTTAAAAAAAACACCAACTGATCTCTATTTTGTATTTATACTTAAATTGGAGTTTATTGACTGATTTAGTTTTATTGATTTGTTTTGCAAGACCCACTAATACTGCAATACATTTGAGTTTATTTGGTGGATTCTAAAGTAAACTTAAATAAAGATGAATTAATAACAAATTAATAACTGAGAAAATAATATCACAATCTTAAGCTTTCAAATGATATATATCTTATGAGGTTTCATTCATAATTGTGTCAGTAAAAACAGAACTGTAACGCCACAGAGGAAAAACTTCTACTGCTTGAATACAGATTTAAAGGGCAAGACCATAAAGCGTTTGTGGTTCAGTTCAGTCACACAGCTCATTCTCAGCGAGTTTTGGCTCAGCGTGTGGCGCTCTCTCCGCGCAGCACGGCCTCTGTGTGTTATCCCTCTTTAGCGCAAATCCAAGCACGCTAGGACAAATCCCTGATCCTGTTTGCTTCTCTGAGGACTTACCGCCTGCGACGCTCTCCAGACGTACCGGCAAACCCGCCTGCGCCGCGGCCATCAGCTTCAGAGCCACGTACAACTGTCCACAGCCGAAATAGCCAAGCCGCTTAGCACCGCACACTTCTGTTACCTGTTACGAAGAGACAGAGAGATGTATTAATCAATGGCCACATAGAGACTTTCAATTCACAGAATGTATATTAGTTAAGCAAATTAAGCTGCAATATTTCAAAGGCGATCGTTAAAGTGAAGTGGAATTTGTGGATTCTTTCTTAATTGGTGAAATTGCCAATATGGGAAAATGAAAAGATAATAGCTAAATCCTCATTATTGGCCGCAGTGGAAAGAATAGCCGGGCTGAAGATAAACCGCTCTCTGAAGAACAAGCTGAATTTCACTTTTATCTGCACTTCTGTAATTGAAAACTGGCATTGTAATGGCAGCGGCGGGCACAGATAAGAAAGCGAGTGTCCTGCGGGAAGTGTTAAACTACAAACACAGACCTTCAGATTAACTTCAGACGGACGCAGATGTTAAAATCATCTACTCCTGCTGGAATCACACGTGGGTTTATGATGGGCTTAACCTCTCGAAAACCTTCAACAGACCAGCTGAACTACCTCAATCTGGCTTAAGATGTCTTTTAAGGAGAGTTGATAGATAATTTGAGAAGCAAACACGTCAAAACAATGTAAAATAACAATTTATGTTTGCATAATATTATGTAAACTGTTGAAAAGTATGAAGTCTGTATTTTTTTTTTAAATATTAATAATTGTATTCATAATATATTGATCAGAAGCGACAGTAAAGCCATTTATAATGTTACAAAATATTTATGTTTTAAAAGTATCTGTTCTTTTGAACCTTTTGTTCATGAAAGATGAAAGATAATAATTAGTTTAGTACCAAATCAGCATATTAGAATGATTTCTGAAGTTCATGTGACACTGAAGACTGGAGTAATGATGCAGAAAATTCAGCTTTGATCACATAAATAAATTACATTTCAAAATAGATTCAAATAGAAAACAGCTACTTTAAATTGTAATAATATTTCACAATATTACAGTTTTACTGTATTTTTTTATCCAATAAATGCAGCCTTAGTGAGCAAAAGAGACTTCTTTAAAACATCACAAATCATACAGACCAGAAACATTGTATTTCTGAGTTAAACAAGATATTAAAATAGAAAAAGTAAGAGCAAGTCTTGATTTTACGCATTCGAATTTGACCGAATGATGAAAAGCTGCAAAATAAAAGTGCCTGATGATGTCAGCAGAAAATGAAAGCTGTTTTAAAGGTGGAGTAAATTTGTACACATCGATTTATGATTACAAACTTATTGGAATAATATTCAACAACTGATTTTAAACAACAGCACAAATATGCGTCAACTTTAATTCCTGTGAATTTCAAAACTTTAATACAAACTCTGAACCCAAGTCTAAATCACGTCTGTATCACTGTCCTGTAGTACTGTGACATATAAACTATGATTTCCTCCTGGGAAAAAGCACACAGTGGCACTAGAGTCATTGTTATATCACTCCACACTGCTGAAATCCATCCTTCCGTGCAGACATAATCAATAGAGTTCAGCTCTGGGATTCATAGTAAACATCTTCTCACACACACAGGAAAAGATCTGTGTGCTTTAAATAGCAGCACATTGTGTTGTGTGCTGTTAAATATAACAAAAGCCTGCGTGGAGCCAAACTCCTTTCCTTACTGAATAACCAACTTCTCTTCAAGCAAAAGTTTGACTTCCAGATTCTACAGAAAAGCATAACTGCACAAATATTCAACTGCTAATAGAGAAAACATTTAAATGTGTCAATGCAAGTAAGGTCATGATTGTTCTTGAAACTCGAATCTCACCGGCAGCGTTCCCTTTGCATTTCCAAACACTATCTGAAGACCTTCTCAAGCATTGACTCAGCGTTCCTGTTCCACGAGGTGTGATGGGATTATTGATCGTGTTCTCCTCAGATCTCTGCCGTGCTGATGATGGTTCATTACTCAACGCTGCGCTGAAGGTGAACTTTAGACAAAAATGACTCAAACTGAAAACCTACTGCAATATTCTTATTTAATCAATCACAGGGCTCTGGCAGATCAGGCTTTAGATGGATATTCAAAACAAAGTCATACTCATTTCTAAAGGAAGCTGAGACATTATGACCTCCATTTGGAGCGGCAGTTAATACACAGATCCGTAGTGTACTGAAAAACTAGGCAATTTCGCATTCATAATCGAATGTGATTCTTCTGCGATTATGAACGCAATATTGCCTATCTTGTCAGTGAACTACGGCTCTGTGTATTAACTGCCGCTCCATCTGAAAACAGGTGATGGAGATTTACCACCAATCACGGAACAGGCTTTACTGATGAGATGCGCATGTTAATCGCATGCGATTAATTGCACAGCTTTAATATATATATACACACTCACTGGCCACTTTATTAGGTACACATGCTAGTACCGGGTTGGACCCCCTTTTGCCTTCAGAACTTCCTTAATTCTTCGTGGCATAGATTCAACAAGGTGTTAGAAACATTCCTCAGAGATTTTGGTCCATATTGTCATGATAGCATCACGCAGTTTCTGCAGATTTGTCGGCTGCACATCCATGATGTGAATCTCCCGTTCCACCACATCCCAAAGGTGCTCTATTGGATTGAGATCTGGTGACTGTGGAGGCCATTTGAGTAAAGTGAACTCATTGTCATGTTCAAGAAACCAGTCTGAGATGATTTGAGCTTTGTGACATGGTGCATTATCCTGCTGGAAGTACATCAGAAGATGAGTACACTGTAGTCATAAAGGGATGGACATGGTCAGCAACAATACTCAGGTAGACTGTGGTGTTTAAACAATGCTCAATTGGTACTAAGAGGCCCAAAGTGTGCCAAGAAAATATCCCCCACACCATTACACCACCACAACCAGCCTGAACCATTGAGACAAGGCAGGATGGATCCATGCTTTCATGTTCTTCACACCAAATTATGACCCTATCATCTGAATGCAGCAGAAATCAAGACTCGTCTGATCAGGGAACGTTTTTACAATCTTCTATTGTCCAATTTTGATGAGTCTGTGTGAATTGTATCCTCCGTTTCCTGTTCTTATCTGACAGGAGCGGCACCCGGTGTGGTCTTCTGCTGCTGGAGCCCATCTGCTTCAGGGTTCGACGTGTTGTGTGTTCAGAGATGGTATTCTGCATATCTTGGTTGTAATGAGTGGTTATTTGAGTTACTGTTGTCTTTTTATCATCTCTAACCAGTCTGCCCATTCTTCTCTGACCTCAACAAGCCATTTTCTTCCACACAACTGCCGCTCACTGGATATTTTCTCTTTTTCGGACCGTTCTCTGTAAACTCTAGAGATGGTTGTGCGTGAAAATCTCAGTAGATCAGCAGTTTTTGAAATACTCAGACCAGCCCGTCTGGCACCAACAACCATTCCTCGTTCAAAGTCTCTTAAATCCTTTCTTCCCCGTTCTGATGCTCGGCTTGAACTTCAAGTCGTCTTCACCACATCTAGATGCCTAAATGCATTGAGTTGCTGCCATGTGATTGGCTGATAATCTATTTGTGTTACCAAGCAATTTAACAGGTGTATCTAATAAAGTGGCCGGAGAGTGTATATTATTAATATATATAAATCATTCCCCACTATGAAAATATAAATTGAAAAACATACATTAAAAAATTCACAAATATAGAAATGTATAAATAAATAGAAAAAATTGACTATATATATATATATACAATAAAATTAGTAAATCAAAACCTGCTACATTCAATAAGCACAGCAAACTTAGATTAAATATTACTCTATACTGATATTATTGTAGGACCCCTACCTATTTATGGACAAAATAATGCTTTGGTAATAAGCAAACCATATCCCATTGTATAATTATGTGGACAAACTGCAGGGGATTCTGGAATATGTTTATGTCCTGGCCTTCATATTGAACTAGAGGATTACATGAATTTATTTCGAAAAATACTCTGATTCTAAGAAATGTTATCATATCTTCAGCTACACATGAAGTGATAGTACACATTTTGGTGGATTTGGATGTTAAGTTGTATCATGTGTGTAGAACAAGCGCTTTGATGCTGTGATGAAGAGCAGCTCTGTGCTTCCAGACACTGAAGTCAGCTGTTACTGTGACTGATGGAAATAACAATGACTTCTGACAAGAGCCTCACGCGCTCTGAGCATGACCCAACTCCTCGTCTCGAGTTCAAGTGTGTGTGTGTGTGTGTGTGTGTGTGTGTGTGTGTGTGTGTGTGTGTGTGTGTGTGTGTGTGTGTGTGTGTGTGTGTGTGTGTGTGTGTGTGTGTGTGCGGCTTAAACTCGGTTCAATCATCTGACGGTTAGTTTTACTTAATCCTGACCTGCATTTGCCTGATCCACACAGGGCACATATAATCTTACTCTACACATGTACATGTCGGGGGGAGGATAATAAAATCGGTTAGAAACCTCCCCATGACAGCTTATGGGATGCTGGGATACAGAAGGTCAGCTGACTGCAGTTCCTCTCAGGTCTCAGTGCTCCTGCTTTCTTAAAACATGTGCCCTCTGACAGGACATGATTGTATCCGAAAGGCAAAAGAGATATTTATAGAGAATAGTATACAAATGAAAAAAGATGCAATTACTAATTACTGCAAATGTGAAATGAGGATAAATTTCTTCTGGTTTTGTCCTCGCAAAAGATTCAGTCAACATGCTGAAATCTATGGAAGCACGTTTCCACTGTGGGATAAAAAATGAAATAATAATAATAATTGCAACTTTTATTTATGATTTTATTTCTGTTTGGTATATTTTGTTTCATTCCTTTATTTTAATATGTATATCTTGCAATTATGAGGTTAAACCTTGCAATTCTGACCTTTTTTCCTCATAATTCTGAGTTTATATCACAATTCAGACCATTTTTTTTCAGTGAGTTTATAAACTGCAATTCAATTTTTTTCTGGAAAGAAAATTCTAAGAATTGCAAGAATTGTGAGAATAAAATGTTCAATTCAATTTTCTTTTTTTATTCTGTGGTGGAAATGGGCTTCCATAGAAATCCTCTAAAAAATATTTTAGACAAGAAAAACTTACCTGAGAAGAAACATTTAGATAGACATTAAGAAAATGATATATACAATTATATCTATAATTAGTTGGTCTAATGGCAGATTTTTATTTTTGGTTTTTGGTCATAAACTATAAAATACACAAATGTTTACATAGTAAAAAACAATAAATTATTTAAAATAAATCAAAACTTAAAGCAGCTCTTTTAAGACTATGTAAATGCTGTTTACAACGATGCTGATTTATATTCAGCTGATCATAACTCAATTGTAAATTAACCTTGAGCTTCTGCAAAAACACCACTTAATAAATAATTAATAATAATAATAATAAACTTAATGAATAAAACATATTATAAATTATTACTTTAATAAAATATTTTATTATATCATTGTAATTTATTATAAAAATGATCAAAACATCAGCTGCTTTTTCAATCATCTATGAATGCTATTTCAACTAAATAAATTCCTTCTTAGCATAATCTATAGACAAAGCATTGATTAAATAAATCTGTGTGGACAGGAAGCTGCATTAAATCCCTTCCTGTACAACCGGATCAAACACAGCTCATGTACCGTCTGTTTCCTCCATCTGGAGTCGGAATGGGATTTCACAGTGTCACAACACAAACGTGCAGGTGCCAAAACAGTTTTTATGCCCCTGGCAACGGACATCACTTCACATGACACACCCCGTAAAATTATTATTTCTGCCGCTTAATGGTGTTTATTATGTTAGCCTGTTAAATAAAGCTCCAGTGTGTAACTCATGCAACAGCAGCCAGTGTTGTGAACATTCAGAACTGAAATGAAAATGTCTTTTAAATTCTAAATCAATCTCTGAATTTAAACTGACTGAATTGTGCATTGAATTTATATAGTAACTGTAAAAATGTATTATATTCTAAAATAATGATTGATAATACATGTTAATCATTAAGTTGAATAACAATTATAATGATTAAATTAGTATTATTAGTTATTTATATAGTGCTTTTACATAAGCACAGTTGTTCATTTAAAAATAAATCACGATCAATGCATTATAAACTATTATGAACAGCATTTGAATTCAGATACAACTGCTATTCAAAATCAAATCTGAATAAATCATGAGTTTGGATACATTTACATTTATTAATCTCAGAATTTTTGTTCAAAGAAACTTACAAATACAGAAGTTCACAAGAAATTAGCCAGAACGTTTGAACCGTTCAAGACAAACTGATGCCCCAGGGGATTGTGGGAAGCAGCACTTGATCTACTAGACGACAGTGACAGCGGTTGTTGAACAGGTTGGTCTGGTCTGGAGACGGATGATTGCATTTGAGGAAGGAATTGTGTGTGCGTTTGTGTTATGGGGATTTCAGACGCTGTGCTGAAGTGAAGGACATCTCAGGCAGAAAGCACATCGCAACAGTTTACAGACATAAAAAACATATTTAAGCATTACTACAACTACACCTACTGTCACAAAACGGTTCCTGGTGAGTGAAAAATGCATTCTATAGCTATATTAGAAAAATATTTAATTATAGCACAAGCTAACACTCTCCATGAACAGACAGATGGAGACTTAAAACTGCTGCAAATCCCACAACAGAGTTATTCTGCTGTTAGCAAGACGCAAAATCTACAAGACACCTGTGCTGTCAGTCATTTACATGAAGAGCTGTCAGTGTGAACAATTTGAGGTTTAGAATGACCAGAACACATTAGCAACCACCCTGAAATGTCTTAACAACATACTTCAGCATCTACAAAGAGCACCTACAGTAGCAACTAGCTCCAAACTATTCAACTTAGGCAACCACAAATCAATGTCCTGGCAACCACCCAGACATCCCCAAGAAACTGCATAGCAAGATGCTAAAAAACACTCAGCACACAGAAAATAGGGCCCTATGATTTCTGCCATAGACAGACTCATGGAATCTAGTTATTTAAATGGTATTTACTGTAGAATTTTGGACGAATAAATCAAATATAGGTAGGTTTGTACACTTAAATCAAATAGCAATATGGACTAGTGTCTGTGAATATTAAACCACAAAAATACTATTTAAATATGAATCCTGCATGTTCTTTGTTTCTCTGAGTTGAATGAATGGTGCAGACGGGGTTTCATCAACTACACATATACACATGCGTGACCCTTGCTGTGTTTTCAGCGTCTGCCGCTCACTCTATAAGGGCATGAACACGCCAACTTCATCTCCAGAGCTGCTCTGAGTCACATGATATCACTACTGTCATATCATATACTAACAGACAGAAATACATTACTATTTTACAGTAGAACCATGTCGAAAGGTAATAATAATAATAATAATAAATCCTTTATTTATAAAGGATTCATCATATTTTTACAAGAAAAAATTAAATGGAAAACACTCAATTTAGTAAAAGTAAAACAATTTGAGAAAAAATATCTTAAAATGGGCCCTTAAAATTGTATTTCTGTTTAACTTCAAAAGAATTTTCATTTATTGTACAAGTTTCAGGATTTCAATGAATTAGTGTCACGCCCTATCTGTGTGTTTTTCTCCCCACGTGATCCCTGTGACCCAGTTTCTCCCATGTGTGATTGTCTCATTTGTTTCAGGTGTGTCCTGTTAATTACCCCTCATTTAGTTCTGCATTCAAAGTGTTGTCTGCCCCATGTTTCCTTGTCCGGTGTTGTATGTCGATGCTACGTGCTTTGTGTGTGTTCCTGCCTGCCCTGTGTTACCCCTTGTTTGGATAAATAAAGACTTTGTGAGAGTAAAGTTATTTGTGACTCTCCTTCATCTCAGTGTTCCTCAACTCCACACAGTAGTCACTATGACAGACCGACAAAATAAAGTTTATTTGCGTGTTTCCCCTCAGTTTTTGTTTGCGCGTTTGTACAGTTTATTTTATTAATTATTTCCGTGCTTTCCCCATGGATCCCCTCACTGCTTTGTTCATCTCCCTAGCCTGTAAGGACCTGCCCCTTGTGGAGTATGCGGTTGAGTTCACTGTTCTGGATCGGGGCAAACTACCACCACCTCCCAGACCTCCCAGACACCACTGGACTGAGCAGGAGGGAAGCTATCATCCGGTGTCTGGAGAGCGTCTATCCCAGATCCAGAGCTCAGCCAGACCCATAGCCCAGCCCACCATCACCCCAATGTGCGGAGCTCAAGCCCGAGCCCCCACGACTGACAAGCCATCACAGCATGGAGCGACAGAGCTGAGGATTGCCACGGAGCTGGAGTGGTTTATGACGTCAGACCAGGTGCGAGAGCTGGCCACAATGCCCGCCACAAGGGAAACGGCTGTGGACAGCGAGAGCGCTGAGAGGAGCTCCGCCCATTGCACCATGGCTGAGGGTGAGCTGATAGAGGACCTGGAACTGAGAGTTTGTGGATGTATATGCCGACCTGCCCCCTCTCCTCCCTCTTTCGTCAGAGCCCTCTGTCAGTCCTGTCCCCACGTCAAGCCCAGAGAGGCTGCTATTCCCACGTCTGGCCCAGGGAAGGCCACAGTTCCCGAGTCAAACCCGGAAATGGTTCCTATTTCCACCTCCAGCCCAGAAAGAGACTATGTTCCCGAGCTCAGGCCAGAGAGGGCTTCTGTCACTGAGTCCAGCCCAGAGGGGGCTTCCGTTCCCAAGTCCGGCCCGGAGAGGGCTTCTGATCCCGAGGGTGGCCCAAAGAGGGCTCTTGTTCGTGAGTACAGCCCAGAGAGGGCTTCCGTTCTCAAGTTCGGCCTAGAGAGGGCTTCTGTTCCCATGTTAGGCCCAAAGAGGACTTCCGTTCCTGAGTTTGGCCCAGAGAGGGTTTCCGTTACCAAGATCGCCCCAGAGAGGGCTTCTGTTACCGAGTTTAGCCCAGAGATGGCTTCTGTTCCTGAATTAGATTCAGAGGGCTCTTGTTCCTGAGTTTGGCCTAGAGAGGGCTCCTGTTCCTAAATCCAGTCCCAAGAGGGCTCGTAACCCAGAGTCCAACACAGAGAGGGCTTCCGTTCCCAAGTTCAGCACAGGGAGGACTTTTGCTCCTGATTGCAGCCATGAGAGCCCGGAGGCTAAAAATGCCCACCCACCCTGCCACTCTTGCCTCTACGGCGGTCACCTGGCAGCCCCTTTGCTCACCCTCAGACCACGATTTGTTTCGGTGTCCTGCCAGTCTCCATCAAATCTTCAGCATAAACACCAACTAACTACGCTCACTAACAAAACATAAATACAAACAGTAGCTCCTGCTCCTACCCTAGTGTTTTAATACAAGCGATACTCTACATGTTGCATTGTGTAAGTCACGCGACATACTAACCTTGTCTCAGCACTATGATTCAAGAAATAAATTCAGTTATCAACCCTTTACGAGAAAGTTGGAATCGAATCACGGCACAATCGGGCCAATAGCCAGAGTCAAATCAAAGTTGAGCGAATACAACCAGTAGAGAATAGGGAACGATCAGAAATAACTCAAAATAAGCAACAAATCATAATTACCACAAAACTAGAAAAATGATGGGCAGCGTGACAGACAAGCGAGAGCAATCAACAAAGGAAAAACGCACTCTCCTGTCTTGCGTTACTTCAGAGTCCTTATAGGAGACGAGGATGCCTGATTGGAACTCATGCCTGGTCTTTGGCACTGGAAATTCACTAATAGCTGTAATTTTGCTTTTAACGGTCGCACTTGTCCTTGTCCCACTTGTTTACCTAAATAGGTCACAGTTGCTTTGCCGATCTCATATTTGTATAGGTTCAACGTAAAAAATGCTCTCTCTAGATGTTTAAATACCATCTGTAACAACGATACATGTTCAGGCCAACTCTGTGAATAAACAATCAAATCATCAAGATAAGCATTAACGTTGGGAACATCAGCAAGCACTAAATTGACCTGTCTTTGAAATGTAGCAGCGACATTTCGCTACCCGAATGCCATAACGTTGAACTGCAGAGTGTCACCTGGTTAGGTTTACCTAAAAACTGATTCACTACAAGTTCTGTCCCCTCATCAATGTCATCGGACTTTGTTTCTGCAACCTCTTCAGACTCACCATCTGTACATAAGAAAGTACATTCCATACATTACGGAACGTAACAGTGACTCTCCTTCATCTCGGCATTCCTCGACTCCAAACAGTAGTCACCGTGACAATTAGACATGCTTTTTTTAGTACTGAAATTTAGTTTATTCACTAAAATTGAGCCCAGTAGTCGATACTCTCTTCACCCAATGCTTTCCTGTCTGCTCTCTACTATCATATCTAATAAAGGCAAAAACGCCCATTAATGTAAACTTAAAAAAAATTGAGCCTAGATAAAAAAATAAAAATTAAATAAAATCCAGAAAATACATTTTTTATTTAAAAAATATATAATAAAAAACTGAATTTAGTCAAAAAAAATGGTTTTAATTGGGCCCTACACTTTAATAACCACATAGAAATCCCCTGGAACCCATCAAGAACAACCTAGCAACCACAGAGCAACATGCTATAAAGCATTCAGAAAACTTTAGTAACCACATAGCAATGCCCTAGAAACAAAAAAAGCAATGCCCACACAGAACATTCTTGCATCATCACACTGCAGTTTTGCATTCTTCAGAAAATATAAATATCTACCTGTGGTTGAAGAAAAACTATGCCACTCCACGTAATCAAAACAACAAAGAACTTTGATTGTCATTCATGAAAAGCAACATCAACCGCTTCCTGTTTTGACACTGAGCCAGGGATTGTCATCTTCATAAAGCTGAAGAGCACTCAGAGCTCACAGCAGGATCTGAGCGGATGAGAGCAGTCCAGAGCACGCTGACAGACCTCCAGAGACACACAATGACTCGTCTATTCCCACACACTCTCTCTCTCTCTCTCTCTCTCTCTCAGCTGATTCGCTTTAATTATCTCACCATTAACTTGACTGGAATTAAATGAGGGTCTGAGGAGACACTGGAGACGAGCAAGACACTGAGGGCCTTTCTAATGATCCAACCGTGAAACTAAAATTAAAACATAAGAGTTTCATTACTCGAACAAACAATATAAACATTAAGTGAAAGAAAATATGATGTAAACTTATTTCAGCTTGTTGTTTAACTTGAAGCAGTGCTATTTTAGTATAACAGAGAAAATATTAGAGTTTTTATTAATATTTTTAATACGTGTTTATTTTTACATTTGCCATTTTCTATTTAATTTTAGTTCAATTTAAACATAAATAAATATGTATACATGTCTCTATAGTTTTTATTCATTTTTACTTAGATGTAGTTATTTTAGTACATCAAGTTAAGCTAAATTAAAATGATAAATGTTGCCTTGGAAACTAACTGAAATAAAAAATATATATGTTTTTATATATTTCAGTTAAACACTTATTTTATATCAAGTAACACTAAGTACTAAAATAACTCAAACTAAATGAACTGATACTAAAAAAAACCTATATAGACATTTGAAACTAATAAAATGCCAAAAACACAAACAACTACATTTACTAAAACTGTAAAATTAAAGAATATAATAATACATTAAAACATAATTCAAAATATTAGCAAAAACTATAATAGTAAATCAATAGTACTAAATCTGCCATGAACAATACAATTTTGCAACTCAGGTTATATATTTCAGTAACATAAACACTATTTTGATATGTACAAAACAGCCATTTTCACACAGCAAAAGCATACAAATACAAATAATAAACATCTCATATAACACAAAAACATTTAGTATTGACCCATGTCCAAATATTTAACTGAGTAATAAACTGAGTGCATTTGAATAAATTGCTGACTTATGTTATATAATGCTCTTTCAAAACACTTCTAAGATGTTGCACTTATAAATTCATCCCCTTTTAAAGGAAAAAAGAAAAATAATATCCAAGGTGATTTCATCAAACAATTAATAATATATTATTATGTTATTTTATAATATCAACACACTTGTTGAACAGCACTAATGCATCTTGCAAAATAAGATCAGGAAATGAAAGCAACAAATAAAAAAGTGACAAAACTGATTTCACGTTGTCATTTAAGGGAGTATTTGACAAAATAGCAGAGCGAAAACAAACAGTTCAAGAAACAAATGACATCCAAAAATCACTCTAATGACTAAAATTCACTGCTACAAACCAACACAAAGAAAAACAGCACGATTGTGTGTGAAGCTTCCTGCTAATAGGCCTCGCCTTGCCTAATGTTTTTGTGCATGTGGGTGTGTTTGCCCGTTCTTTATTGGTTAAGTCAGTATAGGTCTCCAAGCCAGGGCAAACGGACAGGAAACAGAGAAGAAGGACATGCTGGACTTCCTGTCTGTGCAGGAACACAATGAGATGATTCTCCCTGCACACTGCCAAAGCCTGCTGAGACACACTTCATCTAATCGCCTGAGTTTGTTTGTGTTTACAGAAGATTACTCGTGCCTGAAATATGAGCCAGAAAGCAAAGATCTTACAAATCATCTTCTATATGTTAAGAGATCCTACAATACTGTTCAAAAGTGTGGCGTCTGCAAGATTTGAAAATGTTTTGAAATATGAGACATAATCAGCTACACTTTTCTGATCAAAAACAAAGTCAAATATTAAATATTGTGATTTCTTTTTACCATTTTCTATTTTTATATCATTTAAAATGTAATTTATTCCTGTGATGTAAAGCTGAATTTTCAGCATTATTACTCCAGTCTTCAGTGTCACATGATCCTTCAGAAATCATTCTAATATATTGATTTTCTTCTAAAGGGATCGTATGTATACCATAACAATATTGATTTTTTTTTTTTTTTTTATTTAAAAATATATATTAATAAAAAAGTATGATAGACTATAAAAAGAGTTTCAACGCTTCCCCAGTCTACAAAAACGAGCTATTTACTGAAACTAATGTGCAAAAACGTCTGACGTCAAATGAATATATTAACACATGACCGTCCAATTTAACACATCAACAATGCCAACCGGGTGTTCAGAGACTTGACCCAGTCACAGTGAGGTAATACGCAGGACAGATAGGCTACTACTAATCTTAAACACCAGAATAACTCACAGGGAGTCAAAGGTGAAATGAGCAAAGCAAAGGCAAAGCACATGCAAAGTGACTTTTTACATTTAAGTCTTAAAGGTACAGTAGAAATAAAATGGCCCCGGACATTAAAAGCATTCAAAGAGGGTGCAAATTACAATTTTAATTCAAATAAAATAAAATTAATAAAATTGTATGAATAAATAAACAAATATATTAAAAAGTTGTATGGTATTACATCATAGAAACCATCCTGAATTATTTACTTTTGTAAAGAAACAACTTTTCATTTTCATTTAGTTTAACTTGATATAAAAATAACTAAACCTGAAATAAAAAATAAAAAATAAAAACATTTTAAAATAATAATGACAAAAATGCAACAAAAATTACTAAAATTGAAATGGAACATATTAAAAAATTGTAAAATAATAATTCAAACAGTTAATAAAAGCTTTAATAGTATATCAATAATAGGGAAAAAACACTGTTCCTCATATAAATGAGGCTAAATTTAAGATTAAAATCAAACTAATATGGTCAATGAAAAATTCTTGCTGGTTTATTAAACAGATTCTGTAAACCAGAGCAACATGCAAATCTTTTCAAGGATTACTGAAGTGAATTGAGGTATTATTTGCACCCCGCCTAACAACCAGTCCTGTGAGTCCGTCCAGCCCAGTGTTATCTGTGTGTGAATGTCATCCTGATTTCACACGCTCACACGGCTCTTCACCCTCAGCCACAACACACAACGGTGGAGCTGAGTATTTGAACAGCACCCACGACTGAACACAGTAGACTCACGTGACGTGTCAAATGACACATGACGCACACTAGTGTTTACTACTGTAAAAATACCTGGTATACTACAAACATCAGCAGAAAATCTTCACTGTCACTGCTGATGTTTGTAAAGAATCAAGCTTCAAATGCTCTTTATAATGAATCACGGACATGCATAAGTGTTTTTAAACTGATTAAATCAGTGAAACGTCTTCAAAACAAGCACATGACCCTAAATTCAGCACTTTATTATCAAAGTACTGGGAGTTACAACAATATAAATCAATATCAAGTCAGAAGATATATACAAATAAACTCATTTCATGTAATCTGTATTACATAATCAGATTACAACAAACCCTGACATAATGTGATGTGTAATGCACTTAATGTTGTTAATAATATATGTATTATTTATTTAGCTTTTAGATTATATTAATTAAAGTTTATATATATATATATATTAAAATTTCAGTTTTTGTGGTCCAGGGTCACTAGATAATGATAGATAGATAGATAGATATGTTTATTTAGATAGATTAGATAGATTGTTAGATAAATAGATAGATAGATAATGTGGTAGATAGATAGATAGATAGATAGATAGATAGATAGATAGATAGATAGATAGATAGATAGATAGATAGATAGATAGATAGATAGATAGATAGATATTCTTCGACTTACATATTCAGATTACACATCAACATTTACAGTAGGCCTATAATATCTAAAATTATTTTATTATAATATAATCTAGTATTGTGCCTATAGTATTTATACTACATTACAGTTACAGTATAAACTACTTTCAACTGCCAAAAAGTACCATGGTACTGTCATGTGTTTTTGGACATGGCACCTTGGCAATGCCATGCAATTCCTTTTTGCATCTTGTCATGTAGTACATGAATATGGTTCTCATTCAATTATTGTAGGCTATACATACCAGAGTACTATACATCTGATATATCACTGTACTATAAACGCCCTCAAAGCACAACCAGGTCCCTTAACTTTACTCTTTCCTGAACGCACCGCCACATACTGACTGTACATCCAGACACAGCAGATATCTGATATCTGGAGCGCGATGTGGTGCGGCGCGGCGGTGAGTTCCGCGTAAACTCACCTGGTGCAGCGTCTCGGCCGGCAGCTGCGACGCCCGGAACAGCTCCGCCACTTTCCCCGCCGCAAGTTTGCCGCTGCTGTCGGGCTGACAGAGCGCGTACAGCCCCGAGTAACATCTCTGCTCAGTGTCACTCAGGGTAATGAAGGTCCCTCCGGTGCCCGCGGCGGATCCCTGATCCATCCCCGAGCGCGAGCCGCAGACGTACGGCCTGGGCTCTCCGTGGCCCTGTGGCGGAGGGAGGGAGGGAGGGAGGGAGGGAGGCGCGTCCGCTCTGCGGTGCTCCAGCACAGACTCGCACACACAATGAACTCAGATGAAGATTAGCTGATTCTCTCTCAGTACCACACCCAACCGCAGAGAGGCGCTACAAAACCACACAAACTCTCACTGCACACACCAGGCTAAATATTCAGATGTAAAATATGCATTTAGATTAAATATTTACGTTATTTCAATTTTTTGTAATAAAGATATTCATTAAAAGATATTTAGACTTTAAATGTAGCATAATTTGTTTAAATTGACAGTTTTTTAAGGATTTAGATCTAAAAATTGCTTCATACTTGCTTTAAAGTGTTTTAAAATTATACAGATTTAATAATATAAAGATATTTTTAATAATATTTTAATTTAGTTTGAATATTAAAATGTATTTAGACTATATTATATTTAATATTTAAATGTATATTCATGGTTAACATACAAAGATGTAACATTTGCATTGTATTTAAATTAATTAAATTTAGTAATGACGACATATATTATATATATTTACATTTTATGTTGAAGATTTAAAAACTTCAACGTCTATATTTAAAATGTTAATATTTAATAAATATGTAAGTATACATTTTATGTTCAAACTTTAAAGACAACATTTACATTTCTATTTAAAATTTTACCTTCATATTAATATTTATATTTACATTTTGCTCAAGATTTAAAGACTTACATTCACATATAACATGTTAAATTTATATTTACGTTTGCATTTAATAAAAAAATGCTCATTTATTTTATGTAAAAAATAAAGACATTTTAAAATTGCATGAAAACTAGACTTGCTTATTTACTTATGTCTTATTTATGTTTAGAACTTGAAAGAGAGTTTACAATTTCAAATGGCAAACTGTGTACATTTTTTATGCATTTGATGTGAATTATTGACACAATCAATAATGAACAGATCACAGATATGTAGAATACTCACTCTGTAAAGTCTATTAATGATTTCCCTTTGAGTTTGAAAGAGAATACATTAGATCTTTACTGCCATCTTGTGTCGGGCAAATGAACTCAGAATTGTGGGGTGATGTGACTTAGTGGTTAAACATCTGCGCTGGTAAGACAAAGGTTGCCGGTTTGAGCTCCACAAGAGCTAATTCATGAACTATGATCATTGTGAAACACACATTGACAATGATTGTCAATCAGCAACATTTTATTTCTAATAACTCGTATATAGAGGTGCATCTCAATAAATTATAATGTCGTGGAAAAGTTCATTTATTTCAGTAATTCAACTCAAATTGTGAAACTCGTGTATTAAATAAATTCAATGCACACAGACTGAAGTAGTTTAAGTCTTTGGTTCTTTTATTTGTGATGATTTTGGCTCACATTTAACAAAAACCCACCAATTCACTATCTCAACAAATTAGAGTATGGTGACATGCCAATCAGCTAATCAACTCAAAACACCTGCAAAGGTTTCCTGAGCCTTCAAAATGGTCTCTCAGTTTGGTTCACTAGGCTACACAATCATGGGGAAGACTGCTGATCTGACAGTTGTCCAGAAGACAATCATTGACACCCTTCACAAGGAGAGTAAGCCACAAACATTCATTGCCAAAGAAGCTGTTCACAGAGTGCTGTATCCAAGCATGTTAACATAAATAGGAGTGGAAGGAAAAAGTGTGGAAGAAAAAGATGCACAACCAACCGAGAGAACCGCAGCTTTATGAGGATTGTCAAGCAAAATCGATTCAAGAATTTGGGTGAACTTCACAAGGAATGGACTGAGGCTGGGGTCAAAACATCAAGAGACACCACACACAGATGTGTCAAGGAATTTGGCTACAGTTGTCATCAGCGGCGTCTTACCTGGGCTAAGGAGAAGAAGAACTGGACTGTTACCCAGTGGTCCAAAGTCCTCTTTTCAGATGAGGGCAAGTTTTGTATTTAAATCATCTTGATAACAAAACATCTGGTTTAAGAACCTTGGAAACCATGGTCCTAGAGTCTGGAGGAAGAGTGGAGAAGCTCATAGTCCCAAGTTGCTTGAAGTCCAGTGTTAAGTTTCCACAGTCTGTGATGATTTGGGGTGCAATGTCATCTGCTGGTGTTGGTCCATTGTGTTTTTTGAAAAGCAACATCACTGCACCCGTTTACCAAGAAATGTTGGAGCACTTCATGCTTCCTTCTGCTGACCAGCTTTTTAAAGATGCTGATTTCATTTTACAGCAGGATTTGGCACCTGCCCACACTGCCAAAAGCACCAAAAGTTGGTTAAATGACCATGTGTTGGTGTGCTTGACTGGCCAGCAAACTCACCAGACCTGAACATAGAGAATCTATGAGGTATTGTCAAGAGGAAAATGAGAAACAAGAGACCAAAAAATGCAGATGAGCTGAAGGCCACTGTCAAAGAAACCTGGGCTTCCATACCACCTCAGCAGTGCCACAAACTGATCACCTCCATGCCACGCCGAATCGAGGCAGTAATTAAAGCAAAAGGAGCCCCTACCAAGTATTGAGTACATATACAGTAAATGAACATACTTTCCAGAAGGCCAACAATTCACTAAAAAGAAAAATACATTTATTGGTCTTATGAAGTATTCTAATTTGTTGAGATAGTGAATTTTTTTTTTTTTATGTGAGCCAAAATCATCACAATTAAAAGAGCCAAAAACTTAAACTACTTCAGTCTGTGTGCATTGAATTTATTTAATACACGAGTTTCACAATTGTTGAATTACTGAAATAAATGACCTTTTCTACGACATTCTAATTTATTGAGATGCAGCACCTGTATATTTCTCTCCACCTCAGATAATGTTAGGCTTGGCTGGAGTTGATGTGTCATGTGTACTTCATACTACAGTGAAAAAAACTTCAGGAAGACATCTCTCCCATAAATGAAGAGTTGATGAAGGTACTGTAGTTCTCGGGTGTTGCCTGTCTCATATGAACAACAGTTCACTCAGGTAGCAAAGCGTGACATTTTATGGCATTTATATGTGACAGACACTTATCTAACAGCGTCTCATATAAATGCATAAATCATATGACTTTATATCCTGTGTGGAATTTACTGATGTGGAGAAAAAAATAGAAACAGCACTAAAATCGAATAAGCGTAGCATTTGGAAAATTAGTGTTTGCAAATAATAATGGCAAAATATCTTATTAAAGCTCCTGAAAAAAAGAAATTTCTTGTTTCAAAATTGTGGAAGATACTCAGAGGCTATATCTTGAATTAGGTTTATTTTTCTTACCCTGTCGGCAAGTGTTGTTTCTTGTTTTAAGCATAAATTTAACAGAATTTAGTGAAGGTTATGCATAGAAAACTGCCAGGGGCTTAGACGAAACACATAATTCAGAATATATTCTCTGAAAACTTAATATCTGATGCTACTTTGCTTCTCAAATACATTTATCTTTTCATAAGGATATTTATTTTCACTGGAAAACATGACAAAATACTCATTAGGGAAATTATGTTGTTTTTTCAGTGTTCTCACAGCAAGTTATAATATTTGCTTTTATCTAATATCTAACTATTTCCTATTTTTATAGAGGAAAAGATAATCTCTTTACTCACCAAGGCTGCATTTATTTGTTTTAAAAATAAAAAAGTGAAATATTGTTACAATCCAAAAATAACAGTGTTTTCTGTATGAATAGATTTAAAAATGACTTTATTGTGATGCAAAGCTGAAATTTCAGTCTTCAATGTCCCATGATCTTACAGAAATCTTTCTAATATGATGATTTGCTGCTCAAGAAACATTTCTTATTATCAATGCTAATAGCAGTTGTGCTGATTCATATTTTTGTGGAAATCATGATAGACTTTTTTCAGGATTCTTTGATGAATAGAAAGTTCAAAAGAACAGCATTTATTATGACATTCTAAATGTTTTTGTCTCTGTTGTCAGTGTGTAATGTTCCTTGGCAGCATACAAATATAAATTGACTGATTGGAAATATGAAACTTAAGGTATACGACAATGAGTAAACCTGGTATCTTTATTAGGTAACAAATTAACCGCATTGAACGTTTCCTCACCGTGCAGTGTGTCAGAATGTGGTTAATCATCAAGCTTCTTTCTTTCTTATTTGTCTTTTTCTTGAATTGCAGGAAAAGCTTTCATCTCAAGCAAAGGGAAGATATAGAAGAAGAGGTTTATTTCAATCATCAGGGGTTCACAGGAAGCACAGCCTTCATCTGAGAACTGATTTCACTTGTATTTTTCAGAAACAAGCCAGGTCTGACCCACCTACGTGAGTACACTGACACTTTGAAGTGATGTTACCAATGACATATTCAGAAACACATCATTAAAAATGAAAAATACAACTTTAAACAACAGCATGAAGGTATAAGTCAAAATGACTTTCAGGTTCATGCTGATATCACACATCATACAGCTGTAAACACCCAGTGTTTGCTGTGTTTACATATTGAGACGAGAAGACAGTTATTACAGAAGCAAAAAAATACAATCAGCAGGTCAGCGCAGCCACATCTGTTGTTATGATGAAGAGAAATCATACGCATTTACATTCATAGACCTTAGCGCAAGCTGGAGAACTGCTTATAGACTCTCACATGATTTCACTTTATTTCAGAAACAATCGAAGGCAGCCAGGCACGCAGCTCTCCTTTTAAATGTACATTTATGTGTATTCTCGACTATATCTGAATATATGGTGTTTGTTCTGACTCTCTCTTGCTTTGGGGGCAGGTCTAGTCAGTGCTTAACCATTAAACGGCTCCGTCCAGCCCTTAGTATCTTACGCTCTGACCGGTTTATAATCTCTGACCGCTGAATTCAGCAGCATATGAGATAAAGTTGCTCATCAAGACAGAGATGCTAGCTGGAGTTCTTCTTCTGTTATTGCTGCCTCCCCTGCTAGCAAAGGATCTTTGTAAAGGTAAAACGTCTCAGATTTCCCAGGATCTTGTGTGAATTGGTTTTCTTCTGATCTTTGCACCTGCTGAGGGTTGGTCATTTGTTCTGAGTTTAGAGAAGCTGAAGTGATTTCTAATCTCACAGCTGGTTTTCACGGAGGAAAGAAAACACAGTCTTTGAGCCATCTGAGAGACTGAACGATAGTGTTAAAGATGAATGAATGTACTAGAAAATGTGTTCAATCACATAGAACTAAACATTTATGGGGTTTTTCAGATTCAATTAATCAAATGGATGGATTAAAAACAATGTTAAAGACAGCTCATAAACGATAGAAAGAAAGAAGAAAAATATTTGTATGATAATTACGAGCAAAAATCCCACAATTCTCATTTAAAAATCTGTTTATCTTTATATATATATATATATACACACACACACACACACACACATACATACATACACATATATATAGTATCTGTTTTACTGCCTTTTAAATTTAATGAATTTGAATTTAATATAATAATAGCAAAAACACATTTTAAATAAATATATAAAAATTAAAATATCTGTATTCATTATAATGAGAATTAGAAAATGAGAAAGTCATTTATCACAGTTCAGTATCACTAAAATACTATTATATTTTTTTAATAAATAGTTTGAATATGTTTTGTTTTCTGTTTTCAGTTCATTTTAGTTTACTAAAATTAGTTTTAGTTTTGAGTTTAGGTTTAGTTCAATCTATACAGATTTTATTAAAATGTTAAGTATTTTTAGTTATTTTAATACTTTCAGTACTTATTTTAGTAAGTATAAGTTTTGTATTTTGTTTCAAGCAATATATATATATATATATATATATATATATGTTTCAGTTTTTATAGGTTTAGGCTTCATTGTCTTGCATTATCTTTTCTTTTCTTTTCTTTTTTATGATATTTTTGAGAGATTCGCCTGCCAGGGAAAAGGGAACTCGATTCTCGATAGTCAGGATACATTTAAAGGAAAGGAGAAAGTGAAAATGTTCAGAGGGAGTGTGAAATTACAGTGAACTGAAACTTCAAGAGAGTTTAAATAAGGACAAAATCATCGCTGAAGCGTCTAAACATCCTAAACTCTGCCACTTTGTTGTCTGACCAAAACAAACGGACTCACTTTCTTGTTGGCATCTTATCTTCTCTCATTCAGTTCGGTATCTTGAGAAATCACTGAGAAATAAAGTGACACATACATTCCCCAATGAGAATTTGTACGAGGACAGTAAAAAAGAACAAACTCAACCAAAGCCTTATCAGCTCCAAAAAAACAAGATGTAACGGATTCACACAACAACAGCCAGCAATGATTTCTGTAAATAAATGATCTCTCTCTCTCTCTCTCTCTCTAGACAGTCAGGATGGATTTAAAGTCAGACTCAGCATTAAAACGGCCCTCGGAGATAATGCCGTAGGTTTTGGTTTACTTCTCTTTTCATTTGGTTTGATGTCCATATTCGTAATTTTATTCAGGCATATTGTGCAACTTGTTAAATAATTCAACTTGTTTTCTGTGTATCTCAGTATGAGTGGAATGAGAGCGAGATGTTTCTCTTCAGATCTACTCTGGCGTATGCGATGAGGAAAAAAACTAATCAAGACACGTATAAGTGAGTAACGCTTTCCACCCACGAGCAGGTGACACACTTTACTAAAGATAATCACCAGCAAATCTGCTCAGCCCAAGGTTGTTTTTGTGATGACCACTTTGATTGGGATTGAGAACGTGAGCAGAATGATTTGACCACAGCTGTTGAGTAAGAGCTGAGGGCTTTCAGAGTCAAATCTGTCTGTTGTTCATGTGTGGGTCAGGTTTTGTCATCACTGTCAGTAAACCTGGCAATGGTTGCAACAGTGTGAAACATTCAGGTGCTGAAATGCAACATGTGTTTTTAACAACAGACAGCCAATCATAAGCTTCCTCAGTGCTTGCTTCATTAAATATTCATGTGCTTCTTCAGCCATAGACACTTTCAAGTGCTGGGTTTAGTTTCTCAGTTTTTGTACCTGGGGGAAACAGGTGGTATGTTTCAGAAAACTTCAGTAAAATAATATATCTGCCAACATATCTATATAGAAAAGCAGTTATTAAAAACTGGCCTGCTTGTTGCATCTGTATTCAAATGAGAACATTAACCTAACCTACCCAAGGTTTACGACTGTAAATTGTGAAATATTATAACATGACTTAGGGTAAAATACGTGAAATATGAAAACAGAGAAGCCAAGATTATATTAGGCTCCATTATATTGCATTACTTTGCATTGTTTTGTTTTGTGTTTCTTCAAAGCATTACTTTGCATTGAATTGCTTTGTGTTATATTATACTGCATTACGTTAAAATACATGACAGAGGTTAACAATTTCAGATAAACCAAGATTATATTATGTTATTTCTTTGCATTGCTCCGCTTCGTGTTCTTTGCATTGCTCTGCTTGCTTGGTTGCAGCATTGCTTTGGGTTACATTATCTTGCCTTACGTTAACTTGCCCAACTAACAGAAATATTCTAAGAACATTTTACTAATGTTCCCATTAAGTTATGCAAACATTATTTCTGAACGTTCAAGACATCCAGTTTTTATTTATTAATTTTTTCATGGTTATGTGAACGTCAAGGAAGCATTCCACTTTATAATTAGAATTTTCTCTTAACATTCTAAAACAAGTAGAAACGTAACTTTTTGTTAGATGAACATTGAACTAAAATATTTCAGAAGAAAAAGAAAAATTAAAACCAAGATTATTACATTATGTTGCTTTGCATTCCATTCCATTCCATTCTATGACAGACATTAGGCTAATCATTTCCAATAAAGCAAGAATATGTTTAGTTATATTGTTTGGCACTGCATGCTTTGCATTTGTAGTTTCTTTCCTTTGAGTTGTATTCTTTTGTGTTGCATTGCTTTGCTTATTTTTCATTGTTACGTTATATTACATGAGAGAAATGTTAACAGTTTCGGATGAACCAAGATTATTTTATTATATTGCTCTGCATAGCACTGTTTTGCTTTGCATTTCTTATGTTTCTTTTTATTGTTTTATGTTGCAGCACCACTTTGCATTATATTATGTTACATAATAATAATACTAATAATGCATTTATTTTATATTGCACCTTTAAAGTTGCTTTCTCAAAGTGCTTTACAAGAAAACATAACAACAGAGATCAGAGTCATAGGTTAACAATTTCAAAGAAAGCAAGATTATATCCTTATATCACGCTATATTGTTTTGCTTCATGTTGCATTGCTTTGCTTTAAGATATTAATTTCAGATAAACTAAGATCATTTTATGTTACATTGCTCTACATCGCACTGTATTGTGTTGCTTTCCATTACTTTGCTTTGTGTTGCATTGTATTGTGTTTTTGCAGCATTGCTTTGTGCTATATTTGCATTATGTTATATTACATGACAGATGGTTTAACAATTTAAGATAAACGGAGATGGTTACATTATTTTGCTCTGCCTTGGATTGCATTGTCATGTGTTGCAATGGTTTGAGATACATTATATTACACTGTTTTACATTATCTTAAAAATAACAGGCGGTTTACAATTGTATGCATTAAATCTAATATCCAGCAGTTTTTGGAACCGTCTGCCATAATATTCTACTCACTGCTTATCAACCTTTGGCATCACTGGTAGATTTCCTCTGGCTAACATCATTTCTTAGCGCAAGGCAGTAATTTGTATCTATTGAGGAACATAGATCATGTTCTGTTCCAGTCTAATGCGGTGTCCCCCAAGGCTCCAATCACGGCCCTCTCTCTTTCCAATTTATATGCCTCCCCTTTGGCAAATAATTTGAGGGCACGGTCTCAGATTCCATTGCTACGCTGCTGACACGCAAATCTATATCAGCTCCCATGCCAGAGCAGCGTTTCCACTGCCTTTCTTATCTTCTTGATTTTCTTGAAGTATTTCCTGTAGTTTCTTTTGTTTTTCTCCCTCAGAGTTAGGAATTTGAACAAACTCATAACCCCAAGTAGCAAACTTTCAGCGTGTATCTCAATTCAACTCCATTTGCCATAAAGATAATACCTCAATGAGGTGCACTAGTACTTTTCTAAGTCGTCAAACTTATGATTTTCACCTTACAAATGTAAAATAGGTGGGGGTCTGATAGCAACAGACTAACAACCACGTTTGTACAGGCAAGTACTTGCTTAAAAAAAATATTTTCATAAAGCTTCACAAAGCTATCATTTAGTGACTTTAATGAAATGAAGTGTCACATTCACAGCATGATACATTTAACCGAGTTATTCATATCACATATTATTCATTTCACAGACAATTTAAAGAAACTTTCAAATGAAAATCATTAAGAATCTACTTCCATGAGATAAATTATGTTTAAAATGAATGGTTACACAAGTAGACAAAATACCACATATCGGGTTACTGCTGTCTTTAAAGGCCTTTTCTTCAAATGATGTGCAATGAATAGATATCATTTTGTGTAATGGCGGATTATTATCAAAGCCCTATGATCTAGCAGTCATTTTACACATTCGGTAATAACAGTGATCATCTACAGGTGAAAAGAGAAATGCATGATGTCATCTTAGGTCTGACCTGTTTTAGTGGATAAAATCTGTATTTTTTAATCAATGTTTTTTTCCTCAATTATATTCGTGCAATTGAACCGCTCTCGGATGTAGGGAAAGCGAGACTGATTAATTTAACCAGTGTAATTACGGGCCGATATAGACACTAAGGGAAATCAATTACGGTTAACCTCTCCCAGCCAGATATCGGCCACTAACGATTGTGAAATCTCACAAGTGTTGCAGAGATGCTTCAGGCTGGTTTGTGAGAGAACCGCAGTATTGATTGATGCCGGTGTCTGGATAGGAAGCGTGCGCTTCTTTTGCAGCATCATGTTACATTGATGAGATGCTGTTTGTGTTTGATTCATATTGGCTGCTTCCAGTATATATTGACAAACCATGTCTACTGGCATTATGTGAATTTGTATGGCAAAACAATCATTAATATTGTATATAATTGTTATTATTAATATCCAAGCATCTTTAAAACAAGATAAATTCACTTGGGAAGCAAAATTGCATAAATCACCATTCAAGATTTTGGGGTTGTAAGAGTTTTTAAATGTTTTCTCACACCAAGGCCTCATTTATGTGATCACAAACACCGTAATATTGTGCAACAATTATTGAATATTAAAATATCTGTTTTATATTGCAGTATATATTTAAAATATAATTTCTTCCTGTAATGCGCAGCTGAATTATCAGCATCATTACTCCAGTCTTCAGTGTCACATGATCCTTCAGAAATCAATCTAATATACTGATTTGCAGCTCAATAAACTCTAAGTATTATAAATGATGAAAATAGTTGTGCTGCTTCCTATCTTTCTCTAAAAGTTACATTTCTTTCAGCATTATTTGATTAAAAGTACAAAAATAATATAAAATCACTCTTGATCAAATTAATGTATTTAATGCTGAATAAAAGTATTAATACATTTAAATTTTTAAAGAAAACAATCTGACCCCAAATGTTTTAATGGTAGTGTAGTGTATGTTTGTTTATTTATTTGGGATACATGATTTAGCATCACAGTCACATTGGTGATATTAGTATAAGGGCAAACTTATTGTATAAGGGCAATCTCATTCTAGTACATTTTAAAGGTTTATGATGACTAAAAGTAAATTTTGTTAACTTTTAAGAGTACCCAATTACTTATATTAGACAAATAAGTTTAGATGAGAAAAAGTAATTTGCAAATGACTAAAAAAAATATACAAGACTTCAATTCTAAATATGTTCTCTGAAAAAAATGTTTAATCATTATCCCACACAATTTTGCTTTTCACTCCGAAAACAAGACAAAAGTATTGATTTAAATAATGATTTTTATGCCGTGTATGTGTGTTTGTGTGAGGCTGTTTTATTATTTTCATTTTTCATTTCATTTTATTATTATTTGCTTTTATGAAGCTCTCAAAAAAAGAAAGAACGGAAAAAAACATAATCTGCCTCCAAAAAACTCCAATTGTTCTAATTGCTCTTTTTCAGCATTACAAACATACTGGTGTGCAATGATACACAAAGAGTGTCGTTCGTGTTCGTGGTAACATCACCAGCTGATCCAGACCAACTGATCCCCAAAGAAGAAGTAGAACAAGCAGTGAGGTGAGTCAGCGCTCTGTGCTGTAGGTTAACAGGTTTAGACTTTATGTGCTGATGGCTTACTAGACGGTACACAGCACATGGGCAACAACACGACAGTATTACAAAAACGCATGGCTCTGTCTCAAATCCTCCAAGTGAGCTGGCTTGCTTGAATGCCAACTACATGAAGCTACTTCAACGTTTTAAAGGTATTATAAAAAAAATGCATTTATTTTGCACATATTGAGATTTTAATTAAATGAAAGGACACTTATGTGTATTTATAGAGAGTTAATGAAATTTTTTTTAGCACTCGAGTACACTTTAAAAAAAAGTGAATTTTCTAATGTCAAATTCAATGTTTTGTACTTTAAAGTACATTCATTATGCTAAAATACACGTTGACTAACATAGTACTAAAGCACATGTAAAGTATTAAGTATAGTTTACTAAAAATGATCAAAATTAAGTCAAAATTAAGTCAAATGAGCTATAAAACATTTAATTGCACAAGCATTTCATAGAACTTAAAGCACAAGAGATGCATCGCTTGCACAAGAGTGTGATTTTAACATGCCATGATACAAGAGTTAAATAAGCACAACATAGTAATAATGCTATCATCATTTTTAGTAATACCTAAAATGTAATGTATTAACAGTATCTTTGTTTGCAGCATTTTCTGTGTGTTTTTACACTAATCATCTAGGATGTACGTGATAATCATAGAGTTGAACCAAAAACAAGATATCTTATAAGGCAGCTTAATTTGACCACCTATTTAGAAAAGCCTTTGCATAAGGAGCACAACTTTGAGGTTTGATGGTTAAGCCTAAAAACCAGACAGTTTTATCATGAAAAGATTCTGAGCATCTAGATCTGTGATACTTTCTCTAACACATTATGTATTATTCCAGGCAGAATAAGCATCGCATAAACAATGCGTTCCTGTTATCGGACATGACCCTGGAGTTCATGGGGATCCCTCCGACGCTGGCGGCCCCGATCACATACGACACTGAACCCTGGCTCATCGTGTTCGGGGTGATCATTGGTGCTGTGGCTGTGGGGATCATGGCTTTACTGATGTCCACAGCAAGCAAAAGACGACGGTCAGTAACGCTCTTTAGACAAACCATTCAAATAGTATTAATTGTGATTAATGATGCACCTAGTATTAACATCACTGCAAAAAATGCATTTTGTTCTTCAGTATCTTTCTCTGGTTTTCCAGCATCAAAACATTTTTAAATCAAGATGCAAGTTACTTGAGAAGAAAAATGACAAGATATTACTGTAAATCTTTTCTAAAAAAATCTATCAAGTTTAAGTGAACTCATGTTTAAAACAAGAAAAAAAAATCTTAATCAAATAAGAATGATGGATATTTGTACAGGAAAACAAGACAAAAATGCAAGTTTAAAGTATATGCTCATAAGACTTTAACATGCATATCTCAAATGCATCTCCTGTGTCCATATATACTCAGATTTGATCTCTGATATTATACAAGCTTTTTCGTTTGTATATTAGACTCTATTAGTTTTCGTGCAGTGTTTGATTGACAGGTGAGTAGGCATTCCCTTGTTGTTTTCTGAGATGCATTAGCATTTCAAGTGCAAATGTGATGTAGTCACATCCATTTTTAGTAAATCTGAATGGGACTTTAGTGACTGGATCATAAGAAATGTTGTCTGTATTTAATGTTGTCTAATGGCGATTGGATCACTTGAGATGGATGTAATACTAATGTTAGAAACTAAAAGTTGCAAAGTTGACAACATCAAGTTTTTTTAACAAACATTATAACGGAACAAACTCTACTAAATGTTAATGCTAAATGCTGCTTAATACATTTGCCGAAACCAGATTTTTTTTCAGGATTCATGGATTACTTAAAATAATTTATTTGAAATAGAAATATTTTGTGACATTATACAGTAAATGTCTTTACACTATAAAATTATTTCTTCAAAAAAAAAAAAAAAAACTTCTGAATAGTAGTGTATATAATTTAGAGATTGTATTTTATGGAAATGTGTTTTGATTTAATACAGTCTCCTCAATTGTAATTGTGTATTTATTCATACATTCAAAAATACCAAACACAGAAAAAAACATAATTCAGACATACTTTCATTGTTAGTTATTTAAAATGGCTTAAAATGAATTTAGTTAGCATTGTTTACTTGTCGCTTGGCCGCAGGCCTATTTAACTACTAGTTTGTAGCTGCGGAAACAGTAGCTACCCCGGTGGTTTTCTTAGACACAGACATACCTTACTGTTAGATCCCTCCACGATCTGACCTGTGTGATGCTTTATTCCCCACAGAGCCAAAGAAAAAGCTGCTGGTCGTTCAGAAGCGGAGGAAGGAAGAGTCAAAGAGAATGGGACCGCTCTTTCGAGTCTTGGCGGGAAAGAAGGCGTCTATAATGAAGCGTTCTCAAACGACGACCGCTTCACCGAGCTGTAGACACTGACAGCCAGAGAGAAAGAGTAAAGCTGTGATTCAGCTTCACTTAACATATCATTTATACCCCTCTCTATACTGTCCCGGAATGCACAGAAATAACATTGAGTATTTATATATCACTTTAAGTTGTGCAGCTTGTTTCAAAGCTAACGCCATGTTCTAATCAAACGTGACACGTGACACGTTTTTTCCTTAATCAGCCACAACACGGATTCGGTTTAGAAATTGTTTTAGAAATGTTGTTTATTTCTGCAGCTGGAACAACATACAAACTATGACAATGATAACCTCAGGTACTGATTATGTGCTTTAAAAGTATAGCCATACTGAAAATGACTATGAAGAATTTACCTCAGAGCGTCAAAATAAATGTAAGAAAATATTAGGTTATAACGGAGAAAAAAATGTTTCAATCACTCAGTATGTATTTTTAAATCATGTTAAAATTGACTAATATTTATGTATTCGATTATGTACTTACTATACTTCGGAAGTTCTGCCATGGAACAAAATATGAAAAAGGTAAATGCGACTTTTTCTTTTTTTTTCTCTGATTTTAGTTTATATCTCACAGTTAGGACTTTTTTATAAATAATATTTTTTATTTTACTTTTTTTAAATAAACTTGATTATTATATAAATTCTGAATTGCGAGAAAAAGTCCAAATGGTGAGATATAAATGTAGAATTATGAGAAATAAACTCAGGTTCAAACCTGAGGTTCAGACTCACAATTACGAGTTATAACTTGCAGTTGTGGAAAAAAGTCTGAATTGACAAACGTGAAATCGCTGGGAAAAGTCTGAATTGTGAGACATAAACAATTGTGAGGAAATAAAATAAGTCAGACTATTAACATAAGTTGCAATTATCTTTTTAATATTTTTATTTTGTGACAGAAATGAACTTATCTATTTGATTATACTCAACCATTTAGTTCTCAGGGAGAGACCCGCCCACACGCTTTTCTGATTGGCTGGAGATTTTTGACGCATTTCATAGTTGTGGTGTGTCTGTGGACTGAAAAACCCTTCGCATTGCATCTGGTTAGGACACGGTGTAACATCAATAGTGTACTAATAAAAGCTATCAAAATAGTTAAAATCGGTTATTTTGTGGTTAATTTTTAGCTTTATAACAAAGCCCTTCACTATGTCCCACTCATCTACCTGTTTAAACAGGGAAATATTTCAACTCAGGAAAGAAATCTGTGCTTGTCAAACATTTCATGAGGTTTTTAATTCAGCAGACGACGCTACAGGTTAATCAGTAGCATATGCTGACATCTGAATTATGTTCTCATGTGCCTGTTTATTCAGCAACAATGCATAATGAATTATTAGAGGGAATCAATCATTCATGAAAAGATGAGGCGCTTCTACACAGTAACAGATTAGGCAATGTTCTAGTGTCAAAAACAAGCATTTTTTTTTTTACCCATTATGAGATGTGCATTTGTGCATCCATCACACTTCATCTGCTGTAATTGATTGGATCCTCCACTGAGTGGGAAAGAAGATTGAAGAATATTAAGACAAGATCTTCCTGAAGAATACGAGATGTTGAACTTCTGAGAACGTTGATGAGATTTATTTCACTAATTCCATCTTCAGAACCGCACACAGGGCTACAGTCGCCGAGAAATAACAGACCAATATCGCAAGAAAGCTCATTATTGTATTGATGCCCTGTAGGAATACAGAGACCAATACAATAGATCAGGGTTCCTCAAATCTTTCCCTGAGGGCCAATCTGCTGCAGAGTTTAGCTCTAAACCTGATCAAACTCACTACCTGTGATTTTCTAATGATCTTGAAGACGCTGATTAGCATGCTCAGTGTGTTTGATCAGGGTTAGAGCTAAACTGTGCAGGAATGGTCCAGATTTGAGGATCCCTGCAATAGATCACTCACTCCACAGCTGCTGCTGGGTTTAATAAGTTCTTCATGTGGCCGTTAATGATCTCTGCTGCTATAGGTTCAAGGTTCAAACCCCTGGATTAATACCTAAACTTGTATTCAAACTTGTAATTTTAGCGCACACATATTATTTTACATTTGGATATGCACTGATGCGTACATTATTGTTGTACTGACAGCAATTAAAGCATAAATACTTGCATATATAACTTTAGAAAAATGACTAAATATTTAACGTTCATATAATATTGAAAATTTGGAATTTAAAATGTGATTTTATTGAATTTATAATAAATTTGATTGTGCTAATGATAGTAAGTTTATTTAATATCTCATTTTGCATTAAAAGTAATCTCTGTTCTCATTTCTTCTTCCTCTTTCTAAAGGTTAGACTGTCACAATTGTTTGCTTTAGTCATAAAATCAGTGTGTTTCATATTTAATACTTGTGGAGCTTTATAAAAATCCCAATGTACAAATAAATTATAATAGAAATAAAAACATGTAATGCTGGTAAACTAAATACCAAATTGTTTTATGTTCTGTTCTTTTTATAAGGTTAGACTGTTCACAATAATGTGTTTCACTTATATTTTAGACTTGTGGAGCTCTGATGATGACCTCCATCATATAGATAAATTATAATAAGAATAGCAAAGTAATATAATTGTAACACTTTATTTAATGTCTCAGTTTTTAATTTTATTATATTTTATACGTTCTGATGATGACTTCCACCATACAAATAAATTACAGTATAACATACATATCAAATTAATTTAATTTTAACACTAGTAAATTGAATGTCTAAGTTAATCATCATCAGAACTGCACAAGTATAGAATAGAATACAACAAAAGTATTCTATTCTATACTTATGCAGGTCTGATGATGATTAACTTCCACCATTCAAATCAATTCTAATAAAAATATAATAAATTAGATTAATTTTAACGCTGTTTAGATAGTTTCTTCTTAGGTTAGACTGGTCACAATAGTTTACTTCTGTCATAAAATAGTGTGTTTCACTTATATTTTATACTGGAGCTTTAATGATGATGAACTTTCACTATATATAGAGTGAAAATGACTTTAATGTAATTACATGTCCCATCTGGATTTCATTTACGGATAAATTTAGCATGAAAAAGATCTTTCTCTGACTAAGTCTCTCCATCATGTATGGATAAATGAGAATCTCACTATGTCTCCATATTGAACTCCGTCACCTGCGGCGATGCTCTTGCAGGTTGAAGGTTCAGCAATCCCCACCAGTCTGTTGCTTTTGATGCATTTACCAGATGCTTTCATCCAAATTTATTTACAATCCATGCAAAGTATACATTTTATCAGCCTTGCATTCCCTGAAAATTGAGCCTTGGGGTTGCTAGTACCTCATTTTAGTGTTACGCATTTGTGCATCTCTACTTTGTTCATATCAAAACATTTACATTTTTAGAATGTGTCAGTGATTTGATGTGGTACTTTGAAAAATGCATTTAATGTGCTGCTCATTCAAAATCTAGCAAATGCAAAGGAGATCAATCAGACTGCGCAGACAAAATATTAAACTCCCATCAGAGCAAATGACTGGCACATACATCTGTTGTTTCTAATTATTCATTACTGGAACTTAAAGGAATAGTTCAAAAAATATATAAAAACGAAATGA
The DNA here is from genome assembly GCA_027564155.1 of Gymnocypris eckloni scoliostomus. Lineage (NCBI taxonomy): Eukaryota > Metazoa > Chordata > Actinopteri > Cypriniformes > Cyprinidae > Gymnocypris > Gymnocypris eckloni. Next base: position 41,727,680 of record CM050412.1, read on the forward strand.
TTTGTTGAAAATGTGCTCACCCTCAAACCATCCAAGATGTAGATGAATTAGTTTCTTCATCTGGACAGATTTGGATAAATTTAGCAAATTTAACATCACTTGCTCCCCAATGTATCCTCTGCAGTGAATGGGTGCCGTCAGAATGAGAGTCCAAACAGCTGATAAAAACATCACAATAATCCACAAGTAATCCACACTCCAGTCCATTAATTAACATCTTGTGAAGTGAAAAGATGCATGTTTGTAAGAAACAAAGCCATCAAGATGTTAATTGATGGACTGGAGTGGTGTGGATTATTGTGCTGTTTGGACTCTATCCACAATTCCTGTATCCACAATATTGTTTCCTCCAGTGAAAACGTTATCTGAATCAAGAGAAAAATATGCACAGATCAAGCTAAATTTTAAACAAATATTTGGATGGATTTTGATATGAGAGGACAACTGGGGATGGACTTTTTCACTGGATTATTACTTGTGGATTATTATTATGTTTTTATCAGCCGATTTTACTCTCATTCTGACGGCACCCATTCACTGCAGAGGATCCATTGTTGAACAAGTGATCCAATGCTACATTTCTCAAATTCATCTACATCTTGGATGACAGATTTTCATTTTGGGGTGAACTATTCCTTTCAGGTTTTTATTTTACACGATTCACCTTCCTCATATTTGCATCACAATGCTTTCTTGTAGTATGCGTTTGATCAAATACATAGCTGAAATGACTTTGTCAAGGTTTATGTCTGTTTTTGCTCTCTTTGATAAAGCTGTATCCACTGAAAATTATTCGAACAGAATGTACTGGCATCCTAATGAATAACACCCTTTCATTGTTTTTCTTTTACAGCCATACAGAATGTATTCTTCACATTGAACATCTGCCAGAAGGATTGAGCATTTGCATTAATAATAGCATTTAAAGTACATTTAATTGACTGTGTCTAATCTAGATGCCTAATCTTCTTTATGAAGCGTATCTCTGCCTAAAGCTGCATGTGTTTGACATTTCCACCTCTGTTTTTACTACAAGAACAATAACCTGTAAAATTGCCATTTACCTTTGTTTTAACAAGCATATCGTTTTGCCTAAACTCACTTAGTGTGATTTAAATCATCAAACAGCATATTAAAACAAATAAAACGAATCAACACATTTGCATGATGATTGTGCTTATATTAAAGCAATAAGAGTTTCCCAATCTACTTCTCACAACCTTTTTTTTAAGTTTTGATTGAGTTGAGAAATGATGCACGCACAGGGATGAGAACTAAACTTGGTTAAGCATTAACCTGCCGTTAAATCGTTTTGCCATGAAACAACAACTTCCACACGGTAAGATCTCAAAGGTAGCAGAGGTTACCATGAGATGTTAATGATGCAGCATCAAAGAAAAGTTCGGAAAATTGATGTCAAGTCATTTGAATATCTCCATGGAAACGGTCAGCTGTAGAATTAATCACATTGAAAAAGAAGATATTTGAAAATATGGCTATAATCAGTGCACGCCAGTTACAGCACGTATATACAATTATTTTACCACGAGAACAGCAGGGGACAAAGTTCTGCAGTCATTAGAACGCAAATGAGTTTGGGAAGATCTTTTACTAGCCATCACATAAACATAAAATGAGCAGATATGTCATGTTCATAAAGCATGACATTTAACACTGATTGAGCTGAAATACATCCGGCATTATGTGACCATCAAAAGGGTTTACCTGGTATTATACCTGGCCTTTGAGCTCAGAGAACCAAAGATGATTTTAAATGACTATAAACCTCTAAATAGTTTAGTCACACCTGTCTCACAGGATAGGATGCATCTTTTTCCATTATTTCCATTCGCTATAGACAATACCAGTCAAAGGTTTTTAAAATAAATATATTTGCTCACTAAAAAATATTGCAATATTGTTAAATATTATTTCAATTTAAAACAACTGTTTCTATTTGAATATATGTTGCTAAAAATTCTGTGATGCTAAGCTGAATTTTTTCAGAAATTCTTTCAGAAATCATTTGAATATGCTGATTTGCTGCTCAAGAACCATTGATTATTATTATAAATGTTTAAAACAGTTGTGCTGATCAATATTTTTGTGTGGAAACTGTGATACACTACCACGTGACACTGAAGACTGGAGTAATGATGCTAAAAACTCAGCTTTGGATCACAGGAATAAATTAACATCTTACAATATGTTCAAATAGAAAGCAGTTATTTTAAATTACAAAATATTTCACAATATTACTGTATTTTTGATTACATAAAAGCAGATGAGAATAGGAGACTTTATAAAAAACACAAAAAAAAAACAAAAATCTTAATTATTAAAATATTTGACTGGTAATGTAAGGTTTTAAAAATGTCTTACGATAATGTATTATCACATTGTGATATCTTTTATTATTTACCTATATGATGCATTACGACAATGCTTGAAATGTTTAATTAAGAACAGGTAAGTGTTGTAATGTATTTCAGCTGTGTGTAACTAATGAAAGAGACTCATCTCGCTCCTCTGAGATGAATGGTATTGATTGTCATTAAAGTGTCATTATAGAGTCATTATATTCACTAGCACTCTTTTGTTTTCTCATAAACTAGGGTTCTAGCTGCAAGATACTGCCAGTTATTTTATAGTTTCGTGATGTTTTAATTTCACCAAGAAGCTAAGAAGCTAATGATGTTTGATGATTTTAAATTGAGTGGTGAAGATACTATTTGTCTTTATTTTATTCATCTCTAGATGCCTGGTGTTACTGTGTTTCTATTGGTTTACATTAGAATTGCATTAACAAGCTATTAGTTTTCCAACAAACAGTAGTGTAACATGACATCACTGTTTTTGTTGTCACATTTTATTGCATTAAAGTCAAATAACGTATTGTCATAAGATGCAGTGGAAAGTCTGAATGAATCTACTGAATCAGTATGTTCACACATGAACTGATTCAAGTGGCATTTTTTATGGTGAAATATTGTTATGCACTTATATGATTTCTAAATGAGTAGTTTTTCTTGTTTAAGGTTGTAATTGGTGTAAACATACACTAAGGTTAAAAAGTTTGGGGTTGTTAATCATAAGTCTATTCTGCTCACCAGGGCTGAATTTATTTGATAGAAAAAGAGTAATATTAAGAAATATTATTAGATTTAAAATAACTCTTTATTTATTTTATTATATGTAAAAATGAAATAAAATGATATTTTAAAATATCTGGGAAGCAAAGCTGAATTTTCAGCATCTTTACTATAGTCATCAGTGTCACATGATCCTTCAGAAATCATTCTAATATATTGATTTGCTACTGATGTAACTTAATATTTAATATTTTTGTGGAAACCGTGATACTTTATTTTCAGGATTCTTTGATGAATAAGAAGTTTAAAAGAACAGCATTTATTTAAAATACGATATTTTTGAACATTATAAATGTCTTATATGTTTTGATCAATTTAATGCATCCTTGCTGAATGCTGAATATGTTCAATAGTGCGGTAGTAAATATGTTCAAGTTTATTGCTGTCACCTTATTTGAGATGTTTAGTTGAGATTGTTCGCTCATATTTCATTCTTCAGTCCATCCAGTCAAAACTGTAAAACAGAAATTCAGTATTAAAAAAGGCGATAAAAAACCTGTGAATCAATTCATGCCCAAACAAAGTGATTCACTAGACTCGATTGGACTTCACTGAACCCCAAGGGGAAATGTCACACATAAACAGCAGCATGATTGTGAAGCGCTCAGTCCTCAACTGTACAAACACTCGGCGCAGAGACAGTGTCATTAATCGTGACTGGGGAAGCAGCCCAGACTGCTGTGAGGACAGTCAGTGCAGGAGGAAGACGAGGAGGCGTTGTACAGTCTGATGACAGCAGGCAGAAAAGATTCCCAGTAGCACTTGGTAGAACACCTTGGTGAAATAAGCCAGTGGCTTGACATCATTTGACATCACTTTAAATCTTCAGTGCCTGCTGGGAGCTAGATATCTCAAACCTGGCAAAACATTGTATTTATGCACTTCGAAATGTTCCAAATTTGGCTGCGTTATTGAAAAACCTCCACATTCTTCAACTTCCGTGTCATTTGGTACAGTGTGAACATTTGAATAAAGAATAGCAAAGGCATAAAGCTTCATGAAATGTGCTTCACACTCTTATATAATGACTCATTGCGACCTCATTTTTCACTTGAGTTCATGAGGTTCTGCAGAGCAAAAACGTCTATGATGTAACATTTTATTGTTGGTTTATGGGTTCTTTAAAGGTGTATTTTTGTGCCTTTGAAGCCCCCTACAGTTAAGTATTATAATATATATTATAGCTGCCCACATGGGCTGCATCCAAAAATCGCAAACATATCATATAGAATATGAACAGTGTATATGTCCAAATTCACAATATAGGCCTATTCTTTAAACAGTCCCAGAATGACAATTCCTACAATTTCAGCCAATTAAGGGTTTGTTTAAATGACAGCGATGTTCTAAAAACGGAAACGTTTTTGAAAAGCTTTGCATACAGACAACATTGTTAAAACAATCCCTGTTCACACAGATCCATGAAAATGTCTAGAAATACTGTATTATACATGCCAGACTAGGTGCTTGCACACATACCAGTTCAGTCACCCTTTTCATAGTCTCGTGTAGCCAGACCTTCAGACTGACGGCTGAAGGTCTGAAATATATGGCTGCATTCATTGGCCAAGGCCCGCCCATAAGGCCGTTTGACCGACATGTCAAACAACCAATCACAGTTCGTTTCGTTCAGCGTCACGTTTCGGGGCGTGGAAATGTCGCCACAATAACAAACCGGTGTGTGAAACTCTCGGATGTATTTTAAAGATTCTATGGTGCAAACTTTAAATATTATTTCACATACTTTTGAAAATCCAGCATTCAATCTACACTGATAAGCGTCACATCACTGTCACATTTGTAAACCCGACGGCTTTCTTCTTTTGCGAGGGAGTTTGGCGCCACGCCATCTTTGTTTCCAGGCAGAACGTTAAAGAACGCAACACACACGTCTCCCGGAAATCCTGTATAATTCAACCAATCCAAGGACGACTTTGACACTTCTGAAGTGTTTCCAGATAAGTGTACCATGCATCAGAGGTTTAGCCAACGGTCCGTGGGCATGACGTCTGAGGCTGAGACTACCCTTTTCACGTTTTAGTAGTTAGTGCCTCACAACCCCATTGTTGTGTGAATGAATGGCAAAAACACATAAAAAGTTTTTAGGTATCGTGTAACTGTAAACTCCCCCTGATGTTTGTTTTGCTTGTTTTATGCAGAGCACTAAGGCCAATTAAGACTATTTTCTACAACTCTTCCTTTTTGTGTCATTAAAATGTCTACAAATGTATAACATTTATGGGTTAACAAAGATTGCCCCCTAGCAGCGAAGCACTGTAATTTCGAAATGTTTTGAAACAGTTTTGACATGAAGCTTTGTTTACTGAAATTATGTGACTACGTCAGTTTGATACACACTCAGAATTTGTAGTTTGAATCTAATGATTCGCAAAAGCTTCATGAAGCAATGTTTAAAAAGTGCCTATCACTACTTTTTAACAGTCCTTAAGTAACTTATACCTACTCAGAGAGTGTGTGATTTCTGATGTGTTTTCGACAGCGTGGGAAAGCATTCGCCTTATTATAAATCTGTGTACAATCAGAACGAAACTGATATTTCTGGGTAAAAACAAAAAACACATGCTGCTTAAAGAACTAGTGGATGATGTTTACTCGAAGAATAGAGCATAAAAAGTTATATGTGGAACTCAGACTTTAAATTTGTTTCCAGGTTTGGGGGCGGATAAGGTGAACGACTCTTCTCAATTATACAATTATAGATTGCTATCCTGATTGTGTCTCGGACATTTGTGATGTAATAAATCACAGCTATTGGCTGCTCTTCTCACTTTAATTACAGATTAAGGGTAATTGAAATCCACCATCCATCATGAAAATGAGTTGCAGACTTGCCGACCCCTTGCTGCCAGCTGACACAAGATAACTATTTAAATCATTAACAGATGATCATTTATCTTACTAGATTGTTGTTAAAACTTCAAGTCATATTCAATCATGGTTCCTATCCTAAACTTTTGTTATAATCTTGATGTTAAGTTGCAGATATGTGGATTTTAGATCACAAGGCACATCTGAAAAACATCCTTCAGCTGGAGAAGACTAAACTTTATTTGAGAAACGCTGTAATGAGCGACTTTTGAGGTCAATTGCAATTATCCAGATGCTTATTTGTTTGGGTTTTTCGCTTAGCAACCATGAAAATGTCAGTATTCTTGTTTTGAAAGGATAAATGGGTAAACACTAAATAAATAAATGAAGCAAGTAGCATAATTAGCAATTTAACCGTCTCTCTGGTGTTTTAGCACCTTTAGAAACAACTAAGCAAATGGTGTGAAGGACGTCTTATCTCGTTATATCTGCTCTCCAGGGATACACAAATATAAGAGTATATAGTTAAAAATATAGGATTAGTTCACTCAAAAATATAAATTATGTTATTTACTCCAATCATATATTCATTTTCTTCATTGCAAAATCTCTATATATAGAGGATCAAAGTTTACTTTGGAGACAAAAGAGCTTGATTCTAATTAATGCTTGAGGCTAATATAAAACATACTATGAGTTTAAAAACTCAAAACTTAATTAAAAAACTAATATTTAATAGTTTCAGATGCAGTCTGAGTGCATCAGTGCATGGATGAACCAAACTTAAAAGGAGAAAGCAGGATAGATATGTTTTGTTGTCCATTTATAGCTCAGGGGGCTAGTGGAGTTCTCAGTATATTATATTTCTTTGATGTATCAACTTTGTCTCTGATATGTCTCCTACTTTATTTTATTTTTAGATTACTGTGTCTGTTAACCCTTCAAAATATTCAAAGACTTACTGGGATACATTTCCTAGTTTGGATCTAAAAATTGGCAGTGATCAAAATAAAGTAATTTGACCCTGAATATTGAATTAATTATATAGATTGTAACAATTTCAGCAAGTTATCGTCTGTATAACTGAGTCATTAAATCATTCAGTGAATTGGTTCTGAAAAGTGCTGATTCGTTCAAGAACAAAACAAAATTAGTCATTGAATTAATCACTTAACCAAATTGTTCAAAATGCGGATTTAATCAGAAATAAAAGTGTGTGTGTGGGGGGGGTTATAGGTGAGTCACAACTGACTTGTGATCTGATTTGTTCATTAAGCCAGTTTAACAAATTATTTATATATTTTTGATTTACCCGTTTAATTGTTTATTACATTTTTAAAATGAACATTTTGTAGTGTGCAGCAAAGTGTGCAGCTCTAATAATATATGTAACATTTGTAAAACTTGGAATACATTGATGAGAAATGTTTGCCTTCATATAAAATATTTGCAAATTCAAGGACTATTTTGCTCTTGAGAAAAAAAATCCCAGTGATCTTAGATTTGTCTATAGAGTTTCAGAAAATAATGTCTCAAACTTATTTTCTGAAACTCTATAGACAAATCTAAGATCACTGGGATATTTTTTCTCAAGAGCAAAATTGAAGATTGAATTGTAGAAATGCTTTGTTGAAGAAATATTAAGGGATCTTATTTGTGATTTCTCTTTCCCACGGATTCATGGTTATTGTTGAAATATACACGGATAAAACAAATTCCTCCTGCGGGACCATGAAGGGCTCATGATGATACACACTTCCCATAAGTATTACAATAACCACTGTTAGAGATGATCTTGCTAAGAGGGGAATTATTAATGAGATCCGCGTGTTGATTAGATTGACGCACAGCCGCACTGTTTGAGGACTAAAAAAAAAACGTAATACTCAAATAAATGCCCGCTTGCCCTCAGAATCACTTTTAAAGTTTTTTCCTCTGCAGGAAGATTAACAGATAATGTTTCTTTGTGTGCTGTTGGTGGAGTGAATTAGATTAGTACCCAAATCTGTTACATAAACCTGCACCGTGCCAGAAAACTTTGCAATGAGTTCTTTTAAATTGCTGTGTACTTTCTATACTCTACAGATGCAGATGTCTTCAAAGTGAAGCTCGCAGAGGGACGAGGCGTTTAGTCGGCAACATCTGATCTTAAGAGCCTGTCATTCAAATCTCACCGGAGCAGGAGAATCCATCGGAGGACTGTAAGAATTGGGAATTGCCGTGAAAGCATAGATAAAGAGGGTGTAATATAGAAACAGAGTGAAATGTAGCAACACTCAGTCTGACAGATCAAATGGAGAAAGTCAGAGTGAACTTAGGAGAAATGAATGATAAAAAGATGGAAATGAAAAGAGAGATTCACTTGGCAAAGATCCACGAAGTGAGAATATACTTGTTTAAACCTGCAATGGTGCTAGAATTTCATTATGACAAGCAGCGGGTGAATTCCCTGTTATTCAACTCAACTCAATCTATATCTGAAGCCTGACATAAATCAGCAGCCGGTTTTGAATGTTCGAAGGAATAAATAATGTGATCCATACAAACGGAACATTTGAATGTCCATTTTGCAGTCCGTCATTCAAAGAAACAGCTTGAAGGGCATTTTTTGGTTCTGTGGACCTTTTGAGAAACTTTTTTGTTTACTTTGTGTTGTCTTTTTTCCGTGAAATGACACGTAAACACCATTTGGAATGAAATGGCTACGGCTGATTTCACAGGTAGCACATTATGTATTCTAAATACATATTTAGCACTATGCATAATTTCACAAATGTACTGCTTGAGTGATGATGCCAAATAATGTTGGCTGTTTGCAAGCCAGATTTACCTTGGATTTCTTTGTTTTCTCATATTTCTTCTCAGGCTCCACTGCTGTCTTCTTAGTAACCAAGTTTGCTGATTTGTTTGGGGGGAAAACGACTTAATTAGAGGAAAAATAGTTTGTTCTGGTGAAAATGACACCAAAACTGAAGTTGTGATTTGTATTATATATATATATATATTTTTTTAATATTATATTTAAAAACATAAAATCTAGGCCTTAGACTGGTAAAACAATATATATTCCTAAACACATTTCATAAAAGCAGAATAATAGAAGATAAAGCAGTTTGCAAGCATTTTAATATGACCTTCATATATAACATGTTTGTAAAAAGACAAAAAGGCAGCTGTTGAATCACACTACTCTACATTTTAGTAAGCATGAATATTGCCACTCTAGAAAGCATTCTGTTGGTTGTCCAGCAATTATAGCATCAAACTTTATTAATTAATAAAATAGCAGGAATTTAGGAATGCATTTATACCCCTCAGCTGCAGTGCATAACTAAAGAACATAAATCATCAAGTTGGTCATTAAATTCTGTGCATCAACCGCAGTGCTGATGACCTTCAATTACTTATAGACTCGTCCCTCCCACTATACACCAATCAGATGGAGGTAGTAATTATGACCGGCCACTGTCTTGGTCTGGAGGTCAAGTAGAAAGTCCAGTGATCTATTTTGTGGAGCAGAGTGTTGTTGAAGTTATGACATGTTTCTTTTCTTTCTTACCCCGTTTGTCTGTCTTAGGGGCACAACTTCTGAATTGTTTCTGATATCATGTTTGACTGCACACTGCAAAACTCATCAGGGGTGGAAAAAAGTGACAAAGATGTTACATTTTTATTTTAATATTATATATATATTTCAGAAACAACAAATGTAATATTGTTCACTTTTTGGTTACGAAGGGATTTGTGGCATTTTTATGTATTTGTAGAATTTAGTATGGAAATGGATGATTGCTGCCACCTGGTAAAAAACAAACACTTATTTAGGGCTCACCCACACGAAGCCAGAGCTTTCTCTTTCCAATCTTATTTCTTCTTCGTTTTAAAAAGAAAAAAAAAATATGTAAACACGGCGTTGTCTCAAGACATATCTGCTTACACACGAAACCGACTCAAAATGATGTAGTACACATGCCAGACCAGTATGTGGAGCTGTATTTCTGCCACAGAGATACACAAATGGAGAAGAAGACTTGGAGCATGTACATAAACCTTGGTTTCAGGCTCCCAAACCTCCAGATCCGTCTGGATGCCGATACGATATAAATGTTTTATGTATAGAGCTAAACGTGTCTCCATGTGGACGGGCCGTGTATTCATTTTTTTACACAATATTCCCACTATAACCAGTAGACGGCTGCAGACCATCACTCAATGACACATTTGCCGTTTCCATCCCCTAATATAGTTCTTTTAACAAGTTTTGCTTCTGGGTTTATATTTAGACATTGTAAAATTACAATTAAAACACTTAAATATCACTTTTTGTCACTGTAGCACTGTTTTGTACTGAATTGTGAAGTGGCAAGAGAGAAGGCAAAACTCATCGGATATACTGTACAACAAATCACACAAATAACCTATATTGAATTCAAAATTGTGATTTTCAGGGAAAGGTGACTAGTTTGAATCCCTGTTTATGATCTTCTCAGTTTCTCTCTAATGTAAATCAAAAGCACATTCACAAACATACACAACATTTTTATATTTTGGGGTAAATGGGAACAGAATTTATAATAACGCTAATACCCCTTGCCCTTACAGGTATAATAACATTAAATTTGGATTTATTTCATGACTTACAATTAAAAAAGATACAGGAGAAGCTTACCCATCTCTGTTTGCTCACTTAGACATGCTGTCCTCGTTTTAAAATATAGTTTTTTCTTTTACGTTCGGAGCCACAGAATGTTTCCTCCTCTATTTATTTTGTGACTGTATCTGTGACAATCATTACGTCGAAAGGTGAGCGGTTGATGAACTCCCTTAATAAAATATATCTTGAAGTTACTTGCATAGCCCAGTTTTGGCGCCCTGGCCTGTCTCATTTAATGGTCTTAGAGGGGTTTTGTGGTCTTGACAGACTGAAGACACAGACTAAACCAGCAAATCATCCAGCTGGTTAAAACTGGTCTTTTTAGCATTAATGCAGCACATGAAACCACAGAAGAGGTTGGACCAAAGCATATCCCTGAAGGGATTTCTTCAAGGGAGTTGCAACAAAATTCTTACCTTAAGCCATTACTTAAAGTCATATTGAGGCTTTTTGTCATTTTTAACGCATTGCAGGGCAAATTTGAATCCTTCGAAAACTGAGGTGCAGACTGGCAAGTAGGAAGCACTGCACTAAATTACAGGCAATAAATATTTATAGATAGTAATAAATCAGCATTTATGCCAAGCAATTCATGTCAATTCATTTCGACACACAGCCACATGACATTTTGATTGTTTTAAGTAAGCGAGGGATGCAAAAAAAATCCATTATAAATTAACTACAATATGAGAACAACATCTCATTTGCAGCGTGGGCACATTAAGTAAGTGTTAATCTTGAAATATTACTAATAGGCTAATACTTTTACTTAAATGGGTACTTAACATGTTTACTTAAATTCATTATTTTCACAGCACAATTCCAATCCAAGCTGAAGCTGGATGTTCTTACAATTATACTAAAAGGCTTTTACGTGCTAAATATGTATAAATCAGATAAAAGAAGGCTTGATTGTGTACAACAGGTTTTTCAGCAAAGTGTGATCATGATGATATTTAGAAATGTGAGTATCAAATGCTTTATAGGGTTAATCAAGACTCAACCTCAGGTAACTCGACGAGGACTGAACCTGTAATAAGTGACTAAGATGCACTGTCTTTCACAATTCTGGCAGCTCACCAGTGATATTATACGTTTGATTGATTGAGAATAGGAGTTGGTGAGTGAATAATTACTCACGACACATCTGTGGTTGGTTGTAAATCATTAGTGCTTCACTCTCATGTCTGTGTACTCCAGTTATCTCAGGAATGCATCAACAGCAGCTTCTTCTGGAATTTGATGGTCTCCTAGCAACCGGCTCCTCTCAGCCTCCCTGTGGCTGATGGTTCTGATGGGCATTGTCCTCACCACCACAGGCTTCAGGGACAGAAGATGGGTTTAATCAAACGCGCCTGAAGAGAGGGATATCATCTGGAACACCCATGATATTTCATGTCATTTTATTTGAGCAGGAAATGAAAGATGGAAGACATACTGTAGCTCACCTGAGCGAGCGAATTCAGGCATTGAGTGCATCAGAAGAGCTTGCTGTTTAATATTAAAAGTGATTGCTTTGTGTCATATAAATAAAAATGATACAAATTTGGTGTAAAAAACGAATTCCCTTGTTGCTAGTAAATTTCACATATAGTTACAAAAAGATGTTATAATTAATACATTAAATTAAATGTGAATTGTTGAAATACTAAGACTGAAATCTAATGTTTCATTTACAACTTCGAAAATCATTTTGTACACTCTACCTATCAATTTCATAAATAAATAAAATTCCAAAAGGTTTAATCTGTATTGTTATATTTTACCCTACTCTAGCCTATAGAATTCTAGTCTATAGAATGGAGATGTTGAGCATTGTCTCGGGGTACAGATGCTTTACCTAAAGTAGACTACCCTTTTAATTAAAGTTAGGATATGTAATGTTTTTGATATATGGGTTGAAAGTGTCTTTGAGCGAGAGCAGCGTGTATCTGAGTGCATGCAAAGAAATCCTCGCGCGAGGGAACAGTTTCACGCATTAGTATTGCGCTCTCAATACTTGTTATCAAAATAACACATATGATTCAGACTGATTCAAATCAGTAACGGAGTGAAAATAAAATCATTATTTTGAGAAAATTATCCAATGTTACAGTGCTTGTCAATGTCAAAATTGAGGGACTAAGGAGAAGCTTCTTCCCTCAGGCCATCAGGCTCCTAAACACAAACTCTGTTTAATAAACATTAAAAAAGAAAATAAAAAGAAAATAAAAGCCGTTTGCACATCCCTCTCATCCCTCCTGTTTATAGTACTATTTATTAAGTCCCATATACTGTTTTTGCACATCCTACGTGTTTGCACATCTTACTGTTTTGCACTTTTTTTTATTCTACTGCACATTTTACTTTTATTTCTTTTTTACTAATATAATGCTCTTGTGTGGTGTTACTTTTATATAATTTTATATAATTTTATTCTTTGCACTAGTCCACTGAGCCGACCTGATTTGACCTACATTTCACTTTTGATTATACCCTGTATAATTTATTATGTGACAAATAAAGAAACCTTGAACCTTGAACCTTGAAATGATTGAGATGGCCAATCAAATCAACAAGAACCTGGTCCTGGTTTGGTTGCCAGAGCGAAATGTTAGTTTTAGCTTTGAAAGAGATGAGGTAAGATGGAACTGGAAGTAGCGAAAAACATTTAATAGGCTATATGACAAATATTTTAGGATAGAAATGTTAAACGACTGACAGTAATATCCAGTGATGCAAACTACTCGATTCTTTCTCAAATATGGTCATTTTGCAAATCCTGACTCAGTGTTAATACAAGAAACATAAGTTCGCCAATAAGTAGGCTATACAAATATGTTCTTATTTTAAAATATTATTTGCAAATAGTGTGATAGAAACGATATCGCCATTATATTGCCCACGACTGTGATCGAAAGCTGCTGTTTCTATGGTAACTGTGGAACTACAATAAGAGGAGCTATTTTTATGACGTCACTCACAGAGAATGTGGCGTAACGCCGCGTTGAGTTCTGGGAAACTGCACACAATGTTCCCGTGCAAGAACTTCAAATGACAGAGCTTTCAGTGTAAGATAACTATATTCCTCTAAACATTTCCCAGTTTAAAACCCGTTTGGAGGAATATACACTGTCTGAGACACCTGTCTCTGAGATCTGGCCCAACATCTTCTCGGGAAAAGAGTCTGCAACTTTGATTAATATAAATCTTGTGATGAAGTAATAATGTAATGCAGGATCATGGAATTATACACAAATCTATTTCTACAATATAAATCATCTTTTCTAAATGACTCATTTAGGTTGTGTTCTTGTGCAGAGAAACGGCAAAAAAACGAACCAATCTCAAAGAGATCTTAGCAATGAAGAAGAAGCTGAGGGTCTTGTTGATGGGAATGCCAAAATAGAAAGACCTGAATGGAAAGATTAATACAGGGAAGAAATATTACAGAGGCATGAACATCAAATATTGTGCTTGCCTACAACACACAGAGCTGTTTTTTTTTACTGTCTTTCTGTTTTATTTCCACAGATAAGGTGTTAATTCACTGCTGTGATGGTGTCAGCCACTCCCTTACACTTTTTCTGGCATATCTGACGATCCACCGTGACACGATGGTGGAGGAATCCATCGATTGCATCATAAAGGTGTGACACTTCCTGGTGCAGCTGATGTCCCTCAATGCTGAACATGTGGAGCAGCAAAAACAACAGCTACAGGGCAACCAGGCAGCAAAGTGACACTAAAAACACAGAGCTCAGACTATTTCATAATTACTAACACAAACTATTTGCACATGATTTTCAATAACATTTTGTAAAGCATTGTTTTAGGTGTTCCTGATTTAATACTTGACAAGTTTGATTTAAATGTGTTAAACTGGTAATTTATTTGATCATTAATCCAGATTATTAATAAAATAAGGCAAAATAATGAATACTATTTAAATATTATGTTAATATAAACAATTACTCTAATACAATGCAAAATCATAATAAATACTTCCACTAATATTACTCATACAATCACTTGCTTGATATTATTTGCAAGGCACCTTTTAACTCCAAATATTTTTTCGGTCTCTTGCATAAAAACACCATGATAATCAATTTAATATTTGCTTTTTAAAACCATAATATGTGTATATGAACTTCCAACAAAGTGCAAAAACTTCCACTCTTTATATTTTTTAGTTGCCTCTCCTTCAAATAGAAATGTATGTGTATCTGTATACATTAATGATATAAAACATAATATCTTATTTTATAAAATATCATTTAATATATGCTTATTTTTTCTGCTTGGAATAATAAACACAAAATAGCATAAACCTTTTATCATAAAATATATTTTTGGCATTCAAGTTTTATATCTAGTTATTATTATCATAATTATTGTTGTTGTTGATGATTATGTTATTGTTGTTCTTGTTTTTGAGGGTTGGTTGCAAAACCTCAAAGCCACGTAACCTCGCACGCATTGCTGACGTCATGACGCTACTTCCGCATTACCGGTAAACCAGAATTCTGCGGAAAACAAAAGCAGTGTTTCTGTGTCAATATTATTTTAATTGTGTCTAGTTGTCCCCTTGTCAGTCGCTATTCAAAGATGTCTAAGCCGAAATTAATAGTGTTCGACCTCGGTAAGTTTTCACGCTTAACTTAGTGTTTTAAAGTTGTACTTTAGAATAATGGTATGGATTTATAAACTTAATAAATGTGAAGATAACTACAATTCCTCATATATGTTCATACTGTAGAGAACACAGAATATGTTTGTTGACATTGATGCCTGATACCAAATAAAACGTTTACTGGAGAAACAATAACTGTAGTAACTTGGCCAAATATACTTTGTGTGTGTGTGTGTGTGTGTGTGTGTGTGTGTGTGTGTGTGTGTGTGTGTGTGTGTGTGTGTGTGTGTGTGTGTGTGTGTGTGTGAGATATAATGTATAATTCATCTGTCTCTGTGTGTTTTCCGCCCACACTGTTGCATACAAAAGGAACAATTGCACTTAATGGCAATCGGTTTGAAATAATTTCCTTTTGTGAACTAATGTGACTTCTTATCACAGAATGAGGCAGAAATAGTATTATTTTATTCATTTATGGTATCCACTAACTGACTGTTGAACACCTTTGACAGAAATGTAAAGATTACCATGGCTGTAATGTGATTGGTTATTAAGGCACACAATGGTAGAGGCATTGACCCTGGTATCTCCCAATAACAAGACCATCTCTGCTTACTGTCACTGGATTATTTATACACCATGTTAATATATGTCCACACATACTGATACATAGTGACACCCCTATATTACCACAATAACAATATATTTTTTATATCACGTTTATCGTCAAGAGCGGTATATAGTGACACACTAATATATATAAACTACAATTATATATTTTTCTCTCTTGGATTTAAACAGATTACACCCTGTGGCCGTTCTGGGTCGACACCCATGTTGATCCACCTTTTCACATCGATGACAGGTTTACCTTCATCAGCTATAGCATTCATTCATTGTTTGTTCTCCCTTAACACACTTCAGAGATGTTTATCCTGACGTTTTTGCTTTTTTTGCTGGAACACACGGACTCATCTGCTTCTCCAGCGGCATGGTGCGGGATTCAAGATTTGCAGAGGTTCCCATTTATGACGATACTAAAGAGATCCTGAGCTCTCTGCATAGTCAGGGGTTCAAGATAGGCATTGCATCACGGTAAGATTGCAAATGATCGAATGAGCACACATCGACTAGATGAAGTTCTAAATCATATATACATATATCAAAGCTGTGTTCTTTTTCTGTTTCTCAAAGATCCAGTGAACCTGAAGGAGCCAATCAGCTGCTGTCTCTCTATAAACTTGACCAATACATTTCCTTCAAGGAGATCTACCCCGGTTCAAAGGTCCCTCATTTTAAAAGGTACAGAAAGGACTTTTGAACTTGGTTGGTAATCAGTAAACCCCAAGTAGCCACCCCAAACACTCTAGCAACCACAAAGCAAAACGAAAAAACAATGTGAACATATGAGTAACTTTATAATGCAACCAACATTATTTCCCAGTTTCTTTAGAATATGTAAAACTGTCAGTAGAATATATACATTACCGGTAAAATTTGGATGATATTTTTACAAATATATATATTTTAAATGAAAACATTTTTTTATTATTGTTAATTTCGAAAACAGTTTTTGCACAAGATTTAAAACAAAATAAATGAATATGTTTATTATACAAGGACACTTGAAATTGATCAAAAGTGACAGAAAAGACATTTATAATGTTACAGAAGATTTCTGTTTCAAACTCGAAATAGAACTTTTTATTCATCAATAAATCCTGAGAAAACAACTATCATAGTTTCCATAAAAATATTAAGTAGCTGAACTGTTGATAATAATCATAAATGTTTCTTGAGCAGAAAATCAGCATGTTAGAATGATTAGAATGATAGAGAAATCATTTAAAACTGAAGCCTGAGTAATGATGCTGAAAATTCAGCTTCACATCACAGGAAATAATTCTATTTTTAACATATATTTAAATAGAAAACAGTTATTTTAAATTGTAATATTTCACAATATTACTGTATTTTTAAGTAAATAAATGTAGCCGTGCAGAGTATAAAACGTAAACACAATTTAGTGTGTCATTTCAGTTCTGTTCTAAATCAAAGTGGCGTAATAGTGTGTGTGTCTGTCTTTGCACACGGCGTCTCGCTCACATGTGTGCGTGTCTACAGTACCTCAGACCGTCTGACTGTTGTTCTGTCTCCAGGCTGAAAGCTGACAGTGGCGTCCAGTTCTCTGACATGATGTTCTTTGATGATGAGGATAGGAACATCTTGGAAATTGGCAGGCTGGGTAAGTATGCTCTCCTCCGCAAACCTTTATAGCTGCTTGGGAGATCTGGAACTGTACGGTGGAAGTTGGAGACTGTCCATCCGGTTGAATCAGCTGCTGTTTCCTGCTCCTTTAGGTGTTCACTGTGTGATGGTTCGTAATGCCATCACCTTGGATCTAGTCAAGAAAGCACTTGAGCAGTTCAGCAAGAAGCAGTGAAGGCGTCTGGTCCTGTGGAGATGCAGCTGCTGCAAATGAACAAGAACCCATTTGCTTTGCAAAAAAACTGACTTGTATAGAGGACTAGGAGTGTCATGTTTAATGCTTGTTTCTGTGCAACCAACTGTTTTTAACTTGAATGACAATAACAATTGGTGAATACTTATAATTATGTTTTAACATTTAAATAGTTTATTATTTAGCTCCATTTCAAAACATTAAATTAAGCATTTTTGGGGTAACTTGAGATGCAATTTATTTATATTTTATTTTTCAAATAATAAATTAATAATGTGTTCCTTTATTTAAGTGACACATCTAGTCTTCCAAAGAATTCACCTTTGGTTATTTTTTTTCTAATAAAGACTTTTAAGTTGAATGGAACTGAACACAGCACACGCGATTGTAAAACAAAAGGTCAGCGTTTTAATTGTGACTGTATGTGACAGATTTTCTGTGCAGAGACTACAATGGAAAAATAGTTTTATATTTATACCGGTTATAAAACATGTCTAACATTATTTTGTTGGTCTCTTTTTAAAATGTCATTTTCTCTCTTTGTCTCTGTAATTGAGTTCATTTATCCGCACAAAAATACAATGTTTTTATATAAAAGTGACAATTCTAGTTTTAATTGATAGCTTTTAGAGAACTGAAATATTTGTCCATTTATACCATTCAAAGTTTGGAGTAAGATGTTGCTGTTTTTTTTTTACATTTATTCAGAAAGAAAGCATTAAATTGATCATGTGTCAATAAGACATTTATAATGTTTCAAAAGATTTCTATTTCAAATCAATGCAGTTCTTATGATTTTCTTCATCAAGGAATCCGCAAGTATCAGTTTCCATAAAAACAGTTGATAATAATAAGAAATGTTTCTTGAGCATCAAATCAGTATATTAGAATGATTTCTGAGGGATCATGTGACTCTGAAGACTGAAATTTTAGCTTGATCACAGCAATACATTATATTTTAAAACATTCTAATAGTAAACAGTGTTTTTAAACTGTAATATATCACAATATTGATGTTCACTGTATTTTAACCAAATAAACGCAGCCTCAATGAGGATTATTTATAAATCTAAGCTATCTATCTTCCAAAGTTTGAAAAAAGTTATTATAAAAAATAAATTAAACAATGTTTAAATCGATAACATTAATCGTTTCTTGAAAATATTTCTCATTTAGTTTAAGCATAATTTAAGTAAACAAAAACTAAATACTATTAAAAAGCTAGCCTAAGTAAAAATTACAAAAGCACAACAAAATGACTAAAACTGTAACTAAAATTCAAACGAAAACAGAAAATATGAGGAGAAACTATAACAGTATATATCCCTAAAACAGTTTGACGTTAAACTATGAAGTAGTGAAGCCTGCTCTTCTGAGGAATCAGCTCATTATAATTCTCACATTGGTCTTGAGGTAGTCTGGGAGAAGACAAATGTTAATTAAAGTCCTTCATGAAGGTTTCATTTCTCCAGCGAGCACACAAACAGCCAGAGGACATCATCTCAGAGCAGGTGACGGCAGGATCTCTCATAATCCTCATAATTCATGTGATTAGCGCAGCTACATTTTCCCGCTTTAAATAAGAGATTGCTAACGCTACAGGGACCAGGCGGCCATCACGCGCTCCCTTCAGCGCTATCACGTGTGAATTACACAAAGCAGACGACGCTGTCTTGAAGATATAGTTGTCTAAAACTTCATAAAAAACACTATCTGTGGCGGTTTGTGTGTTTTGCTGAATAATTTAGCATTAGCGGACTGCATCGCTAAAGGTCTAAAAGCCCGCTGGCCTCATTTCCTTCCAATGTAATGTTATTCCAGCTCACGGTATTAATGGCGGCGTGCCTTTGACTTCTAGATCCCGGCTTTCTTCTGAATAAATGATTCTGTCTCGCTGACAACCTGTTTAGATAAAAGCAGAAAGTGCTGCACACATCATACAGTTCAAGAGACAGATGGAAAGATGCACTTGATCTGGATCTCTCATCCTGAGGTCTAAAGCCTAAAGCGTGTTTCTACCTCGCTTTCTTCTTCTTCTCGTTTCGCGGGCGTCTCGTGTAGAAAGCAAAGTGACAGCAATAAAAGCGCATATCCTCTGAACACCACAGCGGTTTCGTGTCAGCTCGAGAGGCTAACGTTTTCTGGAGTTTGGGAGTTTGTGGCGTGCCCGTCGTGTGCTGCTAGATCTTAAAATGATCTTAATAATTCACGTCGGCTAAACAAATAATGCAGTGGATTATAATTACGCACTAGAGCAAACACTGTGTCATATATTTAAAGCTTTCAATGAAACACGAAATAAAAAATAGCTTTTGCATATGATGAACATTTCAAAACGTGTTTGATATGAGCCATTATATTAATGGCTTTTGAGTGGTGTTAATTTGAATGGATTTGGTTCTTTATGCTCTAAAGAGTTGGCAACATAGTTGATACATATTTATGATTTTTTTATTTGATTATTCAACACATGCAAGGACCTTAATGATTTACTTTTGAAAGCAGGTATTTAATTTGAAGAAAAATAAAAACAAAAAAATATATTTATATAATAATTTGTATTAGCCTAAATATTATTTTGTATTATATTTATTATTTTAGAATTAAGTTTTTATAATAATTCGTCTTTTATTAACACATTTTAAACTGTATTTTAGCATTTACTTTAGCATATTAGCATTTTCTTCCAGTTTAAGTGACTAATTTTTCTATAATAATCGACAGCATGTCACAGATTGAACCTGTAATATTCCTTTAACCACACAAACACTCATTCAAATTAATGTGCACACCAGGGGCGTAGCCACGGGTGTGCCAGGGTGTGCCGGTGCCACCCACAGTGGCAGCTGGCACACCTAAAAACAGATGCAGAATAATTATTTTTTTAATCGTAATAAACATGGGCAGCGCAAAGGAGGGGCTAGCAGATGCTTCAGCACCCCCAAGAAAGACCAAAGCACTGTCATTGCACCCATAAGAAATGAAATAAATTAAAAACATTTTACTTATTATTACGCATTCATAACTCTGCATTGCAATATAACGTGACGCGTGATTAGCAGGCGCACTTTTCGAATTGACAGCATTTTATTAAAAAACTGATCGGTTCCTTGTGCCAAGAAGGCCTGTCCCCGACTAAAGATTTCCTAGTCACACATAAATTGATTAATATAATAACTTAGGCTACTAACTATCCTTTAATATATAGGCGTATAGCCTATTCCGCGTAAGCGCACGTCTAAAAGCTTGCAAGCGGCAAAAGTAGGCTAATGATTATGAATGTTGGGGAAAGGCAAAATAAAACATTTGAATTAATCGTTAATAAACTAGTGATTTCTTCTCAGTCAGTGTCGGCTGAAAATGTAAAGTTGCAGAATGCGCTGACTTTAATAAAGAAATGCACCTTTTCATTCCGACTACGTAATTAAAGATTTAAATGTTTTGGTTCGTTCCTTCGTTCGTTTAATAAAGTAGCCGGTTCATTGCTGTGACGCCCATTTCACGGAGACTGCATTAAACGGAGAGAAAGCACATCTTGTTTCTCTATTGTTTCTCTGCCTACATAAATAAAAGCATATATATATATAACTGGCTGTTGAATTTTGTATTTTGAAAGTTCAATAATAATATTAAAAACTTGCGGACGGATTCATTACCCGCTTTGTTCCGGGACCTCACAATTTACAGATCAAGCAGTGCTTATAATATTTGTTAATTTAAAATGTAATTACAATTTTAAATTATTTTCAAAAATAAATAAATAATAATAACATAATTGAGGCATTCAAGGCCAGACCACGTCGTCTCGCCCTTTGAGCAGCTAACAGGCACCATTAAATGTACTGTGCTCTGTTGTTGGCGATCCTGAATGTAATGTATACAAAATATTTTACTGCTTTCTCTAATGTGTCTTGCAAGACATCTATTCAAGATTGTTTATTCCACCAAAAGTAATTTCAAAGGAACATTATATGTAGGCCCATGTACAGTTTAAGTCACCATTGCAGGATGTGCAAAATGATAATGATTTAAAAAAGGAGGGATTATTTAAAAGCATTTTGTTTTATTTTTAGTAGAGCAGCTACAGCTGTTTTTACATAATAGATTTTTACATCGCCTAGTCACTGAAGTCAATGATTATTCTTTGATAAAGTAAATGTGCTTTGCTCACTGTATAATTTGTTCGTTGTTTGAATAATCGTGGAAAAATGCGGTGTTATAATTAGAAACTTAAAATGTATTTTTATTAAACCTGTGATCATCAGGTTAAATAGGAGTTTAGTCTTATTAAAATATGTGACATAAATTGTACTTGCCTAAAGGGGTTTATGATGTGTGTAGTTAATGATTAGGCTACAGTGAGCGCGTTTGACTAGAGAGCAGTTAAAGAGCTGTTGTAGGTTATACTGTATGTGATTGTCGGTGACCCTCTTGAGCGAGAAAGCTTCGGAAAATGGAAAAAAACAACAAAAACAATATAGCTGCAAGCAGCGATAACCAGGGTTCAAGAATTTTAAGGCCTAAGGTGGTATGCTTTTAGGGTCTAGGCCAACAGCTGGATGCATAGCTGACAGTGAAACTCATCGAAAATGGACAATAGGCTCACAGAAACACACACACACACACACACACACACACACACACACACACACACACACAAATAGAAATGAAATGGTTAAACTATCATATTAATAATCATTAAGCTTGCTTACACAGATACACACACAGACACACTCATATACGGACATACATGCACACATATTTTGTTGCAGATATAGATATTTGAAATAAATGACAGGTGACAATACTCTTTGCAAGTCTTCTCTTTTTAAGAGTTTATATCAGGGATCTCCAACCCTGCTCCTGGAGAGCTATCATCCTGCAGATTTCAGTTACAACCCTGCTCCAACACACCTGTCTGAAATTAACAAGTAGCCTTGAAGACTGTGATTAGCTGGTTCAGGTGTGTTTGATTGGGGTTGGAGCTGAAATCTGTAGGACGGTAGCTCTCCAGGAGCAGGGTTGGAGACCCCTGGTAGGCCAATGTGAAATGCAGGGCTGACAATTGAACACATTCACAATGGAGAATTCATTAAAACTGTCTCTCTCTCTGTCACATACACACACACGCACAAACACGCAGAAATGAAAGGTTTAAAAATGCTTAATAAACAGTAAGCATACAAACACAGGCACACAGACATACGCAGAAATGAAAGGTTTAATAATACTAAATATACAGCACGCATGCTAACACACACACACACACTCACTTTGTTGCAGATATAAAATAGTGATTTTCAAAGACATCCAAAATGGAGAATAGGTTAACAGACACATGTAGCCTACACAAAAATGAAATGGTTAAACTAACATATTAATACCCAATAAGCATGCTTGTTTTTTTGTTTTTTTGTTGCGCATTAATCTGACAATAAATGTGGCACACCCAGTTTTTCTGATGCACACCCAGAGTCTCCTTTCTGGCTACACTCCTGGTGCACACCTATGCAGCTAGAAAATGTTACTATGATGACAGATATATAATTGTGCTGTCAACAGTTATTATTCATAATTTAACTATTTTCTAGGTGAATCACACAAATTATTGTCAGTTCCCAGCATCCAGCCCAGAAAACTGTTTTTACAGTTAAATCAGCACATGGTGTGAGATCAGCTCAGTTCAGTTACAGTCACTGTAAAATTTTGTTCCAAAAGGTTCAACTGAAAATAACTTGTTACCTCGCGGACTTAAAATGTTTAGTTTAGTCAGCTTGAAATTGTAAGTTACTCAATGTTAATTTAAGGGACAACTGGAATATTTTAGATGAATAAACTTAAAATTTTAAGTCAGCGGGGTAACAAATTATTTTCCATTGAAATAACTTTTTTTTACAGTGTTCTATGTAAAAAAAAATTATCATTGTATATTATTATTGTTATCATTTTAAATTGTCTATCTTTTTTATTTTGATTTCAGTTGAACTAAAGGTTAAACTATATTAAAATGATAAATGTTGCATAGGCAACCATCTGATTGTTTTTTTATTTCAGTTAACATTTATTTCAAGTAACACAAATCTAAAGAAAACAAAAACAAAAATAAGATTTGTGCCAAATATATGCACACGCATGAATAATATTTCAGACATTTTCAGTAAATAATGATTTTCATT
Organism: Gymnocypris eckloni scoliostomus; assembly: GCA_027564155.1. NCBI lineage: Eukaryota > Metazoa > Chordata > Actinopteri > Cypriniformes > Cyprinidae > Gymnocypris > Gymnocypris eckloni. Next base: position 41,751,567 of record CM050412.1, read on the forward strand.
TCAATCTCTTCATCACACAAATCTATCATTTCAGTTTTTCAGAAGACATGAGATATAGCACATGGCTGGAAAAATATATATACTTTTATGATGTCTAGACCCTGGAGCTCAAAACCAGTCAGAAGTAGCACAGATATATTTAGCGATAGCCAACAACATATTGAATGGGTCAAAAGTATCGATTTTTTTATAACAAAACACATTAGGATATTAAGTAAAGATCATGTTCAATGAAGGTATTTTTTTAATTTAATTGCTAAGAACTTAATTTGAACAATTTTAAAGGCGATTTTCTTAATATTAATTTTTTGGCCCCCTCATATTCCAGATTTTCAAATGGTTGTATCTCGACCAAATATTGTCCTATCCTAACAAACCATACATCAATGGGACGCTTGTTTATTCAGATTGGATATGATGTATAAGTCTCAATTCAATGACTGTGTTTTGTGGTCCAGGGTCACATACGGTGCATTTTGTTCTTTTGAGAGCTTGACAGATCACAGCAAACGTCCATTTATTAGAATAGAGAATATTTCATTTGTGCTTTACCGAAGAAAGTCAGTCATATGTCCACAGGTCTGTGAATCCACATTTACCAAAGTTCACTGTACACCATTTATTGAACATCAGATGACGGTCAGTTTGACAAGAGATCGTACAACACGCTGGACAGTCTCAGGATCTTCCAGCTGTGGTTTTACAGTAGGATTGAATTCAACATTTACATAAACAGATTCAGATTTACATAAACTCTCGGGTCCAAAAGTTCTCCAATGATATTTACATCTGTACATGAGAACGCAAACAGCGTTTACAGGACCAAACATCTCTATGAAACCAGTTCAGAAGTTCACTGTCTCAAAGTTTCAGTTGCATAGGTCTTCCATAAAAACAAAAGGGTTAAAGAAGTGAAGCGGTTCAGGAGGTCTAAGCATCCTGACTAGTGAAGAGAGGAAAACCGATCTAAAAACGGATAGAAGTAAGCCATGCACAAATCATCTGTATGCATCGATGTGTGTGTGGTTGCAGTGACCTAGTAAAAAACAGCCTTTTATCAAACCGTTTTAAGCAGTTTAGCTTCCTCGCTGTCAAAATCCATGCGAGAGCGTTGCCCTATTAATACACAAGCGTCAATATGAATTTGTCAGCGATTGTACATATTTCATGAGACCTATTTTTCAAACAATGGTACTCGTAAGGGCTGAAATCAATATTTCAGAAATGAGATGTTTCATAACTTTGGCTTGTCATGACGAGATGAATTATTAACTTAAGTGTAAGGGCAGAACGAGACGACTAAGACACGCGCTGCTAATATGTGTGTGCGGAACAAGATGGGCTGTATTTTGGTGGATTCCCCACCTTATATGCCATATTTAATAAGAAATCAAGTCAAATCGCCACTTACATATTACAGGTTCTGTAAACTGAAACATTTCTGTCATTTATCGAATTTTAAAAACGCTAAAGGATAATTCAGATCATTTTTTAAAATAATTTCTTACATTTTTCAACATCACTAAATAAATGATTTTAATAGAAGTAAAGAAACTGAGATTTAAAATGCTGTCATTGTGGAGAGAAACAAGATTGCAGTGTTGTTATAGTTCACTCAAACTTAAAATTGAATACTGTTTTCAGTAATTGAAATCAAATCAAATTTGAAAAACAAACTTAAACAAAAAAATAACAAGTAAATATGTTTAAGTTTAGGTACTAAAATTACAAAAACTAAATCTGAAACAGAAATCAATTTAAATATTTATATGTATATATAAATACACATGCACGTATATATTTAAGAAAAAAATATATGTGTGTATGTATGATGTATAAATATAAATAAATGACATTTCTTAAATATATACATGTATGCGTGTATTTATATATACATAAATATATAAAGTACACACATATATTATGTAAACAATTTTTTGTCATTTATTTGCGATATATGTAAATCACAAATAAAATTGTCAAAATCTCAAAATAAAATGAAAATGAAACTAAAATCAAATAAAAGCTGAAAACATAAAAATATTTAAATTAAAATAAATAATAATTAAATGAATTCCAGTGGTGAAATCATTTGATGAATGATTAAATCAATCAAGCAGTTTGTAAGAAAGCCATGTCACATCGTGAGGCCATAAAAACTGATGATATCTGATCTCCGTGTTAATCCTGGGTATAAAAGTCGGAGAACACATTGAAAATCTGAGAAGTAAAAGATTGAGATAAAGATGATGTTTGTATTTTACAACGTAAGCACTGTGTGTGTGGCTGGAGGTCAAATGAACGCGAGTGACTCTCTGCTCCTTTAAAACACTGACATACTGGTTTTTGGCAGGTCCATATAAAATTCTCTTTGTCCAGATTGTGCTCATTGGCTTCTTTCAGCACTTATTGCTTATGAAAGCTCACGATGTGACATCACATCCTCCCTCATTACTCCCATTTCCCTTTTAGTGCATTGCTTCCAATTCTTCTGTGTTTTCCTCCAAGACCCGCTGAGTCTCGTTCAAATCAGTATTTTCGTCCTCTGTTCTCATCTCTGTCTCACTCTTGTCTTCTGTCTTGTTCATTTCCTCTTCCAGATGTTCTTCTTTTAAATGCTCACCCTGGTGTTTTTCGTGATCTTCTTTTTCTTTTGCTCGTTCCCTGAAAATATCAAGCAACCTGTCAAACTTGGGTCCCCACTCCTCAAATCTGTGTTTCTGTTCCTCTGTATCTTTTTCAGCCTCGCTTTCGAGCGAGCTGAGAGACGTGGCCTGTGAGCCGCCCCCCTCCAATCCGTACGTCTGCAGCGAGTCGTATGGTGGCTGCATGGGGTCAAAGGTCACCAGGGCTAGACGGTGCTGCAGGAAATCGCCCATACGGTTTGTTAACGAATCTGCACCTGCCTTTTCCGAGTTCGCTTGGCCAACCATCCCATTCCCCAAGCCCCACCCTCTTTCATATAGCCCCGCGCCTCCAGGAAGGGGCATCACTAGTTGTGGTACATAGTTCTGCCCGCCCACCCCATACAAGCTCATTAGTCCAGCAGCTTCTGGGTAAAGAAGTGTCGTCCCACTTCTGATGGGTATCCCTCCGCCTGCCCTCAGCAAAGTACCTTCCATTGTCCTGAATGACATCTCCGACGTGCCCAGGCTGGTGGAGCTCTGACTGGTGCTGATGAGCGGAGCGTCCCCGTTCTTGTCCAAAGCCGAGTCGTCTGTGGTGATGGTGGAAATGGAGGCCCGTGTGGTCAAGCAGTGGGGGACGCCTCGGGTTTATGGCTCACAGAAGTGCTGGAGGCCTCGGAGCAGGAACCGCTGTGACTGGAGCCCTTCACGAACAGAACCTGGTCTGAATGCACAGACTGAGAGAGAAAACAGTGACGAATATGATCAGGCCATTTAATAGAGCAATAGTTTGGGGTTGTTTTTGAAAAACATCTCTCATGTTTACCAAGGCAGCATTTATTTGATCAAAATACAGTAAAAACAGTAATATTGTGAAATATTATTACAATTTCAAAGAACTGTTTTCTATTTGAATATATTTTAAAGTGTAATTTATTCCTGTGATGCAAAACTGAATATTCAGCATTATTACTCCAGTCTTCAGTGTCACATGATCCTTCAAAATCATTCTAATATGCTGATTTGATGCTTAAGAAACATTTATTATTATTATCAATATTGAAAACAGTGGCACTTCCTAATATTTTTGTGGAAACAGTGTTTTTTTTACATTAAGTGACATTTTGACTGTCAATGTTTTTAAGGATTCTGATCAATAGAAAAAAACTGCCTTTATTTGATATTTGACATAGAAATATTTTGTAACATTATAAATGTATTTACTGTCAATTTTAATCAATTTATTGCATCCTTGATAAACAATGCATTAATCTGGGATCTCAGATTTAAAGACATTATATATACAGGTGCTGGTCATATAATTAGAATATCATCAAAAAGTTGATTTATTTCACTAATTCCATTCAAAAAGTGAAACTTGTATAATGTATACATTCATTCCACACAGACTGATATATTTCAAGTGTTTATTTCTTTTAATTTTGATGATTATAACTGACAACTAATGAAAACCCCAAATTCAGTATCTCAGAAAATTAGAATATTGTGAAAAGTTTCAATATTGAAGACACCTGGTGCCACACTCTAATCAGCTAATTAACTCAAAACACCTGCAAAGGCCTTTAAATGGTCTCTCAGTCTAGTTCTGTAGGCTACACAATCATGGGGAAGACTGCTGACTTGACAGTTTGTCATTGCAAAAGAGGCTGGCTGTTCACAGAGCTCTGTGTCCAAGCACATTAATAGAGAGGCGAAGGGAAGGAAAAGATGTGGTAGAAAAAAAGTGTACAAGCAATAGGGATAACCGCACCCTGGAGAGGATTGTGAAACAAAACCCATTCAAAAATGTGGGGGAGATTCACAAAGAGTGGACTGCAGCTGGAGTCAGTGCTTCAAGAACCACTACGCACAGACGTATGCAAGACATGGGTTTCAGCTGTCACATTCCTTGTGTCAAGCCACTCTTGAACAACAGACATCGTCAGAAGTGTCTCGCCTGGGCTAAAGACAAAAAGGACTGGACTGCTGCTGAGTGGTCCAAAGTTATGTTCTCTGATGAAAGTGAATTTTGCATTTCCTTTGGAAATCAGGGTCCCAGAGTCTGGAGGAAGAGAAGAGAGGCACAGAATCCACGTTGCTTGAGGTCCAGTGTAAAGTTTCCACAGTCAGTGATGGTTTGGGGTGCCATGTAATCTGCTGGTGTTGGTCCACTGTTTTCTGAGGTCCAAGGTCAACACAGCCGTATACCAGGAAGTTTTAGAGCACTTCATGCTTCCTGCTGCTGACCAGCTTTATGGAGATGCAGATTTCATTTTCCAACAGGACTTGGCACCTGCACACAGTGCCAAAGCTACCAGTACCTGGTTTAAGGACCATGGTATCCCTGTTCTTAATTTACCAGCAAACTCGCCTGACCTTAACCCCATAGAGAATCTGAAGAGTAAGATGCGATATGCCAGACCCAACAATGCAGAAGAGCTGAAGGCCACTATCAGAGCAACCTGGGCTCTCATAACACCTGAGCAGTGCCACAGACTGATCGACTCCATGCCACGCCGCATTGCTGCAGTAATTCAGGCAAAAGGAGCCCCAACTAAGTATTGAGTGCTGTACATGCTCATACTTTTCATGTTCATACTTTTCAGTTGGCCAAGATTTAAAAAAATCCTTTCTTTGTATTGGTCTTAAGTAATATTCTAATTTTCTGAGATACTGAATTTGGGGTTTTCATTAGTTGTCAGTTATAATCATCAAAATTAAAAGAAATAAACACTTGAAATATATCAGTCTGTGTGGAATGAATGTATACATTATACAAGTTTCACTTTTTGAATGGAATTAGTGAAATCAATCAACTTTTCGATGATATTCTAATTATATGACCAGAAACTGTATTTGAACATAACATGATGATTTAAACATTAATAAGAGAGCAGAGATTTTCCTATTAATTTCCTCAACAGGAATAAAATAAATATATTAAATGAAGACTTTTTCAATAAAGTCCTAACCCAATCAACAAGCTCTGTTGATGAATCACAACATTAAAACTACTTATCAAGAAGCAATGTGCACGATGTAAATAAATACATGTATTGATGCTGAGTTATTACTACAAACAATGCATTTTATGGCTTTTGCAAAATATTTAGATAATACTAATATAATATACGTTATTTGAGATTATAGGAAACTGACTTACTATTGGCCACTAATGAGCTCATTTGTTACTAATATTCATTTACATACTTTAGCAACACAAGTTGTGCTCTATGGGGTTGTAATGTGGTAAATAGTTCATGGCAGGAAGGATACCTGATCCTGGCTGAATGTGTGGCTCTCAGAGATGACCTCACTTCCTGTCTCGCTCTCTTTCGGAAGGCTGTCGGTTGATCCGTCTGCTCTTTTATGTTCTGATCCATCCCTGCTCTTGCCGATAAATACAGAACCGGATTCTAAAGGGCCGCCGGCCTGGCCTTGGCTGCTGGGAAGAACGTATGCCAGTTTGGCGAGATCCAGCCTGGAGTTGAACGGGCCGAGTATGTTTCTCGAAGCTGGAAGTGTCTGGATGCTGTAGCAGTACCGTCCATAGAGGGGTGCAGAGACGGGACGGCGCGGGTCCAAACCCAAACTCTGACTCCAACTGAAGGTTCTGATGCTGTCCAAGTTATCCTGAGAAAACCTGGTATAATAAAATATAAATTAAGAAACTAATATGGATGAATTAGTTTAATGGTTAAGTATAGAAGCATATTTCAGCCACATAAGAAAAAAAAATATGATTAGAAGTGGAAAATATGACATAAAATGTAAAAATTATGAGAAAATTTCAACTTGTAATTCAAAATTCATCATCATTTTGATATTTTCCTATCAAAGTGATTACATAGTATGTCAAAATATTGACTTAGTATCGCATAATTGCTCAAAATTGTGACTTATTATTTTTGACTTATGTTGTTAATGTTATGTTTACATCTATCTCATAATTATGACTTTATGCTGATTTGGTGCTTAAGAAACATCTATTATTATCAATGTCGAAAACAACTGCTGCTTAATATATTTTGTGGAAATTGTGATATCTCATAATTATAACTTTGTATCTTTTACATCCTTATAATCATGTATCATTTTTTGTTTATAATCAGTATCTCATAATTTAAACTTTTTCCTCAATTATTACTTAGGACATATTTATCATAAATCATGATTTAGTATCTCATAATTTCATATTTTTCCTTAATTATTACTTAAGCATGTCATGATTTCAACTTTTACCTCATAATTATGTTAGTGTCTCATATGTGCAACATGTCATAACTTTTTGTTAAAATTTTAACTTTTTAATCTCAAATTATGTCAACATTATATTACAATTTAGACTTTATCTCATAATTATGTCTATCTCATTTTATGTCAAATATGTAATTATGATTTACAATCCATTTTTGTTTGTGGCAAGAAATTGGCTTCCATAATTACGCCTTTAAGCAAGTAATCAATTACATTGCATAAAGCTTCTGTTTAATAATTAAATATGTCACCAATTTGTAAAACTGCATAGATCCGAGCATTTCATTGGGCTTTTAAAAGAAAACCAAATTTCTTGCAACTTTTACACCAAAACCAGATAAAGCAGATATTTCAGAAAAGCAGAAGTTATCAAAAAGTTGTTTAATTAAAATATTTGTTGCAGTCCCAGTGGAAGCTCCCCACGCAACGATTCAGAAACAGTCAGTTGTGTCTTTAAAAATAGTTATGTGTGAAGTATTTCAGCAACCTGCCCAGGAGTATTACAATGACATCAAACAGGAATATGATGGATAGAGGACTAGAACACAGAGTGGGTTTGAACGGCATAAATATTAACTAGATGAACTTTGCACTGAAACATCTGTCAGATTTGCATTGTGAAGGCTCATTAAACCACACACACACTCCTGAGTACAGAGCCCTCGTTAATCAGATATACATTTAACATCATTTAGAGTGACTGAAGGTATTCAGAGTAACCAGAGATTCGAGAGGAAGATACACCAGTTTGTGTTTGCGGTGAATGTCAGCTTATATTCAAGCTGAATGATTCACGTGGGCTATTAATATAATATGGCATTTTCTAAGCCAAATGTCAAGAAATGACATGTGATTTAAAAGATCAGATAGAGCCAGCAATAAATCTGGGAGATTCAAATGATGAAATGAGATGTCTATTAATGTCAACATCAGTCACTGTAAACACACACACTCACGCGCAAACACACTCACATGTTCTTGCTGTCCTGAAGCCGCTGTGCCCTGCGCATGCTCTGGGGGGCGCTCTTTAGGGTGGCGATATCGAAAGCGGCCGTGTCCGCCTCGCCACCTCCCTCATCATCATACGTGATGATGTTCTCCCTGATCTCATCATCTTCCACAGGAGACTGAGTGTCCCGTTTCTGCCTTCGCAACGATAGCGAGAGCGCCACCACCACTATCCAACAGAAGAGAGCGAGAGAAAATGACAGGACGTTATTGACACTTTTCATGAATAGGATACAAAATGGACAGTTTCTTGTTTTCCAGTTGATAAGTGAAAAGTGGTGCCTATCGTTCAGACATGGTTAAAAGTTGTTATACTGATTTTGACTGTTACACTGACATTTAATGTGTTTAACACAATCATTTATCTTGCTAGACTGATTTTATGTTAGATAGCAGTTGAAAAATTGCAATTGGAACATCTCATTCATTTGTATACATAAAAATAAGGTCAAAAGCAAAAAATATTGAAAGATTGTACCACAATGGAAATGATCCAAAAACTAGTTTCTTGTTAACTCATTTTAATGTTTAAATTAATATTTACATTTAAAACTAAAATGAAACAAATCATTATCTTGAGTTTTATTCAGTATTGTTCCAAAAACCATAAACCTTTAAACTTTTAAAGAAAAACTGCAACTAGTGTAACAACTGTCAGTTCTAAAATAGCCCTAATAACAATGAATGAATTACAAAGATGTGTGGAAAAGGTTTTAAAATGGTGGGAAACACTGCGATATGGCAACACTTTAACACTTTACTGCAAAGGAAAATGTTCCAAAAACTAGTTTCTTAAAAATGATTCAAAATGTCTCAGAAACTCCTTTAACTAAATCAATATTTATTTATTTAAACTGAAAACTATAATGTGTGAATCATTATTAAGGTTTTTCAGAGTGTTTTTCCCTCACTGTTCATTTTTCATTTTTGTCTGAAAAGAAAATGCAAATGATAATCGCATTATTTTTGCAGAATTGCAATTATAGCAGGGTAAACACTTCCAAAAAACCTGTAATAATATAACTATGGCCAATATCTATAAAATTCCCAGGAAACTACCCTTTTATTTGCAGGTGAAACAGCGAGGGAAATTATTAGCTACACTGTAAAACCCCAAAGTGTATTTGTAGAAAATGCCTACTCCACCTCTCACTGACTTTTTTAGTAAAGTTTGAGTGTTCAATGTCATTTGGGGAACCTTGAGGGTGGCTTGTTCCGCAATCTCAAAATGCCATATGATGCCCTCAGCACTCATCAAATGCTGTTTATTATGAGTGACTTCGTGCAGAAATGAAACCCAAACACGTTCATTAGCAAACCTAACTGACAAACGGAGGAGCAGCAACGAGGCAGGTCGGCGGAAAGTTCGAACGCCCCAAAAAAACACACAAATATGGAAGAAAAGCTGCAATTTGAAGACACGCCAGGAGGCAATGGTGGATGAAGATAGGGAGTGATGGACAGATGTAGCAACAACACATCATTAAACCAGCCGGGTACAGAGGCGGAGCGAAGGGCGAGCAGCAATCACAAAACCTGACGACATGGACTGAAAAGCAGAACTGACCCAGCAGAGTGGACGCACAGGCCAGGATGGCCAGCATGGCGGCCGAGCTGACGCCCAGCAGCGGGGCGTTTGACGGTGAAGGCAAACACGCCGTCTGCCTCTCCCAGTCCGGCACAGACGCTATATCCTTCTCGTCCGTTTGTTGTTTTAGTTCTTCCACCCACATACCTCCGCTTTGGCATGGACAAACCGTAACGGTAATCGTTCCTGTGCTGCTAAGGTCTGATGCACCATCATGGAGCATTATGGGTATTTTTAGAGTAGGTAAAGAGGAAGAGCGAGGAAGAGCCTTCAGGGACGACAAGAGCACCAGACTCGCCGTGTGGTCTGGAAAGAAAATAAATTAAATACACAAAAAGGCATCAGTCATGTGACACATTATGAGAAAAAAATTAAGGAACAAGATTTTTTAAAACATTTATTAAGCAAATAAATATCTGTAATTATATTATATGTCAAGAGAGAAACACGTATGTGCTAAGGAAAATATAGAGATATTAAATTATTATAAATGTGAGAAAAAATATAGAATTTCATATATTATATTATATTCCAAGTGGGTGGAACAGATCATTTTATATAACAAATATATATTAATAATATACACTCACCGGCCACTTTATTAGATACACCTGTTCAATTGCTTGGTAACACAAATTGCTAATCAGCCAAACACATGGCAGCAACTCAATGCATTTAGAAATCTAGATGTATGAAGATGACGAGCTGAAGTTTAAACCGAGCATCAGAACGGGGAAGAAAGGGGATTTAAGTGACTTTGAACGTGGAATGGTTGTTGGTTTCAGACGGGCTGGTCTGAGTATTTCAAAAACGGCTGATCTACTGGGATTTTCACACACAACCATCTCTAGGGTTTACAGAGAATGGTCTGAAAAAGAGAAAATATCCAGTGAGCGGCAGTTGTGTGGATGAAAATGCCTTGTTGATGTCAGAGGTCAGAGGAGAATGGGCAGACTGGTTAGAGATGATAGAAAAAAAAAAAAAAACAAGATACAGCTCAGATGAGCGTTATTTGTCACATACACAATTATACAGAGTATAACCAGCAGTGAAATGTGTTCTCTGTGCACACACACCTGGAGCAGTGGACAGCCGACACGACGGCGCCCGGGGAGCAGTCGGGGTTCGGTGCCTTGCTCAAGGGTCTCACCTCAGTCGTGGACAATTCCTACCGGAGCCGAGATTAAAACCCACAACCTCGGGTGACAAGTCCAACGCTCTATCCATTAGGCCACGACTGCCCTCCGTGGGTAACTCAAATAACAGTAGTTGAGTTAATAACAGTGACTCAAATAACCACTCGTTACAACCAAGGTATCCAGACTACCATCTCTGAACACACAAAATATTGAACCCTGAAGCAGATGGGCTCCAGCAGCAGAAGACTACACGGAGGATACAATTCACACAGAATCACCAAAATTGGACAATAGACGATCGTAAAAACGTACTCGGTTACTATCGTAACCTCGGTTCCCTGAGATACGGGCAGTACTGCGCCTTGTAAAGACGCATATGGGAAAATGCCTTTTTTCTCCTGAACTGAAGTCTTATTTAATCACGCAGTGAAACTGCACGACTATTGGTTCGTGCAGGTGTAGAAAACGAACCAATGGGTCGGCAGCGGAGCTGCACGAACCTATGGCGACGATCTGGCGCCAATATTCCCGCCAAACGGGCGGGGCATCTTATAAGCGGTCGTTTCGCCATAGGATCCTCAGGTTTACTTCGACTGAAGCGGCGACTGAGTCGTGCAGCTACCTGGCACGGCAAAGCACGCAGTACTCGTTCCGTATCTCAGGGAACCGAGGTTACGATAGTAACCGAGCACGTTCTATCGACTCCACTGTACTGCGCCTTGTAAAGACGCATATGGGAACTGAATTTAATCACGCCGTGCTAGGGTAGATGAACGACTGTATATACTTCCATAAACATAAATGCCCATAGGGAAGTAAGTAGTATACTTCAGGCTAAAGCGAGCTAAACTCATAGAGGTCGTGCTCGGCCTGGATAATCGTTCCACTTCTGTATACTCAGTTAACCGGAGTATGCAGGGTGCCAATTAGAGAGCCTGAGCGCATTGCGGTCAAGAAATCTCTGACAGGATTGTTCCCACAGCGTATGTGTACAAGCTCATCTAAGCAGAGAGGACTCTGGCCTGTAAGGCCGGTATGTCCAGGTTATAAAACCTAGCAAATGTGGACGGAGTGGCCCAGCCAGCCAGTACAAATCTCTGTAATGGATACACCGCTAGACCACGCCCATGACGAGGCGATGCCTCTAGTCGAATGGGCTCGTAGACTCAATGGGGCATTGCAGGCCCAAAGAAGAGTATGCCAGCATGACAGCATCCACTATCCACTTAGAGAGTCTCTGCTTCGTGACGGATGTCCTTTGGTGCGGTTACGAAGCTAACAAAGAGCTGTTCCGTATGCCTAAAAGGCGGAGCGCTCAAAGTAGATTCTCAGAGCTCTGACAGGGCATAACAAAGATAACTCCGGTCCTCCTCAGGCGAAGCGGAGGCGTGATGACCTGAGCTCTGAACGGGGTTGAAAGTACCTTAGGTACATAACCATGCCTTGGTTTCAGGACGACCTTGGAGTCGTTAGGCCCGAATTCCAGGCAGGCAGGGCTAGTAGAGAGCGCTGCAGGTCTCCAACTCGCTTAACCGACGCTAGTGCTAGTAGCAGAGCAGTTTTCAGCGAAAGTGACCCGGAGGTCCGTGAGACTGGCGGCTCAAAGGAGGGCCTTTCAAGGCCCTCAGTACAGTGGGCAGATCCCATGTAGGGACAGTAAGGGGCCGAGGTGGATTCAACCTCCTGGCTCCCTTCAGAAAACGGACAACTGAGTTGTCTCTGCTACCGACTGGCCCGCTATAGGGGCATGAAAGGCCGCTATAGCTGCTACGAACACCTTGAGTGTAGAGTGAGAACGTCCCTTTATCTAGCAGTTCCTGCAGAAAGGACAGAACCACCGCTAACTCAGAGGTAGAGGGGTTTTCACCACGGTTGAGGCACCAAGTGGAGAAACAGACCACTTAAGGGCATAGAGGCGTCTCGTGAGACGGGGCTCTAGCCTCAGAAATGGTGTTTAACACTCGCTCTGGGAAGCCAGTAGGCTCCCATTGAGCGGCCAAATGTAGAGAGCCCACAGCTCGGGTCGAGGGTGCCATATTGTTCCGTCGCCTGAGAGAGGAGATCCCGTCTCAGGGCACGGGCCAGGGGCTGCTGTCAGTAGCTGAGTCAGCTCTGACAACCAAGGTTGGTTCCTCCACAAGGGGGCCACCAATAGCACCTTGTGACCCTGTTCCCTGATACGCCTGACGACCTGTGGAAGCAGGGCGATCGGGGGGAATGCATAAAGGAGGAGGTTGGGCCAATCGTGGGCCAACGCATCCCTGTCCTTCGAATAATAAGTTGGGCAGTGAGAGTTGTCTTTGGAGGCGAAAAGGTCTACTTCTGCCTTGCCAAAGGTCTTCCAGATCTTCTGAACCACCTGCGGATGGAGCATCCACTCCTCTGAGGGACATTGCTCCGAGATAACATATCTGCTCCTTGGTTCAGTCTGCCCGGCAGGTGTGCTGCCCTCAGCGAGCGCAGGTTGAGCTGAGCCCATTCCAGAAGGCGCTCTGCCAGAATAAAGAGGCGCTCGAGGAGACACCTCCTGGTGATTTATATAGGACACCACGGACATGTTGTCTGAGCGAATCAGCACATGGCGTCCTATTAGGTCCGGCAGGAAAAACTGGCAGGCTCGACAAACTGCTAGCATTTCCAAGCAGTTGATGTGGAAGCCGCTCTCCGTCCTTCGACCAATGGTCAAGGTCGGTTTGCCGCACAGCGCCCCCAACCTGTGTTGGAGCGTCCTGTCGTGACAACTTTCCTGGTGTGGACCAACCCCATGGCCACGCCCTTCTCCATCCACCGTGGGTTCTTCCAGGGGGTCAGGGCTGTTACACAGGCCTGATTCACCCTGATATGCAAGCGTCCGTGACGCCATGCGTTGTGTGGAACCCGTGGTTTCAACCAGCGTTGAAGGGGGCGCATGCGGAGCAGGCCCAGCTGTAACACTGGCGATGCTGCGGCCATAAGGCCCAGCATTCTCTGAAACACTTTGAGTGGGCGAGCGGTGTCGCTCTTGAAGGTGGCCGCGAGTTTCTGAATGGCCAGAGCGCGTTCTGGCGCTATCACCGCTCTCATGTGAGCTGAGTCCAGAACTGTACCCAGGAACGATATTCGCTGGCTGGGAGACAGTGCGCTTTTGGCGAAATTGACCCTGAGCCCCAGGCGCTCTAAGTGGCTGAGGATGAGGGTTCTGTGTGAAAGTTCCACCTCTGACTGGGCCAGAATGAGCCAGTCGTCGAGGTAGTTGAGATTCCCATCTGTCTCAGAGGGGAAAGAGCCGCGTCCATGCACTTCGTAAAAGTACGGGGGGCCAGAGACAGCCCAAAGGGTAGGACCGTGTACTGGTAAGCCACTCCCTCGAAGGCGAATCTCAAGAATCGTCTGTGATGGGGGGCTATCTGGATGTGAAAGTATGCATCTTTCAGGTCCAGAGAACAGAACCAGTCCTCTGTGCAAATCTGCGAGAGGATCTGCTTCAGTGTGATCATCCTGAACGGCCGTCTCATGAGGGCGTGATTCAGGCGTCTGAGATCGAGGATGGGCCGGAGGCCGCCATCCTTTTTGGGGACGAGGAAGTAACGGCTGTAAAAGCCTGACTCGCTCAAAGCTGGAGAAACCATTTCTATGGCTCCTTTTTCCAGCAGCGTCATCACCTCTGAGCGCAGAACGCGAGCGTTCTCGCCCTGCACCGAGGTGGAGACCACGCCGCTGAAGCGGGGGTCTTCGAGCGGTGGAGTGAATAACCTCGTTTTATTATCCCCATAACCCACTCTGACACTCCGGGGATGGCCTGCCAGGCCTCGGCCCGCGTGGCAAGGGGTTGGATAAACTCGAGTGGCCGGCTGCACGGAGGCAGGGCACTCGTGAGGGACGGAAGAAGAAAATTGCTCTCTTTTTGAGAATGTTTGTGTTTTATTTTTTCCGCTATCACAGCGGACAGTTGCATGGTCGCTTGTACGGACCCTGTAGCAACAGACACAATTCCCTCTGCACCCGGAAAAGAACGGGGTGCCAAGAGGTTTCCCATGAGAGACCTTTTGGTGGGCGGTCCGGCCGTGGCGGGACTCGACCCTCTCCTCTTCCTGTCCTGCAGATCAGGAGGACGCCGGGCGCACAGGATCCAACGCTATCTTGAGTCGGGGCCCTGGCGTGTCGGAGGGGTGGCGTCTGGCTTGAGCGTGAACGCCTCGCGGCTGCTGAGTTCTAGCAGGCTGAGGAGCGAAACGGCAGGTGCAGGTCTCGCAGACTGCTGAGTCGGCGCAGTCCTGGGGCGACTCTGAGCAGCTGCTGGGCTGGAGCGCTTGGGCAGGAAGTGTCGCAGCCTGTGACGCCTTCTGTGCTTCTGTGAAGCGCTCAGCGAATCCTTTCACCGCAGGTCCAAAGAGGCCGCTGGGGAAATTGGAGCATCAAGGAAGGAGACCCTGTCCGCATCCTTGATCTCCATCAGCGTGAGCCACAGGTGGCCGAGCACTACCAGGCTGGCCATAGACCTTCCTATGGCTTGGGCGGTAGTCTTGGTGGCTCGCAAAGCTAGGTCTGTTGCGCTTCTCAGCTCCCTGAGAGTCGCAGGATCAGGCTCAGACTCGTCTATGGCAGAGGAGCTTGGCCTGATAGACCTGTAAAACCGCCATAGAGTGGAGCCAAGCCGCCTGTCCAGCTGAAGCGTAGGAGCGTCCAGCGAGCGCTGAAGTGGTCCTGCATGGCTTGGACGGGTGACTGGCTTTCGCCTTCCAGCCGATGGCAGTGGGTGGGCAGAGATGTGCAGCCACTGACTCATCCAGTTGAGGCATCCTCTCATATCCCTTTTCTTCAGCGCCATCAACCGTAGTGAGGGCAGATGAAGCGGAAGTACGGAGGCGGGCAGAGTAAGGAGAGCGCCAAGATCTCGTGAGCTCGTCATGTACTTCAGGGAAGAACGGCGATGGTCGTTGTTGAGGGGCCTGACGGCGCCCCGGCAGAAACCACTCATCCAGACGGCTGCGAGAGGGCTCCTCTGGTGGAGACCACTCCAAACCCAGCTCTTCAACCGCTTTGGAGAGGACACGGAAAAGTTCGGCATCCATCCCGGCTTTGGCGGCGCTGGGCGCGGGCAAACCTGAGGGGGCGGGGTCAGTCACTGAGCCACACAGCTCCTCAGCATCTGAAGCTACCAGTGACATGCTGTCATCGGCCAGCTCATCGTCACTTCCCCCAAACGAGACCAGATCGCTCACGCTTGCGGAGGGACGCTGGTCAGGTTGGATAAAAAGGACGGGAGAAAGCTCTCTGTGTGGTGAAAACGAGGCACGCGGGATCTGAGCCGGCGTGAGCTCGCTTTCAACCAGGCGCTGAAAACCTCTGCCCCGCTGTTTTTTCCTCACAGGTCCCTGAGAGGAAGAAAACGGGAGGGCGCGAGGCGGATCGCTCTCTGAAAAGAAAGCGCATGCGCAGAGAGGCGAGACCGATGCTCTCGCAGTGAGAGCAATCAGAACCAGCGAGCGCGCATCCGCGGGGCTTTCCCCAGGCAGGAAACACACTGGCCAGTGACCGTCATCGGCGCAGGTCTCCCCTGCACGAGCCGCAGTAACGGCGCGGCATTAGAACGCCGATTTGCTCTTTTAGAAAAACTTACGTGATCGCCGGATAGCGGCAGCGAACGGGACCGAACTGCTGCGATGCTGGGGCGCGTTGAAGGCGGATCAGCCGAGCAGATCGAGGTCGCTGGGTCCTACTGCGGGCGTGTCAGCGAGTAGGCTTCTCTGGATCAGCGAGCGAAGTCGTCCGCTGAAGGAGAAAAAATCTGAGGATCCTATGGCGAAGCGACCGCTTATATAGCCAGATGCCCCGCCCGTTTCGGCGGGAATATTGGCGTCGTCGCCATAGGTTCGTGCAGCTCCGCTGCCGACCCATTGGTTCGTTTTCTACACCTGCACGAACCAATAGTCGCAGTTTCACCGCGTGATTAAATAAGACTTCAGTTCAGGAGAAAAAGGCATTTTCCATATGCGTCTTTACAAGGCGCAGTACGAGTGGAGTATCGATAGGGAACATTGCCTGATCTGATGAGTCTCGTTTTCCTCCTGCGACATTCAGATGGTAGAGTCATAATTTGGTGTAAAGAACATGAAAGCATGGATCCATCCTGCCTTGTCTCAATGGTTCAGGCTGGTGGTGGTGGTGTAATGGTGTGGGGGGTATTTTCTTGGCACACTTTGGGTCTCTTAGTACCAATTGAGCATCGTTTAAACGCCACAGCCTACCTGAGTATTGTTGCTGATCATGTCCATCCCTTTATGACTACAGTGTACTCATCTTCTGATGTCTACTTCCAGCAGGATAATGCACCATGACACAAAGCTCAAATCATCTCAGACTGGTTTCTTGAACATGACAATGAGTTCACTTTACTCAAATGGCCTCCACAGTCACCAGATCTCAATCCAATAGAGCACTTTGGGATGTGGTGGAAATAGAGATTCGCATCATGGATGTGCAGCCGACAAATCTGCAGCAACTGTGTGATACTATCATGTCAATATGGACCAAAATCTCTGAGGAATGTTTTAATACCTTGTTGAATCTATGCCACGAAGAATTAAGGAAGTTCTGACGGCAAATGGGTCCAAACCAGTACTAGCAAGGTGTACCTAATCAAGTGGCCAGAAAGTGTATTTCACATATGATAAATATGTATATGTTCTTAATAATATATTAATCATAAACATATAAATGTAATATTTAATAAATATAAATTATAATACACATATCATTTTTATAAAATCTATACACAATAATAATATATACTAACATTTAATATAGCTTATATTTATAATTTATATATATTATAATATTTTTTTTGTAATAAAATATCTACACACAATAATATTAATACACACACACACACACATATATATATATATATATATATATAGCTTATATTTATAAATTATCATTTAAAAAACATAATTTTTGTCAATAATATATTATGGAGATATCTTCTTTACTCAAGATGTTCTAATTTCTCTTTTTGTGTTCCACGGCAAAAATAACAGCATACGGGTTTAGTCAGACATGAATGATGAATACATTTTAATTTCGGGGTGAGCCATTCCTTAAAGCAAATTAGAAATCAGCAGATTGAAGCGGAGAACAGGACAAATGAGCGAAATGAAAGAACGGATTGCCGGAGCACACGGGAGTTTGCCGTGTTCACCGGAGTAGAATGTGACGATAAAGATAAATGGATGAGCATAAGGATGGAGGATATATGTCTGGACAGGGAGATGAGGAAGAAAAGACGGATGATGGCAGGAGAAGCGAGTCACCTCCCCGCTCTCTGATGGAGAAGTTGA
This sequence comes from Gymnocypris eckloni scoliostomus, assembly GCA_027564155.1. Lineage (NCBI taxonomy): Eukaryota > Metazoa > Chordata > Actinopteri > Cypriniformes > Cyprinidae > Gymnocypris > Gymnocypris eckloni. The sequence goes on from CM050412.1 coordinate 41,769,505, forward strand.
GCGTGTTGCTGGACTCTGTGGGAATGCTGAAGTGGATGGGAGAGTTGGAGCTGCTTTGGTCTTTATCCGTCGCTCGAATCACCTGCACCACCTGAAACACAAATAAACAAAGAGTGCTGTTGAACGGATAAAGGATTAGCAGTCTAACACGTCACGTCATGTCTGGGCTGACTCACTGTGCACCGCGTCAGTATCAGACGCTTATAGAAATCTGCGTTTCTGAAGCGCCTTGAACAAATCTATTTACAGCGTAGCATGCAGGGCCACTTTTCCCTCAGAAGTGCAGAAAGTATTAGAATTGATCGTTCAGCCCATAACTTTAGTAAAATAAACCCTCACAGGGTGATCAGAAACAGATGAAGGGATTTATTTAGCATAAACGTACAGCGGACAGCACATATTTATACTTATTATATGGCTACTTGCCACATAAATATTCAATGGACATGCAATCATGATGTGAAAGTAGATGATTTTAATATGCAACAGCTATTGAAGGAAATCAGTTGCCTGGAGCAGCGATTAATTATGCAATAATACTTTATTGCAGAATGCTGCTATTGACCAATCAGAAATTAGCATCTCAAATTTGTTTATTCCAGAAGAATGATTTATTATTGAACACTGGTGTCTTTTATTAAATTTCTTTGCCAATATGACAAGAGACGACATGCATTAGTCATTTTACTGTTGGGTGTTGTTAAGCAAACGAAACAATGTGCAATAAATTATAATAATTATTATTAATAAAATACTCAAATACTCAAGAGGTATACTACTGTTTATTTTAATTATTTTAGTTTTCTTGATTTTTATTGTTTATTATTTTCCCCATCTTTAAATTTGATATTTAATAATTTATTTAATTGTTATATCTAATATTACGGTATATATTTGTTATTTTAAAGCAGAATGCTGCTATTATGCTATTGTATTCCAGAATAATAATTTACTGCAGTTTATTGAACACTTGTGTCTTTTATTAAATTGCTTTTGCCAATATGACAAGACAAGAGATGACATGCATTAGTCATTTGACAAAAAAAACAATGTGCAATAAATTATAATTAATAATATTAACAAATACTTAAGATGTATACTACTATTTATTTGAATAATTTTATTCTTCTTGTTTTTACTGTCTATTTTTCTCATATTTTTATTTTATATTTAACATTTTATTGAATTGTTATATTACAATTTTTTTTTTTAACTTTCATATTTTAAGACAGAATTCTGCCATTGACCAATCAGAATCAAGCGTCTCAGTCATTTATTTTACTTGAAAGAAGAATTGTTTATTCCAATTTATTAAACACTGGTGTTTTTTATTATAATGCGTTTGCCATCCTTTTCTAAAGACAATACCACAAACGATGATATGCATTATTCATTTTAATGTGGTTAAGAAGTGTTGCTAGGCACATAACCCAAATAAAACGTCCAATAAATAATAATAATAATAATAGTAATAATTATCATTATTCACAAATATTGTTTGTTTAATATAAACGCAATATGACAAGAGACAACATCCATTCATCATTTTATACAACCCAATGATAAAACACCAATGTGCAAAAATAAAATAATAATAATAATAATAATAATACAAAAATAAAATTAATGTAAACACTTGTGAGGTACTGCTGTTTGTTTTAACAATGTTTTATAATATTTGATTTATTTTATATACATTTTTCAGCTAAACCAAACACAAACTGTGCACAAGTTCTGCCTGGTTGTCTTCCATTGTTTTTACCCAAAGACAAAAACAAACGAGAGGTATACTGCAGTTTATTTTAATAAAAGTATGTATTTGTTTGTTTGTTTTATATTTATTTGTATTTATTTGAAATAACACAAATAATAAATTTCAGTCTTCGGTCAGAAATGCTTCTTGGCCGCAGTAATCGTGCTTCATTATTCAGACTCTCTCCTCTGCAGGCTTTAACGGGTCAGAGATTACCGACCTGTCCAGCAGCGCTGGAGTCGCACACGGCCGTGTTGTATTGTCGGTCCAGCTCGGGGGCGTTGTCATTGAGGTCCAGCGTCTCTATAGCAACCGCTACTCTGGTGACTTGGTTTGGGCTGTCTAAGAAACAGAAAAGAACAGCATGACAGGATATATATATATATATATATATATAAGCAAAGGAAGTTAGAAATCAAAAGCTTTCAACCCGCAAGTAGGTCAGCTAAATCTTACTGACCATGAAACAGAAGTTAACTCCAATCTGTCTCGTTACTGTTCTCCATACGCTCTTTGCTCTTTTGGGACATAACGTTACATCACGAGCAGAAGTGGCCCGAACGTCATCTGATGTTCATGACATTACATAAAGCCATAACAGAAGCACACTTATCGCACTCAGAGCGTGTGTCTAATATGAAAGTAATTACTGAATATAAGCTGAACAAATTCACTAAAGACTCAGAGTGACTTCTGAGGATGCAAGATAGTGTTTTATGAGGGACAACGGGAAGCACAAACGGGCGACCTTGAGCTGGGGTGGACCGGACTCAAAAGCAATTACACTTTTCATTCTGCAGTATTATCCCTTTCTCTTCCACTCCTGTCCGCGCGCGTCTCTGCCATGAGCTTTCATGTCCACGGCCGCCACAGAAGTAATAGGCTTCCTGTGGGCCGATTACACGCTGTTGCCTGTGTGAAATTGTCAGGTGCTCAGAATTGATGTGCCTTTAAGAGTTCTGGTACCTCTCTGTGTGGCGATGACGGTAATGTTATGCCATTGCTCCTCTTCCCGATCCAATTCCACGGTGGCGGTGATGAGGCCATTGTCAGAGGCGATACGGAACAGGGCCTCGGGGTCCGACTCGGGATCAATTGAGTACCTGAGAAGAAATGGACAGGAATAAAAGAAAGAGGGCAGACAGATTAGAAGATATAAAGGATCCAGTGCATCAATAAGCCAGTTAGGCAAGTGAAACGAAGCAGGTTAAGTGAAAACTGCCCACATGCTTACCCTGGCAGACAGAAACATGATGCAATATGAGGTTTTTTGTTTGTTTTTACTAATAATTTAAAAACTGTATGGGTAAAACTCACAAAAACCTGTATCTCTCTCTCTGTGTGTGTGTGTGTGTGTATGTGTATATATATATACACATGAAAGTGACGTGACATTCAGCCAAGTATGGTGACCCATACTCGAAATTCGTGCTCTGCATTTAACCCATCCAAAGTGCACACACAGCAGTGAACACACACACACACACACACACGCACGCACACGCGTGCACACACGCACACATGCGCACACACGCGCGCACACACACACACACACACACACACGGAGCAGTGGGCAGCCATTTATGCTGTGGCGCCCGGGGAGCAGTTGGGGGTTCGGTGCCTTGCTCAAGGGTACCTCATCGTGTTATTGAGGGTGGAGAGAGCACTGTACATTCACTCTCCCCACCTACAATCCCTGCCGGCCCGAGATTCGAACTCGCAACCTTTGGATTACGAGTCCGACTCTAACCATTAGGCCACGACTTTCCCCCCTACGCACGCATGCACGCACGCATGCACGCACGCACGCACGCACGCACGGGATCAGTAAGATTTTTATACTCATCAAGACTGCATTTATTTGATCAAAAATACAGAAAAATTTTCAGCATCATTACTCTAGTCTTCAGTGTCACGTGATCCTTCAGAAATCATTCTAATATATTGATTTGATGCTTAAAAATCCCGTGGTGATTTTTTCAGGATTCTTTAAAGAATAAAACATTAAAAAGAACAGCATTTATTCAAAATAGAAATCTTTTGTAACAATATTTGTTACAGTTTAAAGGTTCGGGGTCAGTATTTATTTTTATTAATATTTTTATCCAGCAAGGCTGTGTTAAAATGCTAAAAGGTTATAGTAAAGACTTATATTGTTAGATTAAAATTTAAAACAGTTAATTTAAATTTGAATAATATTTCACAATATTACTAATACTAATACTAATTACTAATATAATATATTATTAATGATATGATATAAAATCCAAAATTAAAAAATACAATTCTGTCCTAAATACAATTAAATATTATATTCAATCTTATTATTACACTTTTATTCTTGCATAATTTGACTAAAATTACAGGTTAACTGGAAATAATGCAAACTAAATTATTTTGTTTTATTTTTGTCACGTTTCATATTTTATCTCAAGCTCTTTACTAATGCCTTGGAAGTCATCATTTATCAAATTAACAAATATTGACACGGCTATTTGTTTAGATCTGGTTTTAAAATAATACTTTTTTAAAAGTCTGGGTCTGGAACTTGGGTAAATATAAAAGTTATAATTAATTTGAAAACTGCAGAAATAAATGTTTACAAAATGTAATTTTCTGTTTTAATGTGGCCTTCAAAAGTCCCCGGCACATAAAAGTAACCGCAGCTGAAGAAACACTCACACATAGTAGTATTTGATTAATATGTGCTGCCTTTAATTATGCTGATACATTTTAATTAAAAACATTGTAAAATTGCCTAATTAAAGAAATTATATCTGAGCATCAACATTAAGAATAATAATGAAAAAATAATGAATGTGACTGTGAAAATAATGTGACTGTTCTACAAAAAAAGTACAAAATACTTTTGCATTGATTTTGGAGTGACCAATGTGTTCTTGTGAGATTCCCCCATACATGTATGTATGACTAGATAAAGGCAAGTCATACTGAGTAAACAAGGTAAAAAGTGAAAAAAGTGTTTACTTGATGTTGTTACTGAGGCCTGTATCCGGGTCCACAGCGGCCACTCTTCCCACCACACATGCCGGAGGGCAGTTTTCCGACACATCCAGCCGGTACCGCGAGCGGGAGAACTTCGGCGGCTCATCTGCGTTCAGAACCGTGATGCGCACCATTGCCCGGTCTTTAAACGGACCTCGTCTGAGGAACCGCGAGTCCACGTTTGGGTTTTGCACCTCCACAGCGAGAGAGTAGGTGCTTCGCCTCTCGTAGTCCACGGCCTGGTGTTCAAGATAAAAAACACTTCCTCATGAAACATTACTTTATTGAAACTCACATATACCAGCATTCATTTTACTGTGTTTTGGCAGCAGGAAGGCGCTCTAAAATATCTTTCATTTCAGTGAGATGCTGAAACTCCCACGTTCACGCCTTTTTCATCTCTGCACCTCAGTAGATTACAAAAAAAGCATATAAAGCGTCAAAAAAAGCAATAACTTAAACGACTGCAGGGCTTGCTCTGCTGGTATTAAGACGGAAGGAAGTCATGGATGTGGTTATATTAACATCCATAACCGCTTCAGAACTGTATTAGGTTGTGGATGCACTTCTGACGCTGGACACGATGAGATTGGAGAACCGTAGGTGTCCACAATCAAAGTTTCAGAAGATGCAAGCGATGTAAAATAACAGGACCGTTATTATGAGCCTGTCAAAAAAGTCATGTTGACTTTAAGGGAGGCGTCAAAGAAAATAAGAGTGACATAAGCACATATAGTATGACCAACCATATTTACATAATGTACAGAGAATTTAAAGGTGCATTAGGGAATGCTTCTGGCTACTGAAGCTCAATTTTATGCGTTGCTGCATTCCAATATGTGTGCTTGCAATGCACTGGCCAAGGATTCACATTTGCATGTGTATGTCGTTTTTGGCCAAAGGGTCAAAGAAAAAGTGGACAATAGTGCAGTAAAACTAAATAACAATAAAAACATATTAGATATATAGACAAAGACTGATAGACAGACAGACAGACAGACAGACCGATAGCTATCAAACGATTAATCGCGATTAATCACATCCAAAATAAAAGTTTTTGTTTGCATACTATGTGTGTGTGTTCTGTGTATATTTATTATGTACATATAAATACACACACATACAGTATATATTTTGAAAATATTGTGTTATATGTGTTTACAAGGCTATATTTATATTCATATAATTTATATTATAAATAAATATATTTAATATATAAAACAAAAAAATTCTGAAATATATACATGCATGTGTGTGCATTTAAATATACATAATAAATATACACAGAACACACACATACTGTATATTATGCAAACAAAAACTTTTATTTTGGATGCGATTAATCGCAATTAATCGTTTGACAGCATAGATAGATAGATAGATAGATAGATAGATAGATAGATAGATAGATAGATAGATAGATAGATAGATAGATAGATAGATAGATAGATAGATAGATAGATAGATAGATAGATAGATAGAGCACATAAAACACTTTGAATTTACAGACAAAAAAATCATATAAATACTGTTATTGTAAAATAAAATACCTCATATCATGACATAGGATTTGGGTCACACCTCTCAGCCATAACTAAAAGTATAAGTGGACTTGAGGAGAAAAATAAAAGGCTGCAAAGTGATAGACACTAGACAGTAAGGCCTGTAGAAGTGTTGTGCAGTGGAGCAGTGAGCAGCAGCGCTGAGAGCCACTAACACACATGAAAAGCTGTCACTTGAACTACAGCCATGTGTTAATCAACATCTCCATGCACTTCCTCTCCCTTGTTACTCAGCGGCATTAGTCTCCCCGTGCTTTTCCTCTGTCTAATTTGCTTTTCATATTCACTCTTTTCTCCTCCTCCCCCCGTGTCTCTGACTCATCTCGTTCCTCGCAACCTTCTCTTTTCTGTTTTCTTTTTATACACGTCTCTCCTCGTTCTGTTTGTTCTGGCTGTCGTTAACTAGCACACACACACACACACACACACACACACACACACACACACACACACACACACACACACACACACACACACACACACACCTGTCATTGAAGTATTGAGCTCAGTGGATGGGTAAAGATCTCTCACTCACACACAGGCACATGCATACCTGTTTTATAAGCACTTATCAGGGCAGAAAATAACTTTTTCATTCATTTTAAATTCATTTTACAGTTTGCTTATTTTGATTCATATAAAAGGTGGACTCTTTTCTCTTTTCAATTAGTTACGCGTGACTTACAGTCACACAAAGTCCTTTTATGTGAAATGCACATTTTCAGTCCCTGAGAAGTTTGTATTTAAATAACGTCTGCCTGTGTGCACTGTGATGAGGTCTCTCCAGGGGCCGCAGGTTAAATTCTCTTTCCGCCGGCGCTAATATGCATGCTTGCTGGCAGACGTTTGCGCTGCAGATTATCCTCATCTACATTTGAATTCAGAGTCAATTTAACTCATTTGCGATTCATTCTGCTGGAACTTCTTTCTTTGTTATTGCTTTTCTTTTTACTTTGCCCTTTCGCTATTCTGAATAAATACAATGTAAATACAAGTAAAGCATTTCACTTTCTGAAGGAAAATACGATTCATACTTGCCAATGCATTACCACAATACTAAGGCGCTGTTGATGGTTCCCAGGTTGCTATGTAGCTTCATAGGCATTTAGAGTGTTTTTGGCTTGTTGTTATGGGGTTACTAGGGAAGTTATTTTTAGTGCACTGGCTTGTGGTTGCCAGGGCGTTGCTATGTGGTTGCTAGAGTATTCTGAATGATTGCTAGGCCATTACTAGGTGGTTGCTAGAGTGTTCATAGTTTTTAATGTGTGGCTATGCAGTCGCTTGAGTGATCTTGGTAGTTGTCAGGGTGTTGTTAGGGTTTTTGTGTAGTTGCTCACTAGCCACACTCAAAAAGCAAATCCCTCAATCTACTGCTTTTCTAGCACTGCATATTTGCTTCATTCAACATTTGGGCTGCCAGGGTGTTCCTATGCAGGTGATAATGTGCTCGGACTGTTTTAACCCATTGCTATGTGGTTGCCTGGGTGTTGCGTTGTGCTTGCAAAAGTGTTCTGAGTGTTTGCTTGGGTGTTTTAAGTTGATTTAGTGCATTTCTAGTGCATGCTATGGTTGCCAGGGTGTTGCTATTTGGCTGCTACAGTGAGTGTTTACTAGGGCATTTTTAGGTGGTTGCTAGGGTGTTATAAGTGTTTTCCATTTGTGTCTATGCCATTGCTAGAGTGTAAGGATGGTATTAGGAGGTTGCAAGGGTGTTCTAAGTGTTTTTTGGTGGTTGCCAGGGTGTTGCTATGCAGTTGTTTTTATGTAGTTGTTTTTAATTGGCATGTGGCTTTCAGCAGAGCTGGGTAGATTATTTACCAATTGTAATCTGTTACTGATTCCAGATTACATGACACAAATTGTAGTCAGTAACATAATCCGTTACATAACACATTTTAGGTAATATAATCAGATTACTTTTAGATTACTTTTGATTTAACTCGTTTATCACATTGATTTAAATAGCTATTAAGTATCTTGTACCATAATGATGTAAAAAATGTAAAGAGTAAGAAAACTTGTTCCATTCATTGTAATTTACAACATGAAGTGCATTAAATATTGTTTCCCAAACTAGGGTTCATAAAGGAACTGCAGGGGGGTTGTGAGCTTAATGAAAAGCTGACAATTAATTAAATCATAAAAATGAAAATTAAATTGAATCATTTTAAAACTTTTCTCTTCACTCAGTGGTCATATTTGCAACGCCTCTGGGCAGCACATACAAGTCCTATCTTAATGACTGAGGGAATCCTGAAATCTCAAAAACAGTGCGATGAACTCACAATTAAATTACACATGTCAAACCAGCCACAAAAATCTGAAATTAATTACTCCATGAATGTTGTTTCTTATGCTCAAATAGCAATTAAAAGCATATTGTTCAGGCTAGACCAGCCAATGCGCATGCGGAGTCATAACATGCTTATATAGTGCATGTGCATTATCTGGTCTAGTCAGGTTTCTACGGGAAATTTGTCTCTTTTATTTAGAAGATGGGACTATTCCTCCATATTGCGCGTTGCAGTTTCTTCCATTCATAAGTATAGGAGTGCATCGTCTTTGTATTTCTATAGTCTTTGTTTTAAATAAAACACTTACTAAAAAAATATGAAATATTTTTATTTACCAGCATGCGATGTGAACATGCAAATGTGATACTTAATTATTGAAATATTTATTTTAAAATCTCAGGGGTACTTAAAGCAAATATATTTGGTGAATAATGTTTAGATGACAAAAAGTTTTGGAATGCCTGCAAGTAACTAAGAAATAACGTGAATATGTGCATTTTAATTAGTTAGCCTATAATAATAATGCATGGTTAAAAAATACAGATTAATAATTCAAATAAAAATGAATGTGTTCATCAGTAGTTGATGCAATGTTAAAACCCTTCTTAAACCTGAAATGATTTTTGTAAACACAGTGGTTAAATACTGTCACCCCCTGACTGATGACTGATCTTTGTGTGAATGTCCACAAACTGGACTATATATATATATATATATACAAATATAATATTTATATTGTGTATATAATCACTAAGCTATTTTAGAAAGGAATATTTAAAAGATGAAAAAGAGAAATTAGGGAGAATCAATGAAGTATGAATAATATATTGTTATTGTGTGAATAATATGCAATCATGCAATCCACAAAAAGTAACTGTAGTCTGATTACGAGTATTTAAAATGTGATAACTTGATTTTTGGAATCTGATTACGTAATCCAGATCACGTGTAATCAGTTACTACTCAGTTCTGGTTGTCGGGGTGTTGATATGTGCTTGCTGGAGTGTTCAGAGTATTTGCTAGGATATTTATAGTGCATTATGTGCTTGCCAAGGTGTTGCTATATGATTGCTAGGGTGTTTTGGATGGTTACTTACCATCATCATTATACTGTTTTTAAGGGGTTACAATTTGTAGCATGTTGCTATGCAGTTGCTAGGGTATTCTGAGTGTTTAATGTTTTAATATGTGGATGTTATGGTTACTATTTAAAAACAACAAAAATTGTAAAAAAGGCACATCAAATTACCAAATGAAAATAATAAAAAAATACATAAAATGACAAATTAAATCTAAGACAAATGCAAAACAAAATAAAGCTTTTATGCAGTTGCTAGTTGTTCACTAGCCACATTCAAAATGACCCATCCTCCAATCTATAGCTTTTATAATGCTGCATATTTGCTGCATTCATCCATGGAGACTAACACTGTCGTTTTGCAAGTAATGAAAGTGAATTTATTCATTTAGACGGTCAATGTAATCCATATGTGGTGCAGCTACATTGGTTACCATAGTAATAAAATCAACAATATGATGTCTAACAGCGTGAGAGAATGTCTGCATAGGCAAAGAGGAGAGAAAACAGGAAAGTTTGCCATTATCTTTGCTAATATGCATTTTCATATAGTATATGCTGTGTCTGAACCAGCTCATTTATTCAGTGCTTATCCATTTCTCACTGTTAAGACAAACAACTGAACAGTTTTGAGTCAGATACAGCATACAATTGGATTTGATTCTGATTTGGGAATGTATGGAAGAAAACAACATTACTGTAGATATTTCTGTTTCTCCACTCCCACCTTGTTTAACAAAATCACAGCCTCTTGGTTCAATCCAGTTATATTGAAGGTGTCCCCTGCCTCTCCGTCCACGATCATAAAATCCATCCGAGCGTTTTCACCCAGGTCTGCATCTGTTGCCGACAGACGGCCGATCTCCACCCCAGGCACGGCCAATTCAGAGACCGAAAATGACCACATACCTGCAGGAAACAGAGACGGTGTAGAAAATACTCAGGCAAAAACACTCAAATTAGAACATCATCATTAATCTCATTAAATGTGTAAGGCAATCATACAAACCCCCTACAGCCATTTCAAATCAATCTGACCTCCATCCTTTTATATACACTGCAAAGCAAGCCATGTCTTGCCTTTTGTTCTCACAGACAGTTTTTCATAAGACAGTTTAATAACCGGCTCTTCTGTCTTTGTGTGCGGCAGCTATATCGTGGGCCAAAAATAAAACTCTAAAAAGAGAAAACCTGCCGGAGTCTGTTTAAACCTAATTAGAGACAGCAAATAACGCAGACAATCTACTGCATTCCATAAGAGAATGAAAAGTGTTCCTCATCTCACACGAGAGACATGCATCTTATACCATGATTAATCACCATAACAAACACAAATGTGTTGCCAAAGAGTTCTGAGTGGTTCTCAGTTAACTTTTATGTGGTTTCTAGGGTGTTTTGGGTGGTTGCTTACTGGATCAAGTCAAAAGAGTGATATTCTGGTCCATAAATACAGTTCAGCTGCCACTACAATGTTTGTCTATGATTTTTACATCCGTTTTATCAACTATAAGGCACGTTTGAATGCCTTCAAAAGTAACAGAGCACCTGTCCTAAAACAAAGCATGGGATTTGAGGAATCGTTCAAGTTTGTACCACAAACGGATCAGTTAATAAATTTACTTACTTCTCTAATTTAGATTAATTAATTTTATTGTATCAATCCCTAATTTTAAATATGAGTAAAAGTAAGTGACATAAAAGCACCACAAACAAAATTTACAGACGGATGGACAGAGAGAGACGGATAGATGGATAGATGGATGGACGGATGGACGGATGGATGGACGGATGGATAGATAGAGACAGAGAGACAGATAGACGGATGGACGGATGGACGGATGGATGGATGGATAGATAGAGACAGAGAGACGGATGGACGGATGGACGGATGGATAGAGACAGACAGACAGATAGACGGATGGACAGATGGATGGATGGATAGATAGAGACAGAGAGACGGATGGACGGATGGATGGATGGATAGAGACAGACAGACAGATAGACGGATGGACGGATGGATGGATGGATAGATAGAGACAGAGAGACAGATAGACGGATGGACGGATAGATGGATGGATGGATGGATGGATGGATGGATGGATAGGGACAGACAGACAGATAGACGGATGGACGGATGGACGGATGGATGGATGGATGGATAGATAGAGACAGAGAGACGAGATGACGGACGGATGAGACGGATGGGCGGATGGATAGATAGAGACAGAGAGACAGATGGGCGGATGGATGGATGGATGGATGGATGGCTGGATAGAGACAGATAGACTGACGGATGGACGGATGATGGCGGATGGACGGATGGACGGATGGATGGATGGATGGATGGACGGATGGATGGACGGACGGATGGACGGATGGATGGATGGATGGATGGATGGATGGATGGATGGATGGACGGATGGATGGATGGACGGATGGATGGATGGATAGATAGATAGATAGAGACAGACAGACAGATGGACGGACAGATGGATAGATAGAAGTTCTAAAGTTTTAGAAATAGAATGTCTGAGGAACATCACTACAATATTTGCTGCAAAAACACTAATTATCAATTCTGCAAATTCCAAACATGCTTTTGGAAAGAGGATATCAGAGAGACAGAATAAGAGAGATCCAAACAGAGAGTGTGATAGAAATATAAAGCAGGACACTGATGATTCCTTGCTTCTTTTAAGAGCCAGATTTGCTCCGGAACAGAAAATGAATCACGCAAACAACAAAGGCTGAGACAGTGTGATTCACCAGAGGCAGTTTGTGCCAGCTAATAACTCCTAACATTCATTAAAGCTGAGTGCAGCCAAGAGAAGATGATCACAGAAACACTGTGGGAATACAATATGGCTTCTTTGCACTGTGTATTAACACTGTGTATTATTCAGAGGAGGAGAAAGGGATGAGGAGAGATAGAAAGAACAAAAGAGGAAACGGCAGCAGGAGAGCCGGGAAACGAAAGGGAAAAGAGGCAGAGAGAGCGAAAGACAGAAAGCCAGAGAGTGTGTGTTCATGTAGGAGGGAGGGAGAGGGTGGAAGATGTATTGTGTGTCTCCGAGCTGTATTTTTCAGCTGTGATTTTGCTGCGTACTGATGCAGAATGCTCTGAACTTTAAATGAAATATTAATCGCGTGGATTTTGAAGAGAGGATCTGTAGGGAGGGCTGATGGAAGCCATGGCACTCTAGACAGGCCGAAGCCCTCAAAAAGAGTTGCAACACAGATTATCATTATCTCTGGCACAGTGATAATATTCACCAGATTCATCAGCAGCATAATCTACTTCATAATTAGGATACACACTACGATACTCTAGTCCTTCCTCTGAGGGCCTATGAGAGTCAATCTTTGTAGCGATCGCCATTAAACAATCATTGTTGTGTTTGGAATAAATATACTAATCATTAGCTATGAGTCCCTGCAGCAGTTTTAAATACTCTATTACTGTTTGAGTGTACTTGGTAGGGCACTACTCCCACGGATGAAATGCAATAATATTTCACAATTTACAGTACCAATCAGTAAAATTGTGAAATATTATCACAATTTAAAATAACTGTTTTCTATTTGAATATATGTTAAAATGTCATTTATTCCTGTGATGCAAAGCTGAATCAGTCTTCAGTGTCATATGATCCTCTTTGTTTAGTCCACGTGTCAAACTCAAGGCCAATTCCGGCCCGCTACATCATTTTATGTGGCCCGCGAGAGCATATTCTTTGTTTAATAATAAAAATCTATGCAGCTTTATATCGTAAATTATGAAAGTGCGTATCAGTAACACAAATTTCTGCTTCTATTTGGCGTTCTATTTATATGCAGAAATGGACTTTGGTGTGCATATGATACGCAGAGGTTAGGATTAGGGGTCGGGTTTTTCTGTTGATGACGACTGCATGGTTCCTGTATTCTCAAAGGAATAAAACGGGCCTCATTAGAGGTCGACCGGCTGATTTTTGGAATTTTTAATTAATCAGCATCGGCCGATTATGCTGCAAATTAGGCCGATTAATATAAAGGCGTGTCTGCAAGCAACACGTGACGCTGCATCGTGCGGCAAGCAGATTGCCATTCCACCGGCACATCGGATAACCCTGTGATGTCCCCCTCTGCCTGCTAACTTTTTGAAGAGAGAACTCCCTGGTAACTGCCCAAGAAAATTGTAAGATTTAAGTTCTTATTCTACGCTCTTAATCTAGCCTTGTATTTCATTGGTTAAATATGACGCTACTTTTGGAGAGAGAATGTGAGTAACTTTTTTAGGGCTGAAACGGAAACTCGAGTAACTGGAATACAAAAATGATTTTTATTTATTTTAACTCATAGTGCGCGATCATATTTATGTATGAATGGATGACAGAGACGCGCGTTTTCCTTTAGCACACACACACACTGAAGCACTTAACGTCTCCTTGAAGACATAAACACACAAACATCTCCAGAACTGCTCTGAGAGTCACTTCATGAGCGTCTCACCGTTTCATTTGAGTAAAACTATCCTCATATCATATACACACAGAAATGCAAAGGTATTCACGGCAACACGTCAAAATAAAAGTCCGGGTATTTTTCAGCAGAATGTACATACTACTACTATTCAAATTATGAAAAACTTTGTTTTTTAAGGAATAATCACACAACATTTCTGACATGTTTTAAGGTAATAGTAAATTCCCTTTGTTTGCCAAAAAAAGTTTCATTTTCAATAATTTAAAGATAAATTAAATTAATAAATGTTTAATTTAAGTAATTTTAGCAAATCTCTGCTTGCAGGTGGTTTCATTCACTCTCACAGAAAACGGACGTGCTTTCTATCGGCAAGACTTACATGCGTGCGCTCAAAAAATATCTTCTCTCCTGACTTTAATAAACGCAATCTGGAGTGTGGGCATCCACTGGCAGAAACATACATCGGCGCATATGCCAACTAATGTAAATCACTATTTACATAGCATAACAGCAGTATAAATGTATCTGTTTCAACGGTCCTGCATTGTCCCACAAAATCACATCTACTGTCCTGCATCAGATCTATAGGGTGGTCACCCTAGTGATTAAAATAATAGGCTAATTACTCATTTGAATCAGTAAAGTTTTAATGAAGACAAATGAAAATAAGCAGGGTTTTTTTGTGACCAGGTCAACCGGTACACTCCTGGAAAATCTAAGGATCCAGTAAGTGAATGCATTCATATGTTCAAAACAGCGCTAATGCAGAGAAAACACTGCCGATATAATCAGAGATGGCGGAGTAATAGTGCTGACTTGTGTAAAGATGTCAGTAAAAAAAATAAACAATCAGCAAGCTTTCTAGCATAAAAGCACGAGTGATTTATACTGGATGCTGATTGGAGGTGTTTTCGATTACGCAGTAGTCAGTGGTTTAGTAAATCTGGATCAGTCAAGTCAAGCTCATTTAGTGGTTAGGTGGTGGAGTGGGGTTGAGTACCACCACTTATTTTTTTTCTACTACAAGCATTGATTGCGTATCATATGCATGCCAAATACGTGTGTATCATATGCACGCCAAAGTAAATTTCTGTGTATAAACTGCATGCTAAATAGAAATAGAAAATCGTGCTATTGATATGCATTTTCATGAGACCGGGCTCATTTGTTTTTTAAATGCCATATCTGTCACACGTTCTTAGCAGCTCACAATTATTTGTTGTACCATAAATTTAACAAAAAAAAAGTTTTTTAACAAAGTTACTGTAATGACCTGTGTTTGATAATACTTGTCTTTATTTACTTAGATTTATGGAGTAACTTGGATTTCGTAACATAACATCTTAAAATAACACGGAGCAATAACATATCGTTTTTTACATTATGCAAATGCATATGCAATATTTGTAACTTTAAATAGAGACATTTATTTAACAATATGTTAAGGAATAGTAACATTTGTACAATCTTATAGTTTCAACCGGCCCTTTGATGGCAGACATAATGTTGAAGTGGCCCTCAGTGAAAATGAGTTTAACACCCCTGGTTTAGATGATTAAATCTGGTCTGGGATGAGCGTAAAACAATAAAAACTACACATAAAGGCACTTGAAAAGCAGCAAAAATAAGCGATGAATACATGGTCAAAAGTTTCCAAGAACATAAAAAAAAAGTTAAAATCTGTTTTTCATAAAATGTCAAATTTTCATAAAAATCAACATTAAAGTGTTTGAAGTTGTAGAAACACCCATATATGACAAGGTTAAAGATAAGAGGCCAAACTAGGATTTGCTACTAGCTAGTCAGTGATAGTTTTTGATGTCCATTATCACAGGATATAAATAAAAAGAACATTTTAAACACATATCGGTTAAAATATTATTATAAAATAAAACTTATTCATTGGCATCAATGGTTCCACGAAGAACTTTTAACATCTATGGAAACTTTCCACTGCGCAAAAAGCTCTTTACAGTGAAAAAAGTTTCTTTAGATTATTATAAAGTTCTTCCGGAACAGATTTGGAGAAATTTAGCATTGCATCACTTGCTCACCAATTGTCCCTTTGCAGTTAATGGGTGCCGCCAGTTTAAGAGTCTAAACAGCTGATAAAAACATCACAATAATCCACAAGTAATCCATACGACTATAGTCCATCAAAGAGAAAAGCTGTGTGTTTGTAAGTAAACAATCCATCACGACATTTTTAACTTCAATCCATCGCTTCTGGCTAAAATATGAGTCCTCTATCCATAATATTGCTTTCTCCAGTGGAAAAGTCTGAATCGGGAGAGAAATATGCACTGATCAAGCACTGTTTTTTGGCGAAAACAGTTCTAAACACTTTTCAGTGGACTTTGGTCTGAGAAGACATCAGAGGAAGCATGATTATGAATTATGAAATGTTCTTTGGAGAACCCAAAATTATTCTTCTACAGAATTTCTGTGAATTACCCCCATCCCCCCGCCCGCCCCTTAGACATCATTATTTTTAAGAGTTTACACGAGTATAAAAGCTAATAAACACACTCTAAAAGTCACAAAACTCCAATTTCGATTGCATTTTGTCCCCAGGAGCAGAAAACGTCTCTGTATCTTTGTCGGTGCAAACAATACTGCATGTTTCCTTGTTTCTGACTAACGAGGTGAAAAACAAGCAAGCGTGCGGCGCTCCGAAACCAAACCCGGCAATTCCAACAAACACGATTCTAATCTTTTCTGTAAACTTCAGAAACTTCAGCATTCAAAAACCCGGGAATCACTCACAAGCAAGACAGGAAAACATTTTGTTGGTATCTGTGCCTTTTTATCAGCGTCGTATAGGTGTGGATTACATACATTCGACTGGAAATCACATTTTTCCTGTCATTCTTTTAGACCAGGTTTTTTGCAGGTGTTTTACAGAAGCTCGGTCGAGTCTGAGCAGTTCTGGATGATTAATTATATTGCCAGAATGAGCTGACTTGTCTAACTCGGAGGGCCATGTTGAGTTACGAGTCCCAGGCTCGCGCCAACTCACCGGGCCTCTCTTGCTCAGAGGTGACTCAAGTGGCGCGAACGGCTCTGGGCTTTGTTTACTCACTCACACACGCATTTATCAAAGCCGACAGATATGGACTGACAGAAACCCATAAGCCTTATCAAATCCACAGTCACTCACACTCACCTCTCAAACTTTGATATCTCACACACACAGCATATACCACAACCGTCATAACTTCATAGAAATCATCAAATATTTTATACACACGTTCACACAGATGCTCCCTACGCCCAGGACACCAAACCGAGCTTTTATATCTTTCCTTCAAACACGCGGCGCAGAGGTTTTAAGCTCTTCGAGAGAGCTGCTCCGAGAATGAAAGCAGTCACGGATCACGGGTCAGCAGGCGCAAGGCTTGTTTGATTGACTCAGCGACACTATGTGCAACAGTGTGAATCGGCTCCTGTTGAGAGTCAGGACTCAATCCACACCAGGACACGACGTCCTCAACACATCGGCCAGACCTGGAAATAAAGCACAGCATCCTGAGAGACACACCAGATGTAAGGTTAAGATGCTCAGTGACTTGTTTGTTCAATCTGTGATCACTGTCAGATGCCGCAGAGCGCTGAATCGCTGAAGAGGATCAATGTACACAATCACTGTAAAGCAGGGTTTCCAGTCCTGGCCCAACACTACACAATTCAGATAGCTTCCTAATCTAACACACCTGATTCACTGAAAGAGGCTACAAGACCAGAATTTACCATTTAAAGTAAGTCAGTTTATTCTAGGACTATATTTATAATGCTATTTTTACAGCATGCATTTACAGCTCATATCTATTTCAGTGAAGAAACACCAAAATGGCAGCCATATCACCCTGCAGCCCAAGACCGGTTGCCCACTGAAGCTAAGCAGGGCTGAGCCGGGTCAAAACCTGGATGGGAGACCTCCTGGGAAAACTAGGTTGCTGCTGGAAGAGGTGTTAGTGAGGCCAGCAGGGGGTGCTCACCCTGTGGTCTGTGTGGGTCCTAACACCCCAGTGTACTGACGGGGACACTATACTGTCAACAAGCACCGTCTATAAGATGAGACGTTAAACCGAGGTCCTGACTCTCTGTGGTCATTAAAAATCCCAGGGCACTTCTTGTAAAGAGTAGGGTGTAACTCCGGTGTTCTGGCCAAATTCCCACCACTGGCCCTTGTCAATCATGGCCTCCAATTAACCCCCATCCACTTGATTGTCTCTATGACTCTCTCTCCTCTCCACCTGTGGCTGGTGTGTGGTGAGCGCACTGGCGCCGTTGTCCTGTGGCAGCCGTCGCATTATCCAAGTGGATGCTGCACACTGGTGGTGGTTGAGGAGAGACCCCCCCACATGACTGTAAAGTGCTTTGGGTGTACAACAATACACAACAAAGCACTATATAAATGCATCATTCATTCATTCATTCAAAATGTATTTAAATGTTTGTCTAAAAATGTTTTTATTATATATTGTGCTTTTTTAACTTAAACATGTACAAATCAGTATTTGTCAGGCTGGTCTTGCTATACACATGCACAGGCAGGTGCTCAATATGCTAGATAAATTAAGTTTGAGTTTTTGAATGTTTTTTAAAAGAGGTCTCATGCTCACCAAGCCTGCATTTATTTGATCCAAAATACAGTAAAAACAGTAATATTATGAAATAGTATTCAAATGTAAAATTTCTTATTGAATATATAGTTTTTAATCAAATATATTTAACTATATTAAAACGAAATATATTAAAACTAGAGGTGGGCATAGATTAATTTTTTAATCTAGATTAAAATGGCTCATTTGAATTCTGTCAAGGCATTCAGAATATGTGTGCTACCCAAATAATGACTAAAAGTAAGTCTTTGAGAACGGGTTTCTCAAGCCAGGTGGCATTAGACCAGGGGCTCATCTCCTGTTTCCAAAATGCATCACAAACTTTAATCTCTTCCCGTCCCAATCCCACGAAAAAAAAACTGGAGGAAAATCCTGCTCCACCCCGGAAGAATGACTCCCATTCCCTCCCACTCCGTGTTGTTTTTTTTTTTTTTTTTTTGCCGATAACTGTCAATTACAGTAAAAATATAGTACAGATCACAGCGTGCCCACCTTATTAGTTGAATAAAACCCAAAATGTCGCTTTTTGTTATTATATTGAACTGAAAGCCATCTTATGCACAGTGTTGCACAGATTAAATTTCATGTAAATCATCCATGCTAACACACACGCCTTCTATTTTTTTTTTTTGACATTTCACTCTTTATAGATATATTTTTCTATGTACTGTATTTTTAGATATATTCGAGTTTCAAGTTTCTCGCTCAAGTTCACGAGACCTAAAGCGCATCCTGTTTGCTTAAAAGCGCAACGCTTTCGTTGTTATTCTGAGTGCACACAACAAACGAGAGTCTTTACAGATTCGAAAGATGTATTAGGCTACTTTTATCTGTATGAACAAAAATGACGGAGATTTTAAGAGCAAGTGAGCGCACCGAGCCTGTCCTGCAGCAAACGCTTCCACACAAACACTTCAATAGCGCATTACTCTCTAGGTTAACATCATATTGAGCGCCATGTAAAGTTGTTACTACATACATCTTTCAGATGAAAAGCCATATTTGAGGTTGATGAATGATAGGTGAGCGCTTGGATGTCCTGCCCGAGTGTATTAACACATAGACCAGCCGTTAACAATCTGTCCATCACGGACTGCGAGCCTCTAGTTCAAGACCTGCTCGCCCCTACAGTGCAATTCGGCTAGGTATACATCCGCTAAAATATCAGGGTGAAAGTCATCATAGTGCGTAGTATAGACCCAGCTCCCAACCCAACTTTGAGAATAGATTAACGGCGATATTTTTTTTATCGCCGATAAGAGAGTCTCACGTTAACGCAGCACGTTAACGCCGATAACGGCCCACCACTAATTAAAACATATTTTTACTTATTTATTTTTATGTGATCCTTTTACATTTATTGTCACATAATTTTAGTGATCCTTGATGTTCAAGAAACATATTGTTGTATTATCATTATATATTTTAAATGTTAATATTACATTATAAATGTCTTTACTGTCACTTTTGACCAATTTAATGCATCCTTGCTGGATAAAAGGTTTAGGGCCAGTTTCAGTAAACAGGGCAAATTAGCGCGAGAGAGCAATTCCAAAAGAGCGCCGATGGGAGGGGACATTTCTGTGGGTGATTTACTGACAACGCGCAAATTAAAGTTAAGCATTTCTGTATAACTGATTTTGAAAGAGAGAAAAAAATCATAATAATAAAAAATCTAAATAAACAAAATACCTGGTATTGCATGACTCCTAGTTGAGGGTTCCAAGTCGTCTTTTATTTCCTGAAGTAAATAAAAAATAACATGGCTTGGCAAACTATATTTTTGTGTTATTCTTGCATTCCAAATAAATGACGTGTGGAAAAGCGCAAAATTGTTTAAGACATGCTTTTTTGGGGCGCTAAATAATGGCGTACAAATGTTAGTAAAACGCGTTGCGTGATTCATTTTAATACTCTCCTCCCATACATTTTGCATCTGAAAGGGAAACTCCTAGAAATGCATATTCAATAAGGTCAGGCGCAAAAATAACTGTCCGCGCTTTTTCCGCGCTAATCATCACTGTGCGACTTTAGTAAAACCTGACAGTAGGCCTACTATTTTAACACCAAAAGATGGTTTGCGATGGTGCAAGCTGTTAGTAAAACTGGCTCTTAATTTCTTCTTCTATTGACCCCACACTTTTGAACAGTACTGTAGGCAAATAACAGGTGGCAGTCTGGCAGGGATTCTGGAAGACACCTTTACTTTACACCGCACTAAAATGCATTAGCATGTGCCTTCATTATTTTTTATACATTATTAGAACTGTCAAAACTTTCACTTAATGTGTTACCTCAAGAGATGAATTAAATATATTTTACAGTACATTTTTTAAAAGACAGTTCACACATTTATCTAATATTTTTACCCCTGATATTTTATTTATAGGCCTTTTTTCCTTTTATTATATAGGGTAGGAAGCGAGAGAAAGAACAGGATAAGAAAATGAACATGCAGTTCGTATTTGAACCAGCATTTCTGTGATCATGTGGCTCTTAAATCAGCTGAATTCAGAATATCATACATTTATCCCATACTGAATGTGCCGGAAATAGCATGCTAGTATGCTCTCTGTCCCTTGTGCCATTATATTTCACTGTGTGACAATATAACTGATTCATTATCTCTTGTGCTGTCTAAAACAGCGATTAGAGAGTGGGTGCATCATACAAACTAGAGCTGTCAAACAATCTCATTTAACTGAATTAATTACATGAACTGTATATTAATTCATCAAATTAATTGAAATTAAATCCATATCTTGACATTTTCTTAGAAGAAAATATAATTCACAAATGAAGGTAATTTAAGATATTATTGTGGCAGAAATAATCAATAGACATTACAAAAAGTTACTTTTGAAAGTAATATCTAGTTTGTTTTATTTCCATATGACTGAACTTAAGGCTGTCACTGATGCAGTTCTTTCACTTAGTGAAAGCCTTAATGATTTTGTGATTATATCACCACATTTTGGTAAAGCAAAATACCAAATAGTGCAAAGATCCACCTTGGTGCTCAACTAAACAAATCAAGTCAGTCAAAGTTGCTAAAAAAAACTAAAAAACTTGACAAGCCATTCCACCATCCGCACCCGCTTGCACTTCATATTTGCAGCTGAATGCAAATGATCATAACTGATAGACAACTCTGCCCGTGAAAAGACATCAGTAATCCGTGAAAACCGTGCATCACTTCATAATCCTGTGAAACCTTTTTTAGATGTTGCTTAACGTGTTTTAATGTCAGTTAATTTAACCCCCAACAAGACACATAATATTCCCTCTGACTTTCTAATGTTCCCTTATGAAAATTAGCCATGGTTTTAACAAGAATAAAACCAAAAATCCTGGTTCATGTAGCAGCAAATTAACCATGGTTTTGTTACTTCAAATAATAATTTACAAGGAAGTATTAAGATAATATTTTTGTGCTTATAAAAACAGACCAAACCAACAATGGCATTTAAAATGACTTAACATTCATTATATAAAAACAATGAGGCATTAATGATTGGTTAATGAATAATTATTTG
Organism: Gymnocypris eckloni scoliostomus; assembly: GCA_027564155.1. Taxonomy (NCBI): domain Eukaryota; kingdom Metazoa; phylum Chordata; class Actinopteri; order Cypriniformes; family Cyprinidae; genus Gymnocypris; species Gymnocypris eckloni. The sequence goes on from CM050412.1 coordinate 41,791,823, forward strand.
ATTTCATCGAATAACACTGTTAAAATACATAATGTAGGGCAGGCGAATACAAAATAAACAAAGTATGTATGTTATTACAAATGGCTGCAAAGGGAGCCAAAGGCCAGGTAATCGCTGCTGTTTCACTGACAGGACGATCAAATCCTTATTTAATCGGCTATTTTCACCAAACTTTTAATTCAAATATACACTTAATCTTTCATTTTGGCCACTTCTATAATTTCTTCTTCTTCTTCTTCTTAAAAAACATGTGGACATCACAACCCTTACAAAAATCAACCATGGTTTTCGTAGTAAAACTGCTTAATTTTATTTGCGTGATTCCTGAATGCTTGAAGACCATAAAATCAACCAGACAACTGTATTATTAATAAAGTCATATCCATAGGTAACTGTCTGAGCTACAGTTGTAATTTATAAATACAATTTATTTATATACTTTTATATTTTATTAAAGTTCTATTTTGAACTTATTCAAAATAGTTATATATTCATATAGTAGGTGTATTATTATTTATTTTTTTACTTCCATAATATTAGAGGGAGGGGGCACAACAATGCAATCCTGCTTAGGGCACTCATTTGGCCAGCAGCCCAGCACACAACTACATGTACGCAAGAAAGTGCAAGAAACTGACCCTCTGACTGACCCTTGTGTTGTGTAGAGGATCAGAATACGAATCACAATAGAAGTGGGTCCTGTTATAAGTGCTAAGGTAACCCCAAGAACTGAACCAGAATAAAAGAAATGACAAAAAATAAACTTGGAGTGACCCATACTGCTACTCTTAATTAAAATGAAGAAAAAAGGGGGAAAACTATTTCAATTTAATGCTCTGGCTCTTTTTTCCATTATCCAATTTTAATTAGCCATTTGAAACTGCTTTTAGGCTAATTTTTAAGCACGACAAAGTGTGTCATTCCCTGTTTTAATATTTGATATGGGTTGAGCAGAAATGGGTTTAATGAAGTTATTATTTTATGACTTTTACTTGATATTTGCCACAGTAAAACTTTATAAAGTGTTTTATATAAGAAAAAATCCTGGGTGACCAGGGGTCAGTGAATTAAACAGCTCTGTAAGAGTAATTTAATGATTTTAAAATGTGCAAAAATTACCAACTGCAACTAATTTTTGTCTTAATTTTTATTTTTTGTAACCCCATTAACCAAAAAAGCCATAAGCGCTGATTAGTCTATGAAATACCCTTCATATTTACTTCCCATAATGCAAACATGATAACATAAATGTACTCCCATTTCCATGCAAATATCATATATTCTTCACACTCAAGACAACAAATTCACTATAACCCATAATACATTCAAAGATGGTGCTTGCATAGTAATTGGATGCAGTGGTTGGGGATCAGCTGGTGAGACGAGGCACATTCACCACTTCATTGGGTTTTAAACGGTTTTCACTGTCAAGCTCCTGCTTGCTTAATCACAAACCTATGGGGCTAATATGGAGTGTGAGGTATGAATCAGCAGTCACAGTGAAAAATGTGATTGAACAAATCTCAAAATGTTTCGTGAATTAATCCGGTTAATCTACCAATTATTAATCCTGTTCAAAAGATCACATACTTTCACACGTATGTTGCCTCCTCAAGCATCAAAACGTCTCCGTTCTTTGGTTTCCCAGCATGCCCTACATCTGAGTTTGTCTCCACATTGTCTTTATGATTATAGTTTTTACAGGGCAATTTACTGTATATAGAGATTTTATTTTATTTCAGCTTCATTACATAGTTTTAAATAATAGTTTTAGTTAACTGCAACAAAACTGCACTGGACTGGACTAAACTAGACCAGATTAGATGAGTAGAATCAAACAAAGTTTAGCAGAGTAGAATAAAAACAGTGGAGTATACAACGGCGTTTAATCCTAAATAAGACAGCAACAATGTGTATACTGTTCTTTCTAAGAGAAACAAGCAACAGTTGGTTTGAGCGCTTGTGAATAGAGAGTTTGATTCAGAGTCGATGAACACAAGTGAATCTATAATTGAAGCATAACAAATATGATATGCAGTAATATTCATCTAACGTTATTACACATTTCTAGGGAAATAATCCATTTGAACAGTTCAGACTGGCGATTGAATTTATGCAGCTAAGTAATTGTGTACGTCATGACTCTCTAGTGTACGACTGATAAGATCGCATCCCAATCACACAGAATATAATACAGCAGACACAAGTCGGTCCCTCGTGTTATCTTCTGACATCACGCCCACAGTCTCCAAACCACCACTCACGTCTTTGAGCTGTCAATCAATTACTGCAATAAGACGGCATCCGCAGCATGAATAGTACGTGTGTAATAAGCTCGCTGCGGCTAACAAGTGGACAGAAGTGCAGCAGGAAAATAGGACAGAGTGATTTAAAGTAGAAGAGAAATAAAGCATGAATCCATTTCAAAAGGTTACATCATGTCACACACAAACCTGAACGCCCACATCTCTTCTCTTCCTGCTGGTTAGTCTGACCGTGGACGTGGAAACAGCACTTGTGATGTTAGCAAACAGTGCACTGCGTGTCATTAGAGCAACTAATGGACAGCGTGTATGCTGACAGGGATATAAAGAGCCCACACTGCGACTCTTTGATCTTCACAACAAAATAGCTATTGAATTTAGAGTGAATATGCTCTGAAAGAGAGCTCATGGAAAATAAATGAGACTAAACTAAGACTGAAACAAAACAGAGAACCAGTGTTGCTATTTTCAATGGAAAGTAGCTAAAGTCTGCTCGAAAAGTCGCTAAATGTCGCTAGATGACGGCATGCGTAAATTTGCATATTAATGACGCGATCACATCCTATTATATATTTTAGAGTGTGACATTTTAGCTATTTTAAACGTGTGTAATATTCTAGCTTTGTGTATTTGTATTTGTGTTATGTATAGGTTTTTTATATTTGTATTATGTATTTATATTTTATTATTTGTATTTTAGATTTGTGTATATCTTTAATAAAGTGGTATTTAAAGTTATATGTATATATGCTTTTTATATGTGTATATGAGTTTAATGCGTTTAATTAAGTTTATTGTTGTGTATGAGTAAGTACAATCACGTACAGTCTCTCAGACGTAGCCCAGTAAACGATCTCAGAGGAGTTCAGAAACTGGAATGAACTAAAGCTCTGTGACTGTGAGTAATATAAGTGCATGAGAAGAATTGACAACAAAAAAGAAAGAAGAAAAAACGGTCAAATTAAATAGTTTTATTTCAAACAAAGGAGAAGCAGGCAAGTGATTGGTCCGTGGCAACACTGTGTGCACATGCGCAGCTCTTTCACATCTATGTCAGCTGCCGTGCGGTCACTCCTCTCAGCCGGAGCCAGCGCTCACCGATCAGAGCAGACACAGGGAGAGGTGTAACTCAAGATCTCGTGCTCGCAGGACAGTACTGGCCACATTTGGAAAGTTGCTAAGGTTTTCCCAAAAGTCGCTAGATTTGTCGCTAAGCACAACAACAAAAAAAGTCGCTAAAGGGGTCTGAAAAGTCGCTAAATCTAGCGACAAAGTCGCTAAGTTGGCAACACTGCAGAGAACTCTAGACAAGACCAGAATATGAGTAGACCAGATAATAATAGAGTAGGCTAGACTGGAAAAGTGTTTATATTATTTACACACTATTATAATTATTATTACATTTTTGAATGAGCTTTCATATTTTTAGTTTAAGTTTTAGTAATTTTGTTATGTGCTTTTGTCATTTTCTGTTTCTTTTTGTTTTAAATATTTCTATTTAGCTAAAAATTTATTTAGTTTTTAGTAATTTTAGAACTTACATTTTATTTCAGTTAGTTGCCAAGGCAACATTCAATTTTCATTTTCATTTAATATTTATGTTTAAATGTATTTGAAGCTTTATGTCAATTAATGATACTAACCTAGTTTAGTTAAATAAAACAGAGTAGATGACTATAAAATAACAAAGTTATGTACACTAGACTAGAGAATAAACAGTGTGATGTAATAAAAGAGAAGAGAAGAACGTTAAAGGAACACTCCACTATTTTTGAATAGACGCGCCTAGACGCACCTTCCGGGAGGGGGGGCAATATGTTACGTGTATGTGTCTGCTTAGTTTCCTGTTTGCCCTTATTTGGTTTTGTTCCGGTTCTCATTAGTTTGTCATTCATTTATTATCATTTAGTTCACCTGTGTTGATTAATCATCTAGTTTACTCCTTTGTTTCCTGTTCTATAAAAGCCATCAGTTTCATTGTAGTCCTTGTCCTGTCTTAATTGTATTATGGTTTGGAAACGTTGTCTTGCTCCTTATGATTAAATTAATTTCCTTATATCATCACTTCTTGTGTTTCCTGAAGAGATGTTTCATTACAAGAATAGAATAGTAGGTTAGATTAGATATAATACTAAATATAATAGAATAGATTAGTGGAGTGGATTAGATTAGATATCATCCTTCACAGAGCAGAGCATAACATAACATAACATAACATAATAGAATATAATAGAAAAATGTTTGTAGATTAGAGATAAATTAGACTAGAACATAACCGAGTACACTAAACTGGACTAGACTAAATCTGCCCAGATTAGACAAGTAGAATAAAACAAAGCTCAGTAGACTAGAACAGATTACAATACAATTAAAACGAGAATAGAATAGAATAGAATAGAGGAGCAGATGATCCTTCATAGAATAGTAAAGTAGATAGACTAGACTAGAAAATAACAGAGTGACCTGGACTTAATTAGAACAGACAAGACTACAGACTGCTAGAATAAAACAAAGCTAGACTAGACTAGAACAGATCAACTTATAAATAAGCAGTGAAATAAAGTACAGCAGATTACAAGAATATATTACAACAGAAAAGAATACGTTCAACAGATTGAACAGTAGACTAGATTAGACTGGGTTTTGGATGTGTGACTCACTTTGAGTGAAGCGGGGCGGGTTGTCATTGACGTCACTGAGGTGCACAGTGAGAGTGGCGGTCCCTGTCAGACCCCCTTGATGGCCACCCATGTCTCTTGCCTGGAGCACCACCTGGTACTGCATCTGAGCTTCCCTGTCCATATCAGGGACCGCTGTGCGCACGATACCTGCCGGGAGAGACAGAGACAGGAACAGATCACTCAGAGCAAAAATCACTTTGCTTTGGCAATACTGAGCAACTTTCATGCCAGTAAGGTAATTAGGTAAAACTGGAGTGAATTAAAAGGAATTACATTGAACATCCTACACCTCACAGTGCTGTCCTGCCCTGAGTTTCATTAACAGAGACTTTAGCACGATACAGATCTGACTGCTTCTGATGAGTCAGAGAGATATTACAGTAGATCTTGTTCTTATATGCCAGTGAATATTGTACATTTATTGTACATCTATTTATTGTACATGTGCCTTGCAAACTTAAATCTTTGGTTTTCTGTGATGTATTCTACACCGTTGTTGCTGATCCTGCTGATTTGTGACCAAGATAATTTTATCTAGATAGGGAACATAGATGGATTTGCAAAAACAACATATTATTCTTGAAAGCATGAGTCATGCTGAAAAACACAAACCAATCAAAAATATTTTGCCCATGTCATCATTTCACAGCAAAAGTGTGTTTATGAATCTGTGGGGATAAGGATGAAAGTTGTCTGCTAAGTTTTGCTAAAGGTTTTTGTAAATGTTTTATATTTTTGTCTCAAAAATGTGATTAACATTTTTTTACAACAGCAATATTGTGTTTTATATACATGTATATAAGTATAAATTAGTATTAGTATTAAAAAGTATTAGAACACTTTTGAATGGTAGCTTATAGTGTGTGTGTGTGTGTGTGTGTGTGTGTGTGTGTGTGTGTGTGTGTGTGTGTGTGTGTGTGTGTGTGTGTGTGTGTGTGTGTGTGTGTGGTGTAATTTAAAATAAATACATATTAAGCATATTTAAAAAAGAAAACCGCATTTTAATCGACAACATATTTTATAAAAAACTCAATATTTTAATATTTCTAGCACATTTAAAAATATAATTATTTTGTGCTGAAGCCTTGAAAAATAGGACAGAATCTAGTCAATATTCAAATATAGAATAAATTAAATAATAACATACTATATAATTCAGTCATCAACTTCCACTTGCTAGTCGTTTAGAATGTAGAAAATAATACAGAATACAAAATAAACTTTATCCGTTTTCATTATTTAGCAAATAGAATATAGTTAATAGTATTGAATATCAACTAGTTATTCAAAAAACAATAGAATAGTCAACCGAATTGACCATAAATGTTCAAGGAATAAAAATGTATTAAAACAAATTACAGAATACAATAGGAAACCAAATTCATTTAAATTGTTTTAGAGTGAAAACATTGTGTTTTTAGGTCTCATGATAATTTTTGATGATTTAAAATCATGACTTTTCAGAATTACAGCACTTTCTGTTGCCCGAGTCTTTTTATATCCCGCAGGGCTCTGATAAATTCACTTGACCGCTTCGATGACCGTACAAGATTCAGCAGCAACAAGACTGAGCTGTTGGGAGTTCTTTTTCAAACATCACTCAGCCTTTTTCTTGCACTACGACAGAAACATTATGAGCTGAGAGCATGTGTCTAATGATTCTGCTGGACCACAGCCCAACAAACTTTGTGAAGAAATAACCCTTTACTTAAGGGGGTCATGAAATGGCGCACCAAATGTTCTTGATACTTACATATATAAGAGGTTACTCTACAATACTGCAAGTTTCACAACTCAAAACTAACTGCGGTTTAAAATATTATTCTTTTCTTATTCTTTTCGACCCTTTTGAAAGGCCCAGATTTGAAATCAGGAGAATCATGACTTCATGTAATGATGTTTTTATGTCAGTGGGTGTAAAGAAACCTCCAAAAATCAGCAAAGCTTTCCTAAAGAGCCAAGCATTATAAATTAATGGCTGAAGTTTATTTTTAAATTATGTGCCTGAGCACCAAAATATTACATTTTCATTTGTTCTTCACATTTCACAATAGGCTGTTTTGTCCTTAGTGTCAATGCAGGTAAGTACATTTATTTTTTATTTTACAGAGTGTTTGTAATAAATGTCAAACCATAATTTAACACTATGGAGGCACCAAGTGTATCATTGTTTGAGTGTTGCTAATACAATCAGTATATACGCACGCACATGCAGCGTCTTTGTAAAACGACAAGTAATAATAGTACTTTTAAACCAATGTACCGAAAATGAAGCAAGTGAAAGCAATTACCACACCGAGACAGAATGTTGCAATCCTTGTGTTTGTATTGCATTGTTCAGTTACTTCTGCCTCGGGCTCAAATATATACAGCTCTATCACAGCGCTTGCCATCTTGAGTATAAAACACATGACATGCTGTAAAAGAGGGGGCGTGGATACGGTGTGATGAAGACAGCCAATCACAGCAGTGGGTGTTTACTTCTGTTTCTGCAAGAGGTAATGCCCCTTAAAATTGAGATTTTTGATTGAAAATAAGGGTGGAAAACTATCATTTTTTGCAAACATTGGACATGTTTAGTGCAAAAAAGCATTGCTGACTTTAGGCCAGAAAGCTCTCGGATTTCATCAAAATATCTTAATTTGTGTTCCGAAGATGAACGAAGGTCTTACGGGTTTGTAATTACATGAGGGTGAGTAATTAATGACAGCATTTTCATTTTTGGGTGAACTAACACTTTAAGGTTAGCCGCAAAATCTAAAAGTTGAAATTATTTTAACTTGACAGCAAATAATAAATGTAAATAAAAATGTGTGAGATTCTGCAAAAGACGTGAGGTGTGAGCGCGACGATAATACACGTCCGTCTAGCGGGTTTACATAGAAAAACTATTAATAAATGGAATGGAAAAATTCGTTTTGTGTGAACAGCCCCTAATGCAGCCATGGAAGCCAGCAAACAAACTGTCTCGGTAATCACACATTCTACCCGACCTAAAAATCCTCGGCATCCAAAAGCTCTATGACCACAGGAATAAATCAGCTCATCGATTTATAGTGTAAGGCTCGTCACCTTTCATTCAAATGCACTCGTTCCTATTGCATGCACTTAGTCTGGCAACCTGTGTGGGCGTCGAGTTGAGGAGGAGTGGGAGAGACAATTCTCTCCACTATTTTGAATTTGGACCACAGTACCTATTTCAGCTACTAGCTGTCAATATTAAATACCACACCTTTATTGCCAAACGAGGGTCTGCGTTGACGCAAGCTGTTGGTGAAATTGGCCCTTTATAAACTAACCTTGAGAGACATAAATAAAATAAGCATTTCATCACCCTTTAAAAATGAAAGATATTGAATTTGTAATTATAAAGATTAAAAGTATATGCACACCTGACTGCGGGTCCACAGTGAAGTACTGCTGGCCTTGAATCACTGAATACACAAGTTTGGCACTATTCCCATACGTTGGGTCATCAGCATCTGTAGCTGTCACTTGAATAACCGATGTGCCTAGGGAAAGAGAGAGAGAGTGATGAAAGAAGAGATATTTTTGACAAACTCAAGGTTCAATGAACAGGTGACCCTCCATCTTTTCTTTCAAACACAGCTGACAGCAGTCAGAGGGCATTTGTGTGTGTGCAGCCGAGCGCAGTACCGATGTTGGCCATCTCAGGGACGGTGGCGCTATACGGGCCGCCCTGGAACAAAGGTGGGTTGTCGTTGATGTCTTGCACACGGATGATGAACTGGGATGAAGGCTCCAGGGCTCGGCCGGTCTGTCGGTCTGTTGCCGTGGCGATAAGGCGGTACTGGTCCTTTTCCTCACGGTCTAGGGGTTTGGTGACGTGGATGTTCCCCGTTCTGCTGTCAATGACGAACACCGAACCGGCCCCCTCACCTTTTAATATGTATTTGGTTCGTCCATCACCTCTGTCCACGCTCGAATGAAGCTGGAGGAATGAAGAAAAGATGTGTCAGAAAAGTGTTTTTATGAAGCCTGTATGTACAGTATAAAAGGCACTCATAATGCTATATGATATAAATTGTATTACAACGGTTTTCACAATACTTTCATATATAATGTATTATATTCTAATAATTTGGTTGGAAACTTCAGCTAATTAATATATTTTAGCACAAATAATGAAATAATGTTCAAACACATTATTCCTGAATGCTTAAATAATCAGTACCATATAAAGATGCAAGCGATTCAGTAATATTAATATTAAATTACAAACTAATATTAAATTCAATATAATAATCTTTCTCAATATAAATATATCAATAGTAGTGGCTTTCAAGATGGCTTAAAGAAATATAACTTTTACTGTTTATTACTGTTGGCACATATACCATAAAAATATATGGTCGGTATGATTTTTTAAATAATAATAATAATAATTATTATTATTTTATTCAGCAAGGATGCTCTGGGATTACATTTTAAATCACATTTTGAAATATATTAAAATAGAAAACAGTTATTTTAATTTGTAATAATATTTCACAATATTACCATTTGTACTGTATTTTTGATCACATAAACGAAGCCCTGGTGAGTATTAGAGACATTAAAAGAATCTTACCAACCCCAAACTTTTAAACAAATTGCTTAAGCCACATACACATATTTATTTTGTATTCATACATATTTGCTGCATACCTGAAAGCTGGCAGGTAGACCTAAATTAGACTTTGAGATATGAAGAACAATATCCCTAAATGTATAATGCATTTTATGCACAGGCACCACAGAAGGTGTTACCAAAATCCAATGCTATTTTCTCACTTGGCTAATATTCTTTTCTAAAAAAACAAAACACATTCCATGAAGATAATGACTTAAGAGACCAACTGGTTCCATGTGAATAAATAACTCCACGAGTTAATGAGATGTGTTTGTTGTTTTCAGTAACTGAGATCCTCTAAGGCCAAACCACACAAATTTAATATCAGAGTATAAAAAATGATATCGGGAAAAAACTGTCCATAATAAACGAGCAGCTTCCTCATTTTTGTAGCCATTGCTAATAAAAAGGCATTTGCCTTTTAATACTTTCCGACAAAGTCATAATTGATCTGGTTGAGCTCTGGGCAGGCAGACTAATCCAGGATCACTGTGAAAGGGCAGCTTTCACCAGGGGCTAAAAAAGACCTCTGTATCCAGATATCCAGTGTGCCTGATACCAGGAACACCAGGTGTTTTTGGACTGATAGGGGGCTGATGATTGGCCAGGCAGAAAATTCATTAGCTCAGCCGACCAATAAGGTCACAGGGGAACTGTGAGGAACATGTACATGACTGTGCCAAATAAACCTGTAAAAACAAACATGCTTTGGCTATGTAGATCACAGTAGAATAGAAGCATACTGCAGTCTATATTCATTTAAATATGGAAACATAACACAGCCTGTCATCACTGCAAATAAATAATGATAAAAAGGCTTATTTTGCATGTTTAATCCAGAAAATCTGTTTAACTCTTGGCAGATTAAATAATGATTCATAATGACATTAAAAATTATGGGTGATATGAATTCATGGTTATTTATATACTTATATTTATATATACCCTAAAAGAAGTCTATAAAAATACCTAAAACGCATAAGGACTTCACTGCCACAACATGAGCCGCTTTTCCACCGAAATTACCTGGAATTTGTCCCAGGAACTTTTTCCCCTAGACCTTTTGCTGTCTGCGCTTCCATCGTGGTCTTGTCAAATTGTCTAGTGACGTAGGTATGCATGTTTCTCAATACCAAGTATGCACATTTCGGACTTGCAGCCTCGGTAGTTTGGACTTTGCGAGTTCGACTAGGGAGTGTGAACCCTCGGGGACGGGACGACGCAAGTCCAGTAATTCTGCAAAGAGCAGCGTACTTGATATCATCAGTAAGCTCACCCTGGCTGGTGCAATCTTCCACACTGTATTGATGATATATAATATCAAACACCACTGCCTCTTTTCGTTTTCATTTAAACATATTAATAGCTGCAGAAATATAGTTCCGGGAACGTACATACATTACAATGAAACAAAATATTATATCAAACAGTATTGACTCTTCATTGTCATTTTAACATACAGTTGAAGTCAAAACTTTATATAGACCTTTCAGAACCTGATAAATGTTAATTATTTTACCAAAATAAGAGGGATCATACCAAATGTATGTTATTGTTTATTTAGAACTGACTTGAATTAGATATTTCACATAAAAGATGTTTACATATAGTCCACAAGAGAAAATAATAGTTGAATTTATAAAAATGACCCCATTCAAAAGTTTACATACACTTGATTCTTAAAGTTTTTCTCAAATGCTTTGGCTCAATTTGAGTATAATTTGAGTTTTACCCGAAACAATACGTTCAGATCTCTGAACAATTAGCTTCTTGTTCACATCAGATTGGAATTTCTTATTGATTTTAGCAAATTGCTAATACTTTGGCACATGTGTGCAAACAGTAAGCACAATTGTCTGCAGTTTGCACAACAACTAATTGTATATGGCCTGTTGATCAAAAGTGATGAGTTGATTCTCACTTAAACTGTCAAACTGAGACATCAGAGCCAGCGGTAAATGTCAGAAGGACTAGCCGAGTTGAGGCTGCTCTTGTTGGGATACATGAGCACTGAGCGCCCGCTGATCGTATTGTCTCCCAAAATCAGCGAAGCACATTTTCAAATAGGCGCTGTCTCTTTAAATAAACCGCAGATTTGAGTTTTAAACAACTACATTCTTGCCTGAAATACTTCTGAAACTACATTTCATGACACAATAACAATATTTTAAAAGATTATGCGAATATGATGGTTGCAATGCAATGCTGCGTGAACTCAACCAGTCAGAATGCTTTTGAAAAAGTACTAACTCGCAAGCAAGGACTTTTCTGAGGGGGGATTTTTTACCCGGAACTTTATTTAGATCCTGGTTCCTGCGGTGGAAACACACCGAGTACTAGCCCAAAATCCCTAGTTCCTGGGGGCCTGCGGTGGAAACACACCGAGTACCAGCCCAAAATCCCTAGTTCCTGGGGGCCTGCGGTGGAAACACACCGAGTACCAGCCCAAAATCCCTAGTTCCTGGGGGCCTGCGGTGGAAACTGGGCTATGGACACAAATAAATCCCTGAATCATTTGTTGATTCATAGTTAATTTGTATAACCTGTGCAAATTGATTAACTCAAATGAATTGGACCCTTCAACGCTACATACTAAATATTTTTTTGATTGTTCTCTTCGTTTGTCTGTGTCAGCCACGCCACACAGACATGCCGTTTCCAATCAAATCAAACCGTAAATAAATGTTGAAAACCTGAACGTGAACTGCATACACTATTTGCATCCACTTATTATTTTTATTTATTTATTGTCTTTGCGTACAAAAAGTATTCTCATAGCTTCATAAAATTACGGTGCCGCAGTTTTGATGTAACATCGTTTTTGACGATGTCTTTCATACTTTTCTGGGCCTTGACAGTGCAATTTACTTTACCCGTTTTTCACCCAAAATATCTTAAATTGTGTTCCGAAAACGAACGAAGCTTTTACGGGTTTTGAATGACATGCGGGTAAGTGATGAATGACAAAATTGACATTTTGGTGTGGAGTAATCCTTTAATAAATGTAGAAGCGCTGTTATGCTTAGTTCTTCCCCAACAGGCTACTAAGAAAAAACATGAAACTATTGTACAATCAAGCTACTTAAGCGGGCAGTATCTGTTTACCTGCACACTGTAGATGCACTGTTGTATGGTATTGTGACACATCCGTTTTCTGGATTTCCCCTCACCTACACACACATACACAATGGCAGTCTACATGTCCATCTGTGTTTTCCTCCTCTCAGCTGTTTGCCTCTCACCCTCTTTGTCCATCTGTTTCACACTCTCCCTCTCTCTCCGTCTTTCTGTTTGTCCATCTGTTTAACCCTCATCTAACACCTCTCTGTCATGTCTATCCATCCATCTTCCAGTGCTACAGAAGCCTGCATGTTTTTGACAGCTAATATTCTGCCTTTGTCTGCGTCTGTAAGCGTGTGTGAGGGAGGAGAGGAGAGTTTAATGGGTATTAAGTTATTATTTATAAGCTGGGTCAGGGTGAGAGAGAGAAGTGAGCTGACGGCCAGCTAGAGGGAGCTGAAGGGATAATTCATCCTTCAGTCGGGTCTCTTCTCCGTCTTATCTTTGTCTTGTTCTCGCAGCTTTTTGGAGTAGTACTTTAGTACTGAAGGAGTGTGTGTGTGGTCAGAAGAAGGCTTTGCAGTGGTTTCCCGTCCTGTGATCACACTAACGCTCGGCATGCTGGGAAACTGAAGTGGGTTGAGGGAGCTTGTGATTAAAGGAGCTCTTAGGTTCTTTCCTCCTGCGACTAAAATCTCTTCCCCCTGCTTTTAGTCTTAAAACAGTGACAACTTTCTGTCTTTCTACTTTCTTTTTAAATTCTTTGACTCTCTTTCAACCCATTTCTCTGTACTTTTTAGACTTTCACACTGCTTTTTAGACTACAAGACGTCAAACACACTCTCACATCCTCAGCACAAATATACAGCAAGTACATACAGTCGTCCCTGTGGTGCACATATACTAGATTGATAGAGACTGGTCTTGACTGTCTGGTACATGCTGCAGCTTATTCTGGTCAAAGATTGCCCAGTGACCACTTACAGATCACTCTGTTTAATAGTAGGGCTATTGGAGGTATTATACCATACTAACATGGAAAAATGTGGTAAATAATAGCATAGTAGTCTCAAACTAAACGCTAAATATATTTCAATGATTTGATACCAAACTTGTAAAATTCAATTCCAGTAATCCAGGAAATCCGGTGATTATTTTGTGCAACAATTTTTATAGTTAAATGCCAGTACTTATGATATTATTCATTCATATTGTTTTTGTTGACAGACAGACGGACGGACGGATTTTTTTACATTAAAATTATTATTTTATATTAAAAACTTCAGAAAATATGTTAAAATATTTAAAGATTAAATAAAATAAAAATAAGAAAACTGTAATAAATGTAGATGTAATTTGTGCACTACTACTATTAATAGTAATAAGAAATTGTTGTAAAATCTGGTAGCTTAGTCAAAATACCACAAGATATCCTGTGAACCTAGTCTTGATCTTGTAGACTAACTTGGACCAGAAATCCTTGTGATTACTTTGTGCAAGAGATTTGCATAGGTTAAAATGTCAGAACTTTATTTATTTATTTATGCAATACAATGTTTATATTGCTTTTTATGTAAATAAGCAAATCAAAATGTTACAAAATAATACTAATAAAAACAATGCAAAAAAATACATAAAGGTGCAAAAAACGACTCTTATAGACTTTTAATGTTCTATATTTATTGTATTGTATTCTATTCATTGTATTATTCATTATTCATTCTTGAAGAAACACAGACAAATAAATATATACTGTAGAAATGCATGCATTGCTGGACTCATCGGAATTAACCGATCTGTGCATCGATCATCCCTCATTACCATGTGCATTTTCCCTCATCACCACACAAACACCAGCTCTGTACCGCTGTGCATCTGACAGCATGGATATTTAAATCTACAAATTAGCCCTGAAAATACCTCAGTACACACACACAGATGCATTTGCATATATCAGACCGGAGCTGTATATTAAGTGATGGCAGCGCTCAGCCGTAGCAGAACATGAGTGCACAAGCTGTCAGACTGTTTTAAATAAGTGAGGTAAGAACATGGATTCATAATCCCATATTAACACTCGTCCTTCTATGAACACATGTTCGCTGGAGGAATAGCCCTGCATTAACTCACACAGACAGATGCTATGTTTGCAACGGGCTTACTTCATGCTATTTACAAATATATATACAGTATGTACACTTTAAGAGTGTACATACAACTGTAAACTATACATACAGTTTAAGTCAGTTCAGAACGGGCAAAGGCTAAAATCAAAATGTATTGGCCAAGTTTGGTGTCATAAATTGTACTTGTTTAGATGAAATATAATAATAAAGCTGCTTGTTTAACTAGGTGGGTCCTCTTTTGCAAAATTATAACTGCATCTGTACACATATTTAGCATAATAATGATTCACCTCTTGACGGTCTGATCAAAAATTCAGTTGAAAAAAAGAATGTTGAAAATGATGAACATTTCCTGTTCATGCTACAATCTATTTAAAGTAATTAAATAACAGTAATCAGTCATAAGATGCTAACAAAAAGTAAAAAAGTAGAAGGGGTCAGGATTTTTTATGTCTTTTAAAGATGTGTCTTATGCTCATCAATTTGGCATTTATTTGATTCAAAATACAGTAAAAACATTAATGTTGTGAAATATTATTACATTTTTAAACAAACTGTTTTCTATTTGAATATATATTTTACATGTGATTTATTCCTGTGATGCAAAGCTAAATTTTCAGCATCATTACTCCAGTCTTTAGTGTCACATGATCTTCAGAAATCATTCTATGCTGATTTAATGCTGAAGTAACAGAAATGAATTGTTATTCATGATGAAAACAGTTGTGCTGATTGGAAACCATGAAACATTTATGTCCAGAATCCAGGATATACATTTCAAAAGAAAACTCTTTTTTTAATAAATAAATATATTTTGTAACATTATAAATGCATTTATTGTCAATATAATGTGTCCTTGCAGAATAAAAGTATTAATAAAGAGAATAAAGTATTAAAAGTATTAATCTCTTTAAAAAATAAAAAGCCTACTGACCCCACACTTTTATATATCTACCAAATCATATAGAATTATTTTTTCAAACCGCAGTATTTTTCTGGAACAAAAGCAATTGTGATTTTTGAATGAATATTTCATGCATGAACAGCTCCTAATTAGTGCGACAGCATCAAAACTGGAACAATTTCATTTATACTAAAAACAACCAATAAGCTAAAACAACCTTATTTATTTATAAAATAAAAAATAAAACTGATGTCGAAAAAATTATGTGATTTAAGGTGACACAGAACTAAAAATGACAAGGTTGTAACCATTTTAAGAGAAAGTTTATTTATTTAAAAAAGATTATCGTCCCCAAGTTGTTCAAAGCCTGAATGAATATCTTTCTTCTGTCGACGAGAGAGTGAGATATTTTGAAGAATGTTGGTACCCAAACAGTTGCTGGTCCCCACTGTGATCCATAGTATGAAAAATAAATGACCATATAAGTCAATGTGGACCAGATTGGTTACCCAAATTCTTCAAAATATCTTCTATTGTGTTTAATTTACAATTTCCTAAGAAGGGAGACTTGAAAGAGAGCATGTTTCATTATTTCCTCAAGTCACTTGACTATAAAAGCTGTGAACAATACAATGTGACACTAAAAACCAACTATGTGTCGTTTTGTGATGCTATACTACTACTTTTTGGAAAACAACAGCATTTTGAACACAGCTGAACTGTTGTTACATTACTGAACACATGTAGTGTGTAGCGTTAGTACTTTCAGCTAGCTGCTCCCCTTCATTGTATGGTAGTGTGGTATTGTGAATACACCCTGAGATACTCATACTATGTATGCTTTTCTACTATGAAGGCTTTTGATCATAATAAGAGCTCTGAGGTACGCCGAGTGCTTTTCTTTAGTGCACTCTGAAGCCATTTGTAGTCAGAGAGAGCATGTGTGTGTGACAGTGAGAGGCAGAGGAGGAGTCGCTCTTCTGAAGAAAGAAAGGGAGAATAACACAGAACAAAGCATTCGAGTAGATCTCAAAATCAGCTCTAATAGATATTAGCACCAGTCAGCGCGGCAAGACCCGGCAGAACTGACGAGTGTGAGAGACAGACACGTTTATTCTGACATTAGAGAGAAAGGACGGACATGATCAGCGGGTCTGCAATGATGCCGAGATTGTAGGGCAATTTTCACCAGTGCAACTGAAACTAAAAACAGGTCTATAAAAACTGACGAAAGCTGTCAGAAGGATTTACAATCATCTCAATGACTGTATGGCAGGCAAAGGACTGCATAATATAACATCTTACTTCCCAGCAGTAAAAAACTAAAATACTATTGATATATATATATATATATATGTATACAATTCAGAATTGAATTGAGAATGCCTTTATAGTTCCTGCATTTAACTGAATTCAAACTGAGGACGCATTATATATGCATATATATTTATATTATTTAAAAAAACATGAGGCAGAATTGCAATTTAAATTTCAATGTAAGAACATAATTATATAATTAAATAAAATAAAATTAAATTAATGTAACTCCTTTTAATATTTAACAAAAATGTTATTATGGATGGATGGATGGATAGAAACCCATCTGTGGAGTGATAAATCATGTTTGGCAGTCTGATGGTCAAGTTTGGGTTTGGCAGATGCAGAGAACATTACCGGTCTGAATGCCAACTGTAAAGTCTGGTGGAGGAGGGATAGTGGTATGGGTCTGTTTGTCAAGGGTTGGGCTAAGCTCCTTACTTCCATTGAAGGCAAATCTTAATGCTTCAGCCTAACTAGACATATTGGACAATGCTTCGCTTCCAACTTTGTAGGAACAGTTTGGGGAAGGCCCTTTCTATTCCAGCATGGCTGTGCCCCAGCGCACAATGAAAGGTCCAGGACATGGTTGTATGTGTCTGACAAACTTGACTGGCCCGCAGTGATTTGTGACCTCAAACACCTTTGGGATGAACTGGAATGGAGATTGTGAGCCAGGCATTCTCATCCAACATCAGACCTCACACATTCCGACAGAAACACTTTGAAATATTGCTAAAAGCCTTCCCAGAAGAGTAGAATATGTTAAAGCTGCAAACCAGGAACCAACTTCATATTAAAGTCTATGTATTTAGAATGGGATGCCATTAAATTTGGAGTAATGGTCAATACTTTTGTCCATATAGAATAGAGGCTCTGAAAAATGAGCAGTGCTGAGTTTGTGCAGCATCATTTCAATTTCACGTATCAATGAGGATGTCAAAACGTGACATGATTGATAAACATAAAACGCTGCCAATCTTGAGCTGTCTTAAGACATATTTTATACAGTTTGACATAAAATACACAGAGTGACGTCGCACAGCTTGCCTTGGCTTTTACCCTAAATCTCATTGGGGTCGTATCATATAATCTGACAAGCAACCGCCGTAACGGAGAGAAAACAATCACACAGTCTTCCTTGTTTCATTTCAGAAGATTGGAGCTTCTGTAATATATTTACAAACCCGCTGACAGCGGTCCCAAACCCGACAAACTGACAAATGTTCTCTGAAATCCAGGGAATTCATCCTTGAATTCCTATGAGTGCAGAGCCAAAGACAAATTCAGCCGCAAGTGATGTGAAGTGGGAAAGATTTACACTTCCTGCAGTCAGAGAGACTTCCTGTCCTGAGGGGGTCACACAGGAGGCACGCTTGGTTGATTTTGGGAGGCAATAAAGCAAACATTGCTGTGTGTCAGACGAGGAAAAGAGCGTGGCATCAAAGAGCAGCTTCGAGGAGCCTCTCTTTCACTCTCTCTCTCTCACTCTCTGTGGTGAGCTACATGAAGCCGCGGGCTGACTGAGCGGTCTGCGTTCACGCGTGTGTGAGCTCCAGAACACAGCATGACCATGATGTCAAAGCACATTCACTGCCTATTACTCTAACCAGTCAAAACACGCACACAAACACAGACGCACACTTATTTCAAGCATACATGAAATCAAAATGGACTCTATTTACTGGTTTGGTCTTATTGTGCGCAATTCATCAAAACGCTCCTGCCTACATTTTCCCCTGTTGAACATGATGAAATAATAGGTCACATTACAGAAGTGAAACGTGTTGCAAATGAAGTGTATGATTTCTGGCTTGCATTTTCAAATGAAACCCAAGAATAATGACTGAAAATAATAGATTACACACTTCATTTAATGCAACACTTGCTTGTGTTCCTTCAATTACTAAGTTCAAAGCTTCAACTCGAATAACAGAAACAACAATAGCAAAAAAGATGCCAGTGATGGTGGTAAAATCTAATTATAATATTAATAACAAATTATAATTATTACAAAATTAAAAAACTGCAATAAATAAATGAACATTTTAATGATTGAATAATTAGATAAATCACTGAGTAACTGAAATATTTATTTTCTTCTGTTTATTTCATTCTATATGGCCAAAACAAAGGTGCCATTGATATAAATGAACAAACAAACAAATAAAATGTTTTTTTTTATAAATTACTGAATCATTTAAATAATTAATTTAATAATTTACTTCTCTTTTTTATTTCACATCATTAAAATAAACAACAACAGAAAAAGGTGGTACTACAAATAAAATGATAATATTATAATAATTGATATATAAACACACACACATATATATATATATATATATATATATATATATATATATATATATAATGATTTAAAACTATTTACATATAAAGCCATACAGTACAATAAAAATAATGGTTATCAAAAATAAATATTTCTTTAAATATGTTTTTTCTTTTTAACTTTGACTTTTTATTACCATCAGTGGCACCTATTTTGTAAAATATATATTTAATAATAGAATAATATATATAAAATAACATAAAACACTTTTTATTATTGCCAAAGCATCACTACTACACAATACAGATACACACAATGCACAAATACAGAAACATAAATTAACACAGCATACACAGAAACACAATCACTATAGGAACAGACATACTGGAGACAGACATTGTTCAGGCGTGCTTACTCCGGGACCCACATCCGGGGACTCAGCGGCCAGGCGGATCAGGCGGCCATGGCGGATCCGATTCCGTCACGGCATCAGGCCATGGCGGATCCGGGGATTCTGGCGGCCATGGCGGATCAGGCGGCCACGGAGGGTCCGAACTGAGGAGGCCATGGCGGGCGGGTGCTCGGGCGGCCATGGAGGAGCGGGTGCTCGGGTGGCCATGGAGGTAGCCTCCAAAATTTTCATGGGGAAGCTCCCATCCCAGGCGCTCAGGAGCCGTGGAAGGCGAGCTGGACAGGGCCAGCGGAGGGAAAAGTGAGCTGGGCGGGACCAGCGGAGGCCCAGGTGAGCTGGACACCAGCGTGGGCCAAGGTGAGCTGGGACACCAGCGGAGGCAATGGTGAGCTGGACGGGACCAGCGGAGGCCCAGGTGAGCTGGACACCAGCGTAAATGTGCAGTATACAGGCATTAAATCCATAATGCAGTGTTCAACTTGATCATTTGTGTGAAACACTGCATACTCGTGAAACACACAGCAACTAGTCATACTAGCAACTGACCAGCAATGACCAATGAAACTGTGAGAACACTAAACAATGCAAGAGAAGGCCAAGACAGTGGGTTATGTGAGCAAAACCTCACAAACAGCTGCCCACGTCTTCTCTGCTCAACCACTGTCTCATCCAGACTTTCCAGCCCTCTTTCCCATTCTGTGCAAAACAATCACAAGCTCTTATTCTGTACTGTTCGTTGACATGTTGTCAGCGGCTAAAGCGCTATGATTTTACAGTGCGTACAGGGTGTTATTAGGCTTGACGTGAAGAAGCGGCAACAGCAATTTGATGAAAGACACCAAAGTAGAAGTGAAATTTAATGGGATAAAAACAACTCTTCCACCAAATCATATAGTGTATTATTCTAATCTTAGGCGATTTTCAAGCAACAGAGTAACGTCTCGGTTACGTATGTAACCCTCGTTCCCTGAAGGAGGGAACGGAGACGTCACGTCGGAGGACCGACAAATTGGGATATCGCTTAGAGAGGGATCCCAATTCGTCGGTCCTCCGACGTGACGTCGAGAGTGACCGACTGATAGGGAACTATGTGCCGTTGCAGTGTAAATTAAATGAAATATACATGCTGTATTATGAGGTTAGTGCTTATCAAACACACACCACTGACAAGAAAACACAAAATCACTCACTGCTCCTGGCTGGAAACTTTAGTAACTTTAATAAACAAGCTAAATAAATAGAGTTTTGTCTAATGTAAAAATAGAAACTCTGATTGTGGTATTTAAAATAAGACACATGGTGATTCAAGTGTTTGCATTAATTAATAAAAAGAAAAAAGTAAGAGAAGCATAAAGGGTGTTGTACGCTATTTTGGTTGCTAAAACTATTAAAAATGATTTTCATTAACTGAAATAACGCTGAAATGTAACAAAATATTAGATGAATAAAAAAAACCGTAAACTTTAATTAAATTACTGAAATAAAATAGGTTGAAGTACTACATCTACTAAATTAAATTAAATTGAAATAAAAAATGTAAGCTAAACACAAATATTTAAAAACGAATAAAAAGATAATATTACATGTACACAAAAAAAAATGTACACTAAAATTAAAATGATAAATATAAAAGCTAATTTGAAGTATTAATAAATACTATAATAGTAAATATTTCACACCGAAAAAAAGGTAGGTGGTAGGAGGGAAAAGGACAAGTATTGCACAAAAACACCTGTCCTGATCAAACAATGTTAAAGGATTACTCCACAACAAAATGAAAATGTTGTCATTCATCACTTACCCGCATGTCGTTCCAAACCCGTAAAAGCTTTGTTCGTCTTCGGAACACAATGTAAGATATTTTGTAACATATATTTTGTAAATGCGCAATCAATCAATCAATCAATCAATAATAAAAAGTCAGTTTATAGGGCAGAAGTGTTTATATTACCTAGTGCAGCAGGACTTACTTGATTTGACTATCTTTAACCTCAATCCTTATTTCTGTTTCCCATTTTCTTTGTTTCTTTCACCTCCTCTCATCTGCTCCTCTCATTATATCTGTTATATAAATCTCAGAATCAACCTCTCTCAGATTTGTGCTTTAATTGCTCCACTGCAGTCATCTGTACACTACAATGTTTCACTGTGGGAATTAAATGAATCCGATACGCAAAAAACTAAACAAATTTAGAGACAAAAAAAGAGATGGTAAAAAAGATTGCAATTTGGGAAATGATCTCTGATGAGTTTCCCAGCAGGAAAGCCCTTCCCGCTTCTCATTCTCTTTCATACACACTGTTGTAAACTCTTCTCCTTGATCTATCCGTTTCTCCCTCTTTTTGATTCTCCAGTGTCCACATTTGTTCTTTTGAAACACCACATGCATTTCTCTCCGACGCGTGATTCCTCCACTAATGAGTTCAAATGAGGCAAAACGCACACATCACACAAAACACCTAAACACACTCATGCACATATGTGCACACTCGACTTCTCAATAATGAATACAGACCTTGAGCTCCTTGGGGAAATAAAACATGGAATAGTTGCTTCCAATATGCATGTCTACACTGGAAGGATAATGTAATATCTAAATGGACCTAAGTGTTTGTGTTCCTTTGTGTTTGTAGAGCAAATGCTGTGATAGGTATGAATCACTTAAAGGTCAAATGTGTAATTTTCTGCTCCTCTAGCACTGGTAAAACAATAAATCAAAAAAATTAAGTAAACAATACAGTTAAAAAGTTTCTGTAAGGCTTTTTACATGTTTTTAAAGACGTATCTTCTTCTCACCAAGGCTGTATTTACTATAGTAAAATCAGTAATATTGTGAAATACACTATATTGCCAAAAGTATTGGGTCACACCCTTCTAATGTAAGGTTGGACTACTTTAGTAATTTCCATGAGTACAAATCTTAATGTTTAAGCATATAACGATATTCTAGGGAATTGTGTGCATCTAGTTTTATAGCAACAGTTTGGACAGGACTCTTGTATAAGACAAGAATTTGATTCTTGTCTCTGTGTATAAGACACGAATCAAAGAGAAATGATGATTCAGTCAGTGTGGAAGAACTTGACTGGTCTGCAGAAAGACAAGCCTAATCCCACCTGAACACCTCTGGTGTGACTTTAAATGAGCCAAAAACTCATCACCAAACACCAATGACTTGTACATTCATTATATGGACAAAAGTACTGGGACACCCCCTTCTTTACAAAAGAAAAATGCACTTCCAAACGGTGGCAAAAAAAGATGGAAACATAATTAATGTACTTCAAAATGGTATTTCCACCTCTGTTGCAACAGTTTTGAAGTGTATGAAATAATTGTACCCATATGTAATTGGTGTTTGTTGATGAATTTTTGGCTCAAGGTCTACATTTAAAGTCACACCAGTTTGGCCACTTGCTCTTAAAATACTCCCTCATTTTTGCGAATCTTTTGAATCTGTAAAGATTTTACGTTTATTTGTGTGCACTCACAATAACAACAAAACATGGCGCTTTTGTAAAATAATGAAATCAAACAGGATGAGCTTTCTGCCGTCTCGGTCTGTGAACTTGAGCGTGAAACTCCGTATATACTTGCCTTATATGAAAAACATATATTGAGAGTAAAATGTCTACTTTCAAATGAACCAATTCAAACGGAAAATCAATATTTGTATTGTGGGATTACAAATTTTATTTTAAATGTTTAATTTAGATACACTTCCTGACTAAAGAAAGTGTCAGGAAATACAGATGTTTGAGAGCGTTTCCTGACCATTTGAGCTCGAGACAGCTGTGCCTTTTGTCTCTATGTTAATGGTAAGATCAAGGAGTCAGACTACTGAGAGATTCAACCTTTGTTAGGTTTATTGGACCACGGGAAGTTTCCTGTAACTAACTAACGCCTCCCTCAGATGTTTGCATTCTTTGATGTTTGTCTCCACCTCAAAAAGTCCCTCCTCCAAAATACCTATAAGACAACCTGTAAATTACTTAAGAGTGAGATTTTCGATGACTACAGACAACAAGACATGTCATAGAATAAAGAAATTCTGCTGACAATCCAATCCAAGTCTCCTGGTCTTCTCTTCTGAGTTTTCTACTTTAGAAGAACAGAGTTTTCAACAGATGGTGCCGTGACCGGATAGAGTTCCAGCTTCCTCACCTGAAAACTTCAAGCTCAAACAAAGATCTGCATCTTTTGTAATCCAGCGAAACTTCAAGCTGAACAAGGATTCCCAGACTGAATTTTTCTCTGAACCAAGGGTTCTGGTGAGTGGCTGTCTCTAATCCAAAAGAACCTAAGACCAGTGTATCCTCTGTGCCGTCAGAGAAGAGTTAACATACATCTGTAGGGTTTGTTTAACTAAAAGTTATCCTCTGTTTCAGGCAGGGAAGGTTAGCATTTCATGCTAATAATTTTGAAAGTATCCTCTGTTCTTGTAGGCAGGGACGTTTATCCTCTGTTTCAGGCAGGGAAGAGTTTATCCTCTAAAGTTTTTTTTATTTTAGAGATGAGTTTATCCTCTAAAGTTTTTTATTTTAGAGATGAAAGTTTATCCTCTGTTCTTTCAGGCAGGGAAGAGTTTATCCTCTGTTCTTGTAGGCAGGGACGTTTATCCTCTGTTTCAGGCAGGGAAGAGTTTATCCTCTAAAGTTTTTATTTTAGAGATGAAAATATATCCTCTGTTCTTTCAGGCAGGGAAGATTTTGGGCATTACGTGCTAAAAATTAGTTATCCTCTGTTTCAGGCAGGGAAGGTTAGCATTACGTGCTAATTTTTGGTTATCCTCTGTTGTTTCAGGCAGGGAAGGTTTTTTGGCATTTACGTGCTAAAAAACAAGTGTACCCTCTGTTGATCAGAGAAGTGTTTGTTTTGTTTGTGTGGTACCGAAGAAACTTACAAAATGGTTAGAATGAATGCTAGGCTGATTCCAACCACAGAAAAGATGGGTCTTGCGACTCCGTTGTGGTAGTGAATTCAAAACACTGTTAGGGGAACAAATGGACCTAATAGTCACTGAAAAGTTAGACAAAAACTAACGAAATATGAGATTCATCCAGACAAGACTTGGTCGGTAGATGAGTGTAAAAGGTACTAGGAGCGGTATTCGAAGAACAATGTGAAAGGCATTATCTGTTGTTTCAGAGAATTCAGTTTAACATTAGCTACACAACAGTCTCAGCGTAATTCAGAGCTAGAGAAACAGAACGATGAACTCCGTGCTAGAATATCCACTTTTACTAAGAAATTGAACCTCAAGAAAGCTGGAGCCAAAACTGATGTGGGAGTTAGTCAGCCTGATAACATTTACCCTGATTTACAAGCATTCTCTGAAACAGATGTAGCTCTCCAATAAGTAACTGATGTGCCTGTAAATTCAGTCAATGTTGAGGAAACTGATAGTGTTCCTCCCAATTCTTCTGTTGTGCAAATACAAACTGTTGCCAACGCTTTATGTCCTAAAGATATAGAGAGACTATCTCAGAGTTTACCGCAGCACACACATTTAACTGAATTTAGAAGAACATTGATCTCAAGAGGGGTAGAAGCTTATCCAACAGGGCGTGCTTCTTGTCACTGATTTCATTCCCAGATGGGGATTTCCAGATTGCATTGACTCAGATCAAGGTACCCACTTCACAGGACAGGTAGTCAAGGAAGTGTCTAGAATGTTGAAGATTAAGTGGAACCTTCACTGTCCCTATAGGCCACAAGCATCAGGACAGGTTGATCTTAGAAATGCTGATGTGCACATTGTTTCAGATGCCCTGATCGCTTACTGTGACAACCTCACAAAGGCAGTGCAGAGTGCCAAAGAGAGAGTTGAGTCGTGTTGGCAGACTCCACCAGAAGGTGGACACACAATCATCCCAGGTCAATGGGTCATGATAAAGGCATTCAGAAACAAGCCATTAGAGCCTAAGTGGTACGGACCACATCAAGTGATGTTGATTACAGCAGCTGCAGTATTGTGTCAGGGAAGAAAAACTTGGACTCATGTGTCACATTGTAAGGTTGTTCCTCCCCCTGCAGGGATAGGATAGGGCAGACACAAGAACCAGTGAGGAGCCCAGGGAAGAACCGAAAGCAACAGGCTTCGGGGGCCAACCCTGAGGTGAAGATTTCCTCATAGGCCTTTCCCCTCCATTAGTCCATCCTTTCCTCACTGTTCTTTAGGTGTCGCAGGAATTGAGAAATAGGGAAAGAAGGAACAACAATAGCAGACTATATTTTGAACAGAGGATACAACCCTAATGTTTGCAGACTCTACAAATACTGCTCTGTGCCGTTGGTCTCTCTTGTTTGTGTTTCTTTCTTCCTCTGTGCAGATACCATTTGATGGCTGTCCTGAGATCCATATGCACCACCCTTCTCACCTGCGGATGAAGCCACAACCTCTAGAAAACAACCAGACCCATTGCCAACTATCACACAAGAAAGAAAGAAGAAAGAGGAAAGAAGAAAAAAATACACAACGCAGAGACTCACATACGATCTTTCAGCAAAATTACACCAGATGAATGAAGATAATTCTTCATGGTTCGGAAACTTGTTAGTATCAAGTGTTTTTTTTTCAGCAAATGACGCCCGCCTCTCACGATGAAATGACAGTTCCAACCAGAAGAGATTATTACCCGTAAGAACTTCACGGACCCCAATTGCATGTTTTGTTTCTGTGTCAGCATGCAATTACATATAAGCAACACAGAACATGTACTATGTGCCTGTAACGATTACAAGTTACAAGAATTAACTTTTAAGTGTCTAAATTTGTATTTTGTGAGAGTTATTAGAACTCTCAAACGGGGAATTGTGGGATTACAAATTTTATTTTAAATGTTTAATTTAGATACACTTCCTGACTAAAGAAAGTGTCAGGAAATACAGATGTTTGAGAGCGTTTCCTGACCATTTGAGCTCGAGACAGCTGTGCCTTTTGTCTCTATGTTAATGGTAAGATCAAGGAGTCAGACTACTGAGAGATTCAACCTTTGTTAGGTTTATTGGACCACGGGAAGTTTCCTGTAACTAACTAACGCCTCCCTCAGATGTTTGCGTTCTTTGATGTTTGTCTCCACCTCAAAAAAGTCCCTCCTCCAAAAATACCTATAAGACAACCTGTAAATTACTTAAGAGTGAGATTTTCGATGACTACAGACAACAAGACATGTCATAGAATAAAGAAATTCTGCTGACAATCCAATCCGAAGTCTCCTGGTCTTCTCTTCTGAGTTTTCTACTTTAGAAGAACAGAGTTTTCAACAGTATGCAGGGTGTGATTTGTGAAAAAAGCAGAAAAATTAAAAATTCTCGCTCCAGAGGCTCTCTCCATTTCCACGTTTTTTTTAAACAACAAATAAATTATATAGAGAAAGTGAGCAAAGAACACGATATGAACAAACTCTGAATTCACTGTTTCAAAGCGCTCCAGTGACAGTCGGATCGCGTATCGCGAATCATTTGATTCAGATCGGGACTTCAAAGAGCGTATCGCAAATCATTTGATTTAAATCGGGACTTTAGAGTAGGTTTGAAGGATGTTTTTTTATGCCCACTGGGGATATATAAAAAATAATCCAGCAAAGGCAGGGATGCATAGTCCAGAGGTGAAAATCCCCCAAATCCCCCCCATACCCCCATGCAAATCACACCCTGTTCGTATGTATATCCATATGAAACAGGTGCATGACTAGTTGACGAGTCAGTGTCGCCGATTTCATCTAAACCGAAACAAAGAGAACACTTGTTGTCTTGTTTATCAGTGAATTACTAAAATGCTAATGCAGCCTTACTGTTTTTCGCTGAAGGGTTCATAATCATTACTTCTGCCGGTGTGCTGTGGCAAGCTTTATGCATGTGCTTGAACACTTATTAGGCTATGTAGGCAACTAAAAGCTCATTCTAATGATTTAAATGGTTTATTAATAAACGTGCGATTAGTCGACTAATGCTTAAAATGGACGACTACTAAACGACCAGACAAATCCTTAGTCGAGGCCAGCTCTAGAAATGCTTTTACTATTTCAACTAACTGTTTTCGATTTAAATATATTTTGAAATGTAATTTATTCCTGTGATGCAAAGCTAAATTGTCAGCATCATAAGTCTTCAGTGTCACACATCCTTTAGAAGTCATTCTAATAAGCGGATATGTTGAAATTACGGGCTCCGTAATATTTTTGTGGATTTCTTTCAGGATTTTTTAATGAATTGAAAGTTCAAAAGAACATTATCATCATTTGTAACATTATAAATGTCTTTGCTGTCCAGGGCCAGCTCCAGGCATGGAGCCCAAATGACTGTGTTACCCACCCAATCAGAATTAGATAAAGATTACATAATTTTTTTGTGTGCATATATTAAAACTAATCTAAAGCGGACTGTATTTTGAGAAGTTTAAGCTATAGCTTGAGACTTTTCAAACAATCATAAAATAACTCCAGACAATTGCAGCATTTTTCTTTTATTTGCTGAATGCAAGGCATGCTGAATTCACGTGGAGGCTTCAGTCTGTTGCAGATAATCAGAGGCCTGACAACGAGCGAAAACAGGCAGAAATATTTGTGCGCTATCACGGGGAGTTTGAGTTTGTGAGTTACGAGTAGATTAAGGAACAAATATGTATCATAGCCTACCACTGAAATTACCTCAGCAGTTTTAATGTTCTAAAAAAACATAATTCAATAACATGCATTCATTGCAAGGGCAGGGACAAGCATAATATAAGTGTCTAAAATGCATTAAGGCTATACAGTTCAGTTGAAAGCTTACCCCTTTTGACTTGCTGTCAATGTTGAATGTAAGACTGTAACAGAATGTATCACTGACATAAGAGCTTGTGCCATGAAAGGTGTTCGTCACTATAGCAACAGTTGGCTTGACTATCCAGTAATACAAACGTAATCAAAGCAATCAAGTTCCACCATTTTGAATTGAAAGTTGGACTGTCATTTACGTGATTCGTGTAATTCATAATTATTGTGAGGAAAATGGCATTTTTCTGTCTCTCTGCATTTTCAACATATTAGGAATACAACTAAAATTGAATGGGTGCATGTTTTAAAATAAAAATAGTATTTGCAGTTCAGATGGATTACTTTACAAAATAATCATATTATTTATTTAGTTCCTTTACCAAAGGTCTGGTCTTAATATTTTCCTCAAAACAATAGTCCCCTAATGTTCTAGATATAATTATGGCCTTGTTTGGTAGGCTATAAATAAAAAAGTTAGTTGAAAAAAAAACACAGGTGCAGAAACAATGATCCAGAGAAAGAGAACAAAAAGGGTTTATTATTATTATTATTATTATTATTATTCAATAAAGAAAAAAGTGTATTTTGTTGTGAAAGTGCATGATATTATAGGCTGCCCATGAAAGTGTTTTTTATTTTTCTCCATTATACATATCCTCCTAAGAACCCCCCCCTCCAAGAAACTTTGTGAATTTAGTATTTTTTCATGTCATTACATTTAGACCATAAGACATCTTTTTTTATTATTATATTGTATTCTATGTCCTCTATAGAGGACATCAGGACTCAGTCTTTTAAATGGCATGAATAGACATCAAAAAGGCAAAAACAATAGGATTTTTTCAATCAATGTGTTGAAAAAATTATTGTCATAATGGGAGTAATAAATGGTCAGATTTGCATAATAATATATAATATTTCATAAGAAAATTGGTAAATAATTTATTTTCCTGTTCAATTTTTATGTCTCCCAAAATGTGTAATAAACATTATTTTAGTCCTGGTGTCCTCTACAGTGGACATGAATGAAATGATGTCCTGTTTCACAACAGCAAGTCATATTTGCATTTGAAAACCTATAAAATTTTCCTGAGATGTTGCTTTATGACAAACTATTTGAAAAGTATTCTGATTTAAATGACAATTACTAAATATAATCATATTTCCATAAGGATGTAAAAATGTTCACTAAATTAACTTTAGCCATCTTTAAAGACATATGAGAGGGTGTAGTCATGGTGAAACTTCCACACATGTATTATCTCTATGAAGCTCTGAATGTGCTCTGTACAGGACATCCAGGCTTATAACTGTGACATGTGAGGTCTCAGAGAAATTCACTCAAATAGAATATCTACTACAGAGGTAAAAACTCCATAGCTGGGTCTCAGGAGGATATAACGACTATAGTTAATATAGCAATATCTACAGTATAAATATCTAGACCCCCCCAAATGCCCACCCAGTATATCTGCCAGCCCAACCTTCTATAGTTTTCAAGAACCGGCCCTGTTGCTGTCACTTCTGATACATTTTTGATCAATCAATGTAATACATCCTTGCTGAATAAAACGCTTTATCTTTTGAACAGTATACTGTTTTACACATAGACAGAGTTTCACATTTTTGCCTGGGGGGGCACCTACCGGTAGACCATGAGCTCTGATTTGTATTTTTTATTTTTTACATGAATTACAAATAATTAAGCCTTAACATACTCATTAAAATACGATAATGCAAATAAAATGAGACAATGTGAAAATATTTTTGTATTCATAGATCTGACAAAATCGATTGGCTCTGATCTGGGGGCAGTGCCCCCCCCCCCAAACTCCGCCTATGGTTTTACAGTATACTATAGTATTTCTTATTTATTATTGGTCATTTAGTGGTAATTTGTTATTTATATTTTTTTCTTAAAAATGGGCTAACAAATGCAAAGTCCTGTCCTGTGACGTATTATTTTATTTAAACAAGAAGTTTTTAGCCAAAATAATGAAAAGGCTTAAGTTTACATGATAAAAACATTATTTACTACTAATGCTAGACGAATGCAAGTGGTAAAGACCATTTCTAGAAGGCATTTTATTGGACAAAAATATATTTTGGAGTTCTGGCTGTCTTTATAATTTCTGAGATATCTTTGGATTTGGATAATAATTATTCATAAAATGTGAAGTAGAATCTGTGTTCACACATGTGTCAGACAACTACTATGCTACTATTGCTAGTCGATTGCAAGTGGTAGAATGCATTTCTACAAGGATTTTATTGGACAAAAATGAATTTTGATATTCTAGCTGAGAGGTGGTTTTGTTGTCTTTATGATTTCTGGGATATTTTAGATTTGGGATAATAATTATTCATAAAATGTGAAGCAGAATCTGTGTTCACACTTGTGTCAAACAACAAAACTGGAGTTGGTATAAAAACATGATTCACTCCTATTGCTAATTGATTGCAAGTGGTAGAGGGCATTTCTAGACAGATTGTATTAGACAAAAAAATGCATTTTGGAGTTCTGGATGAGAGGCGGTACTATTGTCTTTGTGATTTTTGGGATAATACTTTTTTTGTCAGAAAACAAAACTGGAGTCACTGTGGTTCACTACTACTGCTAGTAGATTGCAATTGGTAAAGAGCATTCTAGAAGGCATTTTACTGGACAAAAATGCATTAAAACTATAAATCTGCTACATTCATTTGTGTAAACATTTAAAAGTATGCTTGCTTACAGATTAACCTCAAAGCTAACAGAAATAGACTATACACTCATTTTGATTTCATGAGGTCTTGACCTGCACTGCAATATCTAACCCAGCCTATTTGTCATGTTAAACGACCCACAGATTCAATAGCTTTACTACAAATCTAATAGGAAAGTTCCCAGTTCATACATCAACGTCAGTGCTTGTGTCTGGCCTCGCATTTCGCCTTGCAGCACCGCAACGGTCAAGTTCAGCTTTGTCTCCGAGATGGTTGCCCTTCATTCAGCCATAACTGATTCACAATGCACTTCTCTGGACCTCGCACAGGTAAACGGCACGGCGTGATGAACAACAACACTGACAAAAGTATGTCCTGGCCCATTGAATAAACCTTTCCTCGGATACAGTGTCAGCACAAGGACAGGCAGAGAAGCGGATGCAACATTTATGAGGTGCTCTCTGGATCTCGTGTTGGTTTAGTGCCAGACTCTTTAAAGCATTGTGTTATGTATAAGCAGCTGGCAAACTTACTCAGTGTGAATCGCAGCTAATGCGATCCATCCAGTGCAGCTCATTACCGCAGAGTGTGCGCGAGCATCTGGGTTTGTTAGTGCATGCCTTTGTCTGTGCATGTGTTTCTAAATGTGTCCAGCGAGCATGTAATTGTGTTTTGCAGTCTTTTTTCTGGCGACGTCTAATAATTACTGTCCAAGTCCCACGTTTAATAAACTCAGAGGTAATGCAATAGGCTTGATTTATTTATAAAAGAACCTTGCAAATGGACCTTGTAAGCAACCCACTTAGCAACAAGGAGAGTGAAGGCTTGTTTGCAAGCTTAAAACTTTTCAATATAACCAAAATATAGGACAAAAGAGGATTAATTTATGTTTTGTAGAGTCGATCTTATGCAGTCGAAGTCTGCATTTATTTGATTTTATATATATATATATATATATTGTGAAATCTTATTAGAATTTAAAATAACGATTTTCTATTTTAATAGGCTGTATTTTAATGTAATTTATTCCTGTGGTGCAAAGCTCAGTTTTCATAATCATCATTACTCCAGTCTTCAGTGTCACATTGATCTTCAAAAATCATTCTAATATGCTGATTTGCTGCCCATAAACATTTTTAAAGAATCCTGAAAAAATGATTCATGATTTCCACAAAAATCAAAAACTGTTTTCAACATTGATAGTAATAAGAACACTTTTTTATTAATAACTTATAAGAATCAAGTAACAAATCAGCATATTAGACTTATTTCTGAAAGATTATGTGACACTGAAGAATGAGTAATGATGCTGAAAATCACAATGTAATAAATTCAAATATATCCAAATAGAAGACAGATATTTTTAATTGTAATAATATTTAATAATATTACAGTTTTTACTGTATTTTTGATAAAATAAATGCAGCTTTGGTGAGACTTCTTTCAAAAGTGTATAAAAAAGTCTTAATTAAACCAAACTTTTGACCAGTAGTGTATATGCATTTCTTTCATCTTGCATTTCTTTTTTGCCCACATAAAATACATTTTCTTTGAAAACACTGACTGCATGAACAATGAAAGCATTTTTCAAAATATCTTCTTTTGTGTTCCACAGAAGACATAGTCAGTCAGGCTTGAAATGACGTGAGAATACATGAATGAGTCAGTAAACGACAGAATTATCTTTTTCAGTTTTCCACTGCTTTAAAGACAACAACTTCCTGGTCTTATTGTGAAAAATGTGTCAATGCACATTATTCCAAAGAATATGCATTTGTAACTCTTCCTATCACAACTTCTACCAAAAGCTTTTCTGAAAAGACAATTTTTTCTTATTATATAACCAATCCATTTTATTTTTCATCTTGAATACCGTGTTTCACCCAATACGGTGGATTACAGAAGTAAAATGAGTTGAAAACACAGTTTCATCAAATGAAACAAATTAAGTTGGTCATTATTTAAAATTAGCATGCAAGCATAAACAATAAATTAAACAAATGTTCAGCTTACCCGTCCAATCAGCACGGGTTCTGGTCCACTATATTCCTCAATCACAAAAAACTGGTTCCAGATCCAGCTTCTTCGGCTGCGGGATTGTGAAGGCATCTCATCCAGATTTGGTCCAGTAAAGGTTCTGTGGAAATCACCACTGCTGTCTGACTCCTGGTTGCTCATCATTATAGTTTGCACTTCCTGTCTGCTGCTATTTATTCCAGACGGAGGCTTCAGAAGGACCACTCTGGCATCCGACGGGCCATCCAGAGTGGATCTGTCAGTTTTAGTTTCCTCTACTGCAGGAGTTAGTTTAGTGGTAATTAAACTATCTTGATATGTTCTAGATATTTTGTAGTCTGGGGTAAGAGTTGATACCACTGTCTTTGTGATTTCAGCGATATTTTTGGATTTGGGATAATAATTATTCATATTATGTGGCGTAGACGCTGTGTTCACACTTGCGCCAGACAGCGAAACTGGAGTCACTCTGATTTCAAATTCCGATTTTGCAGTTTCTTCAATCTGTGTATGATACAGCCCTATTAAAGTCCTGTTGCTTTTTGGTGAAATCATCAAATTGTTCTCATTCTTTGCCAAACGTGGTGTTCCTGCTGTGTTGGCAAATGGCATCTCACTTTGCCTTTTCTCCATGTCTAGACCCTCCACCTGACTTTCTTTCCTTGCGGTTTCCTCACTCTTCCATCTTTTTAGATGAGCACTGCTTCCCTCGAGCTCTGAGCACACGAACAAAAAGAGCAATGCAGCCCAGATACGGCTACTCATCATGCCTCACTTCGTTATTAGTCACAATGTTTGCCACAGGGGGAAGAACAATAAGATCGACCTTCACTCACGCTCTGTCTTGCTGTGTGCTCCATTCAGCTCCTCTTCTTAATTCCTTATTCTTCATGAGTCTCAGTGGTCATTTAGCATCTTATCCTCTTTTTGGGGGATTATATTTCTCTTTAGGTCTGGTTAATCACAAAGGGTGGTTCCCATGGTTTTGGTTTGATCAGGCAAACCTGTTCAAAGAGATAAGAGGATGAGAATCAGTGCTGATCATGAGTAAACATAATTGGGAGTTGCGATTGGGATTACTGGAAAAATAGCACACTTTCAATTAGGTAACAGTTTGGGTTTCTGCAGAGAATCATGGGTAAAGAAATGTGCATGAGTAGCAAGGGTTCATAAAACTTTCAATTGCTTAAAATCTAGGACTGCTCCAAAGAAGTCTGAGTAGCTCAAAATCCTGAGTGGTTAGTTTGCATTATTTTTCCAAAATAAGATGTTTAAGAGCAAAGATGCGACACTCCAATTGAAAAACTTATCCTGATATCTTTTTAAAAATGTATTTACAAAGTATCTTTCAAAATACATTTCAAATTATTTTAAAGTAGATTTTTTTTAAGCATGATGGTTATAATATTTTATTCTACATGTATTATAATTTGGGCGATTATATATATATATATATATCACCCTACATGTGTATACATATGTGAATAAAGTTAGACATACATATACTAAACGAAACTTTATATGTAAAAAAAATTAACCTGGGAAATTATACAGTTTACATTTTGTGACCCTACAAGCGATCATGCAGTTGACATTTGCATAGTATATATAGCTTTATGTATGTATACTGAAATATGCCCAACTTTATATAAAGAGCTGGGCAATAATATATTTACTTTTGTGACGAGATAAAGAAATCAGGCAGATGATATTTTCTATGTTGTGTATATTGCCTTAAATGAGTGTACAGTATGAATGCAAATAATAGCTGTGCAAAAATTCATTTTACATTAGCTAATATTTCTGCAATGACAAAGAATCACGACATTAAACAACACACTGTATATTGCTTTATATCTAATACTTCATTTAAGGATATACCTTATATTAAAGGTGAAATGAACAAAAGCAGGCAGCTTCTCTAGTCTAAACATGTTGAACACAAATAACAGTATTGAACCTTTCCTGCAACATTTTTAACAGCTTTAGAGGCATACACCAATATTGAAATAGTATTTAAACTGCTCTTGGCCATCTCACAAACTTTATGTTCATGAAATGTAATTACTAGCATGAATTTTAGGTGGCTAAGCACTTTGAAACAGTCCATCACTTGGGTCTTGAAAATGTGTTGATTTGTGTGATTGAGCATTTCACAGGGCTGTTTATAACTGTACGGATGAGGTTATTGCCGTCCATGTTACGGCTACAGTTCAACCATTTTACATTCTGGAACCAAACCATATCCTCGTTCTCTTATGCAGCACATTTGTAGAGGCACATAGAGGCACAACTCAACCATTTCAACAAGCAATACTATCTTTAAAAAATTATATTTGTGAAAACTGTCTTTTTAAAAATATACTTTTTTAAGTATTTTATAATAAGTCAACTGTAAAACTACTTTCCTTTACTACAAAGTGTTTTACAAAATTCTAGCTTTACTATCTTTGTGAACAAGACATACACATTAGGATACTTTAATTGAATATGGAAAGAATATACTTTATTTTCGGACACTTAATTGCACATTAATTGCCATGTATTACAGTTTACATTTTTATGAAATGCAATTAGCTACTTTTAATTAAAAGTACATCTGTATTTTTTTAAGTATAGTTAGCATTTATTGTAAAATATACTTTTATGCAATATCTAATGGAGCTTGTATGCCATGTATTTAAATATATTTGTAAATACACATTTGTAATGATTAAAATATAATTTAAAATATATTACATTCTAATATAATATCAAATAATACAGTACAATTCAAAATAAA
Source organism: Gymnocypris eckloni scoliostomus (assembly GCA_027564155.1). Classification (NCBI taxonomy): domain Eukaryota; kingdom Metazoa; phylum Chordata; class Actinopteri; order Cypriniformes; family Cyprinidae; genus Gymnocypris; species Gymnocypris eckloni. Next base: position 41,827,773 of record CM050412.1, read on the forward strand.
AATTTAGTATGGAAGTCTGCACATGCTTTTCTGTAAAGCATAACAATATTATTAAAACATAATTATTTAAAATGTGGACTTTAAAAGTATACTGAAGTGAGTTAAGAAACCATTATGAAAGTATACTAAGTACAGTCTTTTTTAATATGTGACCCTGGAGCACAAAACCAGTCTTTAAGTCGCTGGGGTATATTTGTAGCAATAGCCAAAAATACATTGTATGGGTCAAAATTATTGCATTTTCTTTTATGCCAAAAATCATTAGGATATTAAGTAAAGATCATGTTCCATGAAGAAATATAGTAAATTTCTTACCGTAAATATATTAAAATATATAATTTTTTTATTAGTAATATACATTGCTAAGAACTTAATTTGGACAACTTTAAAGGCAATTTTCTCAATATTTAGATTTTTTTGCACCCTCAGATTCCAGATTTTCAAATAGTTTTATATTGGCCAAATATTGTCCTATCCTAACAATGGAATACATCATTGGAAAGCTTATTTATTCAGATTATAATTTCAAGAAATTGACAGTTTTTAAGACTGTTTTTTATTCCAGGGTCACCTATAGGCTTCTTTTAAGATTTGAAATACACTACACGTGCACTTCTTTTCACACAGGTACACATCTGAATTATTTTACCATATTGTGATTTTATTGCATCTATAATGTTCTATGTTTACTGGATCTAACGTATCTTACATTTGCTGGTATACTGTGACATCTTTCTCTTTCTCTAAGATCTTGTTGTGGCCTAAACAGTCAGACTGTTTTCCCTAAACAGATTAAGAGCTGGAGAGAAACAGTCTTGTCCAGAACCAGCCAACCCTGCAGCTCTCCTCACACATTTAGACAGCCAACTCAGATTCCCTGCGAGACAGAAGATAACAGCACACTTTTAGCGAATGTAATCTTATGGCCATGGCACTGTTGCTAAATTTAAGAGCTGTTATTTTGCTGTATTCCTTGATTATCTAATGAATCAGAACTCATTACACACACACACAAAACTTCCATCTTCAAATGTCTCGCTAAGAGTATTTAGCGTTTCTCGAAAAACAATACGGTCATGTTGAACACGGTGCATCTCTCAAGAGACCGCAGTGTGTAAGTAATCTCTGATCAGTGATTCAGACGGAAACCTCAAATGTCAGCTTTCTCAATCCTGACTGGCTCGGAGCTCAGGCTAGTCGGGGAGCTGAGACTCAGGCTACATCCAAACTTTCAATTATCAGAGTTGTGTGACTCTTGAACCTCGATGTTTGTACAGAAGTGGCATTTTCTAATTGTATTTCTATACAGCTGTGAGCAACCCATAGAAAAGTCAAGATGAAAACGAGCTTTGAAAAACTAGTTTTTAACATTTATGGAAGACAAATATGTGTGGTGCAAAAGTGTATTCTTATCTGGTGCTCAAGTTGACCTGTTGACCTGAATGAACAATCAAACCCATCGTGTTTCCTTGGAACGCTGTATAGTTCTAGATTGCTGAGATAAATTATTTAGTATGACATTTGTATCCTCAGTTGATTTGGCCTGTATTTATTTTCATTCACTTATATATACATCTTGTATAAAGTATATCATCTTTCATTTGCTCATCTCTATAGTGTGCAGGCCTTAATTGGTGCTCTAAAAATATTTCTTTGTTTTATCATTGTTGAAAACAGTTGTTATATTTACATTTTTGTGGAAACCATGATACATATATTTTCAGGATTCTTTCATATGAATGGAAATGTCAAAAGAACAGCATTTATTTAAAAACAAAAAGTCACTTTTGGTCAATTTAATGAATACTTGCTGAATAAATAGTTTATCAGTTTCCATAAAAAAATATTAAGCAGCACAAGAGTTTTCAACATTGATAACTTTTCTTGAGCATCAAATCAGCATATTAGAATGATTTCTGAAGGATCATGAGACACTGAAAACAGGAGTAATGATACTTTAAATTCAGCTTTGCATCATAGAAATACATTCAATTTTAAAATGATTCAAATAGAAAATAGTTATTTTAAATTGTAATAATATCACACAATACTGCTGTTTAACTTTATTTTGATTTAGAAAATGCAGCCTTGGTTAGCCTTGGTCATGCCTGGAGCTCAACCCAAAACTTTGTTACAGACCCTCTTCTCGGGAAGAATATTAAGACAGAACAGGCACATTAGCCCTTGACTAAGATTGGTTTTCGATCGCACTCAATTGCCATTTAGTTGAATCTCTGTAATGTCCGAGATGAGAAAACCTTTTGCACCGAGCCGCCGCATCACCACACGAGTCTGTGGCACCCCTGCAAAATACATTAACTTTAATTTATTCTGAATCGCTCCCATCCCCCGACTGAATAAAACATATGCGATATGTACAGTACAAATCCCCGTGACAGTCTTGCTTGCCCTGGGTCTTTGTTCACATCGAGAGAGCTTGTACCATCGGCCATGAAACGCATCATTAATAGAAAGCAATAAAGTCGCTGTATGGGCCAACGCCTCCCCGGGCTGTGGATCAATATTGTTTCCACACATCAGCGGCGGTGACAGCAACTGTATCGCTGGAGAAAGTAATAGAGACAGGTGGAAGTGAGGGGGCTGAACATGGCTGTAATGGAATGTCAAGGCTAAACTTATGCAACTGAGTCCAATTAATCAGCAGCCTTTGATGGACGTGACAGTAAACAAGCGAATAAAGATCAGAACAAACTAACCAATGTGTTTTTTTCCTTGTCACTGTGTGTCCAGTAATGCTTAGAAATAAGAGTTCAGGTCAGGTCATTTCTGCTGAAACATTTTATCATATTTCAGCTCTACTAAATCAAGCATTTTACACCACGTCAACTCCAATACATCAAGTACTTTAACATATTTCAGCTTTAATATATGCCAAGATTTTTCCATTCATGTATTACATCTAAAGCATGTTACCATATGTCAGCTTTTATATACTTTCAGTATTTTTCCATAATCTGGCATTGCCACATATGAAGTATTTTACCAAATTCAAGCTTTACTGCATTCCAGCTTTACCGCATCTCAAGAATTTGACCAAATTTCAGTTTTACCACATCTCAACTATTTGGCTTTATTTGACCATATTCCAGTTTAGCCACATCTGATGTATTTGACCATATTCCAGCTTTACATCTTAAGTATTTTACTATATTCCAGCTTTATCACATCTCAATAATTTTACCATATCCCAGCTTTACCACATAGGAAGTACTTTACCGTAATCAAGCTTTGCCACATATGGACTATTTTACCATATTCCAGATTGACTACATCCTAAGTGCTATATTTGGCTTTACAACATCAAGTATTTAACCATATTTCCACTTCACCACATCTCAAGTATTTTACCAAATTTCAGCTTCACCACGTCATATTCAGGCTTTACCACATAAGGTATTTTACCATATTCCAGCTTTACCAAATATGAATATTTTACCATATTCAAGTTTCACCACATATCACATTCCAGCTTTAGGCCTAATCTAAAAAAAAAATCTCAAATAGGCTTTATTAAGTCTTTTATATTTTTACCATATTTTGGCTTCACATATTTTACCACAACCCAGCTTTACTACATTTCAAGTATTTTACAGTATTAAGCTTCGTTAATTATTTTACCATATTCAATTTTTAGCCAAATGTGAATCTTAAATATTTATCAAAATCAAAGCTTTACTACAACAAAAGCATGCGTCACTAACCAGTTTTACTGTATCTACAGTATTTTTTACTTGTGTAATTGAGAGGAATTCATCAACAGCCTTCAATGGAAGTGACAAAGAACAAACGAATAAAGCTTGTGACAAATCGTGTTTCCAGTTTATGCTCGAGCAACAGGGAATTGTGTCAGTCTCTCTGCACTGATAACATTGTTTCTGACTGTCAGAGGTTGTTTTGTATTCATGTGCGCTACACCGGTTATAAGGCCTTTTTACATGCCAGCGAATTCTTTATATGAAGTAGCATTTTATGATTAGCATGAGACCTGATTTTAATCACATTTCCCACTGTTCACTCCAAGAGGCCCTAAACACTGCAGAATCCTCATTAACTTTAAGATTCTTCCTCTAAAGTGTTGCTTTACTGGGCCGAGAATTCAATGCGCTCCTTGTCATGGGTCAAAATTGGATCTACTGACTTAGGACCCCCCAGGCCAAGCGTCTCGAGGAGTTCAAACTATCAGAAATATCTTCTTGAGCTGATAAATTGAAGCTATAAATGGTGTAATTAATTCCTGTGTTCTGCACCCATACATTTAACGATCTGAAGTTCGTTAGCATTAGAGTCAGGTCCCAGCCATTGATCTTCTGAGCCCCAAGGCATGATGGATTCTGTCACCAACATAACGAGACTTAAGAACTATAATTACCAGGCATTTCTCTTCGTCAATCCTCCATCCCTTCTCCCTCATCCATCCCATCTTATCGTTCTCGTGGAATAACACTCTTAAAGAGATATTATTTGTTTTAAACAATACGAACTAGAAAATATTCAGAATAGATAAAGCCATTCAAAAGTTTGGGTCAGTAAGATTATTTTTAAATATAATAAATACTTATATTCAGGAAGAATGGATTAAACTGATCAAAAGTGACAGTAAAGACATTTACAATGTTGCAAAAGATTTAGATTTTATTTGATATTTCAAATAAATGCTGTTCTTTGTAACTTGTTCTGTCTATCAATGAATCCTGAAAAAAGTGCATCATGGTTTCCACAAAAATATTAAACAGCACTATTTAACTGTTTTCAACAGTGATAATAATAAAAGTTAAATAAAACTAAATAAAACTGTTATTTGTAATAATTGTTCACGATATTACAGTTTTACTGTGTTTTCTAAAAGTAAAGGCAGACTTGGTGAGCATAAGAAACATGTTTAAAAACATTTTTTTTAAACAGTTTTACTGTTAATGTTTTATTAGTATTAAATTCTGAACATACTGTTTCATCTAAAGTTATAGATTCCCTTTTACATTGGTTAACAAATTGTATGTGCAGTGAATCATTATTTGCAATAAGTTTTATTAACACACTTAATAATTTAGTATTATCTTTACAGATCAATTCTGTATTACCAATGCGCTGACTGTCAGTATAGTTACCACAGCTCAGCTGATCAAAAGCAAACTCAGAATTATTATGCTGAGCAGATATTACAGCTTTTTACATAGGATATACACAGCCTCTCTGGTGTGCCAGACCTTCATGAATATCTTTTGATTGTGACCTAAAAATGATGTGTGTAGTTTATTGGTGTTAAAATACTTCCTATCCTAGCTTAATATGCACATTCTAAAAATTCATAACTTGATTTCTCTGAAAAGTGTAAACACAGCAGTTTCATGGTGTGTTGAAAACATTGATCTCCCTGACTGAGCATCCTGGCTTCTGAATCAACCAATGGTTTGAGTTTGGGGTGGGACTATTTGTTTTGTCTGACCAATGGCAGATGGGCAGACACTGTTTTTTGTAACTCCATTTGGTAGGACCCAAGGGTTCAGAGTTTGGAAGACCATGACCCCGTCAGTACATGCTGGGCAGTGTTGAAACTACATCATATTGCAGCAAAAATAAAATTTAAAATCTTTAACCATTGACGCTAACTCTCTTTAATTTGCAACTATGCATACTGGGCAGTGAATGGGTGCCGTCAGAATGAGAGTCCAAACAGCTGATAAAACCACGATAATCGACAAGTAGTCCATGTGATTCCAGCCCATCATTTAACGTCATCATAACGTGAAAACCTGCTTATGTTTCTAAATAAGTAAATAAACCCATCATTAAGACATTTTAACTTTAAACCATTGATTCTTTCCATAATCCATAATAGTGCTTGCTCCTGTGAAAAAATCCATCCCCTGTTGTCTTATCACATCAAAATTCACCTACATTTTTTTAAGAACTGTTTTGGCTTGTTTTGCTTGATCTGTGCATATTTATCTTCTGATTTGGAGGATATGGTTTTTCACAAGAGAAAGCAATATTATGGATATAGGACTTCAAGTGAAAGACATGCTTTGATGTTAAAAACGCTTAATGATCGATTTGTTTCTTACAAGCACACATCTTTCCACTTCATAAGACATTAATTGACAGACTGGAGTTGTGTGGATTACTTGTGATGTTTTATCAGCTGTTTGGACTGCTGACGGCACCCATTCACTGCAGAGGATCCATTGGTGAGCAAGTGATGTAATGTAAAGCAACACTTAAATGACAACTACGACTAATTACAAATTGAATTCACTAAAATGACATACAGGGTGCTAATAGTGCCGTATACAAATATACATTATGAAAAGGTGTGCATTGCTTAAGCCATTTTTGCTTTAATTGTACATTGTTGCTGTAAATCTACTTTCTAATATCAAACCTTCAAACACTGGTGTAGATGTCTCATATGTGTGATTTGTATACCAAAACAAAATGAAAGCACACCCTTGAAACTCTGAAATATACACACAGAGCACTTTTTCAAATCCTTTTTAGTATCCTACACTTTTCCAGGTCTCTACACCACAACACAATTATAACTTGCTCAATAGCTCACTAAGCCTCATTCATTAAAATGGAAATGAGGAACGGGGCCGGCCCTCTGAATATATACAGCTGCCTTTTATTGATCCAAACTGGAGTGTTTACCGAAGAGATGAAAATAGACAACACATTGTCGTTTATTCTATAATTCACCACTGCTTTGTGTCATAGGGGAGCACAGCAAGTGTTCTGAGCTTCTGATCATAAAACTTTGACTTGGCTCAATCTGTGTTTCCTATTCTTTTCCCTTTTCTCGACCCATTTTCAGAGGCCTTCTCAAAGGTAAAAAGGGGGGATAATGTCATCTCTGCTAGAGCTGCTTTTAGGATCACATTAACACTTGCTCATCAATATTAACAGCCAACTTTCCTTTCCAAATGTATCCCTCCTTCTCATCTCATCGCATGCCCCTTCTGATACACTTCAGTTTCTCTGAGGCCAAAACTCTTTCCCCAACCCATTAAACTCACTTTGGCTCTGGTTATATTTGGAAGAGCACCATGCTGCTCTTACTATTCCTGCAGTATATAATTTTGCAGTATGCAAACAGCATAAATGCACTGCATTCCCAGATGACCTCCTACGTTTGCCAAAATGTGCATTATACAACCAGAATACATTTGCAGAATAATATCATGCAATGCATTAAAAAAGAACAATAGTAAAAATAGTAAAAATGTAAAAAAACAATAGTTCAACCCCCAAAAATTGCTTAAAATGTACACACCTTCAGACCAACCAAGAGTTTGTTTCTTTATCGGAACATTTGGAGAAAGTTAGCTTTACATCACATGCTCACCAATGGATCCTCTGCAGTGAATGGGTGCCATCACAATATCTCAATCACAACATCTCAACAATCGACAAGTAACCCAGACCACTCCAGTCCATCAATTAACATCTTGTGGAGTTAAAGCTGCATGTTTTAAGAAACAAATATGTCAAGGCAATTTAAATTTTAATTTCAATTTAACGTCACTTATGGCCAAAATATGACTCTATAGTCCATAATAACGAAAAAAGTCCATCCCCTTTTGTCTGCTCACATCAAAATCCCCCCACATATTGGTATAGAAATATTTTGGAGCTGTTTTTGCTTAAAAACGGTGCTTAATCCATGCATATGTATCTCATTATTTCTTAAGTGGAGATGTTTTTTTCACTGGAGAAACCTTAATATTATGAATAGAGGACTATTTTAGTCAGAAGCAATAACCTGTAGTTAAAAATGCATTAATGGCAGATTTTGGTTTTCTTTACAAACATGCAGCTTTTCACTTCACAGTGGTGTGTGGAGTGGTGTGGATTGCTTGTGGATTATTGTGATGTTTTATCGTCTGTTTGGACTCTCGTTATGATGGCACCCATTCACTGCAGAGGATCCATTGGTGAGAAAGTGACGTAATTTCTCCAACTCTGTTCTGATGAAGAAACAAACTCATCTACATCTTGGATAAGCCTGAGGGTGAGTAAATGTTTAACTAATTTTCATCTTGTTCTTGACAGATCTGAAAACATTTTTGCAAGGAAAAACAAATGGATATATAGAAATATATGCAAAAACTGGGACCCATAGAGCAGAATGTTTCACAGAGACTTGAGGGTGGACTCTTTTGACTTCGACAAGCAAGCAATCACCTAGCAACCATCCAGAACACCCCAGAGATTGCATAGCAACAAGTAAATAAAAAAAACATTCAAAACACCACAGCAATGCCTTGAAATCAACATGACCTCTTTATATGAACAGGAGCCGCTCTTTAATATGTGAAAGTTTTAATGTATCTCATGCCTCTGTTTGAGGTTGCTTAAAAACGTCTCTGATGTTTAATGCATGATTTTAAACTTTCAAATGGCGAAAGTGGAAATGCTTAACTAACAAAGTGAAAAGTAAATCACTTAGTGCTACCCCGAAACAGCACTTTTCCCTGACAGTTAGTATGCATATCATCCTGTCTGTAGACCAAATGATCAAAAACAAACTCAGCATTATTATAGAGAGTAGATATTAGAGCTCTGTTCATTTGGGATACTCAGCTTCTCTGGTGTATAAGCCCTTCTAAAAAACATTTTGAGTTTGATTTAATATGTAATAGGCAAACTGTTCTTAAAGGGTCACTGCTGTTGTGGGTGAAGGCTAAAAGGAAGCTTTAATAGAACAAAAAGAACATACACAATGCTTAAAAAGATATCATTTTGAAGAGAATTTTTTAAATCATACTATTACTAAGCAATTTGTACAGTAGGTTGATTTACCTGATGAAATTATAATTATAAAAATTATAAAACCAATAAATATTATGTTCTTGTTTCGAAGCGTAATATTAGTTTTTTATTTTGTAATTTAAAAATGAATGCATCAATAGAGTTATAAATAAAACAAAATTATATTAAAAATACATAATAATATAATATTAAATACAAATATAAAATATGAAAAATAAAACTATTGAATGTGTCTAAATGATAAAACCTGTTTAAACAATAGCAGAAAAAAGATTTGTTTTGAAGCAAACTTAAACTGTAGATATTTTTTATTTTGTGATTTAAAAATTGATGCATCAATAGAGTTAAAACATGTAAATAAAATAAAATAATAAATAAAAGTTAAATATATTCAAAAATGGATCATAAAATGGAAAATAATACAATATTAAATACAAATATTAAATATTAAATAAGCCAGCTATGAAAGTGGCCAGATGTTAGATAGAGTGCATGTTAGAAAGAGTGAGAGCTTTATGAATATTTGTGATTCATACAGGCTCTGATGGGTAATGATGAATGGTCACTGCATCTCAAATGGCAAATCGCTGTTCCAGTCTCACTTCACTGGACTCAAACACAGCCGCCAGTAAGAATAACCCGCGAGCTTGTCAGATTCACACAGGCAGATGACAGGAGATGCACACATATTGCATGTGCGAGATTCAGAGAATGTTAAAGTCTTAAATGGCACTGGAAACCAGACTCGCTTCAGTATCTCACGCAGATCTGTGCTTCTGCTTGCAAACGGAGCTGAATGCCAGTCTCCACCCAGAACAGGCAGACTGGGACTGATCATTTGCAAAACATTTGTTGAACAAATTTGTTCTTTAATGAACAAGCTGGAGCACACACACACACACACATACGTATACACACCCTGACCGGGCAAGTAATTACAGTGAGTTGTTGCAGTAATCTTTCTTTAATGCTCACACTGATGCATGGAATCCATTAAGAGAGACAAACTAAAGACTAGAAATCAGGGAGAAGCCAAAACGCTTCCTTATAAATGCCAGTTTTCCAGGTTTGAGCTGTCATAAAGCTCATTATTTTCCTGGAACAAGTACAGTAAGCCATACCAGAGTCTTCTCACATGCACAAATATCCCCAAAGTACCTTCATATAATAGCATGGTATATGAGCATGGTAATCATACAGTACTGTGGTAAATGACAGATGGCTTGAAAAATAAATATTGGTTTTACAATTTTACAGTTGTAATGTAAAATACAATTATTACATACTTTTTCTTAAATATTTATTATTTCAGTGAAATATTACACAGGTTATGTTTTTTTATTTCAGAATTTTTTATTTTATGTAATAATAATTGTTATCAATGATTTACTAACTAACTATTTACTATTTATTATTAATAATTGTGTTTTATTTTTTTCACAATATTAATTATATTAATTATTTATTATTATTAAGTGACGAAAGTGAAAGTGACACACGACCAAGTATGGTGACCCATACCCAGAATTTGTTCTCTGCATTTAACCCATCCAAAGTGCACACACACACACACACACACACTGTGAACACACACCTTGCTTTGCTCAAGGGCACCTCGTCATGGTATTGAAGGAGGAGAGAGCACTCACACACTTACAATCCCTGCCGACCCGAGACTCAAACTCACAATCTTTGGGTTATGAGTCCGACTCTCTAACCATTAGGCCACGACTTACCCTAATTAATCATAATATTTCATAGCCATATTGATAGAATCATACCATTTTGGCCAACTTGTTCAGTCCTAAGCACAGCAAACCTTGATAGTTTTTTTTTCAAATCTAATTTTAAATCACAATCAGAATTTCTTATCTGAAAAATTGCCTTTAGCAGCCCATAGCGTTACTTTGTGCAGCCCATAACTTTACGGTACTGCTACATTTTTTTAAGGATTTACATGAAGGCTCCTTTTTAAAACCCAGTGAGTTACCTTGCTGTCTGCTATGCATCCTACATAAAATGGAACGTCATTAGTGTCTGTTTTGGAATGTTCTATAGGCAACATTTAAGTTATTACTTTTTTATCAATACTTCTCACTACTGAAATTAATAAATTAAATTCAACTACAGTTGAGGATAAATTAAATGTAAATATATTTACATTGCTTACAATTACATAATATATATATATATATATATATATTATATGAAATATAGTGTATATAATATATATTATATATGCATATATAAATGTAAAACAATGCTCACAAGTTCCCTCATCTTAGTTTTTAACCCTCAATGCATTCTGGGATTGCCAAAGGATGCATGCAATGTTGGCTTAAAAATGCTCAAAGAGGGTATATCTTTTGGAACAGACTTCATGTCTGGAAGGTTCTTATGATGCGGCCCACGTATGCAGCTAGGTTTTGGAAAAGAGCCCTAGACTTCTGATGACCTCCCATATTCTTCAATTGTTCTTACATCAAACAGTTTATAATTACCACATCCTAATCTACATTTTGGATTCCATACATTACGTGGTCGATTTATGAATCTTCTTAAAAGCCCTAACAAATCAGCTTTAAGACTTTTGTGATGATATCTTCAGAAATGTATCACGTGATGAAGTTCTATATTTATTAAGACTTTGAGTCTAATTACATAAATGCTTGTTTCCCCAAACAGCGATGTTGAATGTTTTTCTTAAATTAGAGTCATATTTTTTCCTCCAAGGAGTAAGGTCAGAGTAAACTCACATCTGTTTCATACACAATTCATTATCCAAGACAATGGTTCAGTGTTTTTCATTTAAGCAGGTTCATGCTCAGTTTCATAATTGCTTGTTGACTAACTATAAACATCATTTAATATAGACTATTATATTAATAGGACACTACACCCTGCCCGACATTAACGTCTAAAATGCTCTTGTTCTTTTTAAATTCAATATCTATCTAGACTTTATGTGAGAGAATTTGAGTATCAAAGATGTGACAACTTGCCCCGGTGTCTCCTCTAGCATAACATGCACGCACACACAGATGCTCACTACAATAACGGAGACAATCAGAGCAGCTGGTGAGGTCGTAGGTTCAAACCGCATAAGCCTTGATGAACTAACTATCCACTATTGTTCCTGAACCGCTTCATGAATCATGAACTACAACCATGTGCCTTTGACCAAGACAGTTAACCTCAGGTCCTTCTAACAGGAGTCAATCTGTAAAAACTGACCTGAAGATACTCAATATGACTGGAGCGACTAATTAGTAACTGAGCAGCCTACAGTGCGCTGCGAGTCCGTGCGCTCCGGTAACCGGTCACCGGTCACCAGAGCGGCGCGGCTCCATCTACCAGAGATTCAGCCGAAGCGAAAGCAAAATATGTATTTCCCAAATGTATCCACATGAAACGTGTCCAACCTGCACACATCAGCGAGCAACTGTCCTTTTCCTCAGCACATGTGTATGGACGCACCATAAGTGCCTGTAGATATCCAGACATTTAGCGCATGTTTCCGCTTTAATAAGTTTGATTATGCAGATATAGATGCTTGTAGCCTATTACATGCAACCTGCCGCTTATAAAAAACACAGCAGATCTTACCTAAAGGAGGCTGATTTTAAATGACAGCTGAAGAGTCTTGTGTCTTGTGTTGGTGAAGGTCTGAGAGACAGACGCACGCACATCGAGGAGCGCGCACTGCTCTCTCTCGCTCTCGCGCTCTCTCTCTCTCTCTTTCTCACGCATCACTATACAGCGATGAGACCTGCGCGCGCACACTTCAAATAAAATTCAAATAAAAGTTGTTTTCTTACATTTCTAAGAGTATATAGGCATTTCCAAAACGCAGAACTTGATAGTTAAAATATGAGATGTCAAAAACATTACGCGAGGGATATTTTTACTGTATACTATAGGCTACTTAAAATGTATTTAGTGTACATGTGTACATGTGTCAGTAGCCTATTTTCAGTCGTTCAAAATGGCTAAATAAATAAATAAGTTTGCAATACTGGCCACCTGACCATACATAATTCTGCTTATTACACGGCTACTTGCCATTTGATTTCGTGTATATAAAATATAGGTTTACAAAACGTATATTAGCTACAAAATATCCTACATTTTATAAAATTATTAATGTAATTTTTGATTTAACTACATTTATTTTTATTTTTTACATGAAACATCAGTGATGTTTCGTTTTCATAAAAATCAAAATGTATGTGCCGTGTCAAAAAGTAATAGGCTACTTGAGTCCACAGGCAATTATTCTAGTCAGAGGATAACCGTTAGATGGCGCCAACTAGCTATTCAAACTTCTGACGTATTCCACGTTCTTTACGTAATCTAGCATTTGCGCGGAGACTTGATGGATGCACGTCGATTGTTTAGATTTTTGTTCAGTGAATGCGCAGATTGACAAAACCAGAACTAGGTTTTCCGTGGAATATTGTGACCAAATAATACAATGGTCACATATGTCAAAATATTTGAGCTATTATTCTGATGGTTACAGTAAAATGTTCTGATAACTGCGAAAACAGATTCTGGCTCCCAGCAACTGAGGTAAGAATGGCAAAGAATAAACCACTAACGTTATCACAATAACACAAGACACAAATAATACACTAAATCATATCAACATTGGACATGTGGCATCAGAAAAAAAACTTTTAAATAGGCTACAAAACAAAAATTCCACATAAATTATAAGGTAATTCCTGCTTTTGCCAACTTTGAGCTGCTGGATGATAAAAACAATTCCACACTAGAGACCCGAATAATGTAGAAGGGTGGACTTGGCCCACTAAGCAACCACCCCAAACACCTTAGCAACTGCATAACAATGCCCTGGCAACCACCCACAAATGTGGTGAGGGTGTACTGTAAAGCACTTACTCATCAACAAATGACCTGCATGCAACAGTGTTTTTAACGCAAAACGCATTTATTCCAGAAGAAGAACAGAAATGGATACAAATCGATAATCAATCGTCTTAATCTTGATCTTTTTTCTTAAATGTTTTACTGCCTTGAAATGTTAAGTCTTTGAAATGCTTATATTTAGGCCTACAAACACACACAATTTAGGATATGTTATATACCACATGCAACATAAAATCACATTATTATTAGAATTACTGTTCCACAAATGACCTGCCTGTACCACTTAATCATTTTCAGCAGTAATTTAAACACAAGAAAAAACTTTCTATTACTCAAAAAAAAAGGGGGGGGGGGGGGTCTGTTTACAGATGTAATGCAGCATGAATGTTTAATGTTTCACATGCATAATCTTGAGCTTAATGCTGCTCTGTTTTGATGAGGTTCCATAGCCTTGAAGTTTAAATTCTGTTATTAACACTCAGATTAACACAGGATGTACCACCTTAACATAAAATCACATCCTAATTATCATTATTGTTCCACAGTTTACCCGCCTGCAATGCTCATTGAATGATTCTCAACAGTATCTTAATTTAAACATGAGAAAGTTTGTTCTATTTGGAGATTTTATAGGGCCATACATGTTTAATATTTTGCTTTCATTTTCTTGATGTTGCTCTTTTTCTGTTTAGCCCAAATTGAAGAGAAATTGCCTTTTAATTGCTCTGAAGTTTATAGTCAGTCAGAGGATATTGCTTGGGAGTTTCAGCACAATATATCACGAACTTTATGCGGAGAAGTTTCCAGTATCGCCTAATAATCTACTTGTAATCCCTGTATACACATAATGATGAATGTGTGCCGTGTGAACTGTGACCTGTGTTCGTAAATGGGTTCCCACATGACCCACAATACATTGCTGTCAGCTCATTTCCCTGCGAGTGAAATTTCAGCAGGGATTCAGCTCCAATCTGTTTATTTCTAATTTTACCGTATACATAAAATAACAATGACTGAGAGAATATTTGCCTCGCACGCAGCCCCAATAACTGGAGAAGATAAATGCGTGGCATATACTTTCATACCAGCGAGTCTGTGTGTGCGTTCATTACAACGCCCCAGTTTAGCTGCCTCCTCTCCTCTGCCGCTGATCGTATCTTATTGTTACCAGGTGGCTTCCAGTGACAGGAGCGTTGAAAAACTGCTGACAATAAGCCACGGCTCAAAGGAAAACGCGAAAAAGGAGGACACGCGAGCAGCGCGGTTCATCCTCGCGAAGAGGAAACCGTGTTAGAAGGGAAAGGAACGAGACCCCCGGGGAAACGTTCCAGAGAGTTCCTGTGCTTTAGATGATGGTTCATAAACTACCACCATCCTCGAGGGCCTGGGGAGCCGAAGCTGAAATACTCCCGAAGTGCCAATAAATGAACAAGTAAGAATTAGAGGAAAGTTTGGCGAGCCGAGGGGTGTAATGGAGACCGATGGACCATGAGAAAGACCCCCCCTCCTCCTCCTCCTCTCCTCCTCCTCCTCTGAGGAAGAAGTGAGGTCTCGTGTGAAATATCTCTGTCATTCATTCACTGAGAGGGTTTGTGTGCCGTCGTACTAAACAGCTGTGGAAAATGAGCTCACATTGATTTCATGCATACACACACACACACACACACACACACACACACACACACACACACTGAAGAAGACTCTGTCATTACAAACACAGCCATCCTAGCGTAACAAAGCCACGGGGAATAAAGCGTTCTTTTCCGTTCTAATTTAGGAGATTCCCTCATTTAATGCTGTGTATTACACACGATTGCACGCATCAAGTGATTATCTCTGCATCACAGCACCAAGACCATTTCCCCCAAGAATCCGAGAAGAGTTATTTGATCTGCTGTGAAACAGCATTCCCTTGAGCGCAGATGTGACAAAGAACATCCAGCGACACGAGATGTTGGTGTAAAACAGAGAGAACATGGCTACAGATGGACTGCAGTGTGTCTGGTGAACATGCGGTTACTTAAGCTAAATCCTGCAGGCGTGCAGCGTGAATATCGTGTTTTAGGATAGGCACGGATATGTTTATTACTGTACTTCCTCCTGTAATTGAGATTAATGCAGTTCAGTGTGCAGAACAGGAAAGATGCCAACATTTGAATCCAATCCTCAGTGCCAGGTGTTGAGTTTTCAATAGCAGAGTAATAGATAACTTCTGATTCTGCTTACAACTACAACTGATGTGCTCTTAACCTACTTTCAACACAAAAATAGATTCCTTTTCTAGTTGAATTAGTTGGTTATGTAGACAGCTTTGCTGCAGATCCCCAAGGGACAAGCAGCTGTTTCCCTCCTTTTTTTCTAACACAATTGTGCCCTCTAGTGACACTGTCTTGAAAATATAGCATAACACAAAATGGACGCATATGGTCATTATTAGTCTCAGCATAATGTTACAGTCGAAACTAGTTGATGTTACTAATGGTACGAATCATCCTTGCACAACTAAATTCTGTAACTAAATCAATATCAATTAAAATAAAAAATATTATAAATAAAAACATTAATGGAACTTTAAACTATATAACTAAACAAATGTGAGTGATTATATACCCATGTATATTTCATAATGTGAAATATACCAAAAAGCATGGAAGTGCCATCTTCAAATAACGTAATTGAATCTATCAGTAATTAAATCTACTAACCACGTAGGCTAGTACAAAGATTAATCAAATTAATCTATTTAGTGTATGTTGTTGGATAATATTTAATATAATTTATAAATGTTTAAATAGGCCTATTTCTGACTCTTGTTTGTGTTGAACCATGTTTTTGTTTGATATTTTTTAATAGGCTTTTTTCTTAAGCACCGAACACTATAATGATGTGAAAACACTTAGACAACGAAACCTTTTATGCTGGTCTCAAGATGATGTGGATCCGTTAACGTTGACATTTAGATAGTGTTTCTGAGCAACTTCAATACTAAACGCTCAGTATTTAATGAGAGACTCGTACTGTTTTTTAAGGTTCTGCGCAAGTTCTGCGCAGAGTGGATGCGCACGAACAAACATCAGCGGTCTTGTTATCAACAGAGGAGCCGTACAAATATTGTGTTCATCTGTGTCGGGCGAATTTGAACGTTACCGATCTATTTTAGTCAATAAACGAACAATGAGTGATCATCCGGTGACTAGTAACGTTAGATGAGACAAATCTGATCGGCGCTGAAAGAAAGAGGCGACATTTCGGCTATTTTATCAGGTGAGTGAACTGAAAGACATTCAGACAAGACGCAGCAAGATCACCAATATATGAATATGTATTCAAGTAACCCAACTGATGATGAAAATATGTGATTGTTACATGATTGTAGTTTATCAATGGATCATTTGAGACAGTTTAAAGGCAGTATTTGAATGTGAAATGAGGCTGTTTTTGCTGTGTTTTGGTCCGGGGTGTTGTCCTGTCTACAGGCCTCAATCTGATCTTTCGATGGTCTGATCTCAGCATCAGCACACACAAAGCCTCGTAATCCTCATTCATTCAGGGCGTGATGTTAGATCGTTTATTAATATGATATCTACAGGTGTAAATGGGTAGATTTCTTGTTTGAGTTGTTTAGGGATTTGGGCCTGTAATGCAATATACAATATTTTGTCAGTACGTCGCTCAGTGTAACGCAGTTTGTTTAATCCAAATGTTGCTATATTCACCGTGAGAATATATATGTATATATTAATATTGTTTTATTCAAAATAAATAGCTTTTAGCTGTTGTTGATGTAACATTATAATAAATTGTATTGTTTAATATTCTGTTTGTCTAAACCATTTAAAATATTTTAGTGTAACATTTGATAAATATGTACATATCACTGATTCTTTATGGCTAATATTTATTTAAACAGTTGAATAATATTCTTAAGTTATTTTTAAAATTATTTTACAAACATTATTCCAAATTTATTTGTAAGATGTAGCATTTTATCGATTTAACTTTTATGAATTTTAAACTAAATCATTACATTTTTATCTTTAATTGTATTCTTAAAAAACTATTATTGTAAATTTGATGGTTCCATCCAGTCAGTCATTTTAATTTAACCTTTAACAAATAAAACTGATTCTTTATAGCTGGTATTCATTTACATGTTTTCAAAACAATATATACTTTATTACTGTTATTTATTATAACAGTGTGTTTCATGCCTAACCTCATAAAAGTAATGTCTGATATTCTAGTTAGTATATTCTGTACCAGCATCATAAAATGGCCTGTAAATGGTTTGGTTGTAAAGGATTTGGGTCATCGTGATATATTTAGATAATTTCTGCATCTGATTTGGGAGGTTGCCATTATGAGCACAGGTTGTCTTATCAAGCCAGACAGTTATGTTGGAGTCTATGTTATAAATCTGTAATGGTTAACACAGATTTGAGTGTAAATTAAGAAATCTTGTCAATAAAACAAACATAGTATATTTCTTCCTCTCATTCGTTATGCTTCTGGTTTCAATGAATGTGCTTTCACATATTAACAGCTCTTTTTATTTTATGTTGCACTAGACTTTGGTTTTATATTGACATATAATACATGAATGGCACTCTTTCTTGTAAAAGGGGAGTAATACTTATCAGATGAGAGACTGGATATGCTAGAGCTTTAATCAAACAGCAACAATGAACAAAGAACTCAAGCTAGCGCTGTTTACTTGTGACTTTTGTGGACTTGGGCAACATAGTTTGGTAAACAGTGCTCTGTTTGTTACATACTGCTGACGTTAGCTTGTGTAGGCAGCACATTGCTCCAAACTTGTTTTTACAATGCATCTTTTCTTGTGAAATCATACTATTTTTATTTTCTTCACAGCATGGCTAGTTGCGGCGAGGTTAATCTTTCCGTGGACTCCCTGACTTCAGGCAAGAAGGTGAGTGGAGAGTCTGTGACGGAGGCAAGTCCGTCCCCTTCGCTGCCCATTCCGGAGTGTGCTATCTGCCTGCAGAGCTGCGTCCACCCCGTACGCCTGCCATGCCACCATATTTTCTGCTTCCTGTGCGTGAAAGGAGCTTCCTGGCACAGCAAACGGTGTGCCCTGTGTAGAGGGGAAGTGCCTGAGGACTTCCTGGAGCGTCCCACTTTGCTCTCGCCCGAGGAGCTGAAGGCTTCGGCGACGGGTGGACGCGGGACGGGGACAGGTGGCCACGCCTGGTACTACGAGGGGCGTAACGGATGGTGGCAGTATGACGAGCGGACAAGCCGAGAGCTAGAGGATGCGTTCAACAAGGGCAAGAAGACCGCCGAGATGCTGATCGCTGGCTTCCTGTACGTGGCCGACTTGGAGAACATGGTGCAGTACAGGAGGAATGAACATGGCCGCAGAAGGAGGATGAAGAGGGATGTGGTGGACATCCCTAAGAAAGGTGTGGCCGGATTAAGACTCGATCCAGATCCCAGTACCGCATCGGGATCGGGAACCGTTCCCGTTGCAGCGCCTGCAGTTGCGGATTTAAACGGAACGGTAGATGGTGCCACAGTGGAGCGAGAGAGTTCGGCGGATGGAGCAGACACTGGAGTCAGCGGAGGACGTCCTCAAGGCGTCTTTGCTTCTGCTCCCATAAGGCCACCAACTGTCTTGGGCGGTCACCTGACCAGCCCTGCTTCCTCCGGCGATATTCAGCTTGTACAGGCTCTCTCCCAACTCAATATGAACCCCGCCGAGCAAGAAACGGAAGAGGAAGACACCGACAATGAAGACGCTCCAGATGCTTCTGGGTACGAATCCGAGTCTTGCACGAGCGAGGATGAAGATGAGCAAGCTGGGGACGAAGGTGAAGACGAGCACACAGAAGGCTCCCAGGGTAGGCATAGACTGCATCAGTTGGACAGACCGCCCCCTGGTGGTGGTCCGGCAGCATAGCGGTGATCGCTCTGGGTGCCCCGACGGTCAGTGCACCATTACGAAGGTCTGACCGCAGCACAACTACAGAACTCCTACCCAAGTCCCACAACCGCTGGGTATTTCTAACCAATCTCTGAAATGCAAAAAATGAAACGAATGAACCATTCAAATCAATGAAACACGGTCTTGGATTAGGGGGGTAGGCTTGGGGTGGATGGTTTTAGTGTAAGAATAGTGCTCGTCTTTCTCTTTCAGTCTTAGAGGACTGTACCAGGGCTGTACTCTTTAATGGAAATTACAGGCAAAACTACAATAAACTTGCTTTTATCATGCCTAGAATACCTGGACCCAAATAATTGGTCCAACCATTTACACTTTCATTTGCATTCATGCATTTAAAAATAAATATTCACAATAAAACTACTTTTCACCCTAAATGAAAAGAAAAGAGTATAAAGTATATTTTGCACAAGCCTGTTTTAAGCCTTTTGTGAATATTAAGATATTTGTTTTCATAACGATTACACACATTTCATGCTAAACTCTCATTACTCTAATGCATTTGTTTTATTAGTTATTAGTCTCAGTGCTGATTTTCATTTGATTATTATTACTATGCTACAGAAGTTTATCTAAAAGTTGTATTTATTATTGCATTAATGAGAATTTTCTTAATTGTACACCATTTCACAATGCAAAGAAATCTTAATGATCTACAGTACAAGCTTCACCTTTATGTATTTAAAAATCCTCTTTTGATTTTAGGGTGAAATACGACCCAAACATGTTAGATTTCATTACATCTAGAATGGCTCAACACCATTATCCACTGGTTATGGAGTCATACAGTAATTATGTGCTGTGGTGTAATGAAGTTAAAATCTTTTCCTAAAAATGCCATCTCAGCTTTTACCCTAAGGCTTCTGCAATGCCATCAGAAGATAATTGGAACTGTATGCACTGTTTTAATAATGAAAATATGCATCTCTTTGTAGGAAACCCGTTGATCATCTTTGAATATCGCAATTGTGCTGTAGATCAAAATGCATGACTTTATATTTTGCAAACAGTATTTTCATGGAAATGCAGAACATTTTGCTATGCACCACCTGGTACAGAGCCTTCTAGATCTGCAGCAAGTGGTAAGAAAGCTTCGAATGACAAGCATTAGATGCAAAACCAGCATAATTTCAAATTCAAAACCTAACGAGAAAATAATTTATTGTAGTTTTGCCAAGGATTCCTCTTTAACATGCTCTAGTCATTAGAAAACCTTCAGACATCTTACATTTACTACTTCTAGTGATTCATGATGTGAGGTGTAAAACTCTTTAACGGCGTGTGCATTTGCGTTTATTTTAAGAAACGTGTCTTTATTCTACTGTTTCATCTTGGTGTGCTTTATCTGTTTCTTGGATTTGCATGTGTTGCTGTGAGCGAGGATGGAACCCTGGACTATGGCGCTTTGAACTCTGGGAAAGGCGAGTCTTGTCAGATATTGTAATGTGTAGTTGTAAAGTAGTCCTCAGACTGCAGCACACCGAGTGAGTGAGCGAGTGGTTTTCAAGTATAGGTGTCCGATTTGAAGTTTTTTGAAATTTTAATGTTATTTTCAACCCTGCTAATTCTCATCTCCATTTGTTCAGGTTCTTTGTCAACAAAGCAAAATGAAAACTAAAATCAAGAATAACTTCTTTTTGGTGTATTTGTTTTAACTGTGTTGTTTTGTTACCAGGTTTATCTGAGAAATAAAGTATTGTCTGTTACCTGTCAGATCAAACTGTCCTCGTGTATATTTTTCAATTTAAGGTTTACTTTACCTTAAAGACTGCTGATTATTTTCCATGTTTCACCCTACTAATATTGTGCATATTCTAAACATGCTAAAACTGGAATTAGCCACCAAAGCTGTTTCAGAAATCAGCAACACTATCAGAACTTCAAAGTTGTTTAATTACAGCAGAAAGAAGTGATTTGCTGATGTACAACTCTGAATACAGTTTGTTCTTATAAGGTTTGAACCAGAGGTGCTATTAAAATATCTTTAGTTCTTATAGGAATAGTGCTCACTGATTTTTTTAATGAATTCAAATCTTGTGCACCCTGACTTCCAGAAACCGTTCAAAGCCAGCTGATTGGAGTTGATATTCTTGAGAGAGGTTTTGTGTGCAATATGCAGATGATGCTGAAACTAGTGGAAGGTGATCAACAGTCTGTGCTGGGTAAGATTTACACAAAGACTTTAGACTCAAGTAATATTATCATTGCAATATTGTGTCTTAAGATGAAAGGTATGGCCATAAGCTTACTAATGTATGTGGAAATCTTGCTATCACAAAGTAGGTGACTTATTTTTCTTCTTTAAAGGAATAGTTCACTTAAAAAGGAAAATTGCTTTAAAATTACTAGCCCTCAGATTATCCAAGATGTAGATGAGATTTTCTTCATCGGAACAGATGTGAAATATAGCATTACATCACTTGCTGACCAGTAGATCCTCTGCAGTGAATATATAATAACGCTTCCTCCGGGAAAAATGACATCCCCTGTTGTCTTCTCACATCAGAATCCACTGACAGCATGAATTATTGTGATGTTTTTATCAGCTGTTTGAACTCCATTCTGATGGCACCCATTCACTGCAGAGCATCCATTGGTGAGAAAGTGATTTAATTCTTAAATTTCTGCAAATCTGTTCCAGTGAAAACATAAACTCGTCCACATCTTAGAGAACTTGAGAGTAAGTACATGTTCAGCGAGTTTTCTTTTTGGGTGAACCATGCCTGTAAGTTGGGTTACATAATGTTAACAGGAGTACACGTTTCAGGCCGAAATCTGCAACTCGGCAGTGGCTTTACAGTTGTATTGTCCACTTTTGAAGAGATTAGATTTTTGGTGCTTTTAGACCTTTTTTTTGCTTTGGGGTGCTCTATGTGCTAATTTGCTCCTAAAAATAGTTTCATGATTTGTCCTATGCTGTACAAATATCTGTTTCATTCAGTAATCTCCAGAACGAGCCTGTCCCTTCTCCCAATATCATATTGGCTATGTTAGAAAATGTTAAATACATTCAGACAGGTCAGGAAATTGTACTTCAGTTTCTACTTCAAGCTAACAGACATATACTAAAAAACACAAAATAAAGTCAAATTAGAATTTCTTTGGGTTTTCAAACCAGTTCAAATTTGTGTAACTGATGCAATAGGTCATCATGATATTTGTATGCATGACTGTCTGTACATAATAAGTGGGATTGTGACAAATATAGTGACATTATACCCATGACAGTCTCAGTTATCAGTATTATGGTGAGGATTTCGTTCTAGTCTTCAGACATAGTGGAGTCCGAGGTGCATGAACCTAGGCGTCTCCCAGGACAGACTCCTGCGGCACTCCGTTAAACTCGTTAAACTCTGTCCGTGGTGACCCAAATGACACACCCTTCCTCTTGTATGCCAGACAGACATCTGTCATTGCATCTCAATCCCACCACTACAGGAGGGATGGATTGATGGATCTACAGTAGCATCTCGCTCCTTGAATAGCAAAGGGAATGTTTGTATAGTCTCTGTTCACCTTCATAGCTTCAACCAAACATGGCAGCCTGATATTTCAGGACGAGCTTTATGGTCTTACTTTGTGGATCGAACATGTATTTATTGTGCCATGTGGGTGTGTATTTAAGGATAATGTTCTGTCTCTGGCTGATGGTATTTAGTGAACATGTTGGCTCCGTGTCTGAGATGATCTCATTGAGTAATGTCTCTGTAATCATTAATAACTTTCATATGACACCTCGCTTTGCTGATGACATCTCAGCTCATTTTCTGCTGTGCTCTGGTCACGGCGCCGGCAAGTATGCATGGGTCATTCCCCTGGATCAGATCACAGTCTGCTTTTTACCATTCAAAGGTTTTAAAGTCATGATATACAGGGTATATAAGGCTGTCTATACACTTAAAAAAGTGGCAGGAACTGCTGGTAAATTTCACACATAATTACGAGACAGCAAGTAACATATTAAATACAACGTAAAACTGAAATGGTGTTTTATTTTAAAACAATCTAATAATGTTTCATTTTCAACTTTAAAAAACAATACGTATAAATCCTTGCTATCAAACACTCTGACATCGTTTTTTCTGGTGTTTAGGTGTCTGAAGTTTTTTAATCTTAAAGGTGTGTATCATCACCAAACAGAATAATAATCACTGTTTTCAAACAGGTTTCCCCAGCAGTCTTCCTGACTTTGCCATTGTTTGGACAAACAGGTAATTCTTCCTAAATTTGTAATATTTAATGTTATTGTGTTGGGCTCATTTGGATGTTCAAAACTACAGAACCATGTGTTTTCCTGTTGTCTGATTTTTATAATGTGTTGATTTTTCATAGTTTTTGTCATTTTGCTGCACATTTAAGGATGAGTACTTTTACACAATTTTGTTTAATGTGTAAGGTCATCTGAATGACCTCTCTCTCTCTCTCTCTCTCTCTCTCTCTCTCTCTCTCTCTCTCTCTCTCTCTCTCTCTCTCTCTCTCTCTCTCTCTCTCTCTCTCTCTCTCTCTCTCTCTCTCTCTCTCTCTCTCTCTCTCTCTCTCTCTCTCTCTCTCTCTCTCTCTGGTCAAGAAAAGGCTCATAAATAGTCCAAGCAAAAGCCGATTTATGCTTTTTGGTGGAATTATATAATTTTGGGGCATGCCCTTGATTTGTAGACCTCATCCTGTGCTTGTTGTTAGCTTATGGAATCCATTTATGTTTTGACTTTGTAGTGTCTAGGGCTTTTTTCTCTTTATTGATCGCCATATAAAATTGTTAGTATTTTTCTCCTCTCATTCTGTCATTATATAAACAAGAAAAATAATAGCATTTGTGTATACGATTGTTCAAAATTAAATAATGCTTTTTAGAATTTAATTATTAATTAATTGAACTGTTTTAGATGAACCGTGTCAGCATTTAGCTTAGGCAGAAGATTTAAAAGAAAAATGTTTTAACCATAATATGAATATGAGACAGTTTGTTACTGTGAGGGGGTTCTGGGTGCTGATACGCTGCTCTGAGGGACAGTATGGAGATCAGGTGATAATCTTCTCTCTCACAGCAGCTGTTGGTGGAGTTCACATTCCCAAGTCTCAGACTGACTGAGAGTGTGATTTTCTCACCCTCTTCAGTTGCTCTATTCTTCACTGTCTCTTTAAATGTGCTCAGGCGCTGGATAAACGGGTCAAGTATGCTTTCACACTCAATACAACTTTAGCCTTATTTAATGTCTTGTGATTGTTTAGTGCTGATGTAAAAAGTTGCATTGCTACTTTATCTACTGTAAAGGCATAATCCACCTTAAAGTGCCCATATCATGGCATTTTTAAGGTTGCTAATATTGTTTTATGAGTGGCCTAAAACAGGTTTACATGCAATCCAATGAAAAAATAAATAAACTCGTTTTCTCTTTAATTATACCTCATTTTGAAATGATTCCTAAAGGACTCCTGCAAAGCTGTTCGAAGAATCAGTCTCTCTAAACCCCGCCTTTCACTGCTGTGATTGGTCAGATGGCGCAGTCCTTTGTGATTGGTCTGCTACGTACAGCGCGAATGACAGCCCATACTTCGTGACGACAGCCGTAACAGAATAAGATTCGAATTCCTGACGACTCGTTTACGCGATTGCGAACAGACTCTTTTTAAACATTTTTTTTTATAGACAATAACGTTGTTTATCGTGCACTATCGGCTTAACAAGTTTTCAGAAAGTGTATGTTCACTTACAGCTGCATGAAAGGTAATATTCTAAAAGGCATAATAGGGGCACTTTAAAATAAAAATTCTGTTGTTATTTACTCCATTATTTACAATTGATTGTTCCAAACATATATGATTTTCTTTCTTCTCTTGAGCACTAGAGAAGATATTTTGAAGAATGTTGGTAGCCAAACAGTTTTTGGTCCCCAATTACAACCATAGCATGGGGGGGAAATGCTAAGGAAGTCAGTGGGCACCAGAAAGTGTTTGTATAACCACATTCTTCAAAATATCTTCTTTAGTGTTCAGAAGAAGAAATAAATTATTACAGATTTGGAATTTACTAACATTCTCCCTAGAATCAGTTGCTGAACCACCATAGCAACAGCTGACAGTCTAAACCTATCAGAGGCTGACTGTCGGTCTAATAATCCAGTTGTCAGCACAGATGGTCATCAGGAGTGACGGTCAGATCTGTATTGTATACGGCACTGAGCTATATCCTGATGTGAGGACAGTCATCTGGATATAACCATGCAATCATCAACCTCTTTGAACCTGTCTGCGGTGTAGCACTAAATGGAAGTGTCTAGAACGCCTGTCATTAGAGGTGGAGAGGTTTTTTAACTGACAGCTGTCTCTCTCGACATTCAAGGCCGAGCTGCTTTAGTCAAACTTGACAGACCACTAATTTCTTGCCCTCTGTTTTTCATTCAAAGTCAGTGCATTTCCTCTCTTAATTCTCTTCAAAAATAACTAGCCTCCTTTTGGAATGAGTTTTAAATAGGACCAAAGGCAAATTATGAGATTTACCTGCAATTTGGTGCTGATGTTGATGTGAATGGTAGCAGCGATTTGCATAAAAATGGAAAGCGTATCAATAGCAGAAAGTATTGATTGAAATGTCACCAATTTAACTGTAATTTAGAAAATTTCACATGTGAAATTGAGTATCTTCTGTAGTAACATCCTACTTGCAGCAGATACGGGGGACTCGACTCGAGGAAGGAGAGGAAACGGCCAGAAGAATCAGTGAAATGTAACGAAATGATTAACCTGTTCAGGGCTTCAAGAGCAGGTCAGGTTCATCTGTAATACACTACTGTAATTGTGTCTTTATTAACCTAGGCGTATTAAACTGCTAGCACATGTTAGTCTGGCAGTATAGCACTCCATTATCATCATCAGTCAGAATACTGTGCTAAATCATTATCGATTGGAAAGTTACATTAATGAATTAAGCAGGCAGAGATTCACATGGATTTATTGTATATAAAGGGAGGGAACTAGAGCAAATAGCAACACAAAAATATCGGTCTGCCCAAAAATACAACAGTGTGTTCAGTATTTCCAATGTACTAATTTTGGCATTTAGGCACTTAAGAAATTTTGTTTTACTATATTTGGCAAGTATGAATTATAGTTTTGTTAAATATTGGGTATTTAAGTCATTTTAAGAGAAATAACAACATTGTGTGCAAACAAATTGCAATGCGTGGTTGTTTTACAACAATGTGAACACAGTTGTGTTAATAACAGTAGACCTGCTGGTGAAGAAGTGATTGGAGAAAATGAAGAAAAGCAAAAGGGAAGTGAAGGAGCAGTTCAAAAGAGAACCTTTAATCATTTTCCACGGCTCCAACTAAAGACTTTTGATGGTCACACACATAGGCTAATAGGGTTGTCCATGTTTCAGAATTTGTCGTGGGTGTATGGGATGGCCTGGGTGAGTGTGAGATTTCCCGGCCTGAAATTTTGTCCCAGTCCGCCCCTGCCACAGACCCCGGAGGTCCCACACAGACCATCTATCCACAGCTGTCAGTCAAACACAAACTATTTGGATTAGATACAAGGACAGCAGGTCGTTTTGTCCAAGTCTAGTTGTAGTTTGATCTTGATATACTTCTTAGAACTTGTGTTTGACACAATTGTGTGTCCATCTTGTATGTGGTCCAATGGTCTGTCCTTACCACCGTTTAAACAAGTATCTCATTTCAAAGGGATGGTTTGTGACCTTTCTCTATTTTAGAAAGCAGGACAGATATTTCCATGATCCCTCAAGACCTGGTATATCAGTCACAAGCAGTTGTCAATATCAACACCTTATCCTAAGAACATGGAGGACTCAAAGGTCATGAGGTGTCCATGGTGCTTATCTTTGCAAGTAAGTCGTAATCAGTGTTGTCACTTGATCTTTCCCACCCTCTCTCTGAATCTTAGAATTAAATGGGTGATAATTGCTACTATCCATGTAAGACTTTTATGCACTTTCTCTTACTTCAAAAGCAAGAACTGTACAACAATTTGGTGAACATATTCCCACTTAACAGCTTTTTCTTAAGGTCAGAAATGATAGTGTCTGTTCTACCTCGTCCGTATTAATCAGCCCCGAATGGGCAGACCACGTTGTGGTGCACAGTGTTGATGAGTAAATGAGGATAGTCATGTTCTGATGTCACAATAATAAAGAATTCAAATATTATTGTAGACAGGTTTCTATGAAATGCCTTCTCAAGTAAGATTATTAATTTGAAATGCTTTAGGTGTCCAAAATAAACAATTAACATATTTTACAATATTTATAAACCTAAAGTTAATTTAAACTATCATGCTAAATATTAATATAACAAAAGTATACTAAATATACTGTTGTTCATTGTTCATTTGTTTTAATATTTTTAATACGTTACTGTTAATTACAACCCAATCACACAGGAAAATGTAACTATTTTACAAGGTGCCGATTACGTATGAATTTGCATGATGGGAATCATATAAAATGTCAATTCTTTTGAAGAAAATAAGCATGAAAGTTCAACCCTAAACATAACTGTCACTCACTGTGGTGTAAACAGGTCATATGAAAACAAATTCAATTGCCAGCAATTTGCCAAAACATAAAAGTTATGAGTTGTCATGAGATTGCATTTGTTGTTGGGGGGCATGAACTGGCTGGTGTAGGATATTATGTTTTTGTTTTGTTTTTTTTACTGTTCTCTGAGTTCCCTATAATTTTATCAAGATTTTAACATCAAAAAACATATTTTCATGTAATAGGATATTTTCTGTCCTGTTATTTGTCGGAAGTAGGTTTCTCAGTTCATGACCCCTTAACACTTTTAAATGCATTAATAATTTGGAATACTTTTTTTTTATAAAAAAAAAAATCCTTTAATTTGACTTATTTAATAAATAATCCTCAAAGTTAAAAAAATATATATTTCATGATCTTTCACAATAAGACCAAGAAAGTGAATTCAGACATCAAATTAAACCTCATGTTTACACTTTTTTTTAAGTTTGAGCATGTTTTTTTTTTCATGGTGATGTTTTTTCTTTGTTTGTTTTTTAATACATGATTCATTTCTAACACTTTTTATTATTTTCATGTTTAAATCTACTTAAATTTGACTTTTTATAGTAGTAGTAATAATAATAAAACAATTAACTGTAAGTGAGAATTATCTTTTTTATTACCTTTTTGGCATCTCAAAGGTAAAATATCACTACAAGAATACAATTGAGATTTTGATAATCACAATAAAAATAAACAATAAATTACTGACTTATTAAAGGTTCCTATTCAGTAAAAATGATCTTCAATTTTCCTTAACATTGACGTTATCTCTCTCTATCACACAGAAACACTTTCCGTTTCACTCTCTGTTGTGTCTCTCGGTTTTATTGAATGTCTATTTCAGTACTGAGGAGGGATATACGCCTGCTGTGTGTGTGTGTGTGTGTGTGTGTGTGTGTGTGTGTGTGTGTGTGTGTGTGAGAATACAGTATGTGTGTGACCTTAAACCGCAGGTCATAGGGGGGCAGGGTATCAACGTGAGGTGCACACGTGCCCATGCCACAGTCATGTTATGCCCAGCCTGCGGTGCACTAGCCATTCATTACATTCTGTCATTTAGCCCACACACATAAAGCCCTCGACATGTTATTATCAGCCATTATAGTGTAAGGCCCGGCTCGATCGACCCAATGACGGCAGTCGTTCAGCGGGTGAAGGCCTTTTGCGTATTACTGTCTTTCCTTTTTCACGACACAACAAGATTAAATGGAACACTTTTTCTTATATATTTTATCTCGTTATTTCATCTGACTCCATAAATGAAAAGGTTTTAATGATATCTGTGCATCATTAAAATATGAACGAATGATTGATTATTCTTTTCAGCTCTTTTTAATACTTTATCCGCTCAGATGTAGGGAAGCTATATCACCCAGAGGCCCTGTTTTTCACAGGTCTCACGGACACAATCTCTCAGGCCCGGTCATCAATCAGAGATAAATTATGGTTATGTATCTAAGATTTGCCGTTAATTCACACGCATACACAATCAGAGACATCGAATAACCCCTTGGAGCCCCTCAGAACTTTAGTTCAATCGCTTACTTCAGTAAAATATGTTAGCAGATCAATGTATCACACTTGTAATAGCTTTGGATTGGTCAAATTGTTTAAAGTAATATTAAATCAAAAGTCAGAGGTATAGGGACCAGACGGCATTCGCCCTGCAAGCATATAATATTTAATCCTGGACCAAATTATTGATTTTGTGGGCAAAGGAAAGTGCCTTTAATTCCCAGCTAACATGTAATATTTTGCTTTATACGTTTTATAAGTGTTGTTTAAGAGTATGGAGAGTCTAGATTCTAATGCTAATGACTTTAAAGGGTGTTTATTCATGAACAAAAAATTAGTTTGACATGAAATACAGTCCAAACTTGAACACCAAGACTTCTAGCAGAACACAATTCATAAATTACAAGAATTTGTTGCATTCTTATAGTTGTCACTAGGAGTGCTGTAGTGTGCAGTTGCATAAACCACCTTCTATTATCAGTATTCTTTTTCAGTTAGAATTGTGTCACGGTGAACCGTTTGCTAAGTATATTACTATATGTAACTCAGCATATTCATAGCATAGCCTGGAAACATCTTTCCATTCACTTCTGCATTTATCTGAATATTTATGTAGAGTGCATTACTGTCTTACATAAGTCATTATACATGGATTGAACGACTACTGTAAGTATATGGGTGCTATTCACAAACTCAGCTATTATTCGAACAGATTGCTTTTTCAAAATTCAGTGAATATAGGATATATTGCAGCTCTATAACATGTGGGTGAGTAATTTTGCTTACTAGGAAATACCTTTGCAGCATGTCCGGTTTTGAAATCTGTAAACAACATTTAGGTTGATTTGACTTGTTTGAATTACTTTAAGACCACAGATATATCTCCATGCAAGTATGATATCAGTCGCTGTTTGTTTTAAATCTAGTGGAGGTAAGGTGTTGTAAATGTTCATAAAATTCTCTTAACATGCTCGCTCCATCATGATGGAAGAGCAAGCAGTTTGGAGAATTGGTATATGGATGCTTATTCCCCTTATGACAACAGTGAGAACGCAATATGTATAATTTCAGGATGCAACAACGTGAAATCAAACTTGCATAGCTAGAAGGCAACATTTGAGTTTGCTAACTTGGGAAGATTATGTTTTGGGCCTCTCTGGTATCTAATCATTATTAACTTATGAAAGTATAATACCTCTCTTTCTCTTATGTAATGTGCTGCAGCAGGAGACACATGGCAAGACATCTGAAGGGCTCCTTATTGGTTGTTTTTCCTCTCTGACATCACATGTGTGTTACTGGGCAACTCTTACAAGTTCAAGCATTTCCCCATACACTTCTACAACAGCAGGTGACACTGGCTGAGATGATCTGAGATCAGTGTTCACTTAGAGAGTTTTATATAGCTAAGTTCTCTGTGTTCTGCTGTCCAGGATTAGACTTCAGTAATTCAGCAATTCCAGCGAGACGTCTTTATGACGTCTTGGAGAATGCCCAGCTGCCCATTTAACCTTTAAGGTATTTATCATTCAAGTCATCAATGCTAAAGCATCACTATTGCTATTACTTCAGTACACAGCTTGCCCTAGAATATTGTAAGGCCTTGGCTCTTTGGTCTGCAATTAACTAGCCTTAGACAATTACGTAATACCTTTCCATCCACCTTTTAAACACTGTATCATCATAGCCGGGAGTTTTGTTTGGATAAGCACCACTCACACAAACATCAGGTTTTCAAGGGCCCAATGGTGGTGGTTAAGGGGTTAAGGCTCAGGACTGGTTACCAGAAGGTTGTTGGTTTAAATCCCACAAGTGAGCAATGAGCACTCACTATAGACATTTAACCCCATGTTACTCCAATAATAATAAATCATGTGGCGTGCTATGAAGACTACGTAAGACATCACATGAAAGTTTGAACATCTATATATATCTAAAGACCTCATTAAGATGCTGTTCCGTGCTTCCAGTGAGGTGTTATAGTGCAGGAAAGCCTTTATTACTCATTTACAGATTCAGAGAGAGATGCCCCCTGAACATCACACGCCTCCCCCCTCAGCCCTACACTGACACGTCTAAGATTTCTGGCACCAAAACAACGTCACGCTTCCTATTTCAGGCACAGGTGCAACATTTCAGCAGCGGGTCGAGTAACTTTGAGAGTAGGACTGAGAGAGATAGTAAGGCATGGTAAGAGCAGGTTACATTAGGACTCTGAATGAGGAATAGGTTGCAATGTTAATACTGTTAATACTGCTTAACAAGGAGCTAATTAAAGATAGGCCTTTTTACTATGTTGGCATGAAGCATCTTATACATTTGCTTTTGTTTAGTTTTTTTGTGAAAGGAGAAATTATGTAAGAAAATGTTTTATAACACTGTTGTCACATCTTCAGGAAACTATACTAAACTAAACTATACTTTTTATATTTCTGAAGAACATTTGATTGGCGCATGACCTTGGAGAAGTTTCTAATATGGTACTAGGATATTGTAGGTGGTTGCTAGGTTGTTGTTGTGTGGGTAATAAAGTTAGCAACACATTGGTATTTAGTTGCTTACTGGTCAAAGCCAAAATAACCATCTTTTAAAATCTGCATGAACCATAAATTGCTGCCGACTTTTAGTATGGTGACGTATTTCCAACTGAAACGTAATATTGAATAGAGAAATATTGAACCGTTAGCAAACTATCAGTTGAAGGCGGTGGTTCCGGTTGCTCCATAAGTCAATAGGTTTGTTGCCTGTTTTGTTGTCCACCAGGTGAAAATGAGCTTGTCAGATTGAAAAGAAAAGTACAGCACAGTGAGCAGAAGAATTAGGGCTAGCATTAGCATTACCATTAAAAACAATAAACTAACTCATCAAAGCACTTGAATTTATTATCCAGAGGAAAAAAAACACAAAAAGCATCACGTTTTCGTAAGGGTCATGTCACAACAATAAATAAACATTCCAAAAGCATTTTTTCATTATAATATGGTCAAAAGATAAACTTTACTTTTCACAGATGTTAAACTTAAAGAATAATTCACTTCATTTGGCTTTTTTTTTTACAAGGCTGGAGAATGCAGACATGTTCCCGCAAAAAGGTGCCATGCACCGAGTAATTACAGCCCACGTCAGGCACAGTAAAATAAGGCTTATAAAAAATATTATGAGCCTGTTAAGACCTCTTCATGTCAATATTATGAAGCACTAATGCAGTACTGAAATGGACTTTATGACAGAACATCAAAATGTTTGCACACACCTTAACATATTATGCATAATAGACAAGGCTCAATAACTCGTTGCCATGTATGTTTAAATACATGTTATGCTTGTTGCAAACATGCTTATATGGTTACAAAAAATGCCCTACATGGCACCGCAAGAACTGCTCTGTACACAAAGCACTAGACAAAATAGAAAACATAATAAAAGAATACTAAATTTAATGAGAATGACAAAAATAAATAAAGAGAAAAGTCAATGAAGGTTCATATAGGCACAGAAGTTCACCGAGTCAAAAAATGTCCACAGAAGTTTCTTTCCAAAGCACTTCAAACAGCACAGAGTTAAATGAAAGTGGTATCCTTTTGAAGTTATTTAAGGAAAATGCCATAGGCCATCCTAGTGAGCTACAATAAGGTACTTTGATGTAGTGGTGGTGGTTATATATACAAAAAAAGTAGATTGTGTTCTACAAAAGGTCAAAGTTTCGTAGTTTGAATGTTGTATCCTGGTCACATGATGACAGTTTCTGTGTGCCGGGAATATGAATTCAAGAATTGTTTGGCTTTCAGGCCAGGGCTTGATGGGCAGGATGTGTGGGCGATTTTGCTTGGGTGAGTATGCTTAGCCCATCTGGATGGACGACGTTGATTGGCTGGTCGAGTAGGACGAGAAAAATGGCTACTGCTGGGCGCAGGAGATGACTCCCGCTTGACCTGGAGAGGAAAAGTTTTAATTTAAGTATATTTCTGGATGAATAATCAATACTTGGATTAATTTACTTGTATTTTATGTTCCAACATGTTATGACACTTGGAAGTAAACTCTTCATGAAAGTGGCTTTCCAGAATCAGGAATGAGGAACACTTGCCAAGAGCATGGGCACAATGATTCAGACAAAAATAAATACTGCTTTGAAATCTAGTGTGCGTGCTGATCAAATTTGTACCCTCTTCACCTGCGTGTTGTCCAGTTGCTGGCTGAATGTGGCCCTCTGGCTTCTGTTGTTTTCTATTTCCATCATTTCCAGAAGTTGCTCCAAGTTCTCATTTCTCAGTCTCATCGTGTCGACACCAAGGCCTCTGTGTACCTTACTGGTGTTTTGAGATCCTGATCCCAGAATCCTTTCCACCATCTGGTAGTCAGAAAATAGGTCCTCCCTCGGGAAGCCCTCTTTTTGGGATTTAGACAGTGAAGCCACCTTGTGATACCCCGGGTTAAGGTGAGAATGTGTTGGGGTTAAGTTATAGGCCAAGCCATGCTGTCCAAGAATACAACCAGCCTTCCCACTGTCTTTGTCTCCATTGAGGAGCTGTCTAGAAGGACCAGCTGCCCAAGACTCCTGGCTGGGCTCCAGATCTGCTACCATTGCATCACAGTCTGCAAGGCATTTCTGGACGAGCACACGTGAGGATGCCCGTCTGGTATCAAACTTGCTCTGGCAAATGGGAGTGCTGGTGTGCCTCGGAGGTTCAGTGGAGACAACGGTGGTCACAAGACCATCCTCTGTCAGGGTTTTCCCCTCGTTCTCCTGCAACATGGCACCAAACTTGCGCAGTACTGATGGGCTGCCAGATTTCCTGTCGAGCAAGAGGCCCTTCTTGTCAGGTTGTTGTGATGACTCATGGTAAGTGGAGCGAGGGATTACAGGAGAAGCATCTCTCTGTCTGATTACCAGTTTGGAAGCTGAATTTTAGGGCGAAGGTTGTTTGATGAAACCGGGTCTCTCCAGCTAACGTGGCGGGCTTGGGAGTCATCCCAATCTGATTTCTTAGTATTTTTGTTCTCAGCCTCAATCTCATCCAGAACCACATACGAGGCAGTCCTAATGTGAAAAAACAAGTCAACCAAGGAGTCACAAGAGGGAATAGGGAAAATACTAAGCGTTGGTCTATAACCAAGAAACATGCATGATAATACAATAGGAATGAGTCTGTTAAGTTGAGATCGAAAAGGTTTTACCTGTTTGTAAACGGGCTGGTCTTCGCGCTGTCTTGATTACTGAGCGTAACTGGATATACCTTAGGGTTCTGAATCTAAAAAAGATGGGCAATTAAGGTATAAAGTGTAAAGACAAATCCTTGAGGTGTAAGAGTGCAGTTTAAGTAGAGATTTATCAATGGTGAAAGAGGTACTCACTCTGTTTGGAACTCCAAAATTCCCTGCGTTCCTGCTAAAATGCGGGCCCTGTTGAAAGTATCCATTGAGTATGTCTAGGGTGGCATCTTGCCTTTCAAAATCATGACAACTGGCAGGGTAATGGCTGCCATTGCTCAGAGAATTGAGCTTGTAATTGTTGGAGCCATTACAGTATTCACTGGGGTGGTGAAACACAAAGCTTTGCATAACTGAAGGATCTGATCTTATTTCACTGTGTTGACGAATTGGGAGGCTGTTGTTGGGGTGACCACGGGGTTCATGATAATCATTGGCCTGGTGGCTGTACTGAGAGTTGACAGGAAGCAAAGTAATGTCCAGGTTTTTATTGTTTGTGTTGTTGTTTGAGCTGCTCTCGCTGGCTTCTCTTCTTGCTTTGACCTCATTATAGAGCTGAAATACAATCACAATGTTAGAAACAAACTCAGCATTCATAAAGTATCATTTTTTTTGCCCACCTACATGAAAGCAAATGTTTTAAATCCACAAGTCAGCGAATACAACTTGCATAATGTACTGCATAGACTAATTATGCAATCTGTGCATAAGTAAGCAGCATGGGGTTTCTTCTTTAGAATGAGAGGGAAGTCAATGAGAGGGAGGGCTTGCATGCTCAAAGGTTAATTAATCTACCAATAACAACATGTTTGGTTGGCCAGTTTCAGCATGAATGCATTAACTTCCTGTGTTTTGGTATGAGAGAGAGTATTTGTGAATGTTCATAAGTAGCTTGTAACCCCTATCCCTTTGGGTTTAATAAGCTTGTTAACATCTGTCACATTCATGGTGTTGGGGGGTAAAGCACCTATTATTATTTCCAATAGATGCAGCCAACTTAGGCAACAGGGGGTCAAGATCCTTCCAGCCAATCACAATTCTTGTTAGTGCCCACTATCAAAACATCAACAACTCCATGGCTCCTAGTACAAGCAGGATACCAATGCCAGTGGATCTTTTACAATGGTTTATATTCAAATCAGAGCACTATATTTTTGAAGTGAATTTACATTTTTGAATAAGAATCTCTCTCTAGATATGGAGATGGTTAGATGGATATGGATTCTGTCACACTGACTGGGATCACCTCAGTTGAAAATTTGCCTCACCTCTTCAATCTTCCTCTGCATGTCCTGTAGCTGATCTTCCCATTCCTGCATATCTGAGTCAAAACTGTCAAGCAGATCAGCTCTGTCTCCACCCCACACACAACTCACAGGCTCCGGCCCACAGTGCAGTTCCAATGCAGCCATTCTTCTGTGTATGTGTGTCTGTGCTCAGAAACCTATGCTGCAATTCCAGAAAGATCACTGGAGTGACCACATTGGCAAGTCCACCGATACCTCTATGAAGACAAAAGAGATATTCATTATTGAGAAATAGCCTATTCATTCTTTACAGTACTCTTAGGTAATCAGAGTGTCTTGTAGTAGTTGGTATCTCAAGTAAATTAAGTGACTATAAAAAAAATAATAGTGTCTACAATGGCTTGCTTTACAGTTTAAGGGTGTTACGAATGTGAACATAAGTGAAGTCTTCCTGATTGTACTGCATTCCAGCTATTTGCTCTGGACACCTACTTTAAAGCTTTGACTCATTTCTATATGCATTCCTTGTCCTTCAAACAGCCCTTAACTGTCAAAATTGTCAGCACGTTCTTTAAGCACCAACTTCATTAGACATGCTCAAATTACCTAAAGGGACTTCAGGGATTCTGAAGTCAGTTTTATAACATAGACATGTCCCTGAAGTAAACTGATCTCTCCTGATCAAAGGCACAATAGTAAAAAGTAACTGGTTGCCCCTTGTAAAACCTACACCTACAACCTAGTCTAGATCTTTAACTACAAATTTACACTGCTTCTATCGGCAAGTGTAGAACCTTTTACCCGCTAGGATGAGCTCAGAATAGTTCCATCCTTTCCGTGGTAACGTCACTAAGTTTTTCTGTAATGAAGCTTTGATTTATGGCGGGTATTATGGATGTAATTTTCTTCCGTCATGGAACATGACACCCAGTTTACCTCATGAAATTTCCAGAATGTACCACCGTATGAACGTTAGAATGGAAGGATATTTTTATACTCTCTGTAATTGTGTTATACAACTAAAATATATAGTAAGAGCACCTTTTAAAGATTGATACACACTTACTCTCTATAGGTAAAAGTAGATGGTCACAATAGTAGTACATTTAAGTGAATTTACCAACAGTTTCGTAAATTATATACATATTAAGTACAAACTGTTTGTTAGTATTCATTAAGTGCGTATATGTCCTTACATATGTAAATACAGTCATTTACTTTTATATTACTTTACTTTTAGTGTAAAATGTGACCAGTGAGGCTAAAAAGGTTTTTTAAATTATATATCCAACATTTTTAGCTCCAAGTGAAATATCACAGAAAAGAGTTGTAATTAGTAACAATGTAATATGTTAAAAAGGTTTAAAAATAGAAGTTATGTTCTGTACTTGTCTACAAGCTTTCTTAATCCTTACCAGTTAAATCTTATTATTGGCTCCTCCAGTAACTCCCTCTCATGACGCTCCAGAATATGAGTAGAGTATGAGCAACCTGTTCAAGTTTGTTGCTTAAATCAAGATTACGCTTGTTTCAGTACAGCCACCTCTTCAACAGCTCCTGTACTCAAACGGGACGTAACTGTGTAAAGACCTTGAAGGCTTGCTTCC
The DNA here is from genome assembly GCA_027564155.1 of Gymnocypris eckloni scoliostomus. Lineage (NCBI taxonomy): Eukaryota > Metazoa > Chordata > Actinopteri > Cypriniformes > Cyprinidae > Gymnocypris > Gymnocypris eckloni. The sequence goes on from CM050412.1 coordinate 41,865,537, forward strand.
AACGGTGTGATGTAAAATGTTTTCTCTGTCTGGTACTACGGTCCTGTCCGAAGTTCAGGTGTAAACAACTGTAGTCTTGAGGGGGCCCAAGGGCTTTATAGTGAAGCCTAAGTATTTACCCCTGCGACGTCAGACCTGCCAGGTGTCTGGTGTCATAATGCCAGATTTATTCTGGCATTTGTGGTCAGTCTCGGACTGTCGTCACCGACATTCTAGGTTAAAATTACAAAGGCAGAGGGAGAGTGTTTACATGGCTATTTTAAAAGGCCCAGTTCTACCCCAGCTCTGTGAAACTGTCTTGTTGCTAGTCTGCTTTTAGGACTTGGCAGATTGTGGTCTTGTGACTCCTATTCCAGTTGTTTCGACTTCTACTAATGCCCACAGGCAACTGGGCTATTTGTGACTCTCAAAACATTCTGCCCATTTTATTTTTGAGATACCATTGGACAGAATTAGTGGATACTAAGTGTGCTGTCCACGGTTCTTAATGGGCGCCTCACGCCTGTATTTATTTGACACATGTGGCTGTTGTGCAATAAACAGCCAGTCGACAGTTCAGCCCTAATATTGGCCACTGACTTAAATAGTTTCCAGGCACAATAATGGAGAACAAGGAAAACAACAAAGCAAGAGTCTATGAGAATGGAGACAGTAAAACTGGCAAATTTGAATAGAGAGTTGTATCTTTGATAGCTTTTGCTAATGAGTTTACTTTCAGCTGGCAGCAAATTGAGAAGAAATGACTTCCAATTCCCAAAAAGAGACTCACTCTAGAAAAACAGATGTGGTGTTTTTTTCCACGTGTAATTTTCTTGTCATACACTTAAAGATACACATAAACAAAAATAAAACAAATGTATTTTTGCTCCAAATACATTGTGAACCCAACGCTTCCACAGATCTTGTTTTTGCAAATATTTTAATCTATTTACAGCTTTAATTACTTTACTCATGAATTACTCGAAGGCTCAGTTGCTTCAACTGAAACTAAAACTGGAGATGCCAACAAGCTAAATAAACTCATAAAGAAAGCAAGCTTTGATTTCCAAATTGCTGATCCTGACATGCGTGCAGGAATGAGAAGCACGTTCAGCAGTAGACTGATCCTGCTCTGGTGCAACAGAGTGTGCAGCAGGAGGTAATTCGTGCATACTGTCATCATGTACACAGGCACTTTATGTGAACATGGACCCCCATTCACTCACCCCATCAAAGCCACAGCTGTTCTTTAGCATATCACAAATCTTTTTGTGCAATTTCTTCAGATTATTGTGCAATCAATCAATCTATGCAGAACAGTTGTTCTTGTCAAACAATTATGGAAGATTCCTGACATCTCCAGTCAAATAAAAAGCCTGTTAGTTATTCTCCATCCATACACGTGTATGCATATTCTTTCTGGCCTCTCTGAGTATACAGTTATATACCATATTCTTACTCACCATTGCATGCTTCTGATAGGAAATCATTTCAGCTGATGTACAGTATCTTAGAGAGCAGGGGCGGGCATTCTGGGTAATGTGGTAACATGCTCCTTGGTAGTAAACTGCAGTTCCATATTTCATTGCAAGCCTTTGGTGGCAAAGCAAGCGTCAGTGTGCCTTATAGCCATAGTCCTTAATAAAAGACATTTCTTCTGGATGATGTAGTTTCAAGTGTCTCAGTGTTTTCCTATGATGTATGATAGTCTTTATTTCCAAAAGAAATGTGACTTAATGGTGTACCTTCCAATGGCAGTCATATATGTGCAATTTGGATAAAACATTCTCCAGCTTTTCATAAATTAAGGTTTTGCAGACTTCTGTTCTTAAGCGTGCTGTCTGTGCTTGGAAAGTGACCATCCTGTGATTCTTCAACCATGGTGAACATACACAACATTGACAAACAAACAAAACAAAGGGGAGACTATGCTAATGAACGGACGGATGGTGATCACAGGACAAAAAAGAGGGTAAAAAGAAATACAAGTTTAAAAATGGTGGCATAAGAGAGCGAGGAGAACAACACTAGAATGAGGATGAATAAAATGATGGGCTGAAACATCTGGGTGAATAACCGACAGGATTAACAAACATATATTAAAAACAGGGGTGCATGGGAAGACAGGATCAGAGAGAAAGAGAGAAAGGTTAAGATATTATAGCCATTAACATTTTCAGTTTGCATAGTTTATAAATCTTGGCAAATAAAAAATATGCTGTATTTTGTTAAAATGTTAAAAGCAGTCAGGAGATGAACTCTCTGAATTATGTAGAGCTTTCTTGTTCTACTCTATTAAACTCACTACTTTTGAAGGAATAATTCACCTAAAAATAAAACTTTCCTGTGATTCTCTTTCTTTATGTGGAATTTAAATAAAAGTTTGACTTTGCACTATTCGGCTTCTGTAACCACACAATACCTTTGCTTGATACACACACCAAAATATTAATTATTATTCACTGAACTGTACCCATTCTGCTGCAGTAGTATTATAGAATCATTTATACACTATTATAGTATTTATTCATTTTTGAATTAGCTTTTATGTTTATATTTTCAGTATTCATTTTAATTGATGTGCTATTTAATGTTATGTGCTATTGTCATGTTTATTAGTTTAGGTGTGGCTAAGACGATTTAGAAGACTTAGAATAGAGTTCATTGTATGGACTACTTATAAGGTGCTTTTATGCTCTTTTAGGAACTTGAAAGCCACTGGTCAACTGTTCCACAGAAAAGAAAGAGAATCGTTGGTAAATAACAGAAATTTTATATTTGGGTGAACTATTTCTTTACGGTGTGTCAAACATTCTTCTTGTACTTCACATAGACACACAGGCTCTTGCCAGACTCACAGATAATGGCTCTTCTGAATCTCTTTCCTCAGGTTTTGGGACTTCAAGTCGGTCTATAAACCCCTGAAGCTCCTTCCTGAAGGCTTTCATTTGAGCGTTGATGCGGTAGAGTAGCTCATGCTCCCTGATTCGCCCACTATCGCCATCATCTTCCATATGGCCGAAAAGATCCCCGTTAGCTACGAACACCCGTGCCTCTGCAACGATGGTACTGGTGTCAGCAATGAGGCGGTCAATGGTTCGCCCCAATCGCTCCGCTTCGGCACGGATGTCAATCATCTGTTGCCTGTCCCGTATGGAGCGTGAGAGGAGCCGGGCGGATTCAGGAGAATAAAGAGAACGAGTTGGCGTGAGGCATCGAGCATTGCGAACTTCCTCTGAGTCGCTTTCACCTCCGACAGGACCTTCACGTTTGCGATGGGGAGGGAGGCGAGAGGAAGTTGAGTCATCATCACTACCTCTACGCCCTCCGATCCCAGGACCGCTGTCACTCTCTGCGTCACTGTCCCGTGGCGTGATGGCTAGGTGCGATGCTAGATCATACCGTTGCATGTTGGAAAGCAGCACACGATTCTCATACTGCAGCTGCATCACTTTGCCACTCAGTTCATTGATCTGCTTCCTCGCTGCCTTGAGCTCCTCCTGCAAGGCCTCGGCTTTGGAGCTGTCTCCCGCTCCATTGGCAGCAGCCATTGCATTACCACCCGACGAGTGCCTTGTACCCTCTTTAAAGCGCAGTTTGTTCAGCTCACATGTCACTCTCTTATTATGTTCCTCTACATCAGCCAGGTTCCTCCTTAGAAGTTCTGCCTCGTCCTCCACCAACTGCAGTTGTTGCCTAAGCTCTGACAGCTCCAACCCCTGTTCCCGCCCCATTCCTCCTTCCGCTCCGGACAAGCCCCCATTAGATGACTCTTCCCCTCGAAGATCATCCAACTCTGCCCTCAAGCCACGGTTCTCCACCTCTAATTCAACTATTTTACGTCCCAGGATGTTGGCCTCTTCTTCCACCAAACGCAAGCGGAGTTTAAGCTCGGATTCTCTTGTAGTGGGAGGGCCACCAGCTTCACCCTTTGGATGAGGGCTATCCAGATCTCCATAGAAGGAATGATACTTCTGAAGCTCTTGTTCCAAACGGTCCTTTTCCTTGTCAATCTTGGCCGTTTTCTTTCTCATTAAGGTAGCCTCCTCTTTAATGAAGGCCAGCTGGCATTTCAGGTCCTCATTGTCCTCCTGTGGACAAAGGTTTTGCATTAAGGTGCTGGCACATTTGCAAGAAATTTGGCAGGTTTTCGTGGAGAAAAAGACCCATTCTCAGTGGTTTTGCAATGTATGAATGACATCTCATTTACAAGTCACATTTAAATCAAACACCTTTCTTTTGAAGGACAAGACTTATTCGTGTGACAAACTTGAGCATGAGAAAATGTTATCACATTCACATGAAAAAATTGCATGTATTTCGCCATTCAACAGTAAATGTGACCACATTTTATGGTATAATAAATGTTTTGTTTGTTTGCATGCCAACTTTCATTCTTTGTATAGTTTGCAATGTATTACACTTCATAACTTTGCAAAAAAATGCATTACTGGTTGTAACTCAAACTTATCATGTACACTAAAGGCCCGATATTCTTCAAACGAAGTTCATTTTTGTTCTTCGTTTGGGGGCAAAAAAATGGGTATACTGTTTTCGAACATTCCAACACCCCCGTGCTGCTGGAGGCAGGGTGTAGATTAATGTTAACATGTGTCTGTGTATCTAGGTCTTTTATTAAACTGGATAAATTATTACACATTTTTATATTTTATGTGGTGTCACGATTTGATAAAAACAAAGGTTTATTATTGTATGTTGTTTTGGCATTTCACTTATTGTATACCATTTAAATTAGCTTATTGAAAGAGCAACAGCAGCTGCAGCAGTAGTATGGTGTAACATTTATTTGAAACACATGTATTTGGTACTTGCTACCTTATATCTTTACTCTTTCCTTTCATTCTTTTCATGGCTTTGGAAAACTTGCATCTGATGTTTCTCTACGTCGCTTTTTGCATAACTCCGGGTGGTCGACGCCAAACGTCGTTGCAATTTCTTTCTAGCAATGAAATGCTTTCTCTGAAACCTTAAATTCTCCCCGTGAGCGATTGTACAGGTGAGGATATATTTGTGCAGCTCAGCTATTCGACAGTGTATTTATGATGCTAGTGTCTTGGAGATGTTGTTCTCCTGGCTGACCTTTATTGAATGAGAAACGAACCGGGGAAAAAAATGCACGTCAAAGGATGTTGAGTTACAGAACACACCCACCAGGGTGCGATTGCATAATCGCCACGGACCAATGGAAGCTCAAAGGTGTTTAGGAGCCAAAACGAACTCCCCCAGAAAGTTCGCTTTGGTGAGCTGTTTGAAGTGCCGAAACATACTCAAAACGAACTTCATTTCGGCCTGATTTTGTTCAAAATGACATCCTATCAGTTTGTTCTTTGATTTCGTTTGAAGTATATCAGGGCCTTAACAGCCTTCATTTGACCCATACCAGTTGATGTAAATGTTTATGCTTACCTCTGTAGGAGTCTGAGTCTTCCGCTCAGGCTTTTGTGCATCTTTGCTTCCTCTTCGTTTCTGAGACTGGACACAACAAATGTATATGAACGCTACGCTATGAATATGTATATTATTCAGAACTATTTAGATTCAGTAGTGATTTGTGTTTGCATTCATACCTCTTTGGCTTTGTCCAGCTCATTTTGGAGAGCCTGTTTTGTGACTTCCACCTCAATAAGTTTCTGTCTTAAACGCTCATTTTCTTCTTCTGTCTTTGTTCTTTTCTCCTCCACGTTCTCCAGCTCATGGTGGAGTCTTACAGACACATCCTTGGCAACCTGTCAGAATGCGGTGGTGTGGCTTAGTGGTTAAAGATCAGCTGATTCACAAAGTATCATTATGTTCTTGAGAAAAACACTTAACCTTAGGTTAGCTGAAGCATCAGCTAAGTTACAAGTTAGTAATTAGATAAAACAAATGGTGCAAGTAGGTACTTGGGGATGGGTAATTAATCATAGACCTTCTCTGCTTTCCTTTAAAGATAAAAACATTGGTTCTTGCCTTCAAATCTTGCTCTAAGCTCCTCAGGAGGTCCTCGTCAATCTCTCCGGTTTGTGCAAAGCGAAGTCGTTTGCGTTCAGCCTTGCGGAGTCTATATTGAAGGATGCGACAGTTCTTATTTGCACGCTCAAGTTCGCGCCGCACATCTTGTAACTGACAGGTGTCCTCCTCATAAAAGGTGTCACGCATCTCCTCCATCTCTGTCCGCATCTCCTCAATCTCATTCTGTGAAAACCAGAGTTTGCACTTTAACTTTTTTCACCCATATTTCTATTCTGCAATATGCAAATGAGATTATTTATATTAATTGAATAAACTGCACAGATTATATGCTTAATGAGTACTTGGCAAACTTTTGCTTGAACATGCTAATTAGTGGTGGTGTATTTTGCACATACCAAGGCCATTTTCATAACTAGTTTGCTTTGTTCTGAAACTGGGGCTAAATTGTTACAGTTTTGCAGTTCTCTCGTGGTTCTGTTCACTTTCAGAAGGCATTTGTTTTTTAATCGTTCAGAATTTGTTAATACAATCTCTTGAGCAAATGGACCCCTGTGTGGGTTTATGTGTTGAATGCATGTGCGGTTTATGTTCAAGTTTTTTATTTTTATTAATCACCAGTATTTTAATTTATCAAGTTGAGTTGGAACCAAGATGATGTTTTGATATTGCCATACACTTGTTGAGCAGAGGAGTCATTAAAAGGTATTTTTAGAGGAAGAGATGTTTTGATTATGATTTGACATGCTGACCCACAGATTTTAGGTATACTCATTAATATCATATGCATTATTTATCAATTTTGCTAATGGTTATCAACATATGTATTGCTTATCAATTTAATATGGAAAACTACATTTGTGCAATTATGCTTTCATAGTCCATTCTTTTTTCAATTAATGTGTCATGTATGTGTTAATTGTGTCTGGCACCTCTGAAATAATTAATGCAAACTATCTGTCTGTCTGTCTCAGCTCTTAAAGAGACGTCTTTATTTCTCTGTTTATCCATCCTCGGCCATTAAACTTGATATCTATCTATCTATCTATCTATCTATCTATCTATCTATCTATCTATCTATCTATCTATCTATCTATCTATCTATCTCTATCTATCTATATTCATCCATCCATTCCATCCACCCTCCCAGCAATTCCATTAATCCATAATTGTTTAACATGATACATTTAATTGTCATAATTTCTCATGCAAAGCAAACAAACCCTAAGGTCTTCGTTTTCATCCTCCAGTGTCTGGATCTCGTCCTGCAGGGCTTCATTCTGCTGTGTCACGGGCTCGTCGGCGTCACTCGCGGCCTGTGCGGCCGGTACCGGTCCCGGTTGCGTCTCGCCTGATGCTTTGCGCTGCATCCTGCCGCTTTTCTTCAAGCGCTTGTTGATGTGATACTGGATGAGTTCTGAATGCAGACAGCCTCCGCCCCAGAAGGCCGGCCCGCAGCCCACGTACTCTCCTCTCGCGGCGGCCTCACTCTGCCTCTCTCTCCCCCTCACACCTCCACCGGCCTGCTCCGAGCACGAGTCTCTGTGGACGCACGGTAAATGCAGCGCGCGGCTCGTGTCTGGTGATGGCGCACGATCAATCCGCTCCTCGGTTTCCCAAACCGCCTCAGCTTCAGCACCATGAACAGCTGCCGCACCTCTCACCCTCACGACACGCGCTCCTTGAGCCGCCTGCTCTCCCTCGCGTCCTTTAATGCCTTTCCCTCCGAGCTTCGACGCTGCGGATGATGAGGAGCGGCTGCCGCTGGGTTTTGAGGCTGGTTTGGTGGGGATTTGTCCGGGAGATGGTCGCCTCCTCCCTTCGGTAGTGTCCGCTGGTGGTGGAAAATCCGCAGCGCCACTTGCGGCAGAACTCATCATGCCATGTAACAGACCTCCAACGACACTTCAACGAATCGAATGCAATTTATAAGAGAAGCAAAAGGAAATAGATTAAAATGTATTGTTATTGTGCAGAGTACAAGTAGGCGATTAAATACAATTGAATGGTTCATACGCAAAAGCCTTTTAGTGCCGTTTGAAATGTGTTCAGTTATTTTACTTAAATGGAAATGAAAGGAAAGTGAAATGACAGAACCTACACATAGGAGCCTGATAAAAATGCTCACTTAAGAAGAAAATTTCAAACGGCACTTCGAGGCTTTTGGATCCGAACTCTTCAATTGTTTTCATATATAATTTATGCATTTATTAAAAAAAAAAAAAAAATTATAGATCAGCAATTTTCTGAGAGAAATGTGAATTCGTATTGTTTAATGATGATGAGTATGGAACATTAATTGTATACTTATAAGTAGCTACATGTGTTTGTCAGTAAAGTTTATTGGCAGGCTGCAGTAGGCTTTCTTCACAGTACCAAAATGTTTTGAGAATTGTCCTGTTTTTGCAAGCTTATAGCCTGTCCAAATAAACATATATTATAATGAATGCCTTTTGGTGCAGTCCTAATTTGAGTTATTCTTCAAGAACATTATATATCGCGATGTTTTCTTACCTGTTTATGAACTGTGCTCATTTATTCCCTGTGTGAGCTCAAGGGTACCAGGCACTGCTTCGGCACGCGAGACACGGACGTTTAATATTCATGAGGTGACGTAACAACGGATGTAAGGATGTGTGAGCGCCACGCTGTTTAAATACTTGAAGTACCATAACAATGTTCTCAAAGTGCTATATATAAACATTTCATTTGCAAATTGTTTTAAATATACATTTCATTTAACATTTACAACGTTATTATATCAATTGTAAATTGTTAGATTTGTATTTTTTATTTATTTTTTAGATGTCTGTGTATACAGTCTTGTTCTCTTTCAAACCTGAGAGGGAGGAAGACTGAATGCTGCTGAAGTTTGCTACTTCACAGATAAGCTGGTGGAAATGCAGAGTCATACCCCCCCTCACACACACACACACACACACACACACACACACACACACACACACACACACACACACACACACACACACACACACACACACACACACACACTATTATGCATGAATAGATTGGAAAGGTCAGTCTGCAGTTTGTGCTCCCAACAGGCCTGTCAGACTACACTAGAAAATATTTTACCTCTGCAGTGAATCTTGTGAACCTTTTATTTATTTATATATATATATATATATATACTGCAAATGTAATTACACTTTAATTTTAGGACACTACAGATATATTTAGATCATGCACTGATTTTTTAAGTTAGTTTTCTGCTTTCTCAATTTCTCAGGGCTAGTTTAGTTAACTAGAACCAGAATCTTAACATCTCTGACTAGAACTAAAACCAAAAAACGAATGACATGACATTTGAATAAAACTTAAACTCAGTATATTTCAGCTAGGCAATGTTTTCATTTAGTTTAACATGATGTATTAAAAAAATAAATAAATGAAGACAAAGCATATTTAAGCATTTAAAAATATAAAATATAATGTTCATGTTAAAAAATATAAAATTTGAGATGTTTTTTATAAAATATATTAAAAACTTAATTGAAACTAAAATAAAAGTCTTGGTCTGTATGTAATCAGTCTTTCAGATATTAAAAACCATCACTTTGATAAAATGCTGTAAATGACACGGAATTATAGATGTTGAATCACAGTCTATAACACTGCCTGTGAACACTAGAGAGCGCTGTCTGTCTGTCTGTGCACTTCAACTGGAAATACTCTTCTTATTCTATTACATCAAAATAAGATATGGAGGTCTCAGCTGAGTTCTAGATTTAGATGTAAATCAGTCTAATATCTATCCATCCTTCTGCACACTGCATGTTATTTCCTGCAGCTCAAAAGTTTCTCCTAGGAAGTGCATTAGCGTTGAATTTGCATTATTGTGCACAAACACAGCCCACGATAGGTGGCTTTTTCTGTATGGATACAGAGAAGAGCTAATTATCTCAGGGAGTGTTTGTCGAGTATATTATCAGAGGAACAGGTTGAGAGAAAGGTGAAACCACTTTCTGTTAATAGGGCCAGTGTAAATCTCTGGCCTGTTTGCAATCCTCTTACTGACGAACATCCTTGATCAGACACAGAGAGAGAGAGAGAGAGAGAGATTGTAGAATGGGTTTGGAGAGCAAGAATTTGAAGATGGTAGCTAGTATGAGGTAACAATTATCTTTAAGGTACTAGATGAACTAGTACAGTTTAGTCTCTGTAACATAGTTTCAGTTTGGCTATACCATGTCAAAATAATAATCAGTATCTTACCAGAACTTGCACATGTGTTCTCTTCCTTTAAGTTTTTCTTATGCTTTGGAATCAAACAGTTTAGACTGTCCTATTAAAGTTAACAGTTAAAACAATGAAGCAATAATGCATTATTAAAAGAAACTGCTTTAGATCAAAGACTGTACATTGTGCTAAATATATGAAAAACCGTTGAACACAGCTGTGGTCATTTACATTCTTCATTTAAATTTTAGATTATGTAGCAAAAAAAAGTAAAATAATTAGATTGGTTTGTTTGTAGCTGGACAGAAAATATAATTTGAAGGATTTAGGCCATAAAGGCCGTAACACTTTATACTAATGAGATATTTTAAAGAGTAAAGGGTATGATGGTTTGTCCTTGGAAATGTAATTAAGAGAGCTAGTTTTTGATTTTACTACTAGTCAAATATAAAATTCCCAAAAACATTAAGTACATTTTCTCTATTTAAAGCAGCATTTACTTCTTTATTCTTGCATAATGGAAATGTATTTTCTTATTTGACATAATATATAAAACATTTCTTGTTTATTGTGGATCTTGCTAGTGTTATGTGCAAAGTCATATTTATAGCATCCATGCGGTCTATTTAATAGTTTTAGTTTGAGACCATTGTAAGTTTCCCCCACTGTGACCTGAATAAAACTACGAACTCTGACGTGGATATAAGCTCTTTTACATTGAAAGCCAATTTACAGCCTGATTAGTCCAGATCTGTCTGCCCAACCCCTCCGAGCTCAGGCCTGGGAGCTCCATTGCGGACGGAGGACACTTAATTAAAGATCCAAGGAGAGAGATGGAGGCTGAGGGTCTGTGGACTGCTAAGATAGGTGGTCAGACATAGGACTGTCGTCCTCTTCTCATATTAAAGTCCATTATGAACCATGTCATGGATGGTTGCGAGAGAAGAGCTAAGGTGTTTAGGGTGTCGCTATGTGGTTGCTAGATGTTCTGGGTGGTTTCTTATTGGCTGAAGTAATTCCAATCACTTAGAAAGTGGACAGAACATCTTTCCTAAAAGCTGCTTGATTTGAGGTGTCATAGATGTCTGTAGCAAACAAAATAAAATAAAGTCTAAAGAACAATAACTGTATTAGCATCCACACCAAACTCACAATAACATCTGATGAATTGCAAGAAAAAAAAGAAACCGAATTAAAAATAATTGCAGAAACACACAAAAGAAACTTGTGAATTCAGAATTCAGGGGAAAAAAGTTAGAATTGTTGTGATGTAAACTTGGAATTAAAAAAAAAAAAAAATGCAATTTATGAATTGTGAAAAAGTCTGAATTCGAGTTGTCTCACAATTCTGACATTTTTCCTCAGAATTGACATTTCTACATTGTTTTATTCCGTGGCAGAAACAGGCTTCCATAGAAATTCTTGAATTAGCAAAGCAAAACAAAATAAAAAGAGAGAGTGTCATTTGTAACTAATTAGCAAATTCACAGATGAAAGAGTGAGGGAAGACATAAAAGGAGGTTGACATCCTGTTTATTTCATTCAGTTCTGTATAAACTGATATAGTTGTTAACTATAAGAGGAGCATTGACATTTGTAAAAATCTGTAGTACACAATGTACAGATCACAAACACAGCTTCCTGTGTGAATTTAAGAGTGTCATACAGAAAATATATAGCCGTTTTCAAACATCTTTTGCCATACCTTCTGTGGAATTCTAATAACACAGGGAACTTTCATAAAATGGGAACAAAAAGCAGAATTAGTAATGTACATTTTAGTAATCGCCTATTTGTAATAATGTTCACCTGAGCCCTTAAACACCACTGTTTCATTACAAATCAAACAGACAATAATAGCCATAAAAAATAGAAAGAGGATTATCCTCATGTTTTACGGAAGTGATTCAGACTTGCATCTCGAATGACTCTTTCTCCGTATCATTTGTTGTTAAAGGGCTCAGTCTTACAGGACTCAACAGTGTGAAGAAAGCTGTCTGCCATCGAGACCAGAGGAAGGACATGTGAAGCGTCCAGCTGAACCATTTACGTAAGAACCTTTCATCAGCTGTTAATACTAAATAAAAACATTCAAGAGAATTAGCTTTCTGTTTATGTGAAAAAAGCATGTGATTTTGTGGAGAAAAAAAGTTCTAAACCGACTATTCCCCCCAAATGATAACTAAACTTCTCAAATTAGTTTGCTATTTTGATTCGATACACCAAATAGGTCATTTTGTATTATAAAGCTGTCACAAGCAGCCTAAAGAACTCAAAGGAGATGATTGAGAGTGATGTCCCACAGGATTGGTTGTGTTGGAAATGTCCCTAGTTTAAAATAAAATCAGCAAAGTTAACAAAAAAAGACCAACTTTGTTTTCACATTTACTAAACAGTCTGTAGCAGTTGAGACATGGGTATTTTTGAAGCCCATGAGACCCAGTGTTTCACTTCCTGTCTTGTTTCTTTTTAATCGTGCTTTCCTTTTCCTTTCTTCTGTTTCTTTCCATTGTCCGTGACCTCCGATGTGTTGCTGGTGCCATTGGAGATGCCGTTCACGGCCGGTTTGGCCGACTTGAGGCGTGGCTGGCGGCGGTATGTCTGGTAGTAGAAATTGGCAAACAGGATGATGAACGTAACGGCGTAGCCAATCAGAGCCCACTGCATCCAGGCCGGGAACGGGCAGCCCGTGTAGAGAGAATGAGTGGCGTGGCCAATGGTGACGTGGAACTGGAACTAAACACAAGCGAAAATGGTTTGTAACAGAAATCCACAACTTCTTTGATTGCTTACAGTAGTCTAGAAGAATTTAAAGATCATATAATGTCACAAAATGACAATTATGCTCACAAAGAAATGTTCTGTTTGGTTGATGCTGTTTATTTACTCTAGAAAATGCTGGGTTAAATACAACCCAGCGCTGGGTAAAATATGGACGAACCCAGCGATTGGGTTGTTTTTACCCAGTGGATGGGTTACTGTCCAGAAGGTTGGGTTAAAGATTTAACCCAACTGTTGATTGAAAACAACCCAGCATGTGTTCTGTCCAATATTTACCCAGCACTGAGTTGTATTTAACCCAGCATTTTTTAGAGTAGACCTCAGTAGTTTAAATGCAATCATTCACTGTATTCAGCCGATAGTAATTATTTGCTAAATGATTTGGCCAAGATTCTGCAAGATCTGCTTTACATCAATATATAGATTCTTAATCATTTTCAGAAATATGCTAAAGATGCAACTGTGTGTACTATAAATATTGTAGTGGACTTTTGACAAATATACACCTGATTGTACATTGCACATTAACTATTGTGTTTTTATAAATAATAGTAATAATAATAGTAATTATAACTGATTATTACATTCTTTGATCATTACATAGACATGTCAAAGTCCCAGTGCATTTTTTAATCCCAACTCAGCTTTAATACCTTATTAAACTAGATTTACTTTTATGGAAAATGTAATTATTTTTTGAATGAAATTGTGTTCCTGCCATGAGATAAAAAATGTAAAGGTAATTGTGACTCTATCTATATAATTGTGATATGTTTTCTCAGAATTGCTAAATATAAACTCAAAATACTGTGTGGGATATAATGTGAGATATAACCTCGCAATTGCAAGAAAAAAGTTGTGATAAAAAGACGCAATTACCTTTTAATTTTTTTCCCATGTTGAACCCCCCCCAGAATATCAAGATCTAAACTCAGAATTCGGCTGGAAAAGTCAGAATGGCAACATAAACATAGAATTGTGACAATTCAATTTTGAATTGCGAGAAAAAAGTCTGAATTAATTGTATCATTCAGTTTATATATTGAGAGAAAAATTTGCAATTAACTTAAAAAAAAAAAATCCATGACAGAAACAGGCTTCTATAGAATTGTGTACAAATAAGTGAACAAATAAGCAACCCATATCAGTTTGGTAGATTTTTAAGAGGGATGAGGAGTATTTTTTTTTTTTACCATCTGAATAATAGTGAGGTATTTCTTCCACCACAGGTACTTCTGGATCTTTGGTCCGAACGCTGCCAAGCCGTAGTAGCCGTACATCAATACATGAATGCCTGAATTAATCGTAGCGCCAAAGAAAGCTGCGAAGAGGGAAGGAGATTTCATTGGATGTAACATCAAAACATATGTTGCTCCAACAAAATATTGATTCAGGTCTAAGATTATTAAGGAATTGTATGATCAATGGCACTGTTTCATGGAAATTCATTTCTTGTATAAACAGTCACATTCATGGGGATATTTTTCAAAATCCCTTTCGCTCGCTTTCGCAAATTGCTTCAACATGTCATTCGGTTCAAGCTTTATTGCTTAAGTGAACACCATTAAACATCAAGCACTGAATATGAAATGTTCTGGATGTGTCACCAACATTTATTGAGATACAAGATTACAACATCCAGTCATCTCAGCAGTCCTCCACCCATTTCAAATCATTATCCTTTGTTCAACCTTTCCTCCTTATTAACCTTCTGACCATCTGTATACCCTTCCAAACCCATTCCACATCCCCCTAAGCTCTCCTAACCTTTCCTCCCCTTTCCTCAAATATCCCCACCCTTCTTCTGTTTTTGGCTCTTTTCTTGTTCAAGCCTCAAAATGTACAACAATTATAAAGTGGACAAGTTCTTGACAATGGATCACAACCTTTATCATTTCAGATTATCCTACTTGCTGGTCTATAACTTAATTTATTCACACTGGTGTTAATGCAACATACTGTATGGCCAAAACAGAAATGCACATACAATTCATAAAATATGACCCTGGACCACAAAACCCGTCTTAAGTAGCACTGGTATAATTGTAGCAATAGCCAAAAATACATTGTTTGGGTCAAAATTACAGATTTTTCTTTTATGCCAAAAATCAGAAGAATATTCAACGCAATCTCACGGAAATTCATACATATTTTACGAGGTGGCTAATTCGTATGAATTCATACGACCTCACTTTTTTTGTCTAAACCCCAGTGACGGGTAGGTTTAGGGGCGGGGTTTGGTGTAGGTCATTCGTACAAATTCATACGAATTGGCAACTCGTTGTATCTCAGCCAAATGTATACCAAATGATGTATGAATCTCAATTTAGAAAATTTGACCCTTATGACTGGTTTTGTGGTCCAGGGTCACAAATGTGAATACATTGATTGCAAATTAAAGGGATAGTTCACTCAAACATGAAAACTGTCATCGTTTTCTCACACTTAAATTGTTTCAAACCTGTACAAGTTTCTTTCTTCTGTTAAACACAAAAGAAGATATTTGACAAATGTTGACTTGACAAAGCATGTAAAGAGACCAGAAACCCACTTTTAAATGATGACAGCATTTTGGGGTGAACTACCCCTTTATATAGCTTTGGATAAAAGCATGAAAAACACAAAAACATGACATCCACATGATAAATGGTTAATTAAGGGGTTTTATAATGTCTTTGTTCTATTATATAATATATTTTGGCCTCATTCTAGGTTTAGACTTAATATAGGCTAATAAGGCTGATGATAATCAGGGCTACTTTTTGAGCAATGCTGCTTGGCCACTTTCACAATGACGATGGATAACAAATTTCTATCTGGATACTTTAGATCAGTCATGGGCCCCGTGTCTGACCTGGTTGCCCACTGACGGCAACATTAAGTAAAATTCCCAGGCAACATTGCTCAAAACGTTGCCTTAAGTTTGCATTAGGACTTCAGGCTTTGGCATTTGGCCTAGTCTACAATGATCATAAGTGGCTTAATTGAACAACAATAGAAGTCATTTAGTTATTTAGGTATATTTAGGTCTGGTATATCAATGTGTGTGTGTACTCACACTGTCCACCAGGAACCCACTTGATGCCGATCCACCACAGGATGAACATTGTGCAGTGGTGATAGACGTGCAGGAAGCTGACCTGATTAAACTTCTTCCTCATGATGAAGAACACTGTGTCCAGAAACTCCACCCCCTTAGAGATGTAGTACCACCATAGCGCTGACGCTATCTGCAGAAACACCACCGGTATCAGTGACGATACACATTTATATCTGTCTGTCTGTCATTCGATCTATCATCCTATTGTTTCTGTCATTTTATCTTGTTTATTTCTTTCTTTCTTTTTTCTTCGATCCATCCATCCATCCCTGTCTTTCGATCTATTGTTTGTTCTTGTAGTTTTATCTATTGTTTCTGTCGTTTTGTCTGTACTCTTTCTTTCTTTCTTTCTTTCTTTCTTTCTTTCTTTCTTTCTCACAGTGCTGGACTGGTATCCAAATTGTTGTAAGTAAAACAATAACTGTGTGTGATCTGTCAACTCCCATAACCACTGAAGCCTTGATAATTGAAGCTTTGCTGAAGTCACTATAGATAAAGCTATACAATTATTAATTGCAGTTAATGTGCCATTTGGGTATATTTGCAGCAAGAGCCATCAGAATGGAGGCGTGGCCTACTGGTGGGGAGACTCCTGACTTCATCTCTGTCTTCACGTCACTAGGGAAACCAAGCTAGCCAATGAAGGTGACGATGCATGCCAGGACAACAGCATGAGGAAACTCTAACCGACGTCAGTGAAAGTGAATCCAGGGATTCTGCATTCTGGCTTCCTGATTACAGTTAAGCCTCGCTTTCACAGAGCTCTACTCCACTTTCTCCCTGTTCCTTCCAGCTGTAAAATACCCTCTGAGTGCTACAAGATCATGTATTCTGTCTGGAGATTTTTAATTGGGTTAGCCTGTGTATAATTCTCTTTATATAAAAACAATAGCAGTCTATGGTATGTATTTTAAGTAAACATGTTTAAGGGAAAACAGTGTATTTCTTACCCTGACTTCATTAACATCATTGGAGTAGTTCACGGGCTGACAGAGGTAGCTGTATCTGGCCGCTCTGGAGCCCAGGAGCAGCTAGAAGCAAAAACACATTATTCGTTATTATTATTATTATTATGATTAAGTGCTCACGGAAAGGTTAATGGTCCCAAAAGTTTAATATGCCACAGTTTATTCCTTAAGCTTTGGGAAAACATAATCTGCACATTTATGTCCCTTCATTTTTTTTTTGCATGCAAGAGTTCGACTTGTGAAACAAGCAACAGACTGTCTGTGTAAGAAGTCAAATATGTCACAATTTGTATTGAACCAGTGATCTTGTGCCAAACGTCTGTGACCTGTCTGTTGACTGTCTTGGTACAATATTGCACATCCTGGGTTGAAATCAATGCTATTTAGAATTTTTATTTTTTTTCACACAGTGAGCAATTCAAGCATGAATAAATAAAAACCTGATAATACAAAAATAATATGGCATAATATGAATACCAGGCAAGATTGTTGCATTTGTGGAAAGTTGACAAGTTCATTATTATTATTTTATATTATATTTTGAATAGTATTTCATTTTTCTTTATCAAATACATATTTTAGATATTTGAGTATATATATATATATATATATATATATATATGCAAACTCTTATACTGTTGTTGTATTTTACTTATATATGTATTATTTTGCACCCCAACAGAGTCGGGGCTGAACTCCTGTTGAACAACATCTCCAGGACGCTACGCTCCATCTGACTAGTAAACCAATCCTCAAATAACTGCTATGATGACTTTTGTTCTACCAACTTAAATGATAGAGGTACGTGCAGTGTCCAATCTATAGAGACTGTGTCTGTTCCCCGAATAGTGAGGTCAAAATATACATTTAATGCAGGATCTAGAAATAAATTAACATAAGAAAAAAATAGATAACAAGAAATACAATAACAAATGTAGATTCTAATAATAGTTTTATATATATATAAAACTATTATTAGAATATTATTAGTATTTCTTATGTTATCTATTTTATCAGTGAAGAAATTCATAAAGTCATTACTGTTAAACTGTGAGGGAATATTTGGATCGGGTGACATCTGTTTATTTGTTAATGCATATATATGTATATATATACACACATTATTCTTAAAACAATACAGAACGATAGCAAAATCATTTAATTAAATAGAACATAATTTTCTGTTTAGAAAATAGAACATTATAATTTTCATAATGTTTTCTAAAAATGCACAAATGTACATTTCTTTTTGCGAGTATATTTATCTTGCTTTGGGGATGTTGAAATATCTGTAAACAGGAGAACGAGAATAAAAAGGAATTATTTTTTTTGCAGTATGTATTTCCACATACATTTACACATGTACCATGATACTTCCATGAAACAATTCTTGTGGAGGCCACTATAAATGTGATTGGTCCTACTAGATTCAAATGGACTGACAGGGAGATCAGCAGACCTCTTTGCAGATGTAGAAGTTAAGCAGCACCATGCTGAAGTTGTACACAATGAGGGTTTTTCGGAGCTGAAAAGGCTCCCGGTTCTGCATGTAAAGGGGTCCGACCCAGAGGAAGAGCAGGTAGAGAACGCTGATCCCCAGGGTGGGGAGCACAGATGACATCATCGGCCATTCCTCCACGCGCTTGTCTGAGATTTAAACACACAAAACCCAATTCGATTCAGAATATTTAGCTTTTATATTTTCTTAAAAATATAAAAAAGATTCTCACCTGCTATGGTAAGGCTCCATTTATAAAACTCTACAGAGTCATTCATAAAGTGAATGACTGTCTCCATGGCTCTAGTTCTAAGATGATTATCCTGTGAAGGAAACAGAATAGAAGCATTTTTAAAGTGCTCATCTTAGTCTTTGCCTTGCACAATATGAAAACAATACCTTTAGGACAGTTGGTCTGACAATAAGATCATTTCACAAGACTGCAAGAATTAGATTTTGATTGCTCATCACATTGTGTCACATAAATGTGCTGTAATAAGATTCTGTTACACAATAACTGAGCTAAAATGTAGGATATAGGTAACAGGATGCTGAAAATGTGTAATTTTGTGTTGTTTTCCAGATTTATTGATCCAAAAGGCAAACACAGTGACAGATGTGTACTTGTATTACTGAGTGTCACTATTATAAATCAGCAACTAAACCACATTCCACACCTGAGTGCCAGGTAAGCAGAATTAATATAAGTCACAGTCCACCTGTGTCAATAGATAATCAGCTCATCTTCCACAGCCCTGCTGACGCCCGTGCATTATTTAGCGGGCCTATCGTTTTGCATTGATACAAACGGAAGGAAAACAGGACAGTTGTACACAGTCGCAAATTTAACACACAAGCACAAGTGTCAAATTCACAACCGAAGCAGAGAGAATAAGCTTTGCTAAAAATACTTGGGGTTAGGTCAGGTTGAAGTTGACTGAAATCTTTATGAGCTTTGGAAGAAAATAATCATCCAAGTGAAGCAAAGTATGTAGTGTTAAAAAAATAATAATATTTGCACACTTCAAAATGCCTCAGTATCATTGCATTAGATAGAACATATCAAATCAAGTGTCTTCATATGTGCTGAAATGCTGCAGGATATTATTCTCTTCAGGGTTTTCCATCATTTTTTGCTCAATCTTTGAATCTGCTGGGGTTTTAGTGATTTTTAAGTGGATCACACAATGCCTATGTCTTCATTTTCAGTATAGGGGAGACCGGGGCTAGTTGTCACAATGTTTTTGTCTCAATAACTATAAGCTTTTGAGTCATCTTTCACAAATATATGTGTGCTCAGTGTTTGTTTATAACGGAAAACTCTTAAATTGGGATTTTAAACAAAATGAGTCTGTCTTCCAAACTAAAATTACACCATCATCGTTTTGTTAAATCTAATAGGTGTACATAATAAAAAGCACTAAAATGCATTCCAATAAGAGTTCACTATAATGAAGGCAGATTTTACCTGAAGATTGAACTGTGTTCTCAGGACAAGAGTATATTTAAGGTTGATTCAGGTCATCACATTCACATTGAGGCAGGTTATCATGTGTTTTATGCTGCTGCTGTTGGTTTTTATACAATTTATTAATTGCAATTTCTGTTGACCAAAACGTTGGTTTGGTATTTTCACGCTTTTGCATTTCCTACTTGTTTCACAGCTAAAAGGTTAATAATTGGCTGTTTAATGGCAGTTTGTACCCCATAGAGTGTGACAACATGCCCCACTATTGTGTATTGTTTTTCTGGACAGTAACATTGGAAATGTATAATAGATTTATATTTGTATCCTAAGACTAAGGTTTGTGCACATTGAATTTGACCCTAAAGGGTGCATATATGTACTTAAAATGACACATCAGTACCTTGACAGTACATATTTGTACCTTTCAAAAAGGTTCTGTCCCGGTGACAGATTTTGTCCCTTTTTTTCTAAGAAGGTAAACCCTAACAAACGACTTAGCTACTAGTACGTACTACTACTACTACTACCTGTTTTCTTTAATCTGAATACCTAACTTAGTTTGACCTTTTGTATCTAATGCAATGACATTCAGATCATTTGAAGTTTACATCAAGTATGTTTTGAGGCCACTTATCATGCAAGGATGGCGTAAATGATTCTGCACTATAAAACGGAAGAGATGAGCTGTTAAAATAAACATGTCGGCGTGCAGTGCAAAGGTCCTGTGCGTCCCCGCTGAAGACAAAAGCCTCCGTGTGCATCTGTCAGCAGATTTCACCAGCATTTGTTAGTCAGGCTTTAATTCCTTTTTATCTACGAGCTTAAAGTGTAAGTACAAATGTCCATCGACCCACGTCTGAGGCCGCAGCACTCAGAGGGATGATCGCCATGAAGGTTATCACCACCAGATGCTCCAACTACAAGAGAATGAGGTCTAAAACTTTCCAAGAAACTAAGAAAACCATAAGATGAAACTGTGCATCTGTACCAAAACAGTCCATTATAATGAGCAAACAAACTGAGCATATATGAAATTAAACAGTGTTCCCAGAGAACACACATACTGACCAAAAATGTATTGGATAAAAGCGTCTGCTAAATGCATAAATGTAAATATTAACAAACATGAGCAAGAATAAAAGTAAAATGCACAGAGTACAGAGTAAAATCAAAGTTATTTAATGGTTCAATGGTTCTTTACAGTATCTTGAATTCACCCTGTAAAATGTATTGTCAAATATGGAAAATCAACTTGTCACTGTCAAAGAAATTTATTATTTTATATTTGCATTTATGATTGACATTTTATCAGTTCTTATCCATGATTTTTGTGCTGCTATATCCATGCTTTACTGTTTATTGATATATTATTAATAAATAATTATTAATACATGATTAATAAATAATTGTTCTGCCAACGAGTTTCCATGTTACTTTAGAGATGAATGTTTTTGTACAGGTTCCTCAGATCAGTACATCGGGTTCTGGGTTCTTTACAGCTTTAGTGCAAGATGGTTTACAAAAGAACTATTAAAAAGCTATTTGTGCGTCTTTTAAAAATTCGCCAATTCTATCAAGCTCTAAAGCCTTTATTTTAAACCTGCAGACAAACTTAAACGCTTTCAAGTGCTACTGAATGATTCCGGTAGGGAACATGACTAATCTCCATTAAAGCGACTTAACTGGATCTGACATTTTGCAGTAAACTGTCATCTGCGTTGAAATGCACGCACATTTCCAAGCTGTAGATTGAAGTCTGGTACCGATGCAGAAAACACACTCTTGACACACACAGTCTTACCTTGCGAGCGCGTGCCTATGCCGACATCAGGTGCGGTGCTGCCCGGGTAGAATACGAGAGTGAATAAATGTCTGGATTTAAATCTACAGTGTGCGTTTAAACACATCAACCCCGCCGGTTTGGCAATAATAGCGCGAAGGCAAACTGAATGTATCTAACGGGACTGGAGCATATGAGGCAAACGCATCTGATCAGAGTGTCTGACGCTGACAGGACAGTGCACACCGGTCTGTCCGACACTGAGCATGCGCAGTCGAGCCATGTGGGGCTCGTGCCGGTGCGCTCGGATAACTCCTTTGTTTAGGCGTTAAAACGCAAATCGTATTCGCGTGAGCAGCTCGTATCTTAACATACATTTGATCTGTTTGGGGACCCAGCCAAAATATTTTGGATAGACACACACACAAGTTTGAATTGAATACATATTTTTGTTTGATCATTATATTATTTTGTAGCCTATTCAATTTTTATAAACCATTTTATTAATATAATTTATAATAACAATTATTGTTATTACACGGATAGCCTACTATTTTTCAACATCATTATAATGTAACATTTAATGCAAAAATGTTAATAAATTAAATTTTTAATTTACATCATTGTTATATTATTTGTACTCAGTTTGTATGCATAATTGTTTTCCTATTTAATAATTTAATATCTAATAAGTATGATATTATTATATTATTTAGGTATTATTTATACATATTTGTAACATTATTGTACCTTTCTGTATTATTTTGTTTATATATAAAAAACGTTTCATCCAGGTTTGATATACATTTATTTTATTTTATTTGTATAATATTTAATCATTTATTATCTAATCATTATATTAAGCTATAATATAGAATTATCTAATTATTATTTTGAAAACATATTTTTTCAAAATCATTGTAGTGCAAAAAAATACACGTTTGTAGAAAACTTTTTCATTGTAGAAAATACATTTTATCCAGGTTTAATCATTACGCTATGTTATGTTGTACACAATTTGTATAACCAATGTTTATATTTAATATTTTAATATCTAATAATTATAATATGATAAAATATAATATTATTATATTATTTAGTTCTGCATCATATTTTATATAGGCATGCAGTCATTTTATTGTTATAATTTAATGCAATAATAGTTTTTCTCTGACAGGAATATTATTCTGCATTACATTTTTATAAATATAATTGTTTCCATATTTAATACTTAAATGATATATAATTCATATATTTGAATTTGCATTATAGTAATATACTATGCTCTACATCACATTGTATACATCACACATTGGCATACAATGATTTTCATAAATGTTATATTGTATAATAATGTAATGCAAATTATAATTTTTCCACTGAAATGCCCTCTCAGTTAAATCTCCAGATCAATACATACCGAGAGATAACCTGTTGATGAGAATATGTTATCCACTGCGAGAACACAATGCAGACACAAGATGGCAACAAACCCCTAGAAAAGGATTTCACAGATGAGACGGGGGAGGGGGGGATTTGGGCTTTGTAGGGTTTAGTAGACTGAAAAAGTATTTTCTTGTAAAACGTACTCCAATAATCTTTGTTTTATTGACCTTATTTTACAGTGTAACTACATGGTAATCTGAACACACGTGACACAGACACACGTGACACATATGAATCATTATTGTATGAAAACATCAAAAACAAGATGAATCGTTAAATACTGTGCATTGTTCAACAATATATGTTTCATATATGTTACTTTTTTGTAGTCACATGACCTCATCATGTTGCATGTTTATTTCAGCTGTAGTGTCCAATTATCTCAGAAATTAAAAGGTCATTTTTCTTTTATGAACCTATTTTTACTGTCCAATCATATAATGGGTTAAGAAATTGCTCGTGAGCTACGGTTGTCCATTTGTCAACCCCAGCCACACACACACACACTTAATGCAAAAGTCTCTGTGGCCAACTAACTTTTGTTTTATTATTTTGTACTGTTCTCTTAGGTCCACTTATAATGTTATCAAGATGTCTACTTCAAAAAACAACATGATATAGAAATAGACTATTTTCTGTCATAATTTGACCACCCTCATCAGAACTCTGTTTGAAACGGTTTGACGGATTGTAGACTCGGAATTAAACTACCACTGCTATGACTAGCTAATGGAGGACTGCTGTGATTTAGTTAAACACATTGATACTCAGTACATATCAAACAATCTGCAATAACAGACAAAGCAATAGTGATAACGTAATAAAATAGTTACTCACACTTGTGTGGTGCGATATTACTGTCAAATCTAATATTGCACAGCATCGTCCTTCAGTTTAAAACTTTGTGATAATTCTGACCATGCCTTGTGTGTCACAAGATGGCAACACCTGAAAAGGTTTCAAGATGAGAGTGGTAAAGTGATTTGGGTTGTAAAGTGAAGTGAACAACGGACCAAGTTTTTACTGACACAGTCTGGAAAATGAATTTGCAGCCATATCACCCTGCAGCCCAAGACCGGTTGCCCACTGAAGCTAAGCAGGGTTGAGCTGGTCAGTACCTGGATGGGAGACCTCCTGGGAAAACTAGGTTTCTGCTGGAAGAGGTCTCACCCTGCAGTTTGTGTGGGTCCTAACACTGTGCATTGATGACACTATATACTGTCTCAAAAGCTTGATGAGATGTTAAACCTCATCATGACTCTCTGTGGTCATTAAAAATCCCAGGATGTCCTCTCGTGTAACACCGGCCATCACTCCTAATCATCCCCATACACTAGATTGGCTTCATCACTGTCTCCTCTCCACCGATAAGCTGGTGTGGTGGGCGTCTCTGGCACATTTTCAGGTGGTTGCTGCACACTGGTGGTTGTTGAGAGAATATAAATGTAAGGAATCATTATTATTAAAGTTATCTTTTGCCATCTGTTTGTGAGAATTGGTGGGCGGGGTTAAACAGGCAGCGAAGCAGGCGTTGATCTTCTTCTGCGGAGGCGGTATTTAGCCACACTATTACGTCATAAAGTGGTGCATTCCACAAGCTGACGTTTTGGTAGATTGGGTTCAATATAAGCTGTTTTTAGACTAACAAGAAAGTTTTGAGGTCTGAAACTTACAGAATGTTTTATAGCACAAAGACCTCTTATTTATAAAAAGAGGTTTATAAATTCAAGATAATTTTGATTTCTCAATTCATGACCCCCTTTAAGGTCAAAGTTATGACCGAGGTGTGATATGAAAATCTGTGTGTGCAGACGTTTGGGTGAGGAGCCAGCAGGGTTAAGGGCTAATTGCATGACAGCTCAGCTCTGTGATTGTGTGTTTTAGCAGCTCACAGGTGTTCGGTTAGCAGTGGTTGGTCTGTGATCATTCACAGTGGGCCGCGGCTCTGCAGGAGCAGATGTGCAGTGCTTGAGAGAAGCAGGAGCAGCAGGAGGTGATGAAGGAGTTCAGGCTCACCTCCTTCATCATCTCATCATTCATCCTCTCACCTATGTGTCACGCTGACAACTGAACAGCAGTGCAACACAACACTATACTGTACAAAACCCTCCACAGGCTTGCTTTATATCATGCACAGTACATGTTTCCAGTTCATGCACAGTACAGTTCTTGCTTTCTCACTTACTTTTATATATTTTTACATTTTTATTACAATATTGATCAGGCGTTTGGGGTCTTTTTGAAATAAATTAATACTGTTATTCTGCAAGGATGTATTACATGGATTAAATGTGACGGTAAAGTTAGGGTGTATGTTTGATTTAGACATTGGTTGGGACACAATAGCAGACAACACCCCCCACCACCACCACCATACAAATTATAAAGAGTTTTATGTTAGCATATTCATTAGACAATAATTATATAATTGTGATTATGTAAAACCAACAACATTACAGCAGCAATATTAAAGATGTTTTCTTTGGACGGTTTGATTTCTCAAAATAGAAAATAGCTAAATATAACTTAATTAATTTGTGTTTCCTGCTAGCTAAATGTACCATACATAAGCAAAACTCTGGCTCTAGACCTCTCTTTTCTTTACTCAGAGTTGATAGACGATATGGAAACTATCCAAAGATCTATTAATTCTTAATTAATCAAAACTGCATCTCATTCGTCCAATGTGTCCTCTTAGGGTGTACATTTATTTTAGTATAATAAAACCATGGTTCATTTCCTTAAGGAATTTGTACCTGTGTATACTTTATTTTTTATGTATTTTGTTTTTATAACTGTCCTGTCTTAATAGTTTGAAGTTTTGTACTGTTTATAAAAAAAAATAAAAAAATGCGATATGCGCTACGAAGTCTCGATCTAAAGCATGAAAAATTATTCACAAACCATCATTTCAGACCTGCACTTTTTTAATTTGTGAAATATGCAAACACGTTTGATCCGTTGTTCTGATATGAATCGAAAGATTCACAAACCCGCTCCGATCTAAATCAAAAGATATGCGATACACACTCCGAAGTTCCGATCTAAATCAAATGATATGCGATACACACTCCGAAGTTCCGATCTAAATCAAATGATATGCGATACACACTCCGAAGTTCCGATCTAAATCAAATGATATGCGATACACACTCTGAAGTTCCGATCTAAATCAAATGATATGCGATACACACTCTGAAGTTCCGATCTAAATCAAATGATATGCGATACACACTCTGAAGTTCCAATCTAAATCAAATGATATGCGATACACACTCCGAAGTTCCGATCTAAATCAAATGATATGCGATACACACTCTGAAGTTCCGATCTAAATCAAATGATATGCGATACACACTCTGAAGTTCGATCTAAATCAAATGATATGCGATACACACTCCAAGTTCGATCTAAATCAAATGATATCGATACACACTCCGAAGTTCGATCTAAATCAAATGATATGCGATACACACTCCAGTTCGATCTAAATCAAATGATATGCGATACACACTCCGAGTTCGATCTAAATCAAATGATATGCGATACACACTCCAAGTTCGATCTAAATCAAATGATATGCGATACACACTCCAAGTTCGATCTAAATCAAATGATATGCGATACACACTCCGAAGTTCCGATCTAAATCAAAAGATATGCGATACACACTCCGAAGTTCCGATCTAAATCAAAAGATATGCGATACACACTCCGAAGTTCCGATCTAAATCAAAAGATATGCGATACACACTCCGAAGTTCCGATCTAAATCAAATGATATCGATACACACTCCAAGTTCCAATCTAAATCAAATGATATGCGATACACACTCCAAGTTCGATCTAAATCAAATGATATGCGATACACACTCTGAAGTTCCGATCTAAATCAAAAGATATGCGATACACACTCCGAAGTTCCGATCTAAATCAAATGATATGCGATACACACTCCGAAGTTCCGATCTAAATCAAATGATATGCGATACACACTCCGAAGTTCCGATCTAAATCAAATGATATGCGATACACACTCCGAAGTTCCGATCTAAATCAAAAGATATGCGATACACACTCCAAGTTCGATCTAAATCAAATGATATATGCGATACACACTCCGGTTCGATCTAAATCAAATGATATCGATACACACTCCGAAGTTCGATCTAAATCAAATGATATGCGATACACACTCAAGTTCGATCTAAATCAAATGATATGCGATACACACTCTGAAGTTCGATCTAAATCAAATGATATGATACACACTCCAGTTCCGATCTAAATCAAATGATATGCGATACACACCAAGTTCCGATCTAAATCAAATGATATGCGATACACACTCCAAGTTCGATCTAAATCAAATGATATGCGATACACTCCAAGTTCCGATCTAAATCAAATGATATGCGATACACACCAAGTTCGATCTAAATCAAATGATATGCGATACACACTCCGAAGTTCCGATCTAATCAAATAATCAGCATTGCGAAGTCTCGATCTGAATTCACAAAATATAATTTCGGATCGGAAATGTGATCCGAACAGTAAATCATTTGATTCACTCAGTTGAATCGGTTTGTCTTATCAGCAATAGTGTTTACAAATAAAATATCCATATTTCCATTTAGAAGATGTCGCCATTCCGATGTCGAAACATCCAATGCAAATCTACAAACATATTCCGGTGAGGTAACCGGTTTACTGTTAACTAGTGAAACACTCTGTCCCCTCAGAATACATGTTCGATGGAATCATTGTGCATTATGATCGAGTTCATAGATCAATTCTATAGGCCTATATTTGAAATAGCTTGACCTCTGCTGTTCAGTTGGATCAGCTGAAAGCATTCAGTCATCTCATACCATTGAAGTGAATGTTACATTTATCAGTGTTTATTGTAATACATATTTGAGAAATGATGTTCGTATCTGATTGTATTAGTGTAGTGATAGTCAATGTAAAAGAGCAAATGGGAGAAGCAGAAGAGCACCAAACAATACATTTAGGATGTTCCCATAAATTTATATTTCAAATAAATGCGGTTCCGTTGAACTTTCCGTTCTTAAAAGAATTCTGAATATAAACGTTTCACGGTTTCCACAAAAATATTAAACAGTTTTCAGCCTTGATAAAAGAAAGAAATGTTTCTTGAGTAGCAAATTCGCCTAAGATGATTTCTGAAGGATCGTGTGTGGCACTGAAAACTCAACAATGCATGCGTCACGATCTGCTCAGAGACACGAAGGCTGAGGATCTAAATGCAGCTCTTTATTGAAGAGTAAGCCAAAAGCTGAATAGTCCATAAACAAGCATAAGGTCATGCATAGGGGAGTCAGTCCAAAGAAAATACAAACAGGGTAAAACAACAACCACGACAAAGGAACCAGAATCCGAGGGCTAAGGAATGCAGTGTGACATTAACAAGACTAAGCAAATGAATGAGTGAAAAAACAGGCTTTAAAAAGGGTGAGACTGGTGAGGTAACAAGACACTCAATGCAATCACTGATCAAGAGTCCAGGCAAAGGATTATGGGGAATGTAGTTTTGGGAGGGACAACTGTGAGGTGGAGGACCCTCTGGAGGAGCTCATGGGCACTCCAGCCGGTGACCGTAAAAGCATTACTAAGTTACATTTTTAAATATATTTTAACTAGAAAACTGTTATTTGAAGTTGTAATAATATTTCACAATATTGCAGTTTTTACTGTATTTTGATCAAATAAATGCAACCTTGGTTAGCATAAATGACTTCTTTCAAATACGTTTATAAAACATCTTTCTTTCTTTCTTTCTTTCTTTCTTTCTTTCTTTCTTTCTTTCTTTCTCTCTCTCTCTCTTTCTCTCTCTCTCTCTCTCTCTCTCTCTCTCTCTCTCTCTCTCTCTCTCTCTCAGATTAATTCAGTTAAGTCAATCAAGCTGTTTCTCACTTTATGTCTGTGTTGAGATTTCTAGCACATAAATTCAACATCTGTGCTTTCTGAGTCATCTGCAACTATTGCTGACTTACATTGGGATAGAAATGCATTCCGAGTCATAAATTCATGAATAAACACAGCGTGTGTCTCATGTACAGCAGTGGAAAAGAAACAAACAGCATGTTGCAAATTACATGATGTAAATATATGTTTTAGAGAATACAGTAATATTTTGAGAATTTAAAATAATTATTTTCATGATTAAATATATTTCAAATATTCATGTGATTGCAAAGCTGATTTTTTTTAGTGGCCATTACTCAGATATTCCTTATTCCTTATTTCCTCAGAATGACCTGGATACACACGCATACAAAACACACACCTGCAAGTTATTTTGAAGTTACTATTACATGTGAAAAGTTCCTGTTTTCTAACTTCATCCACACACACACACACACACACACACACACACACACACACACACACACACACACACACACACACACACACACACACACACATTTGTCTGCTGTCTGGTTCTCATTCACAAACTGATTTCATTTTGTGCCGCTAAGGGCTTTTGCCTCTCCATTTTATAAAGCTTAACAGATCATCCAAACAAACCAAAGGACTCTCACATTTCAGCTCATGGGAGTCTAATGTGTGACTGTTTTAAAGTGAGATGAAAAAGAACGAAGGGCTGTTTTGATTATACAGAGCAGAGGTGATGAGTCTCCTGAAAGCAATGTTGATTTGTTTAGTATGTGCACTCCATTGAATAGAAGCTGTTCTGTTTGTATCCTGCTCCAGAATCAGGCGCTCAAGGGCTGCAGGTCACGCCTGACACATGGAAATGGAAAGAACACATGGATGGCACAAGGGAGGAAAAGGAACACAGAGTGAGCGATAATGAGAGTTTCATTGTATGAGAGAACAGTCTGGTGACAGTCTGGCTCTGTTTCAAGTCAACCCAAAAACATGTGTATATATGTAAAACTACTTCCTTAAATTACAAAACAACCAAGTTTATGTATGTATGCACACACACACACACGCACTTTAACTTGGTTGTGTTGTACTTAAAAAAATAGAGTCAGTGTCTTTATTGTAACTATTAAACACTGATTTTGTAATAAATTGATTTTAATAAAAATGTTATAAACTTAAATTAACATTAAAGTACTAAAATTACTAAAATAATTTAAAGCTAACAAATAAAAATAAAATCACATAACAAAATAACAAATACATAAACTAAATTTTAATAAAAAAACAAACAAAAAAATCTTTATATTAATAAACTCTGTAATATTTAAATAATACTAAAATAAATATTATCTGGTCAAGTTCCGACATTTAACCTATTAATTAGGCCTTTATTTTTTTAACACATTGGGAAGACAGTCATAATAAATTATGCATAGTAACTTCCTCCAGTAAAAAAAAAAATGTTGTCCTCTGACATCAAATTCCACCCACATATAGTCTTCTTAATCTGTTTTGTACTGTTTTTGTTTGTCAACGGTACTTGACCTGTGCATATTTCTCTCCTGATTCAGAAGAGACACATTTTTCACTGAACAAAGCAAAGTTATGGACTATGAACTTCAAAATGTCTTAATGAATGTATTTCTTATTTTAAAAACATACCGCTTTTCAATTCACAAGACATTAATTGATGGACTGGAGTCGTGTGGATTACTTGTGTAATATTTGATGTTTTTATCAGCTGTCTGGACTTTTTTTGACGGCACCCATTCACTGCAGAGGATCCACTGGTGAGCAAGTGATCCAATGCTAGCAAATCTATTCCCATGAACAAACAAACTCATCTACATCTTGGATTACCTGAGGGTGAGTAATTTTCATTTCTGGGTGAACAATTTTATTTGTATTTCAGACACCTTCAACATTTCTCACATTATAACAGTTCATTTGTTTTACTTTATAAAATGGTAATAAAATATGACAAGACCTCAGAGTTCTTCTTGGAAATGTCAGATAACTTTAATAGAAAGTTATGTAATGGATTACAATCAACGAATTTCAACTGACTCAGCCAGTCGAGAGAGAGAGAGAGAGAGAGAGAGAGAGAGAGAGAGAGAGAGAGAGAGAGAGAGATCTCACAGTAACATGACGTTTTGATAAAAAGGTACTTGCCCAATATAGTTTCTACTGTGCATTGTTTATTTTTAACCAATGTACCTAGATCAAAAGTTTGCAAGTGAATGTTAGTGTGAATGCATGCATGTGTGTTTATGTCCAGAGCAGCGTTCTGATTGGACAAAGACATTGTGGCTTAAAGCACATTGTTATTTCAGCTGGAACGAGAGGTTTTTATCGGTTGTAAAAGCACATTAATGTGTGTAAGAGAGCGAATGTGCTAAACATGGGTCAGAAGAAGGGTGCAACCGGTGTCGCACATGCAGCAAACCTGCTCGAGTCCTTAAATGAACTCAGAAAAGGACACACCCTCAGACACAGGCTGGGACATGTGGATTTATCCAGTCTGTGTCTCTCTCGCTTTCTTTTCTCCTTTTTCTTTCTATTCCTAAACTCAGTTTCTATTGCAGTTGCTTTATTAGCATGAGAAAAAAAATGCATTTGTGTTGCCAAAGAGTGCTTACAGCTTAGCTGTGTACAATGAGAAATGGTGCAAAATAAAGTCAAAATAAATAGTTAAAAAAGCAGTAGTCCAAATGAAGCAAGCATGTACAGTTACATTAAAACATAAATATATTGAACAAGAAAGAAACCAAAATAAACAGAAAAGATCAATTAAAGTGAAATAACAAGTGTAGAATTTGAAAACAAAGATAAATAAAAACAGTACAAATGCAATAACCCAGTAATATTAGCAAAATAAAATAAAATAACCTACTACACTAAGAAAGTAATCATTAAAAGCAATCATAAGTATATTAAAATAAGCAATAGTCAAAATGCATTACATATAACTTATTATAGTTTAAAAAATATATTATAAACTTCAGCAAGAAAACTATAACAAGTTAAGTAAATGCATGTACAAATTAGTTTATACAAAGTACAAATGCAGTGAACAAGTAATATCAAATTAAAAATATACAAATCAAACTAAGCTAATGCACTTTGAAAGTAATCATTAAATAATAAAAATAATCATATATTAAAATAAGCAATAGTCCAAATGCAGCAAAAAAGTACAGCAATATTAAAAATATATTTATTAACAAACAAACAATTTTACCATAATAAATTAAACAGAAATAAGTAAAAAATAAAAAGTAAAATAACAATGTAGTAAATGCAAGTAAAATGAGAAAATAAAGTAAAATGCTAAACACAATTACAGTACAAATGCAGTAAATTATATGCATTATATTATTTTGTATCATTTTCTTTGTTTACTAATATTAGGCTACTTAGTTAATTAAAAAGTAATTGTTACAAATATCATAAATATGTTAAAATAAGAAAAAGTCCAAATGCAGTAAAAATTACAGAATTAATAAGAAATATATACATTTGAATATAAGGAATGGAACAGAGGAAGTGAAATACATTCAAATAAATGAAATAACAATGTGCAAATGGAGTAAACTAAAATGAGAAAATAAATAAAATAAACAAATAAAATAAAATAATAGGCTAAAAATGCAGTAAACAAGTAGTACTAGCAAACAAAACTAAAAAGATCATGCAAAATAAAAGAATCTAATACACTAATAAAGTAACATGTAATTTAATTAATTTGAACATAATCCTTTTTTAAGCGTCTCTTTCTCTCTATAATTGTATTTTGTTCTGAATATGTGGTCCTTCCCAGAATGCATTCCAGTCTGTGGCGGTCACATGTTGCCTGGCAGACAGCCCAACTTCGCCCTCATCTTCGTTACTCATTCTCAGAAACTAATTATTATATTGATGAAAATAAGACCTGGCTGTAAAGGTCGTTACCGTGTCACAGGACAGGCGAGGCTGCATAATCTAGAAGAGGCGTGTTGACCTTTTTGTTTCGTGTAAAGTGATCCAGCAAGGAAGACGCACTGCCATCCAGCGTGTGTTGAGTTATCTTTAGATCATGGCCCAGTTTATCAAACGTCTGGCTAATCAGTCTAATGTGTCCTGAGAGAGAGTCAGACTCATGTTGTTATGGAACAAACAGACACGAACCGTCCGTGTCAAAAGCTCTATGGTTCGATGAATATTAAAATGCGGATAAATCAGTTAATCAAGGCTTGATGCCTAACACTGTTGGTTGCGCTCGCTCCTTGCATCTCGCAACACTATATGAGAATTAAATCTGAGTAGGAGGGGGTGGGAAAACCATAAAAAAATATATAAAAACTTTAATGGAAAAAAATGAGGGTATTATTCACTGATAATCTTTTCTTAAGCTTACTACTAGGTTGTATTGTGCATTAAAAATGGTGCAGTGTAGACTTATACTACACATACGGGAAGCGATGCCTTTTTGGCATCAGTTATGTTGACCTTTTTTTATCTTGATGCAGAAAAAACAAATCCTACTGTAATGGTGGCCTGCATGGTAAAAACAGAGCAGAAAAGAGCTTTCTGTAAAGGGCACCTTGTAAAATCTGTTTATGGTTGCTTGTAATACATTTATTGTTCTGTTCTGGACATAATGTTTTGTGTATGTGATAGACGCTCTCAAACTGAGTTTTGTCGAGCCAAATCGAGCAGTAAAATTAATTCTGAATTGTGTGTAAATGCTCTGAAGAAGAAACTGGGTACTTTTCTCTCAAGCGTTCAGATGGTGTGTGCTTTTTCCCATAATGTACTCCAACAGTTAGCAGACTTCCATGATAAAACTGGAGCCAACCAGACCTGCCAGAATCCTTCGCCCAGAGACTCATATTTTGCTGGGAAAGTTTCCTGCTACTCAAGCCTTATGGACTGCCATGGCTAGAGGGTCTCTTTTGGAAATTTTGGTGAGTTTTTCTTCTGTGTTTTGTTACAAAAAGCAAAAACAATAGTGCATTGAGTCCAGATGATTGAAAGAGAGTGACGCAACACCCACTCACAGACAGAAAAGACCACCTAAAAAATAGCCTAAAGTGGTCTGCTGGTCGTAGTTGGTCTCTCTGCAGGGTTGTTTGGCAAGCTAGCAAGTGACTAAACCATCAAAAACCCAACCTGAAACCAATCTGAAGTTCAAAAAACTGCCTTAGTTTCACAAAAACAAACTAGCTGCCAAGTAATGTTGGTGTATTTCTCTATTTTGTAAAATTTGCTGTACATAATACAGTTTCACAAAATGTATGTTGTTTCATTATTGTTTTAATTTTGTATAGCTGTTCTGTAAATGTTAAATTTTTATTCTACGGTGAAATATTACAACAGTAACATTTCTAATTCTGTTTAATGTTTTTATTAGTGGTGGGCATAGATTAATCTAGATTAAAATGGCTCATTTGAATTCTGCCGAAGGCATTCAGAATATGTGTGCTACCCAAATAATGACTAAAAGTAAGTCTTTGAGAACGGGTTTCAAATCAAATCAAATCACTTTTATTGTCACATCACCACAGCACAAGTGCCTTGGTGAGTGAAATTCTTATGAGCGTGCTCCAGACAGTGCAAAAAAAAACAACAACAACAATTTACATATGGACAGACAGTGCAAAAACAACAACAACAATTTACATATGGACAGACAGTGCAAAAAAAAACAACAACAAACAATTTACATATGGACAGACAGTGCAAAAAAAAACAACAACAACAATTTACATATGGACAGACAGTGCAAAAAAACAACAACAACAATTTACATATGGACAGACAGTGCAAAAAAACAACAAATGAATTTACATATGGACAGACAGTGCAAAAACAAACAAACAATTTACATATGGACAGACAGTGCAAAAAAAAAAAAAAAAAAAAAAATTTACATATGGACAGACAGTTTAGACCAGGGGCTCATCTCCTGTTTCCAAAATGCATCACAAACTTTAATCTCTTCCCGTCCCAATCCCACGAAAAAACTGGAGGAAAATCCCGTTCCACTCCCGGAAGAATGACTCCCATTCCCTCCCACTCCCGTGTTGGTTTTTTTTTTCTTTTTCTTACAGCCACAGAGTAAAAAGCCGTGCTAAACAATATCTATGGCCTCAATATTCCGACACTGAACTGGAAATAAAACCACAAAACTCATTTTGCGAGGACTGTTTGGTCTAGATGCTGAAAATGGACTGTCATGTGAGCTGAATTATACACACACTTAAAGAAGGAGATTCTTCTGATGCAGAGATGTGGAGCGGCACGCAAACCCGTAGCAGAATATTACTCTAAATATAATGTTTATTTGACACAAAGATTATAGGCCTGTCACAAAGTCACCCAAAAGTTGAATTGGACTCTAAATTACAGTCTGAAGTTCAAGATGTGTGAATGTAATGTATTGAACTTGAAGTGACAAGGTGTTAATTATTAGCATGGGAAGTACAGTAATCACCAGTCAAAATGATATGATTGTCATATCAACTTATGATGTATCTGAAACTACCAATCACGGAGCATTAAGTTATGATGGTGAAGCACTTTTCCATCTCTCGTAGGTCTTTATTTTGCTTTACGCAAGACTAAATATGCTTGTCAGTATTTTTTTGTAACTAGTTCCTAATATAATATTATCTTCTGTGTGTATCGACAGATTGTCTGATGTGCAGCCCTAGGAAATCACTGAAACAGGACGTGGCTTGACTCTTTTGTGGATTTTGACACCATTCTGTCTCTTTGCTGTAGTTAGAAACAATCAGCAGTTTAATAACTTATGGTCGGTATATTTACATATATTTCAATGCAAGCATGCAAGTTAGTGAGTCATATTTTATAAGAGGAATCTGGATTTGTCTATTCAATGTGGTGTCCCAACAAACTGAACATCATCTATCTTAAAACACACATCCTTCCAAATATCATACCACATCATATTAATGGTTTCTGCAATGAGGTGAACATGGTTTGATTCTGGGTTTACACAATACACTCATGCAAATGCAAACACAGGGCACGAACACTTCTTGTTAGACTGTCCAATTAAATTACACGCTGAATAAAGTATAGTGAAACATGAAAGCACAAATAATGTGACGCCAGACAGGATTTTGACTGTGTTTGTGCATGCAAGTATATGAAACACAGATGGAAATATGGCTTCAGCAGTGTTTTCCACATGCAAAACCAAATGTCTCTCTGTGGCTTTATTTGGCTTTATTTAGGAGTAAAGCATTGATTATCTTCAGACACTACCAGATGGTTAGATTTTTAATAAATGCTACACTTAAAAAGTTTGGTGTCTTTTTGGTGTCATTTTCCAAATAAGTCCTTTATGCTCACCAAGGCTGAATTTATTTGAGAAAGAATATGGTAAGAACATTAATATTATAAAATATCTATAGTAATATAACTTTTTTAGTAATATATTTTAAAATGTATTTTATTCATGTGATGCAAAGCTGAATTTTCTGCATCATTACTCCAGTCTTCAGAGTCGCATGATCCTTCAGAAATCCTTCTAATATATCGATTTGCTCTCAAAAAACATTATTTATACCTATGTTAATAACAATATCAGTGTGGTGCTTAATATTATTGTGGACAGTGTGATGTAGTTTTATTTTTATGATTTTTTGATGAATAACTAGTTCTAAACAAAAGCATTTATTTGAAATATAAATCTTTTGTAATATTATAAATGTCTTTGCAGTCACTTTTGATCAGTTTAATTAAAAATGTACCCCCAAAAAGTATACATTTGAATTCAAAACAAATCATACTGAACAATAGTGTACACACATGCACAACATCCACTTTGGCTGGATTAGAGTTTTCAGGTCTCGCCGTCTCATTTTATTCAGCGTGTAATTCAACTGGCCGGCCTGACAGGAAGGGCTTCGAGTTCACGCACTGTATTTTCAGTTACAGTTAGTATTTAATGTGATATTGTTTAATAGCATATTTCTTGTAGCAGGTTATATCCAGATGGAATAGTTTCCTTCGCTGAAGTTCAGTTTGGTGAGACTCCATGTTGAACAGTCAAGTCCAGAACCTGTAATAGATTCCTCTCATAAATGATGACTCAGTAACTCACATGCCTGCATGAAAACAGAGCACCAATCATTCTCTGAAGCACAAACACACTCTACAGCATGGACAGATTTACGGTAAATCAAATGGTTTTGACTCATCCTTCAACATTTTCATGGTTTTGTTTGGACAGAGTTCTGCTCTGACATAATCCAGTTTGAAAAAGTAAACTTTATAAAGTAAAGATGGATTGACTGTGATGTTAATTGGCCCAGTGTTTATTTATTTTTATTATTGTCATTTTTATAGGACGGTAGAGTGTAGACAGGAAAGTGAGTCTGGCCGATCGGGACGTGACCCAGGTCAGACTTAAACTTGGGTCCCTGTGAAACAACAGCTCTTATTCGTCCTGAACACGTGCACAGTCCCATGCAGAACAGCTGTGAGTTTAGCCTAGAGCATGGGTCAAAATAAATCTAGATTTATTTTGCTTTTTTATTTTTATATTTTTACAGCCTTTGCTTTAATTAGCTTGACTATCCCACAGTGTATTATATATGTGTGTGCGCACACACACACACACACACACATTCATACATATATATATATATATATATATATATATATATTCTTTATTTTATGTTCAACATAAGAAAGAAACTCAGGTTTTGAATGACATGGGGGAAAAATTATGACAAAATCTTCATTTTTAGGTGAACTATTCCTTTGAGAGCCTGGAGGAGATAACTTTGAATTTGACGATCAGGGTAAATAGATCTTATTTTGTCTTCTGGGAAACATGTAAATATATTCTATATATGTGGATGAATGGCACAACAATGGGCCTCAGGATCTCGTCACGGTATCTGTGTATTCAAAATGCCATCAATAAAATGCACCTGTGTTCATTGTCCATTACATACGTCTGCCCATACCAAACCGCTCACCTACACGACGCCATACACGCTGTCTGCCATCTGCCCTGTACAGTGAAAAACGGGATTCATCCGTGAAGAGAACACCTCTCCAAAGTCCCAGATGCCATCGAATGTGAGCATTTGCCCACTCAGGTCAGTTACGATGATGAACTGCAGTCAGGTCGAGACCCCGATGAGGACGACGAGTATGCAGATGAGCTTCCCTGAGACGGTTTCTGACAGTTTGTGCAGAAATTCTTTGGTTATGCAAACCGATTGTTGCAGCAGCTGTCCGGGTCTCAGACGATCTTGGAGGTGAAGATGCTGGATGTGAAGGTCCTGGGCTGGTGTGGTTACACGTGGTCTGCGGTTGTGAGGCCGGTTGAATGTACTGCCAAATTCTCTGAAACGCCTTTGGAGACGGCTTATGGTAGAAAAAAGAACATTAAATTCACAGGCAACAGCTCTGCTGGACATTACTGCAGTCAGCATGCCAATTGCACGCTCCCTCAAAACTTACGACATCTGTGGCGTTATGCTGTGTGATAAAACTGCACATTTTAGAGTGGCCTTTTATTGTGTCCAGCCTAAGGCACACCTGTGCAATAATCATGCTGTCTAATCAGCATCTTGATATGCCACACCTGTGAGGTGGATGGATTATCTCGGCAAAGGAGAAGTGCTCACTAACACAGATTTAGACAGATTTGTGAACAATATTTGAGAGAAATAGGCCATTTGAGTACATAGAAAAAGTCTTAGATCTTTGAGTTCAGCTCATGAAAAATGGGGGCAAAAACAAAAGTGTTGCATTTATAATTTAGTTCAGTATATATGGCTTGTTTTGTACAATTTGTATAAAAATAGAAAATAAAAAAATCAGGCACTTATGAAACAATATCATTTTTTGAATGAATGGCAAAATAAAGAACAAACATCGTTTTTGCCAAAATGTGGTTTTACCGATATAGTGATGTAGTTACAGCATCTGCCAGCAGAGGCTAACTTCTGAAGCTAACCAGCCAAACCTTGACCCCCTGCTCTGAGCTTAAGCCTTTTATTTCCTGGGCTTTTCCAGACCGGAGCCAATGATTCCCACTCTACTCTCCAGCTCTTCTTCACTCTGTAATCTGCTCCTTCTGTCTATCCTGTACGTGAGTAAATGCCTTTGGTCTGCAGAGCAGTTGTGTTCCACTTTACAAACACACAAATATGATCCAGTCTACTTTTCTTTTGTCCCGTCCTTCAAAGCAGGTTTGTCTTTGATGTGGGTAAGTAATTCCTTGTGGTTATTTGGGACAGGGCTGGGGTCAGCGCGACGGAGCGCTGCTGTCCATTTGCAGTCCGCAGTGTTGATTATGGTTTTTGATTTACAGCTGTTGTGAGGGATCATTGTGTTCTTTAGTCTTCCTGATTTCAGGTTTGCAGCAGTCACTTATACTTACAATCAAGTACAGGGAGGAAAACACCCAGTGCAATCTGATATGTGACTCAAATGCATCTGTGTGCTTTTATACTGCAAGTATGGGAGCTGTGATCGAAGACATTTAAAAGACTAAATCACTGAAACCATTGTATGTGTCTGCACACTATATATGTGTTTATATTTAGAAATATATATATATGTATGTATATATACAGTATATATATATATATATAGCAAATTTACACTGTTTTACAAGCTGTACACTCACTACTTTACATTGTAGCAAAGTGTCATTTCTTCAGTGTTGTCACATGAAAGATATAATAAAATATTTACAAAAATGTGAGGGGTGTACTCACTTCTGTAAGATACTGTACACACACACACACACACACACACTATTATGATTATTATGCTAGTCTACAAGCTAAATTAGTAGCAGGCTAACTAGCCAGGACCAGAGTGGAATTTCAGCAGGGTTTGTATCTTTTGGCCTGTATTTTTTGTACTTTCTCTCATGGAAATAATAGTATGTTTTGGCTGTACTATGAATCCAGTAAATTAAATATAAAGAAGATCGCAGATTTCATTTCATAAATAGATTAAGAAGATTAAGGCTGCAACTCATTCCTCTGTCTGCCATGACAGCAGCTTATGTGTTTGCATCATTTTTTCACCTCTCTACATATGAATAATTTAGTCACACATTATTTGCTGTACAAACATGGAGAATAAAAGCACTGATATGTTTATACATTGTGTGATGGTGGTTTCACAGTCACATTAAGCAATTACTACCTCCCTGCAGAATCTGTCAGTATGTCATTACAGCAGCCAGCTCCATTACTGCTAAGAGACCACAGTGCCTGTCTTGGTGCAAGTTCACTTTGTTTTCTACAGGTTTCAGAGACGTATTGTGTGTTTGAGTCCTCTATAGACCCATTGAAGGATGGTTTAATGTTACGCTGTTGGCCCAAATAAAGTTTCATGCCTCTGTTTCTAAAGTGATTATGAAAATATAGTGAATTTAATACTGACATTGAGCTCCACTCAACTCCCTTCGACGTTTTATGTTACATGCTAGGATATGTACAGGTGTCCCAGTTTACATATAATGTAAGTTTTTTTTATAATAATATATTGTTTACCATTTTTAACATATAAAATATACACTAAATAAATCCATGAAAATAGGCCATGAAGTACTGTACTGTTTTAAAATACTGTTTTTAACAGGTGTTTTACCTGTACTTTGAATTTTTTCAACTTTTATTCAGCAGCCAAGGAAATATTAAATGGACTTTCCACAGAAATATTAAGCAGCAAAAACTCAATGTTATTCATGTGATGCTGAGGATTGGAGTAATGGCCGCTGAAAATTCAGCTTTGTTTTATTTAAAATTGTAATAATATTTCACCATATTCCTGTTTATTGTATTTTAATCAAATAAATGCAGCCTTGGTGAGCTTAAAGGGATAGTTCATCCAAAAATAAAATTCTGTCATCATTTACTCACCCTAAAGTAGTTCCAAACCTGTATGAATGTGTTTGTTCTGCCGAACACACAGGAAGATATTTTGAAGAAAGTTTGTAACCAGGCTGTTTTGGGGCACCATTGACTTCCAAAGTAGGAACAAAAATACTATGGAAGTCAATGGTGCCCCAGAACTGCTCTGTTTCTCCACATTCTTCAGAATATCTTCCTTTGTGTTCAGCAGAACAAAGACATTCATTCAGGTTTGGAAATACTTGAGGGTGAGTAAATTATGACAGAATTTTCATTTTTGGGTGAACTATCCCTTTAAGAGACAAATACTTGAAAAACCCAAAATATTCCTGACTGGCATTGTATGCGTCTCAAATAATTTTTTGGCCCACCCAAAAAATATATTTTTTGTTAATGTAAGATAAGTGGTCTGCCATTAGAAACACCTTCTGTCTGAATTCACATACTTTTCTCAATTTAACTCATGAAACTATCTTGATTTTACATCATAAGAATAAAGGTTAAATTCTGTTTTTCCTCCAAAAATAGGCAAAAAATATATTCATTCAGAATGCCTGACTAATTCAGAATGACGAAAAATGATTTTTTTCTGTCCAGATGATGTAGTTACGGTATCTGCCAGTAGGGCTTATTGAGGCCACATATACCCAGCCAAACCTTGACCCTGCTGTTTATAATGATCTGGCTCTGACAAGAAGAGTAGATAGACGTTGAGTTGACCGAGTCAATCGTTGACTTGACTGCTTGTATCCAGACACTAATTGAGATTAATGATATTTGGCAAGTGGTTTAGCGTTCTTATGACTCACTTCATGCTCCAGACTCTTACTCCTTGAAAGATGTTTAGAGTTCTTCTGACCACCTCTTTCCAAACACCTTGGAGATGTTGGTTGGCCCATTGTGACAGTCATATTTTATCTGTAAGATGTTGCCGTTCTTGAATTAATTTTCCATCAGTAAGTTAATTTGGTCCAGGTTTAGTGTTGTTGTGAGGGCTGGGATTTTGTTTTGCCACCACGGAGGCTCCCGGACCATGTAAACCATATTCCACGTGAAAACCACTGATTAAGCTCTGCTAGATGTTTAAGTATGACCTGGATGTTGAAAAACATGCACAGATCTGAGGTTTTTCTTTGATGTTATAAGACCAGCTGGAAGACAATGTGGCATACATTAGTGAACTATTACTGTTTGTGCTTATGCTCTGGTTACAATTTTAAAAACAAAAAGTCATAACTAATTGTGCTAGTCAACATGACCATCTTCTATATAGCGACAAAGTTTTTCTTACATTTAGCAGACGCTTTTATCCAAAGCGACTTACAGTCATTCAGGTTATAATTTTTTTGTCAGTATGTGTTCTCTGGGAATCGAACCCACAACCTTTGCGCTGCTAATGCAATGCTCTACCACTGAGCCACAGGAACACTTTTTCTTATATGTATATTCATATTTTCAAACTATCATCTGATAATCTAACAATTCCTGTTGGATAAAATCCTGAAAAAAATAAATAATATTTTTTTTCTGTTTTAATTATAGTTTAAGTTTTAGTAATTGTATGTGCTCATGCCATTTGTATTATTATTATTTTTATATTTCTATTTGTGAGCATTTCATGTACATGTTACAAAGAAATGTTCAGTTAGCCCTCGTGTTTTTCCATCACACTCTGACAATAACTGCTAAATATGTATTTATCTGGCATAGTCAGAAATCCATTTCATTAAATTGAGGTCACATTAGCTTAATTTCAGTGGCAAAAGTCCATTTTATATTGTCAGCAGTGTAGCTTACACAGAAATGACTTTCAAACCAAACAGTTTTCTATTGGTCAACACAACGAATCGACATTACTATCTTGGAACCATTGCAAAACCGAAGCAGGACATTTTTTCCCCTCACACAACGCTCCCAGTTGCTTGGATTTATATTCAAATGACAGGATTTTGCCTAAAACTTTTGCCAGACAACAGTAAATATGACCACATATTTTACAGAATTAAAATTATCTTTATTTCTCATCAGATAGTGATGTGCAATGAATTGAAATGTATATGATTAATTAATATTATATAATATAATTATTTTTCTCAAAATATCTTTGTTTTTGTAGTCTGAGTTTAGAATTGCTAGGCTAATCTAATTTAGTGATAGGAAAAATATGTCTTTGCAAAATAAGAAAGACTGAGACAGAGACACGGTGGAGAGACCGCTGGAGGTTCTGCTAATGGGCCCCTAAAATATGTTCAAGAACATAAAGCTGTCTCTTGCTCAGTCACTCCAACCACTAACAAGGCCCCTGTGCGCGTCCCCATTGCCTCCACC
This sequence comes from Gymnocypris eckloni scoliostomus, assembly GCA_027564155.1. NCBI lineage: Eukaryota > Metazoa > Chordata > Actinopteri > Cypriniformes > Cyprinidae > Gymnocypris > Gymnocypris eckloni. The sequence continues at coordinate 41,908,874 of CM050412.1, forward strand.
ATGAGTCACCAGCTTCTCTCATGTGGTGCGTCAGCACTCGACTCTTTCACTCCGCTTCACTCTTTGTTGTAAGCGTGTCTCACTGATGAGCAGAGACTAGTTTGATCTTTTATGCAGGCTTCTGAGATGCTGTGGAATGGAGATTTTGCTTTGAGAAACCAGTAAAGGCTTATGTAGCTGCTGTGAGCACACGTCTCAGGTGTTTAGTTCATGTCTGCTTGTTCTCCGATAATTGAAGGTCCGTAGTGCAATTTTTGGATTTAGGATGCACAGAGTTTTGTTGGTTCATGGGTAAACAAAGCCATATTTTCTAGTCCCCAGATAGTTTTCATCACTTTCGAGAAGAGACTTAGTCACTGGAGGTTTTTGTAATTGTACTGGAATCTTTGGAGGATGTTTTAAAGGCAGCTCCACTCACAAATAAAAATTCTGTAATTTCCCACCATCGTCAATTTCCCAGCAATTTCCCACCCGTCGTTGTAAATCTGCATTAATTTTATTTCTTGTGTTAAACACCAAACAAAAGATATTCATTTTTGGGGTGGATTATCCCTTTAAGAGCTTGGTTTTAAACACTTGTTCACATTTGAATGTATGCATTTAGCAGATGCTTTTAATCAAAGAAATTCACAATAGAAGCACACAAGCAATACACATTTAGAAGATATTGAATATAATGTAGGACTTACTCATCTCTAAACCCTGCTAAAAAGAAAGAACATGCAGGGTTATTAAAATAAAGCTAAAACCATAACAAACATTTTCGTTACTTGAAATAAAATAAATATTAACTGCAGTAAAGTATATAAGTAAAGTATTTCTTTAAGTATAACCTTGATTTATTTAAGCTGTATGCCACACTTCTCATTTTCATTTCATTTAACTTGATTCACTAAAACAACTAAACTAAAACTGAACAAATAATAAACACTATACAAATATATTTAAAGAAAAAGTATGACAATAAAATAACACAACATAAAATGACTTAACCTTTAACTAAACCAAATGAAAATGGAACATTGTAAAACTTTTATTTAAATTTTACTTTAAAAAAAAAAAAAAAATCTCAGTGATACTAAAATAAGTAAAGTTATCAGTATTTACGTAATTACTGAAATCCGGTTGTTAAATCAGTTTTAGTTGTATTCATTTCAGTGTTTAAACTCATTTGTAAGGCTACATTTTTCATTGTTGTTTTTCATCTAATATTTATATTTTATTTAATTTCAGCTTTATTTGAATTATTTCAGTTTTAGAGAGCAGCACTGGTTCAAAGAATAAGATGCAGTATGGGTGTTATGTTATGTTATGCCAGCAGTAAATAAGTCAGTCTATATAAGACTAGAGATGCTGGTGCTCAAATGAACTACACATTGAATCTGTTCAAGACTGGATAAAACAAACCATACAGTTTACAGCAGCAGATGTCTCAATATGACTCATATGAAAACTCATTACATTAAGCCTGGTTGTTTTATTTAAACAGACTTTCAGTCGGTTCAAACTTGGTTTTGCAAAACAGCAGTCCAGCCCTGTTGTCGCCAAAGAGCAAATTTACCAGACGGATTATATTCAGACTTCTGACATTCTTAAATGACATGGCTCCAGTAAACGGGGCTTCTGGAGAAGGGCTGCATACTTTCATTTGATGCTTCATCATTTAAATGCGAGTATTTTCTGATATGTAAATATTTAAGTCATCGTGGTTCCAGTCAATCCGGGTCATAATCCTAAAGCCTTTGCTTCGCCGTCCACTAGAATTAAAGCAGTTTGAAATCAAACACACATTATTTGCATCTGTTTGTACACTTTCTGTACGCTACACTGAGATACATTTGGCATAGAAACAATTTTCACTCAGAAATTGCAAGCAAATTTCACAAATAACTACAAGGAAACAATCGAATCGAACATGAAATTGTGAAGTAGAAAAACTGAAATAATATTTTATTGTAAAACATACAAAAAAAAAAAAAAACCCAGTACAGTTGCTCAATAAAACACAAATAAAGTGATCTCACTGTTCTGGGAGAATTTTTTCAAGGCTTGAATTTGGCAAAACTGTTATTCCTAGCTAGGCTGAATTCCCAGGACTGTGTCGGCTCTATTTTGGCTAGATTTGATCAGACCCTTCAACTTTATAAATACCTTTTCTCGGCTAAAAGACAATGATGGCAGCAGGGAACATGGATTTTGTTTTGTCTGTCTCTGACACAAATCTCTCATCTTTTCCTTCCTCTCTCCTGTTTCTTATCCCTCCCTCTATCTCTCTCTTTTCTCATCTTCCCTTTGTTCTCCTCACTGCAGCGATCGTTGTCTGTGTCCAGATTGTTTAATTTGGATGTCATTTGCCCATTGGCTCTGTGGTAATGGATTCAACACTGTAACTCATAAGCTTTCATGAAAGTCTTTTATTTAGTATGAAACAAAGCAGGAGATTGTTCAAGCTTAATCTTTTGTTGAAGATACTCATTAATATGAGTCCTTTAATGTGTTTCCCACAACAGAGAAAGATTCCTTCCTACAGCACAACAGTAGCTAAAGCCCATTGTCCACTGCTTGTCTGCACGTGCCCTTCAGCCTCCTGAGCCAAGAGGACTAGAAATAACACAATTAATGTTTTATACAGTATATGTATTTATATTTTTGTAGCACCAGTGGCAATTCTGGCTCACGTGTGACCCACTACACAAATATGAAGTGCATGATGCCTCTGTCCTTGTTTGACTTTAGACAGCCTGCACTTTTAGCATAACATCCATGAGATCACATTCTTGTTTCATCTCTTTTAGAAACGTCTGGATTCACATTCATGTAGACATTCATGCCCTTTTCATCGTTGCATTTGGATCTGCTTTGCTAAAACACTCGACACATCCTGCATCTTATGAGAAACATATGAATTACCGGACAAGCCATTAAATCCAGTATAATCAAAAGCATTCAGTTTACCCCTTTATACTTTATAACCCTTTATACATGAGCGGAATAAACAGAGATCAGATGAATGCAAAGTGTTTAAAAGTCTAAATTCCCATGTTAGTGATGACATCTAAGCAGATAAAGCCGCTTGCCTGTGCTAAACGTGCGTCTGAGGTTAGAGCTCAAAATGCGCGGTATGCACGAAGTTGCCATGCTTAAATATGGTGCAGCTGTGAATGGAGCTACTTTTCATTTACCCAACATTAATACGCTGGTCAGCATTGGCACAGTCTGTGAGAGATAGTCTGCAGGTTTGATGGACGGGCGCTGATTTATTGAAAGTGTTAAAAAGCTGGACACTTTTATTTGTACTTTTATTGGAATATGTTTAATGTGTTGTGTCATAGGGCCAGGAATAACTGAAAGAAGAAGCAGGAAGAGGAGAATTAGAGCAGTCAGTCAAGCTTCAATGAAGACCATGAGTCTAATGGAGTCTTGGTCTGCAGCTCTGAATATACATGTGCAAAAATGTTATTGCTCAGACATTCCTCTTTCAAACTTAATAGGTTTCTTAACATGTAGAATCAATGGTCTCTGATGCTTCTCTTACAAGTGCTTAAGGAGCCCTTAGGACACAAATGGAGACAACTATTGACATACAGTAAAGAAATGAAAAAAATGGACTTTTGATTGCAGACTTTAGGATCTTGGCAAATCTGAGCACAGTTTGAGAAAGTTCAGATCTACTTTGAAACTCTAGACTAGACACATGCGAGAATACAGGACATGTTCCTCAAGAAAGCTCCATGAATCTGCTTTGAGAAACAGCTACAATATTAAATATCTCATTTGTGATTATTAATAGCACAATTAGAATGTATATTTGGTCACTTCTTCACTCGTTTCATTCTTCTTTTTCTGTTTCTTGGTTGATGTGTTCACATTTTGTTTCTCCCCGTCTGTAGTTCTTCTGAGGCCAGACTGTGGTCATTGTGCAGCTGGCATGTGCCTGCGAAACAAGATTCACTAGAGATGATATAAAAATATATTCTGCGCCTAATTTATCTCTTCTGCAGACATCTGACTCATATAAAGCACTCAACTAAACCAAAGGTCATGCTCTTGTCCTAAACAATTTCAAGTCATTGTTTCCAACTTTTTTGAGTTTAGGATGCCAGTTGATAATCAGATAATCATCCATCGATCGATAGATAGATCACTAATCACTAATACTTCATTATATTACAGTAGACCAGTGGCTGATTCTTTTTAGTTTAGTTAGTTTAGTTTAACTTTATTGTCTGTACTGATTTCAGAATTTCATCTTTGACACTGGCATAGAAATTACATCCTAACAGACAATACTATACATTCACATATCGCATAATAAAACACACAGAAAAAAATTATAAATACAATAAATATAAGTATGTCCAAACATATACATACATGTGTGCACATGCCTACCCAGAAAATACCTAAATTAAGAATTTAAATTTAAAACAGTAACCGCCAATGGTACAAATTATCTTTTATGTACATTATTTTTAGCCAGTGATATACGCAGCCTGCATGCACCCTGATGGAAGGAGTCTCTTTTTTGGAGTCTAGAATGAAATGCAGTTTTCTGTGTCTGCCACCCAGATGACTAACAGCCACTGCTGAATGGAAATGACAGGCATTATAGACATCCGTGGTTGCACCACCCAAACAAACAGAGCAATGCTGAGAGTGCCACAGCGCTGGAGTGTTCCAGAAAATCAACCTACGTATGTCTTACAGTCAGTTGTCTCTAAGAGAATAAAATATTGAACAACAATGCTTTAAACTGAGTGAAGTCAACTGCTTCTCACTGACTGCATGTTGGCTTTTGTTTCAGATGGCCTCAATGTTTTGATGCTCCTGGGACTGAAATTCACTGGCAGCTGCTATGGGAAGCGATTATGGGGAAAATCTGAGCTTGATTCAATTAAGACCAAAAATGACTTGTCCTTTGCTGTCTCTGTGATTTAAGAGAGAGGTTATGACAACAAGAACTTGTGTTTTTGATTTGTACCAGATTCTCCGCTCTTAACAAGTCCCCATTGATGGTCAAAAACCTTTGTCAGCAAACTAATGCACAGCAACAAAACACTTAAGTTTATAAAAGTTGTGTTGCATTATATTCATGCTTTGGGGTGCGGACTTGGTAGTGCTTGTATCAGGCCTCCAATTTGTTCTATTAGTCAGTGAAAATGTCCTAAATGTTTTCCATTCGTTTCTCACCATGAAACTGAATTGTAAAACATTCCATTGCTCCGTTTTTTTGGCAGGCTTTAAAACACTGCACGACTCCATATTCTGCTCTTTCAGGTTTCAGGCATGTTCTCATATTCAGTCGCAATTGCTGTTGTTTTAAAAAACATAGCATTTTCATGATGCATGCTTTTTCTTATTATTATTATAATATCATTTATAGCTAATAATAGCCTTGGATCAAACCTCTTCCAGCTCTAAAGTTTAGTTATATCTTCCTATTTGATTTTAAAGCACTTCAAGTTCTCCACAGAATTTTCCCTCAAGCTGAATTTTATCTTCACTCCACTCAGTCCGATTCGAGCAACATCTTCTGGATCTTTTCTGCTCTCTTGTTTTGTCTTTTCAGTGTGAAGCTGTTTAACCATTTTGTGAACCCTTTGAATCCAAAACCGCCAAACACATCCGGGTGTGATAGGATGATGTGAACTGTGGATGATAACAACCAGATAGCTGAACAAAGAGCTGATTTTGTCTTTAATCAGCACTTTCCCTCACTCGCTCTAATGTGAGAAACACAAATAAACACGACCACACCGCCAAACGCACAAACACTGATGAACATACAAACACATGGACGCAGTCACTAACAAACACGCTTCAGATGTTATAATCACTAATCGTTGATATAGTTTATCATTCAGTGTTTATGTAATGATTGGATTGAGATTGATAGTTTTAGAAAACAGGGTGTTGTTGAATGAAGCAAGAGGGACTCTGGTGTGTCTCAAGTCTGTAACTGCATATCCACTGTCAAACAATCACGATTCTTTCACCAATATCTGGCACAGATTAGATCTTTGCCTCCTCAAAACTATTGCTTTTCCCTGAAGTCTTCTGCAAAACATTTGCTTCCACTCACAAAATTATTGCATTCGCCTTACAAACTTTACATTGTCTCTCAAAATATTTATTTTCTCTCACATTGTCTGTTGTTCCCCCAACAAGCTTTGCATTCTCTCGCAATACATTTGTGCAATACATCTGAAACTATTGAGTTCCCCCAACAAACATATAGAAGCCTCTATATAATCTGTGCTAATCAATATCGGATTGTTATAACTACAGGCCAAAATAAAGCAAAACTATCATCCACCATTTTTGACTTCTCAGCAAAGATGTGTTGCTGTCTGTTATTTGTGGCTCGCCCAAGAAAACGAAAAACCTCTTTGTTGCATTGTCAATTTGTGTTCAGTGCTGAGTGTGTTGAGTTTAAAAGTCCAGCAACACTTAACCAGAACCAGGAGTCGACCTGAATGAAACTTATGATAGCAAGTGCAGTGTGGCCACTGTGACAGCACCACCACAGCTGCATTTAATAGTGTCCTACAGTAACATTAGGATGAGAGCAGGCGATCTGCATCGTTCTGAATAACAAGTCTGGGCTAAATAACAGCTGTCGTAAAGAGCCAAATGCAGGTCACCCCATCCGTCCACTATTATGGGGCACCCAAGGACACATTCACAACTGCAGGTCGTCATTGATGCTTCGGCCACTAGTCAAACCATAAAATATCCGGTCTCCTTTTCCGGCCCTTTACATGTTCCATTCACATCCGCACGGCTGGAAATATGTAATCGATGAACTCCAGTGACCCCCTGCGCCCACCCCGCACACACAAACTCAGTTTTGTGCAGTAAATGAATGTTGGGACAGCTGGATGATGAGGCAATAGTGAGATGTTTATTGATATCAGAGGTTTTGATATACCCCAGCATGCACCCAAAACAACAACGTTTAACCTCGTTTCACCTGCAGTCACGTTTATAACTGTTTTTATGACTTTTAGTACCTTTGATTAAATTGGTATACATTAACATTTAATGGTTTGGGTCAGGGTTTTTCTAAGAGGTCTGATTATGCTAATTATGGTTTGCATTTACATGACAATAAAAACAGTAATATTGTGAAATATTCATATTTTCTATTTGAATATATTAAAACATTTACTTTATTCCTCTGATACAAAGCTGAATTTTCAGCATCATTACTCCTGTCTTCGGTCTCACATGATCCTTCAGAAATCATTCTAATATGCTGATTTACTGCTTAATAAATATTCATGATTATTATTAGTTGAAAGCAGCCGTCTTCAATAATCAGCTAAAAACACATCTCTTCCATCTTTATTTGAGAATCTAACTCTTGCACTCTCTATTCTAATTCTATTATTAAAAAAATACCTGTAACATTAGCTTGCTCTATTCTTTTTTATTCTATCTGTTTTCATTTTATTTTATTATATAATAAAAATCAAAAACCTTGCTACGTGAACTGCGTTAAGCTAACTGAGACTTGTTATAGCACTCGCATATCATTGCTCTTTTGTTGATTTTGATTGCGTCTAACTAAATAACTAAATGTAAAATGTAAATGTGAAAACAGCTTATTTTTTGTGGAAACTACAATAATTGTTTTGTATTATTCTTTGATGAATAGAAGTTCAAAAGAACAGCATTTATTTGAAATCTTCTGTAACATTGTACATGTCTTTAATGTCATTTTTGTTCAATTTAAAGCATCCTTGCTGAATGAAAGTATTTATTTAATTTAATAAAATCTTACTGACCCTAAACTTTTCAACGGTAGTATAAGTCAAGGTAAGCATGAGGCGTTACACTGTTAAAAAATGAAGGTGATTCAAAAGGTTCTTCAAGCGATGCCATAGAAGAACCATTCAGTCAAAGGGTCTTTAAAGGACCATCTCTTCCTTACCTTTTATAATCTGAAGAACCTTCTTTCACCACAAAGAACCTTTTGTGAAAAAGGTTCTTCTATGGCATCGTGAAGCACCTTTATTTTTAAGAGTATACTTAAGTTTTATGTTTGTTATTATGATATTACTGCCAACCCATATACATTTAGGTTCAAAGTTCAGTCAAGTTTCTGTCTGTTCTGTTTTTGCCCTCAAATTTCATTTTTGAAAATGTATATTTGGCATTGTTTCAGAGAGCTTGCCAGAATAATTTTGCTTTGTTTTGAATATTCTGTGAGAATAATTAATTCTGTGCTCACGGTTGATTACTGTCAGTACGGTGTTAGGGCAGGTTGGCAACCATTGGCATGCAAACTGAAAAATATTAATATTATGTTTATTTAATTAAGATGTTTACTTGAGGAATATGGAAGTGATTTACCCACAAACATTGTCTCGCAGCCTCTTCTGTGGGAAGCAAGAAGTTCTGCATGGTTAAGCTGGAAGCTACACTTTGTTTATGCTTGTTGTTGATGTTTATAATTATTGTTTATACAAATTGTTGAACTAATGGTTCAGACATGCACATGCTCAGATGTGAGATTTCACATGCAAGTTTTGTAAACTTGTCACTGAATTGCTTGTATTCACTGCAGAAAGTGATATTCATCTGGATACTGGAATAAAATATCCAAGTTTACAAAATGAAATGCATAGCATGCCAAATGTATTATTTTTTTGTCAGTTTTAATTTGACCACCCAGATTAGTGGAGCAGTAAAGATTGCTCTACAAGCAATTGTGACGAGAGACAAGATTACAAGAAATGCATGTGAAATCTCACATCACAAAATTAGATGGTCAAATCTGTTTTCTCTCAGGTACATTACAATGCAAGCTTCCCAGTGAACATTACTACATCTCTTTTGTCAACGAAGCCCATATCAACAACAAAATATATATCTTGACTCCATATAGTGGTTATTTTGGGAAAATCCCAAATTTTGAGCAGTAGGATTATAAATATATGCGCAAATATAAAAGTAAATTAAGTAGTCTATTTAAAATTGCTAAATAAATCTATTAAAAAATGTGATGTACAAGAGTACTTTTTTACTTTCACTCGAGTAAAATTGAAAAAGCAGTACTTTTACTGGAGTAATATTTTATAATACGTATCTGTACTTTTACTCAAGTACTTGATTTGTGTACTTCGTCCCCCACTGCTTACAACAGAACAGCAACGCATTTTATGGACAACAGTTTCGAGAATCTAGGAGAGGAGGTAATTCTGACTTTGCTATGACAATCTGGCGCTTCTGAATCAGCCACTGTATGTTTTGTTATTAGTTTAAGTATTTGCTATTGACTGTTCAAATGCAAAGTTTTGCGTGTGCGTGCGTGTGTGCGTGCGTGCATGCGTGTGTGTGTGTGTGAGAGAGAGAGAGAGAGAGAGAGAGAGAGAGAGAGAGAGAGAGAGAGAGAGAGAGAGAGAGAGAGAGGGTCAAATCACAGCACGTCACAAGTCGTCTTAATTGCGTCTTGTGTGCAAACATATACGAGCTTCATTACTGTGTCTGTCACGCGACTGTTCCCCTCTCGGGCTTGAACTGATGCTAAAACAAAAGGACTTTATTAACTGTCTTTTCTTTAGTTTTGAAATTTAGATTATGGAAAAGGGCGTTACATTTCCGACGAGTGCTTGTGGTGTTCGGCCAATTGCCAGTTGGCCAATCAGAGCAGACTGCACTTCTCGGAAGGAGGGACTTTGTAGAAAACAAAGCATTTGAGAGAGGCGGGGCATAGAGGACCTACAATAATGTACAGTATTTTAAACATAATGTGTTTTTGAACGTTAAAGCATGTCAACATATTATGTTACACCAAATACACCAAATAATGTTCTTTAAAAAAGCATCATATGACCCCTTTAAAAATGTTACCATATATATATAATAAGATAATAGCTATATACAGTGTATATATATATATATATATATGCAAAAAAAATCCATTATAAATATCATATATAGTGGTAGTGAACAGCTGGTGTCTTGATAGTTAAGCTAGTTAAAAAGTTTAAAGGGAATGTGAGCACACTAGCATCCAAAACACAACATATGCTGGTGATCAACCTTAATTGTTTTTTCGGGGCAATTTAACGTGATTATAACTCATATGAGACCATTTAAAATGAATGAACTGAAGGAAACTTTTCTAGTATTACTTAAACAACATTTTCTTCCCCTCCAAAGTTTCTGTGGTTCTGGACAAATGCTGCAACTTAAACAAAACAAGCAACTTCTTAGGTTACAACGCTGATCTGCTAAAGCTTGACAAACATAAGCATGCTTACATGAGCTGCAGGCGCCTGTTGATAATGGCCTCTTTCCTTAAGTATTATATTTATAACTAACCCATTCTCCTGTTGACTCGTTTCTTCTGGCTTTGGCTGGTCGATGGTGGCCACCGGCCAGTAGCAGCTGGTGAGTCATCAGCTAACAGCAGAGTGTGGTTCCTGATGCGGTCCGAGCTAGAGCGAGTTGGATCTCACATCTGGTTCTGATGTTCCCGTCTATCTCACCCTGCAGACAGAACCGAATCTGGCTCAGACAAACAGCCTAAAGAGCTCATTGCAGTCCTTGCTGAACGTCACACTCGTTTTAGACTGTGCTATGCCTATGCAACCTAACAACTGCCTATGCTTTCTCCTTTCCCGCATCATCAAGAAACAGTAGTACATTGATGACAAACACTCTCCAGTCCTCACTTGGCGCTTTGCGAGTTGGTCTAAAACCTGATCCAGCGCAGGATAATTGGCTGGTTTTCTTCCTCATTCCCTCACACATCTAGTTCAATTTTATCTTCTGTCAGATTAATGCAAAGCATCTTACAAGACATTTATTGTAGATTCAGTCTGTTTTGTTTTAAAATCCAATTCATTAAATGCGATGCAGACTTTACCCTGAAGCATTCAAAATTATGCAAACTATATACTGTAGTTAATTTGCTCCTAAGCATCCTACATTTTTGTTACATTTTTGGTGATTATAGAACATTTTTTATAAGGTTCCATAAAGAATCATGCTTAGAAATCCTGTATTGCTTTATATTATATTACTAATGTAAGTATAATAGTAATACTTATACTATTTTTATATATTATTATTATTATTATATATATTTTTTACTTTATATGCCTGGTCTTATACTATCTTGCTGCCTCGTTCATCAAGCGCATGCAACAATTTTGTAGTTTTGTCACTTTGAAAGGTTTATGCTCTTTACATGCAAAAACGTTTTTGCCAAGAGATTAAATAATTTTTGATGAAATCTGAAATCTTATCCAAAATGTTGGTTCACAAATAATTATTCAGATTGGGACTTCAGAGTACGTATCACGAATCACAAATCATTTGATTTAGATCGGTACTTTCGAGCGCGTTTGTGAATCAATAGATTCAGATCTGGACTTCAGAGCGAGGATCATGAATCATTTGATCTAGATCAGAACTTCGGAGCGGGTTTGTGAATCATTATCCAGATCTGGACTTCAGAGCGAGGATCATGAATCATTTGATCTAGATCAGAACTTCGGAGCGCGTTTGTGAATCAATAGATTCAGATCTGGACTTCAGAGCGAGGATCATGAATCATTTAATCTAGATCAGAACTTCGGAGCAGGTTTGTGAATCATTATCCAGATCTGGAGTGTGTATCACAAATTATTTGATTCAAATTGGGCTTCGGAGCATGTTCGCGAATCACTTGATTTCGACGAGAAGATTGGAGAAGGTTCATAAATATTTTTTCAGATGAGGACTTTCAGATAGCATATTGTGAATCATTTGAGTGTGTAGAGCAAATCATTTGATTCAGATAGGAACTTTGGAGCGCATATCATGAATCATGAATTAATCATTTCTTTCTTTTATTAAACTGTGCAAAACATCAAACCCTTGAGGCAAGATGGTTCTAAAAACAAAACAAAGAAAAAGTAAAGAAAGAAAATATACATAGATGCCTTATGAAAACTAAGCATGATTTTATTAAGTGTGGAAACCATGTTTTTGTTTGGGTATTGATTACATTTGTATAACCACAGTTTTCTACAAATACCATGGTTGATCTATGGTTAGTGTAACAAAAATCATGGTTAATTTGTGGTTACCATGGTTTAACTATTGTAACCATGGTGTGTGGTTTACTTTATTTTATTTTTTGCTGAATTTGTCTTGCATTAATGAGAGAATTGACAGCACTTGGTCAGTTAACCTCTTCTTAGTCAACTGTCTAAATACTATTGAGCCCCTGAAAATGGAGGTACTTTGCTTAAAAACTCCTAAATGGTAAATGTCATATTTTTGCGGATCCTCTTAGAATAAAGCTAAAAGTCTGCACTTCAATCACATCTCGACTGTTTTATTTCAAATCCATTGTAGTGGTTTATAAAGGCCAAAACACAAAAACTCAGTCAGTGTCCGAATACTTCCGGACTTGACTGTATGTACGGTAAATCTGTTAAAATGTCTTACTTCAAAAGATTAAAACACCTTATGTAAAGCACTTTGAATTACCACTGTGTATGAAATGTGTTATATAAGTAAACCCGCCTTGCCTTGCCGTGCCTCAATGAAATCACTTTTTTGGATTTAATACATCTTTGCAGATTGTGGAGAAATGCTGAGTTTCTTCATTGAGTTCTAATAGTGCTTCTTGCGAGCAGTGCTACATATGGACAAATCGTCTCATTACATAAAGGCGCTTCAGTAAATTACAAATTAATAAGGAGTTGGATTCAGACTCATACTCCACGAACTTCTCTAACGAAATGCAAAATTAAAGATCAGTACACACAGTCGTATTGTGTCATTCTCTGAATTTCTCTGCCTTTACAGAGGATGTGTTAAAACGGACATAAGGCCGTGATATAAGTATACTGAACCCTTGAATATCATCTCAGGATACTTTAAAGCAGACTGTGAAATAGGTATAAAAGCAAATAGGTCTTTATTAATCATGTGAAAGTGATGTGACATACAGAATTCATGCTCTGCATTTAACCCATCCAAAGTGCACACACACAGCAGTGAACACACACATTGTGAACACACACCCAGAGCAGTGAGCAGCCATTTATGCTGCGGCACCCAGGAACAGTTCGGTGCTCAAGGGCACCTCAGTCATGGAATTGAGGGTGGAGAGAACGCTGTAAATTCCCTCCCCCCACCTACAATTCCTGCTTCGGTGCCTTCCTACAAAACTTGTGCTGTGTGATAAAACTGCACATTTTAGAGTGGCCTTTTATTGTGTCCAGCCTAAGGCACACCTGTGCAATAATCATGCTGTCTAATCAGCATCTTGATATGCCACACCTGTGAGGTGGATGGATTATCTCGGCAAAGAAGAAGTGCTCACTAACACAGATTTAGACAGATTTGTGAACAATATTTGAGAGAAATAGGCCTTTTGTGTGCATAGAAAAAGTCTTAGATCTTTGAGTTCAGCTCATGAAAAATGGGGGCAAAAACAAAAGTATTGCGTCTATAATTTTTGTCAGTGAATAAAGTCTTTAACTGTAAAAAAACAGTTGGAAATATAAAAATGAAAGACAATGAGAAAAACTGAGAGGGGGTGTAATCAGTAATGTGCAATGGAATATTCTAATAAGTAAATTTTTAATGATGTAGAAATGTATTGGAAACACTTAGATGGAAACACTGTATATTTATATATTAACTTTTTTTTCTTCTCATCAAGGCTGTATTTATTTGATCAAAATACTGTAAAACAGTAATATTTTGAAATATTATTGCTGTTTAAAATAACTGTTTTCTGTTTGAGTCTATTTGAAAATGTAATTTATTCCTGTGGTGTAAAATTGAATTTTCAGCATCATTTCTCGGTGTCACATGATCCATCAGAAATCATTCTAATATGCTGCTCAAGAGACATTTATTATAATCAGTGTTGAAAACAGCTGCGCTGCTTCATATTTCTGTGGAAACCGGGATTTTCAGGTGGTTATTGGGATTCTTTGATGCATAGACAATTCAAATGATCAGCATTTATTTGAAATAGAAATAATTTCTAACGTTGTTTTACTGTCATTTTTTTATCAATTTAATGCATCCTTGATGGATTAAAGTTTTAATTTCTTTTTACAAGAAATTCTTACCGAAAGCTGCCTTATACTTGTTTTAGCCAAATCTCCTTTACAGAGAAATCCCAAAATGCATTGCAACAAGGTCAGTGAGGGGAAAAAATACCAATAAAAATATTTACGTGTAATTAAAACTGCAACATTTTCTCATATTCATTATAATACTTAGTTACATGATTAGCATAGCAGCATGCCAAGAACAAACTCAATTCATTTCAATTCCAGTCTCTTTTGGTTTTAGTTGAGTATAATATTTGATTGATCAGGGTTTTATGGCTGATAGGATATATTCAGAATATGCAGCTCATACTGAAGGAGGATAAGTATCAGTTATAACTCTATATCTTCCAATATTATTTTAGTAAAATAATAAGAGTAATATTTACTATATATGATGCTTCCTCAGTAGCTCACTTGGTTTTGAAACAGAGAAGAGGGCTATGCAAAAAGACAAGTTTTGACCCACACTCCTGTCAGGCAGTGATGATGAACTGTATGTGAGTAATGTGAGCAGTCATGGGAGTGCAGTCGCGTTATGATTTGTTCATCTTGAATGTTTCTACTGTCTGAGGCTCGGCGTGGGGTGGTGCTGAGAGGGTGTGAGGAAATCTCCTTCTGGCAAAGATGAAATGGATTAATAAGTGTCTTCCTTCCCCAACAGCTGCTTGATTTACAGACTGAGAGAAGGAGACACGAGGAGGAAAATGGCATGAAAAGAGGGAGTTAGTGGGAGATAAACATTTCAAGTTCACAGTAAGAGAAAATGTGTCTCTTTCTTTATCTTCCAGATCACACATCTTGTAGACCTTCTGATATCCTACTGTTTACTTTCTTAATGCACCTTTCTGGTCTTATTGAGAACTATTTCAGAGAAATAATACTTTATTTTTTTCTCAAAATGTAGTAACTTTCTCCACCTCTGAAAAGGCTTTTCTTTTTGGCCAACGAAACACCCTCTTTTTAACCTGTTAACTGTCGGTTCCACTTTTTGAGTATAGGCCTTAAAATGACATTTCCAACTTAAATTGTTATACATTTTGAACGCCTTGGTCTCTTTTTAAATAAGACACTTGGCAGATTATTGTAGAGGTGAAAAAAAGTTATAAAGATTATATTGCAAAAAGTTATGGAAGTTTAAGTTTATGAAAATAAAATTAAAAAATAATAATGTTAATATTTTATATAAAATACATATTTTACAAAACATGTTTCACTCTAAAACTGCTAGATTTGAGGTTGATAGTCTTTAGTCTTTTAGTTTTGAGGTCTTTCAGTGAGATTTTGTTTGGGCGTAGTACCAAGCTTTTCCACTAAACGAAGTTTATAAACTAAGTTCGGGAGGAGCATGTCAGATACTCAGGCTAATTAGCACAGGTGGTACACAATCTAGGTAATCAACACTTGGACATAAATACAGCTGTCTTACCTCCATCTAGTTGACGGTTAAGCAGCATCCCTCCACCACCCCTTCTCCACCAATATCACTAGAATTCTCATCACACGGGGGGGTACTCTGGGTTCGGGCCCTTCCCGAGCTCAGAGCCCTCCCCCAGGACAGCACGCCTACAACGTATTACCATACACGCCAAATACGCATTACGTTTATCGTGCTAGTAGATGTAAGTGTGAAATCGTGAAATGACCATCAAACCCCATCAGTATATAAGGATGCCTCCATTTCTGTTTATGGTTTGAGTGATCTGAAACATGTTTTTCATACTTTTCTCAATGTTTATGACATAGACAGCAGTATTAAGGGTAGTATGGCAGTATTTGATTTCAATTCAACCTCTAAAAAAACACATAAAAGACATGCGACAAGAACCCTGGACGTACGTTATAGTTCATGCTGCATCAAAAATTGAGAACCTATTGTTTTTTCTTTATATTCGAAACACTTTTAAACCTTTTTTTCTCAAAAAAAATTGAATGAATGTTATCTGTTGAACACTTGACATGAACATGAATGGAGATTTTTACATATTTTTCATGATTTTATATATGTATCACTATTTCAAAGTAAAGGTCAGAACTCGCTCTCTGACTCTGATGACAAATTTATAAATTGCAGTTGCTCTGTAAAGTATTTCAAAAATCAGTCATCAAATATGAAAACTGGAGTCTATAAGCTTTCAAACGATATATAGTTTATCAGGATTGCTTTAGGTTCAGACTAAGATATTACTATTAATATAGGTCCAATCAGGAACCAAAGAACAAAATAAAGTCCCGTCTGCATTTTCTGCATTTGATTTCCTTTAGAAATGTTTCATGCATAGCATAAACAAACATTGTCATCAGATTATAGTTAACATTGGCATTTAACCATCACATGAAATAATAGTCAGATTTTTTTTCAGTGCTACAGTTTATTGAACCTATAATATGTTTTTGTAGGATGATATTTCAATTCTTAGTTTTATGATCAAAGCTCTGTAGCTCTTAAACATTTAATGCAATGCAATACAATGATGACTGAGAGATGAACAAATAAACTTTCCTCAAAAACATCATGATGCGTAATAATTTTCAATAATAATATTAGATCATGTACAATGGATTTTTCAGCAAAGTTTTGATCATGTTGAATTGAATTGAAATTTGAAATATGTGTATCCAATATGATACAAAGGCTTTATTGCATATTTGAATATTAAAAGAATGAATATGAGTTGTTATATTTAAATGTTCATATACTAATCAGATCATCGATATATAATGTTTGTCTGCTACATTTGCGAGTTATGTCATGTACGTTATGACTGATCTCAAGCACTGTCACATCACTCAAATTCTCAAGGGCCGGATACGTTTCATTTTACCTCACGGTTATAAGCTGTACTTATCTTAGAACAGGTGTGTGTATGGGCCGAGCAGGTGTTTGCACATTATTTTGCGGGTGTGATAAACACTATAATTTGCGACGGTGGAGACTAGCCTCAGGAGAACTAAAATGAGTGAAGAAATTACGTTAGAAAGTGAGAAATATTGCAATCTGTTTCCTCTATTCAGTCTTGGGAGACGATTATATGCTTAATTACAACCATACAGCAAGCTTTGTGTGAAAAGAATGACAAAACAACAGATCAGTTCATTTGCAAATGCTCATATACACTTGTACATTCTGTTCTAGGATTTTATTCGATAATGTCAGAGTTTATGAGGAAACATTTGCCATCTCAGCAGTGGTTTGCACACAAGTTTGAAATATGGTACGTGTTTCTATTTTACAAGGTGTTCTTAGAAACGACAGATCTCGTCATCGTTTTTGAAGAACACATTGCAGTTTACGACTCTGGTTACAATCTCAACCACTGTTGGTGAGTTTAACTTTATAATTTGCCATTTTTATAATTGCATACTGTGATACTACTCTTACTATTACTGCAGCATATACGTTGTGTGCAGAAAGTTTATGGAAATATATGGAAATGAAAGACAAAAACTGAGCACATTACACACTGCAAGGCACACTGTATACCACAATGCAATGCACTTGACCGTCCATTTCCAGTGGGACAGTTAAAATAAAACCATCTTCCAAGATTTTTGTATTTGTCTTCATATGATTTTATGGGAATAACAAAATTGCAAATAAATTAGTGGTGGGCCGTTATCGGCGTTAACGTGCTGCGTTAACGTGAGACTCTTATCGGCGATAAAAAAAATATCGCCGTTAATCTATTCTCAAAGTTGGGTTGGGAGCTGGGTCTATACTACGCAAGCTATGATGACTTTCACCCTGATATTTTAGCGCAGATGTATACCTAGCCGAATTGCACTGTAGGGGGCGAGAACGAGTCTTCGAACTAGAGGCTCGCAGTCCGTGATGGACAGATTGTTAACGGCTGGTCTATGTGGTAATACAATCGAGCAGGACATCCAAACGCTCACCTCTCATTCATCAACCTCAAATATGGCTTTTCATCTGAAAGATGTATGTAGTAGCAACTTTACATGGCCGCTCAATATGATGTTAACCTAGAGAAATGTGCGCTATTGAAGTGTTTGTGTGGCTGCGTTTGCTGCAGGACAGGCTCCGGTGCGCTCACTTGCTCTTAAAATCTCCTCATTTTGGTCATACAGATAAAAGTAGCCTAATACATCTTTCGAATCTGTAAAGACTCTACGCTTATTTGTGTGCACTCAGAATAACAACGAAACGTTGCGCTTTTAAGCAAACAGGATGCGCTTTAGGTCTCATGTGAACTTGAGCGAGAAACTTCGAAACTCGAATATATCTAAAAATACAGTACATAGAAAAATATATCTATAGAGAGTGAAATGTCAAAAAAAAAAAATAGAAGACGTGTGTGTTAGCATGGATGATTTACATGAAATTTAATCTGTGCAACACTGTGCATAATAAGATGGCTTTCAGTTCAATATAATAACAAAAAACGACATTTTGGGTTTTTATTCAACTAATAAGGTGGGCACGCTGTGATCTGTACTATATTTTTATTCTGAATGCCTTCGGCAGAATTCAAATGAGCCATTTTAATCTAGATTAATCTAGATTAAAAAAATTAATCTATGCCCACCTCTAAAATAAATAGATGCAAAACAACTGTTTTAACAATTTTGAAATTAAATATATAAAATCTATGTATCTGTGTGTGTACTCCAGTCTTCAGTGTAACATGATCCTTCAGAAATCATTCTGATTTGCTGATTTGCTTCTCAAGAAACATTTCTTATTATTATCAATAATGAAACATTTTTTATATTACCAATGATGAAACATTTCTTATTATTATCAATGATGAAACATTTTTTATATTACCAATGATGAAACATTTCTTATTATTATCAATGATGAAACATTTTTTATATTATCAATGATGAAACATTCTTGTTATTATCAATGATGAACCTTTTTTTTGATTATTATAATTGATAGACATAAAGTAAAAAAAAAAAAAAACACTTTTACTTTATTTATTTAGTCATTTAGCAGACACTTTTATCTTAAGTGACTTACAAATGAGGACATTATAGAAGTAATCAAGAGCAACAACATGCAAGTGCTATTACAAGTCCTGGTTAGCCTAACGCAGTACACGTAGGAAGGTTTTTTTTTTTAAAGAAAACTAGTATGTGTTAGTTTTACAAGAAAAGCTAGCAGTTAGAGAATAAATATGCAATTGATAGAGGGTCAAATGTGTGTGTTTTTTTTATACAAAGAAGACAAATTAGATTACATCAAATTAGAATAGAGCGTGCTAGAGTTAGAGGGTCAAATAAAGATGGAAGAGATGTGTTTTAGCCGTTTCTTGAAGATGGGTAAGGATTCAGCTGCTCGGATTGAGTTGGGCAGGTCATTCCACCAGATGGGAACAGTTAATGAAAAAGTCTGTGAAAGTGATTTTGTGTCTCTTTGGGATGAATAGTAATGCGTCGTTCACTTGCAGAACGCAAGCTTCTAGAGCTTCATTTACTTGAAATAGATTTAACAAATGATGTAACCTCCAGCTGTATGTCTTTGTCATATTCCTTTTCCTCATTATATGAACACACTAGCACATATTTGACCTTGTACACCCATTCTGGATAATGAAATACCCACGCCTGCAGCCACACATCACAGTGATGGATATCTTTTGGAAAATAACATGAACCTATGGAATGTCTAAAGGCCACTTAAATGCCAGTTTCCTCTTTCGCTCTGGTAAAAGTCGTCTAATTAATTGCATTTTAACTGACTAACCTAAAGAAACTTTTGTTAAATGCATTTGAAAACCATATTTGTACCATATCCCTTTAAGCTGAATGTTTAAAGAGTCAAATGCTTTGATATTTTTAATGCAATTAAATTCAGAAACTTTACAATCCTTGAGTGTCCAAATATTTTCTGGGCCACTGTCATTATCAGACTGTTGTTTCCAGAGTTCTTTATCTGACATATTAGTGATTTGTCTCAGAGGAAAGGTGCACTGTAAAGCCAGATGAACACCGGTTTGTTTCTCTGTGAAGTTTATTTTTGACATCTCACATAATCCTTGTATAAATCAGTCTTTGAGATACAAGTAAGCTCTCCTTTGAGGGGCAAGGTTAAGATATCTGACATATTTTAGCTGTTTTATGGTGCTCTCCATTGCTGTTTCCTGCACCAGCTGCTCCAGATGTTCCCCTCCATCGAAGACCTGCACATCTGCAGCATGAAGGAGAAAGACTCCAGCTCTACAAACAGGCTCAAAAAAATAGTTACTGAGCAGCTGAGGTGGGATACATCTGTTCTGGTTATGGAGTTATGGAGTCTAATATATCACTGCTGACAAAGCAAACGGACCGAGTTATAGATCCATGCACACACACTCACTCTTGGAACGAAGTATCAAAAGAAGGATAATGCAGGTATTCAAACACTTGGTTGAAAATCATTCATGTCTCACAAAAGTGAAGTTATTTGGGAGAAAGGTTTGTGCAGCATTTATTTGCAGATTTGTTGTGCAAAATTAATGTTTTAAGAATCCGCACACCTTCCGTTTTTGGCCATATGTATCCATTTGCAGTATCTATATCAATCTATCATCCATCTGTCTATCATTCATCTATCTATCCATCTATCTATTATCTATCCAATGATCCATCCACCTATCCTTCCTTCCATCCATCCATCCACCCACCTTTCCAACCATTTAACTTTCCTTCCATTCATTTATTTATTAATTTATCCATCTATCTATCTGTCCATTTATCTATAATTTATATATTTTTCCATATGTACATCCATTATCTATCCACTGATTCATCCATCCATCATTATATCTATCTATCTATCTATCTATCTATCTATCTGTCTGTCTGTCTGTCTGTCTGTCTGTCTGTCTGTCTGTCTGTCTGTCTGTCTGTCTGTCTGTCTGTCTGTCTGTCTGTGTGTCTGTCTGTCTAGCTGACTGTGTGTCTGTCTGTCTGTCTGTCTGTCTGTCTGTCTAGCTGACTGTGTGTCTGTCTGTCTGTCTGTCTGTCTGTCTGTCTGTCTGTCTGTCTGTCTGTCTGTCTGTCTGTCTGTCTGTCTGTCTGTCTGTCTGTCTGTCTGTCGTTCGTCTGTCTGTCTGTCTGTCTGTCTAGCTGTCTGTCTATCTGTCTGTCTGTCTGTCTGTCTGTCTGTCTGTCTGTCTGTCTGTCTGTCTGTCTGTCTAGCTGTCTGTCTAGCTGTCTGTCTGTCTGTCTGTCTGTCTGTCTGTCTGTCTGTCTGTCTGTCTGTCTGTCTGTCTGTCTGTCTGTCTGTCTGTCTGTCTGTCTGTCTGTCTAGCTGTCTGTGTGTCTGTGTCTGTCTGTCTGTCTGTCTGTCTGTCTGTCTGTCTGTCTGTTTGTCTGTCCGTCCGTCCATCCGTCCATCCGTCCGTCCGTCCATGTTTCTGTTGATCAATGACAGATCATTTGAATAAAATGTTACATTCAGTTTGCAATCTCAATTCAAACACCAACAACCAACTGGTAAACATTTTGAAATTCATAAATATTTACGTGTGGCAGCCACTGTATTTGGATGCATGCATTTTTGCACATCTTCTCAGGTGTTTTCTAGAGATTCATCAAGCATGCTTCTTTAATAGCCCTCGAGCTGACATATTATTCTGATTCCTCTGCAGGCTCCCATAATGACATTCTCAGACAGGAATATGGCTGTGTGCGGAGGAGCTGTGACTTTTGCCAGATTTGTACTCGGCTTGTCCCGTTTATAAGCAGATTTATAGATGGTGTGGAAAAGCCCCCTTCATTCCTACGCAGAAGTCTGGCCAATCACCATAATACTTTCATCTCACATTACTCCGCCATCGAGTCTACTGTCACAGATGCCCACCCGTTGCGTAGGCAAGTACACTCATCCATGTTATTATCAAGCAGAAGGAAAATGCCAGTCAATGTGGGCACTGAATATTACTTTCAGCATGCATTAACAACTAGCTTCCCAAACGGCATCTCTTGCTCCCTTTTGAGGCCTTCATCAGTCTGTGTTTACATTACCAGTCAGCATTAACTTTAATGTTTTGGTGAAAACATCTGCTTGTTTGACTGTTTTTGTGCTTTCTAAAGCTACATTTAAAGCAAAATATGTTTTGCGAACCAAGATGTCAGATCAGCGATTTGATTTATAATATTTGCATAACTATCATGAAAGTCCTTTTCCTTTTGGACGGGATGTTTGAATGACAGCGAACATTTTTGGAGCTTTAAACTGTAGATTGCATTTATTGCTGCTGGCTCGAGCATTTATGATTTTGTGAAACCCTACACCCCCTCCTTTTTCCCGACCTCTCTCACTATCGCACACAGACAAACAGCGATATCCTCATCTGGAATATTCTTCATTGGTCTGGTGAGAATTCAACCGACAAGATCCGTAAAGAGTCAGAGGTCATTGTCTCACGCAGAGAGATATCCAAACAACAGCTCGGTTAGAAAGAGGGGGAACCAGAGGACATGTGCTCAGTGTCCACAGCAACACCAGCATCTGTTGTTTTCATGGTTTACATCACTGACGGATGACTGACTTTTTAAATGTTTTTCCATGTATGGATATGTACAATAACAGTCAAGTAATTATGTCGTAATACAATAAGTTATGTCACAGTTTGGCCAGAAACGCATGCCAAATGCACAATTAATAGAATGTGGCCATCGAATATCCTACAAATGTCGTTAAGACAAATATATTGTGTTTAAGGTGTAGCCTTAGAATGTATCTAACCAAGGCGTCAGGATTTAGCTAGCATGGTTCACTTAGCCCTGGTGGGTGGATACAATAACTTCATCATCCGGCTGCAGAAAGCATCTTGCTTCATGAATAATTCCTCAAACTCATGCATTTATTCACTTCCGGTTCATCGTCCTGAAGTCAATGAGCTTTTTGAATGAGCTTTTGGTTAAGTGTCTGAAATAAGGTCTGTGTTTAAGCTCAAGATACAGTATATGCACATTTTTTTTCAACAGCAAAAATAAAACAATAAATAAAATAAAATGATATTGAAGGATCACAAATGTTATTCTATGTTTGATTTGAATTCACGTCCTGACTAAGAGGTGTCGGGCAAGGCAAAGGTGCTTGAGATTGTTTCCTGACCATTTGGGCTTGGGACAACTGTGCCTTTGTCAATGAGATCAATGACTACTGAGAGATTGAACCTTTATTCTGCAAATGACTTTGTCCTGGCCAGATGTGGATTCGTTAGGTTTATTGCCCTCAGCTTTGATGTTTTGTCTCAACCTAAAAAAAGTCCCTCCTCCAATCCTGACTATAAAGATACCCTGTAAAAATGACTTAAGAGAGATCTTCGATGACTGCAGATAACAACACATGTCATAGAATAAAGAAATTCTGCTGACAATCCAATCCGAAGTCTCCTGGTCTTCTCTTCTGAGTTTTCTACACTTTAGAAGAACAAAGTTTTCAACAATATGCATAAATAATATTCAAATCATCATTATTTGTTTAGTTCATTCTAAAATCATGAAGCTTTAATGTGTCTTAAATAAAGGCGATTGCTTGTCTGTGAAATTAAAAGTCATCACACAGAGCATGAAAACTCATCTACTCACTAGTCGCTTTCACAGTTTTATTGTTTAAAATAACCATGCTCCTGCAAACTAGTCTTACGCAAATCTTCCAATTTGTCGATTTTAAATAAAGATTTAAAGATTTGGAAGTTCAGTGTTGGCAATGCTGAAGGTATGTGACCTTTTGCTTTTTGCTTTTAGTGATTGCATTTTTGGCTTTAAAATGCATACAGTGTGTGTTAATTTGTGAAGATTATATTAAAGCATGTAGGAATCGTAAACATTTGTCTTTTTTTCTGCAGTAATCCAAAAGCCATTCAAAAGTAACCATGTGTTCTGCCAGAATATTATACATGTTATTATAGATCATCTTAGCAGTTGTATAGAGACTGTTGTATGCATGGTTAAGAACCAGAATCCATTGTGTTTCAAACCTTATGACATCTGGACCAAACCCAGAGAATGTTCAAGGCTTTCGAGAACTGGTGCAAAACCATTTCTGTATTTCATTAATCAGACATTTCTGATTTGGCATGCACTGGTTTTGCAAGTACAAACCATTCAACAGTATTCACTGGCCCTTTTAACTCTTACAGATGTATCTGATTCAAATCAATGTATCTGTAACAAAATGTGCGAAGCTGCTGAAGTATTTTTCCATGGCTCATTTAGGATGCAGTATGTCATTTTTGTCACAAGGAGGCACTCCAGATTGAATGAAGATAGACAGTGGGACTGTTGGTTTCATTTGTCTCAAAATAGCACATGAAGTACCAGTTCATAGTCTTGGGAAGTGATCGCCTAAGACGAGGAACTGCATGCAAATGACTCAAATGAATAAGTAAAGGCAGATTGTCAGATTAATTAGCATGTCACATAGTAAGCTTGAGGCTAGGTCAGTGGACAAATTGTCCAAGATTGCGGCTTAGTAGAGCAAGCTTTTGTTTGCTTTGCCTAAAGGCATGAGAAGGAGGTGAACTTGAGAAAGGAAGAACTTTTTCAACATACCTTTTTCATTCTGATTCCCCCAACCCCCCCAATGTATCTTCCTCTAAACAAAATTTAGAGCACACTGACCGAACGATATTAATTTGACGTTAAGGGAGGGTGCTCTCACCCAGGCATATGTGTTACAGTACAACACTCATAAACTTACACACAGTAACTAGACTGTTGAGCACAGGAATATTAAGTGTTTAATCAGATTACGGGAGATAGGTTAATATCCCTCTCATGGAGTGCTAAATATAGCATATTCAAAGTGCTGCTTAACAAGAGGATAATGTTAGCCCTGCCCAGGCCCTCTACATTACACGCCCTCAGACCCTATTTCTCATCCAGTTGAACCCGGAGCACAAGCTAAGCTAGCATACGTATGCCAAAGTGGGAGCTAAACTATTTAGGCTCCTATTAATGTGGGTTTTAGCTTAGTTAGCTCCCTTTGCCTCGTAACACTCAGTTTACTTTCTTCACCTTTATTTATATAGCGCCTTTAACAATACAGATTGTGTCAAAGCAACTTTCCAATGCACTTTCATGCATTATAGCATTAACTTGTATGTGAGTTCCCTGAAAATCAAGCATGACCTTGTTGTTGTATGCGCCACAATGAACTATTTAAGCTACAGGAACTCTGCAACAGTGTGCTATTTTTTTTGTGCAAATGACTCATCCTCAGCCTTTTTGGGCTGTGCAAGATCAGGTGAATATCATCAAACAAATCAGGCTGGTTTAATTGGTATTTTCCCCATATTAGGGCTCCTAGTAGAACTATAGACAGTGTGAGGAAGATGGAAAGAGAATGTGTGAGACTCAACCTTTAGATAACATCACAAATCAAAAGGTACCAAATCTACATATCTGAAAGTTTCTTTTTACCCAAGTCAAGGGTGCTATAGCAGCAAGTTCTAATGAGAAAGTACAAAGGGGAGAAAGTCAATGAGGGAGAGTTGGGGACAGCTGGAGCGATATCATGTCTACGCCAACATGACGTAGGCTGCAATTAATCTGCTTGCACTGTGTTGCTTAGCTAACAGTTACAGGTCTGTTGAGAGACGTACCGTTGCCAAAGTACATTAAACACAGATGATTATATGCAGAAATCGTTAAACAGGTAGATTGGTGCATCCTTTAGCCAATGGTAATTTACTCTAAACAGACTGACCATCTGCTACTCTAGGAATAAGACATCAACGGTTCATTTACTGTTGCAATGCAACAACAAATGCTGTTTTTGTATATTTATGTTAACAAAGAGTTAATTTGCTACATTTGTGAACTGTAGATTTTTTTTACAGTTTCCTGATGAAAGGACCATCTTATACCAGCATTTATGTCTGGCTTGTTCATGCTAGGAAGTGCTGGTGTTGGTCTAGCATACTTTTAACCAGCAAAACCATCCAAAACACAGCAAATGCTGGTCTTATCAGCAGGTCATGTATTTCATGTTATGCATTGGTTTTGTTAAAACCCAACAACAGGAAGTGATAATCTATAGACAAACCACAAGAGATCAAGGTTAAATAGTGGCGTGTGACGTCTTGTTGATAACAAACATCACTGAGCCAATGTAATTTTTAAAACCATTTAATGAGTCATTCATGTTTGCAAATACATGACGCATTGCAATGTTGACAGTAGTGAGCTCAGAATATCACATCTGAATTCACATACAAGTTTCATTTAGAAGATAAAACAGATAGACGAGACATTCACACTTGTGTGGGCACCCAAATACAATCGAAATGAAAATTTACACCAACGTTTGTTGAGAATTTGCTGCACTAATGCTTGGTTGGGTCTTTCGACTCATAAAACAGTACTTTTCACAGCATTAGGTTAAGATCCTTACCAAGACCTTAGCACAAACACCAGAATGTACAAAAATAGAAGAATCAGTAGAAAAATAAGAGATATGATTATATGTGTATGTGAGTGAGCGAATGGGAGGAATGTGTCCATCTTTGTATGATCAGTAGGACAAATTAATCCATAAGTATATGTGACATTCTCAGGCCCTGGAATAATTCAACTGGGGGACTGTTTTGTATTAAGTTTCAACAGCATGTAGATGCTTACGTCAAGTATTGTTACTTCACAATCTTGAGGAATATCAATAATATATTTGGTATATGTTCTGCTTCCCTTAAATGAGCTTCTGCCTCTCACTGCTATGTCTCTGCTGGTCTTAATCCCCAGGTTATGCAGGTCAGATGTGTCAAAGGTATAATCTCTGGATTTGGTGGCCATGTGATAATTAGGCCTTCAGAAAGACACCAGGTAGCCTCTTCTCTTCCTGTTCGGCCTCGACCGTTTTACTTCTCTTCCTTAGATGTAATGGCATTGCCCTGGATATTTTAATCTGAGCTAAACCAGCACTGAGCTAACAGTATATTGAGGTCAGTTTATATGAGACAAGAAGCTGTGAAAAACTCATAAGTACAGTCTTACACACAGGTATACAAATCTTGCCATTGCCTCGGATGGAAAAAAATCTTCTTATGCAACACTTTCATATAGGCTTCAAATGAATGCATTATAAGAAATAGGTCTAAGTTCATGTTCAAGTTCATGATCAAGTGGCCTTTAAAACTTGTCATCCATTTGCCATTGTACATTATCTTAACTCATATGTGACTCCAAAATAATGTCTTGACTAACATACTTTGTGGTCAAGACTAACATAAATTTTTTTTAATTATTATTTTATTGTTTTTTTTCAGTTTAAGGCACTTAACTGATCATCTGTTTTGGGTATCTGGTATCTATGAGAATATCCTTGGCTTAAGAAAAGTGTCCATTGATTTCAATCTGATAGCATGAGTAATGAGCATCAAAAAAGTTATTTTGCTAACCTATCTGCCCTTTCAACACAATATGCAGGACATATTTGATTCTTCAAGTATGCCTATCACAAATATATGTACACAAACACAAAGATAGTCCCCTTTGAGTCCGTATTATTCTCATAGAGTTTCTGTGGTGTTTCCTCTCAGCCAGTGTTGTGCATCTGTAGGCCTTGCATATAGCCATTGAAAGCCTAGGTAGAACGTGCTGCCCGATGGAAATGAATCCAAGTTACCCCACTCTCCTCCCTTTCTCTCATCTGGCTCACTTGTACCTTCTCCTTGGAGTGAGCAGCCAGCAGCCAATTGGGATATTCTTGGATTTTCCTCACATTGCAGAGCACACAAATACAGACTTGTCAACTGGTCTTATTGGGCGAGTGCTCTAGATAGACATGTTGGACAAAATGTGAGTTAACAGTTGGTCAGTTGCAGGGCAACCATGGTGAGAATGTGTGGGCGGGCTGGCAGGCATAGACTGGCTGCACCTGAGCAATGTAGTAATTGCTAAAGTTGCCATCCGCAATGTATGGCGCAGGCTGGTAAAAGCAAGTGACGTTAGCCACATTGGGAATTACATTCTGCTCTGCCAGAGCACGTACTGCCAACATGGTGATGAGGCTCAGAGTCTGTCGCCTTTCGTGTCCCATCAAGCATACTGTACTTTCATTGACGACACTGTACAGGGTGGTCAGGTACTCATACTTCCGGTCCTCTAATCCCACAAAGTGATTTTGTAGATACGACTCTAGCTTGTGCCTTTGTTCCGCCACATCTGAGAAGTCGATGAAGAACCGGGAACACATGTAGCGTTCGAAAAGCTTCATCTCAGACTCTGAAGCTGCGCAGAAACCTCGCACCAACAGATGGCAGTACTTCAGCAAACCTCCACCTCGGATCTCTTCTGGATTTCGAGTGCAGATCAGTTTCCGCTGCAAGTGGTCCAAGGCTACGTTGAAGTCTCCATAAACGCTCTCTCCCACAATGGAGGGGTGGAAAGTCTCAGCCATGGGGTTTTCAGAGCACTCGTAGAAGAGGAGGAGGGAGTCCAGACGGATCTGAAAAGAGTCAACACTGAACTCAAACTGACGCCGCAGGGAATCCACAAACTTCAGTTCGACGTTCTTCCCGCTATTGTTGGAGAGGGAGATTAGACTCCAGCGGTCTGAATCATTACAAACTTTCACCATCTTCTGCACGTAAGCCTCCTGAGAAAAGACAAAAAAGGTTTGGAGGAGGACAATATGTGCAAACAAGATTTGTTTAATGAAAATTGTTAAAATACATTAAAAGATCGAGATGCACAAAAAGGCAATGTGAAATTTTTAAGCAGACAAATTAATAATTATTAAAAATCATTCCCCTCTGCATTTTTTTAAATGTGCGCAAGAAAACGCCATACTGTCAATAGCAGCTGCTAATTTTATCATTGTAAAGTCACTTTGCATATCTAGTAAAGGCATTCCATTACATAGCTATTGCTTTCAATTATATCAGCTAAATTTGCATACATGAAAAGGATGTCTGCCTTTGCATACACTGAGTAAAGAGAGGAGAAAGTGGATCTGTCGTAAATTGGTTTAGACAAATCCTCTTTGTAGTAGAAACCAACGTTTTTACTACCAGTGTCCTTATCTCATCGCAGCTTAAATCTAATATAGACTCTCTAGGACGTGTCTAGGTCCTGTCAGTGTCAAATAATAGCATGTAGTGCACTTCCCCTTTATTCAACCCATTAAACATATGGAATTATATTGGCTACTAAGTGGTCATTTAGCTGAAACTTCCTTATCCATAGTGACAGTACACTTAAATTAAGGACAGTCCTGAAGGTGTAACCTGAGGTTAAGAGCTTTGCTGGAGGGTGATGAATCAACTCCTGCATGGTTTGAACCCACACCTTTTCAATCTCTAGCCAGGATTTTGAGCTACTTGCTTGAAAACATCTTAAACCGGACTAAGCAGGTTTGCTGAACTTATTAGCTGGTCTCCCAGCTGAAAAGTGCCCAAAAACCCCATATAAAAAGAGCAAAAGACCAGTTTTTGCTGGTTAAAGCGAAGAAGAACACCGGGTTACAACACAATTAAAACAAATAAAAGTCACTAAATGCTTACCTTTAATGTAACTGGTGTGATTTTCTCTTTATTCACAGCTTCAGGCAGGAAATCCAGGAGGGAGTCTAGAACGATATCCTTGACGGTCTGGAACTCCACTTCTCCTTTCAGATCCGCGCAAAATATGAGGTCCAAGTCCTTGTAGCCCAAACCGCTGTCCTCGTGGAGAACGTGACTGGCCGCGGAACCGTTCAGCCGGACCTCCCGGACGCGAATATTGCGCTCTTCCATGCGACATCGCACGACTTTGACAATATCCCGAGGTTTCATTTCTAAAGTAGGGAAGTTCCATTTGCCGTGAATGGGGATGGATTCGGTGAGGATGACATCCAGACGCTTCACCTGCTCCCAGTTCAGCACACTCAAGTTATTTAGATTATCTTCCATGGCGAGTGATTAGCCTACAGATCTTTTTTATGAAGTCCTACAATCAGGTGACAAGAAAGGATGCAAGAAGTAAATGTTACAATTGCATTGAATACATCAAGAAAAGTATTTTTCAGTTCATTTGTGCGTCTATCATTCGTGTTGCATGCAGCGCGTCGCCGCTGCGCCTCACCTCTGTGCGTAAAAGCTCTCCAGATGTCCCGTTTGAGCCTTTGCGCACAGCGCTGAAGTTCGTGGTGAGGGAGGTGAGCGTGGGTTCTCACGGCTCTCGGAGGGTGGCCGTGATGATCAAAAGGATTGCTGCATGATTGCGACGAGTTTTCGCGTCTGACAATAAAGGTTACGCCTTTTCAAGAACACGAATGTCAAATAGCAGAAGACCCCGTCCGTCCCTCTCCTCAACTAAAGCGAAGCGAACAAGCGAGTCTTTACATGTTGTTTTGATTCTGTAAAAATATATATATAAACAGTCAACCAATAATGTGCAAATCCTGTTACATTGGGCACTGAAATAATATGGATGCGCATAATCAGTACTATGTATATGGAGGACCTACCTGTATGATCATATTGTCAGCTGTTACTCTGTGTAAACTGCTGGTTGCTCATGTCATCTCTGTTGCACACAGTGAGGAAGCATAGAGATTAACCCGTAAACTAAAGCAGGAGTGACGGAGAATTTAATGACAGCTGCGCGCTCCAATCCAGACACGCGCTCCTCACCTACGGTAATATAATACACCGTTATACCCACGTAAAGCAGTACAGGGGCATTTTTAATAAGCAAAAGTATAGCTTGGTAATTTTTTTATGTGTTGTGTATTTATTATGTTTCTATGGCACAAAGAAACAATTGTAGGCTACTGATAGTCTACATGACTAAAAAAATGAATCTATATGAGTCAAAAATGGCAAAGTTTCTAAAGGTAATTAGCGTGAAGGTATACATGACATACACTGTAAATGAATCAATTAAAACTGACTAGCAAAACATCCTTTGTGCCTTGATAGATAACACTGAATGTCAATGCTGCCCTCTAGAGAAAGACATCATGTTTGGACGTCGAAATGTACCTTTATGCAGGTGAGTAATGAGGTTTCAGCCTCTGAAACACATTAAACAAGAAAGAAAAAGAAAACCATGATATATTTCAGGGGGAGAGAGATTACTACGTTAGCTACTATATATCTTAGATCAAAAGTGGACGTTCTCAAAAAGAAAATGCTTCATAAAAACTGTAATGTCTTTATTCGTTTCTACAAGTGCTGCAGGTTTATTTTAGGGGTTGGATTGTGTGGTAGGGTTTGTCTGTAGTAATTGTAATTTGGATAATTTAAGGGTAAATGAAGTCCCTATTTAGATGGCTACGCATGTGTGTGTGTTTGTGAGAGTGAGGCTGACGTGTGAAACTATGTGTGTGTGTGTGTGTGTGTGTGTGTGTGTGTGTGTGTGTGTGTGTGTGTGTGTGTGTGTGTGTGTGTGTGTGTGTGTGTGTGTGTGTGTGTGTGTGTGATAGACTAGTTGGTAACTGTGTGTGTATAAATGACTGAGTGTAATGTCAGGTTGGGCTGGATGTCACCCAGAATCTATCAGGGGAGCAGACCTGCATCACAGCGGTAACAGCCAATAAAGTAGGATTATTCTAGATTACCCCCTACACCATGACTCTTGGACACACTTCTGGAATGTTTGAGTGTGTGTGTTTGAGTGAGTAAAATTAGACTAAATGTATGTTTAGTGAGAATATGGACAGTATGAGTTTACTGTAACTACACTACGCATGCTCATTTTTAAAATATTAAAACTACATAATGCATGGCAATGTTGTAAGATTGAAAAAAATATACAGTATATGTCAAGGAACACTTCCTGGCAATTTAATCTCATAATCCAAAAAATATAGAATATTAATATGACATTATTAAATTAAATTATTTATTTTTCTAGATAAAGCATTTATATAGAATAAT
Organism: Gymnocypris eckloni scoliostomus; assembly: GCA_027564155.1. Classification (NCBI taxonomy): domain Eukaryota; kingdom Metazoa; phylum Chordata; class Actinopteri; order Cypriniformes; family Cyprinidae; genus Gymnocypris; species Gymnocypris eckloni. The sequence goes on from CM050412.1 coordinate 41,940,774, forward strand.
AGTAATAATAATAATAATCTTTATGCAAACTTTAATATATTTGATTATTTTCATTTTCTCAAAATAATATGAAGTGAGATATTTTATGCAAAGAAAATGAATACTGGTGTGATATTTTATATATATATACATTTAGACATTTAAAAATGCATATGCAGTTATTGAAACAAAAAACATAAAAACATGTATTGTTTTCTTTATGCAAGCTATAATACAATTTATACTCGTTTTCATATTTATGTTTGCATTTAGATGTTAAAAACCGTTATATACAATTACATAAATAACAATAAAACATTTATAGTCATGAAATGCAGTGCAAAAACTCTTAATAGTCCTTAAATATGGTTGATTTACTTTGGGACAACTGATTTATTTTTGTTTCCGGGTGAAGTGTGACCTGGCCCATTAGCTGTCAGCATGTACTGTTGTTGAATGGTTCTGTAGCAATCTGACATTCCTCAGGGTCAGCTGAAGCGGTCAGGAGTTTCCTGTCTCTCTCTCCACATACTCGTCCAGAGTCATAAACTTTATCACACTGTTTTTCTTCTAATTGCCCATACACTTTCTCTTGAGCTCACGCTAAAATATATGTTGCGAAAATAGAAATGTGAGAGCCTACTAAATTAAAGTGTCTGTTTCTCGAACTCTTTCTGTTCATGTAAGAGGTAGAGCAAAGACTGATGTTTGACTGCTGCAATGAGATCAGATGAAGTTTGAGCCAATCCACCACCCCAGCACACGCTAATTCTCGCTCTCTCTTTCTAACCCTGACCACTAACCCCCTGTCAGCCAGGCTGGATTTTAGAAACCCCCCAAACTCACAGTATCATCATGCACAAACATAAACCATGAATCATACAGTACGTTCTTATTTGAATATTTGCGGTGTCATTGTCACTGACTGGACAAATGCAGCACGCAACCTGTCTTTAGCATTACACATATTATATGTACTATATGTATACTGTATGTATTATACGTACCATGTTCTATCAAATGTTTTCTGAATGGAGTTTTCAAACAGTCTTTTCTTGACTCTATTTCACTCACTTGACTGTTTCCGGGACTGTCAAATGTCTGGCACGTCCTGATTTTGCTGAGTGAGATGTGTTCCTGGGTCAACATATTTAGTTAGTCCGGTGCGTAGATCTGCTGGCTCTAGTGGATAGCTTGAAGTGAATAATCGAAGTCACGAGTTTGAGTTTAAATCAGTCGGAGCGGTTCCAGTTTAAATCACTCAGTTGTATCGGTTTGTCAGTTCCTTTTCTTTTTGTACCTTCAGCCTTGTTTATATGACAAAGTCAGTACTAGGCCTACTGCTGGCTTAGCTCAATAGCTCTATGATATTAACTGAAATAAGTGGGAAAAAAATTATGTTTACAAATAAAATATATTCCCATTCAGAAGATAACTGCCTTCCATGTCGAAACATCCAACACAAATCTATGAACATATTCAGGTTTGGTAACCAGTTTACTGCAAGTGAAACTAGTGAAAACAGTCCATAATGACCTGCACGTACCTCAGAATACATGATCGATGGAAGTACTGTGCGTTACGATTGAGTTTGCTGCTGAATTCCCCATATTTTAATAATTTGACCACTGCAAATCAGTTGTTGACAGTTCAATAGAAAATCCAGTCCAGTCGTCTCATACCACTGAAGAAAATGTTAAGTTTATCAGTATTTATTGTAATAAATATTTGAGGAATGATTGTTGTATCTGATTGTATAAGTCTATATAGAGTGATAGTCAATGTAAAAAGAGCAAAATGGGAGAAGAAGAACACCACTAACACATGAAATGTACAATGTTTTTTTTCTGATTAGCTCATAATGAATATGTACAAAATATATTTATTGATGCCACTACTGTTCATACAAGTGCATTATCATTTTTAATTTGATCAGATATCTGTCCCTGTCAGTTTGACATCTTCCAGAGAACTCTGCAGCTTGTTTTGTTTGTTCAAAATGTAACCTCAGTGTGTACAAGACTGGTTTGTGGTTAGCTGTAGCTTGACGTGTGTGATGTGTTTCTGCCTCTGTGTGAAGTGGGAGTAAATAAAAAAGAGGTTTGATATTATAATGTAAAATGGATGCTTTATTTTCTAATGTCAGCTCTTCATAGATCAGAAATAAAGCACAGAGTTATTCCATGTTTTTGGGAAGTTTTTAAGATGACAGACATACAGTAGGCTATCATTCATAGAGACCTGCGTCTGACTATTGTTGTTTTATGTGGACAGGCATGTGACCTGCTGCTGCTTTGACCTCTTTGGCCTCCGTACTGCATGGGGAAGTGTGTCTTCCTCTTACCGAGGCTGATCCCACACTATTACATCATTTTTTCTTCCAAGGAACTGCCTCAAAACAAGGCTTAAGCAACCAGGCATGATAAACACATATGAACCAGAAGTCTGTAATTGCATCACATTTTATGAAGATGTACAACAAACATGTTTAAACTTGAAAATATGCAGTTAATACTATACACTGCAGACCCTTTTGTTGGTGTAATTTCCTTTACTCAGGAAATTAAGTCATATTAAATAATATTTCTGATATGAATCAAACTTCTTAAACTCTTTTATAGATTACCCAACAAGCACTTTTTTAGAATACTGGCACAAACATTTAACCAAAAATTATATTTTTTGAAAGATAGTTGTGTTATTTATTACAATTTTGTTTAAAATAAAACGTTTTTGCAGTCTATGCAGTTGTGCATTTTGACGTTATTGAATGCTTTTTAAAATATTACTATTTTAATACGATGTTCTTCTAAAATGAGCAGTGTTATCAAGCTCCTATGTGTAGGTTCAGTCATTTCACTTTAATGGCAATAAATAGGTCCTTTTCATTGCCATTAAAGTGAAATAACTGAACATAAACATAGGAGCCTGAGAAAAACACTAACTAATATACACGCACACACAATAGATGTGTACAATAAACTGCACAGGCCATACCACATGCTTATTAATATAACATGACTTCAAAACAAAAAAAACACCCACAAAAAATCTACCGAGTAATTTATTTGAAATATTGTTTCTTTATCCTACATTTCCACAACTAAAAGGTTAGTAGCAATTATTTTAATTTAAGTTTTTCCCCTGCATCCGGTTTTTTAAGTATGACTAAAAGTGAATCACCAGCGATTCTCATATTGAGAAGAATCATTGTTCCTCTTAATTACTATTGAATTATGAATTATTATTATTGAACATTTCAATCAAGCAGCGTTGTTCTGATACTATTGTCTGCATGTTGAGGAATATGGACTGCTTGTAGCAACATGGAGAGGAAGTGAAATGGCTTTCTCAGTTCTGCTGAAATAGCATGTTCTCACCAGATTCTGTTTCCTGGTGGTGTGTGGTTTCACACTCACACATAAACACACACTCATGCTTTCTCTCTCACACAACACACACTGACAACCCATTTCAGATGCAGGTTCTTTACAGAATAGTATATTTGTGTCCTATTGATTTTTATATTTGTAACAAAATCTTCATATACTATTCACACGGATGTGTGTATTGTACACATACATTTATTTTAACTTCTTTTATTTTACAACTAGTTTGTGAGAAGAACCACTCTGTGGGATACACCTGCCCCCTGTTGGAAAGACTGCAAAAAAACATTCAGGAAAAGTATGTAGACTGCAAAGATGCAAACCTATATGGAGGTAGTATAGCGAGGCTTGACCAAATTCATTGTTTGCATATGCTAAAATGCCGCTGCATTGACGGCTGCATAGATGTATGCAAAATGAAAATGAAAAATGAAAATGTATGTTTTGATATTCCACAGTGCAGAGCGTGCAAATCAATTTTGGTGGAAAAATAAAAGAATAATTTTATTGAACAGTTGAAAGTTAATGAATTAATAAACGTCATTTTTTAACCTTGTATATGAAGAAATAAAAACTGTGGTCATTGAATTATTATTTGCATATATCTAAAGCTCACCTGAATTTGGTTTTAGATTATTTGCCATAGTGTATGAAACAGTTGCCTTAAATGTGTCTTTATACAATAATGTTGACTGTTAAGTCATTGTTTTCTGGGTGATGAAACAGTGAGACAGCAGTCTGCGGTCCAGCCTTGATCTCAATCAATTTGGACTGATAGTTGAATTACTCATTACAGCCCCCTTATGGCCACTGCTGACATTGCATCTACTCATACAGTAGGCCTAATGTTCTCTGAGACAGTCTTTCTCAATTCCAGTCCTTGCGACCCCCCGCTCTACATATCTCGCATGTCTCTCTTATTCAACACTCTTGATTCAGATAACCAGCTCGTTTAGAAGAGAGCTCCATGCATGAACTGTGTTGCGATTGACAGGGCCCTAGGGTGTGCATCATCACTCCCTATTCCCGGGTTTACTTCACTTCAGAACATTCATTCGTGGATTTGCGTTACAGTACCGCCTGCAGCTTCTTCACACACTGACGAAACGTACTAGAGAAGTGTGAAGTGTGACATACCTATAAATAAATACAATTTTAATTCATGTTGAACACTTTACACTTTTTTTCAACTGCTTACACAAGATTAAAAACACTTTTTTAACTGTAGCCTAAGAATTCATGGTTGTGAATACAGTATTACACAGAACGAAAGAAAATAAATACATCAACCATGTGTAGTAGTTGTGTAGATGTGTATAAGCCTCTTCTAAAGCCATGATTGGTTGGTGTTCAGTAAAACAATGAATGTTTGCACATGTGATGAGTTAGTGTGAGGCACTGATGAATTAGTGTGGCATTTTGGTTGGTTGTGTTTGAAAAAGGAAATCAAGATACTTCCTCCTGTGTATTATATAGAGAATTGTGTGTATGCAAAAGTTGCAAAAGTGTTTTATGAAATTGAAAACTGAGTCAAAGGCTGAGAATTAGTGTATGGTTTTGCAGACTGGTGTGTGCTTCTGGTGTTATCAGGTGTCAGGTTTCGGAAATTGTGTGACAAGTAAAGATTTTGTGTGTAAACACAAGATTTTGTTGAAAAACTGTAATGCTCTTTGAATGGTTCATTAAAACCATTCATGCCATTAATGCTTCATTTAAACTAGAATCATAGCAGAATATCCCGTGAAGTCCACTTTGCAGGGCACTTAAGGTTGAATAGAACAAAAGTCTGAAGTGATAAGAGATACATTCAAAAGGTGAGGACTGGAATTGAGAACCGCTGCTCTCAAAAATACAATTAGCAAATTCTACTATAAAAACTTGCTTACTCAATGTATGCAGGGCCGAGAACACCAGCCCTGGGCATAGGCGGAATAGGCAAATGCTAGGGGCGCCAAAATGAATGAAGAATTGTTTTATTTTTGTTTACCTTTTTTTATTCTCAATTCTACTTCAATACTATAAATGTAAAATGTTACACCAAAAGCTAATCGTCCCACAAAACCAATTATTATATTGCTCTCCTCAGTTCGACGCATGATCTTCCCCGCACAGCCGCACATCCACATACATCAGTTACCTGCTTGTAAAAGATGTTCACTTATAAATTATCACTGTGTCCAAAAGACCGAAGCCCTCTGGTGCCCAGGGAAGAAAATGAAATGAGAGAAGAAGAAAAACGGGACAAAGACAGAGGTAATGTGATGTAATGAATGATGATGATCAAATAAACTAGCCCTTAAATGCATTAATGTTTCGCCAATCATGATATTTGTGTCTTTGGAGACCCTTATGTATCCAGCACGGGCGAATCTCTGACTGCTGCATTAGCAAAAAAAAAACACATTGATATTTTAAGGACAATTACAGAAGAATAACATAAAGCATATTTCGTTACCTTTTGAAACTTGGAAGGGTTCACTTTGAGCAGATGATTTTACCATCGCTGTCATCATCAGAGCACACTTCCACTGCCTCATATTCACCATCTCTACCATATTCTCAAAACGATCTTTCTCAATAACTTCAAAATCAATATTTTGATCACTGGCTGCTTATTCACCACATCCACTGTCAAATAACAGTGACATCTATATTTCAGTGCATACAGTAATTGCTCTGCAGTAAAGCCATTCAAACCAGTTACATTTTTGCTGATGATATTCTTTTGTTTTATGACTGAGGTAAATTTGAGTGAAGCATCACGTCGTCCTTGTGTATCAAACAGTGTCCCCTCAAGAAATAAGTCATCAGATATGTAGGAATATAGCTGCCAGGAAAATATATTTACACATTAACATACCATACCTCGTGTCTCTAGCGCACTTTTATAATACAAAAAGATATTTTTTTATCTATATTTTTTTCTTGTTATGTTGTTTATAATGCATATATTGAGGAATAGCCAAATAAGAAAGTTGGTGTCTGACTTTTAAAAACTGAAGGACATGAGGTAGATATGCATTTAAGGGCTCTAGATGAGGTAAAGGTTTGTGAACAAACTATGTTAGCCTAGTCTAGAAAGCTTAGACTAACAGTTTAAAATAGGATAATAACAATCTCTGGAGTTCCAGAGATCCAAGATTTTGTAACATAAGTGTCATTTTTTATGTAACATGACAACACGTTTTAATCATATTTTTACACTACAGTTGTGTAGTTTTTGGGGATTTGTTGTATTTTTTTATTTGAATTGGCAAATTTAGTTATGTTTGTATAGGCCTATAACGGAACGGGGCTTATTAAACTAATGTAAAATTCACTTTAAAGATGCACGTTTCTCGGTAGGATATAGTTCATGGTGCAAACATTAGAATGGGTTAGTTGAACATTGCTGCCATCTACTGGAAATACAACACTTTTCACATTTATTTAGAAGATTAAACAGTAGCCTACTGTTTGCTAATACAGTTTTGTGCAGGAATACCAGATGTAATTATTCTTAATGTTTAATTGTGTTTAATTTATAAAGTGACTTAAGCAGCACATATATTTTTATAGTTTCACTGGAAACAATTTAAAATAAGGTTAATTGTCAATGACTAACTCTAACAAAATAATAAATACTGTTGTACAAATGTATTGTTCATTGTTAGTTCAAGTTTATATTCACTAATGTGAGGCAAGGGGCACCGGTAAAATCTTGCCTAGGGCAGCAAATTGGCCAGGGACGGCCCTGAATGTATGCATGTACTTATGAACAGATATATGAACAGTAAATTCATCAATACATTCCACCGTTTACAATATAAATATAAATATATAAATATTTCCCTGATAACTGCTAAGTGGCATAGAACCAGTTTTTTTCTAATCAGGTGATGTCAATACTAATACACACACACACACACACACACACACACACACACACACACACACACACGTTGGTTTTTATGGTTTCTGAGGACTTTCCATAGGCGTAATGGTTTTATACTGTACAAGCTGTATGTGCTATTGCCCTACACCTACACCTAAACTTAGCCCTCACAGGAGACGGTGCATTTCTACTTTCCCCCCAAAAAACTCACTCTGTATGATTTATAAGCATTTTAAATTATGGGGACACTGAAAATGTCCTCATAAATCACCTTCTCCTTGTAATACCTATGTCATACCCATGTCATTATACAAATTTGTGTCCTCATAAACCACATAAACATGCCCACACACACACACACACACACACACACACACACACATACATTTTGAGAGAATAATCAAGAATGTGGTGTCCCTATCTGATATATACTGGCAGTGTATATATGAGACACTTTACTGACTTAATTAGCGCCATTAATATCAAAACTCAATCATTTACTGAGAAAGTCATTTAATCTGTAATTCTTATTCCTGTTTAAACTGTTTAACAAGATCATGTTCCTATCCTACCTAAGCTTCAACGTGCGAGGACTACCCAAAGGAGGAGACACATATGAGCAACACATGAGCTTGCATGTCCAGTACATTTACTTTAGCAATGCTTGAATTTGTTCACCCAAAAATTAAAATACTGTCATTCTGATTCTGTAGGACTTTGTTTCTTGTGGGTGAACTATCCATCTGAGCTCACATGAAAAGCTTTCATCAAACCGAGCATGTAGGTTTGTTCACTGAATAGGCTATAATGCAGAATTATGGCTTTGAAACAAAGACTAGGGACAAGTTGTGTGGGAAGCTTAGTGATCTGATCTGATAATTATAGAGTCATTCGCTTGAAAAATGAGATGTTGCTGCAAAACCTGCAGGATAATTGTGCTTAATAGCTAATAATTGAGTCCAGATTGAAAAATCAAGGAACGTTATCATTTATACAAAACGGTTACCTCCATTAATGGTTCATTTACTCAAATGCATGTGTCCAACCCCTGATTAGCAATTAGGCAAATTATGCAATCAAGAAATAGAGACTGAACACACAGTAATTTGACTGAGTGCATAGCATTATCACTAAACCTAACATTTACAGTTCTTTTTGTTTGTCCTGCTGATTCATGTTTGATGATTATAATGTAAATTACACTTAATCTAATATTATAATTTCTTCCTTGTATGCTTTGTGATTTATTTGTGATGTCATTTTTGGAACAGTTTGGATGATGGCGGTTATGTGGTAGTTATGAAACTTAGAATTAAACAGTTTACACTCCTGTGGCGTGTCTGTCTTTCTGACGATTTGCAAAAAGACTGAGTTTGGGTGTGTGAAATACAGTTAGCTGACCAACACGGAAAGAAATGATTTTACCAATATTAAGACTAATATAAAATGTATCATTTAGATGTTTAGCATGTCACACTGCAGAGTATTAAATATTTACAAATGTATTTAACTAAAAGTATTATTATTTTTTAATACTATTAGAGTATGTTTTACAAGAAAATACATTTTTAATGTTTAATTTAATGTGTTACCTGCCATTTGGGACTTGCCCTTTCCTTGTTATTATTTGTGAAACACCACAAATTAAAAGGGTAAATAAGGAAAGCATTTTCGTACTTACTTACTGTTCAATAAAACGTAAACATGGTCTCTCTCAAACTTACATGTAGTCAATAAAAAGTTTAACATGCAAAAAAGGTGTGTGTGTGTGTGTGTGTGTGCTGTGTGTGCGTGTGTGCGTGTGCGCGTGTGCGTGTGTGTGTGTGTGTGTGTGTGTGTGTGTGTGTGTGTGTGTGTGTAGCTTTAAAAAAACATAAACTTGACTTATTTTTTAGATTTAGATTTCAACAAGAAAAATCATTTTTACATTTTCATGTTTAAGGATATTTGGATATTTGTACTGAAAGAGAAGACATTTGAAAAAGCTGTTTTCATTTGTTTACATAATGACTTCGCTGTTATTCTAAAAGGTAGAAAACAGTGTGTTTAACAGCTGTTGTATATTTAGTATTAAACATATATTCCCTGGGTAAATGTGCTTATGTGCTCCTTTTTGCTGGATTTGCTTAATTACAGCTCTGCCTGTGATTATTCTTATATCAATTATCTATCAGAACAATTACACTAAGCCATAAATGTGCACCATTACAGCTTGTTTGTAAATGAACTGTGTGATTCATCTAAAATCCTTTCATGAGACAGTGAAATATTATTACTCATGTGGATGGGTTGGGAATGAAGTGAATATATACCAGACTAAAATGCAGAGAAGTATCAAAGCGCAAGAAGCCGTGGTTCCAGCCAGACTTGCTTTGTTTTAGTCATTTGAGTTCAGCTCAATTTTTACTCTGTTACCAAACAGCGATAAAAACCTCTTCAGATTCAACATCACACAAGAGCAAGAACCCCAAACATGTAAGTAATCAACTAAAAACGATCAAATACGCGTTCACTGTTATTTGAAGAGAAATTGAACTGTATGCTGTTAATATACTCAGTGCAACTTTATAAATTCTGATTGAGAGGAAAAAGGCTTTGAAAGATAGGAATGCTTAACCACTTAAATGACAACTAATATCACTTTCATTCTTTCTTTTTTGCACCTCACAGCATGTCTGTCATAAAGTATGGCCCGAGCAACAACTTCTGCAACATCGGCCGTTTCCCAGGCATTAAACTAGCGTCGGACAGTTTCTGGAGTGGGTCTGGCTGCGTGCCGGTTTACAGTAACCCCTGCGTGAAACCTTGTGTGGATCCCTGCGTGAAACCTTGTGTGGATCCCTGCGTGAAACCTTGTGTGGATCCCTGCGTGAAACCTTGTGTGAATCCCTGCGTGAAACCTGTCATCAACCCTTGCGTGGTTCCTTGTGTCAACCCATGCAACAACCCTTGCGCCCTCCCTTGCGACAACGTGAAGCCACGCTGTGATTATGACTGCAAGGAAGTTGTCCACAAGGACTGTGTGGATGACTGCCAGGTTGTGCGCAACTGTGAAGGTAAGAGTTGTAGATCTTTGGCCCGAGCTGCATTTTGTGGAATTAGTCCATTAAAGCTCACAATTGTTTTCCTCTGCTTGGTTTTTCTCAGATTTGGTTCTGCAGGTTCGTTGTGTTGACCTGATGAAATTCTGGAAGTGTCAGAATCGTCAGGAGCATCACACCAGTGGTTTCCGCAGTGATCACCTCATTGTCCGTAGAGGACAGTGTTTCCAGATGTGGATCGAGCTTTCCCGGCCATTCAATCCAAAATGTGACCAACTTCACCTGGAGCTGAAACTTGGTCAGTTGATCGGTTGTCATCTTGTGCTGATTTGACTCTAAGACCCTCGCTATTATTTCCAATGTTGTTTTATCACATTTTTATATTTTCTGTATTTATTAAAATGTTTGGTAAAGTAGTTTAGGTTTTAGTAATTCTGATGTATCTTTATCAATTGTATTACTTATATATATATATGTCTATTATTATAATTTATTGCAGTTTAGGTTTTTTAGTTATTTTACTTCAGATTAGACTAAACAAACATTATGCAATCTTGACAACTAATTGAAGTAAAATAAGTTCTTTATATTTATTTTATTTTAAGTAACAAGAAGGTTTTGAATAGTTTATGATATTAACCATGGTCATTTATTGTTGTTTTTATTTCACAGGTAATGTTCCTTCAATTAGCAATGGCACTCTGGTGACTGTTCCATTAGTGGATGAATTCAAGAAATGCCGTTGGGAGGCCAAGATTGTTGAACGGGTACAAAACCGTATCAAACTGTCTGTGTACTCCCTTCCAACTGCTAACATTGGACGATACAGCCTCACCGTTGTGACTTGTGGCCCGAAGGGCAGGGCAACTTCATTCTGCAACCCTTGCAATGACATTTACATGCTGTTCAACCCCTGGTGTAAAGGTACGAATGAAGAGGGAGAGAATACAATATATACTAGACTTTTGTACCACATCGCAATGTTCCTTCTTAACTTCTGAAATTCCATGCAGAAGCATGTTTTGAGAAATGCTAAAGATTTAAAACAGTCCACAGAAACAAAGTAAAAACCTGTATCATAGAATGGTACTGAGATTTTAAGTTCACAGAAGCAATAGTAGAATTACATTTAAAAAAAAAAACAATTGTGATCTTTATTATCTAAAGAAAAAAATCATGTTTCTCAAAGTTCTTCGTGAAGAATGACACTGGATGCTTATGCTCAAATTAAACAAGCATCTGTCAAAAGGAAACACAAGTTAGAAGGAAAATGTATTATAATCAGTAAGTGATTGTAAAACTGAAACGCTCTCTCTCTTTACTAGATGACTCTGTGTATATGGAAGACGAGGCCAAGAGAGTTGAGTATGTGCTGAACGACGTGGGAAAAATCTACTATGGAACTAAACGTCAGATCGCTTCCAGAACCTGGAACTTCGGTCAAGTAAGATACAAACATTGTATTAATGCATGTCAAAATAAGAAAAACGGATTTGCAGTGGAATATATTTGATCTGAAGTGCTGGAATACAAGCATAGTGCAATCATTCTCATTTTTATAAAGCACAGAACGTGGACACTACATGGCAAGCATCTTAGTATATCATTTCTCTGATTCTTAGTTTGATGAAGGAGTTTTGGCTGCATGCTTCTATGTGTTGGAGAAGAGCGGTGGCCTTTGCACTGGATGGGGAGATCCTGTTAACGTGGTGAGAGTGATATCTGCCATGGTGAGTCTCGACTTTTCTTTCATTGGCATGTCATAAAACCTAAACATCCATAAAGACTTGATGTTTGGCAAGAGAACAGATAATCATTTTTGACTGTCTCACTTTTATAGATTAATGCCAATGATGACTGTGGTGTGCTGATGGGTAACTGGTCAAACTGCTATGGAGATGGAACTGCTCCGACATCCTGGTGCGGAAGCAGTGCCATCCTGAAACAATATTACAAATGTGGAGGAATACCAGTCAAATATGGACAGAGCTTGGCCTTTGCTGGAGTCACCAACACACGTAAGAGTTCCTGCAGACTGGACGAGGAGAAAATGTTTTGAGAAAGTGATTGTAGATGTAATGCACTTATATTCTTCTTCTCTTTCTTGTAGTGTTGAGGTGCTTTGGCATTCCTGCTCGTCCGGTCACAAACTTCTGTTCTGCTCATGACACTGATGTGTCTATGACAGTAGACATTTTTCTTGATGAGAACTATGATCTGATCGATAACTTGAACCGTGATTCAGTCTGGTAAGATTCTGTGGATATTATGAACTTTCATTATGGACTGTAACTTTTTCGAAGAAAAAAAAGCTTATTATGAAATTTAAAAAAAATTGTCTCTCCTTTTTCAAACTGTCCAAGATTATCACCAATTAGTTGATAAGTGCTTTGATGAGCACCACCTGTTGGTGAGAACATTTAAATGCCCCAAATTTACACTGAATATTTTTCACAGTTTTGATCTAAATGCAGTGTTCCTGTAAAAGCACAAAGTGATGAATCTGCATTGCAACATTTTCTTGTATGCATTCTTGTAATGACTTAGGAAATCCTACTTGTCATTGCATTAGGTAGTTTATGCAAATTTAAGACATTCTTCCGCTTACTCTAATTTCAATTATTAGGTTCATGCAAATAGCATCAATATTTGCAGGGAAGTGGAAATTATCCAATGTACACACATTGTTTCTCTGTCTCCTCTTCTATCTTTGAATCCATTAACAAAGATCATGTTTCTTCTTCTCTTCCATGTAGGAACTACCACGTGTGGAATGAGGCCTGGATGTCTCGAACTGATCTGCCATGTGGTTTCGGAGGTTGGCAGGTGGTTGATTCCACTCCTCAGGAAACCAGCCAGGGCTTCTTCCGCTGCGGCCCCACTTCTGTTGCTGCAGTTCGCAGTGGGCAGGTCTTCCTCAAATATGACACACCCTTTGTTTTCGCAGAGGTATGACAATGCTTTGTAATTTGAGCATTAAGCATATACTGTAGGTTATTGCAGTTATTCCTGAAACTTGGATCTTTTTCTCAAATTCTCACATGCACCCCCCCTTATGGAAATATATTACAAGCAATAAACTATTCCTGCTCTAGGTGAACAGTGATGTAGTCTTCTGGCAGCGGACAGCTTGTGGAACATTCGCTGTGATCCATGTTGACAAGAACGCAGTTGGTCACTGCATCAGCACCAAGGCTGTTTGCTCAGACAAACGTGTGGATATCACACACCACTACAAACACCCAGAAGGTGAAAATTCACACACATCACTTAAAGACACTTTCACTCTGAATAGTTGTAATTTTACCTCTACTTTCAACATCCCTCAGGTTCAGCGGAAGAAGCGAAATGCTGTAGAAACTGCCCTTCGTCATGGCTCCAAGAGATGCACATACCCACTGCCCTGCGCTGAGGATGTTGTCTGTGATATCACCATGAAGGGTGACGGGCCATGTGTGGGCAAGGATGCCGTGCTCTGCATCGCTCTGAAGAACAAATGCAGCTCACCTCGTAGTGTCACCCTCCACAGCCAGGTGTCTGCCACATACTACACCGGAGTCCACAAGGCCTTGGTGAAGAAGGACCAGACATGCTTTGAGCTCAAAGCCAGTGAAAGTAAGAAAAACATATTCCGAGCTTCAGACACAAACATGACAAAATTAATTCAAATCCACTTCAAAACTGATTTTGAACAAAATCGTATAAGCCTTTCAAGACTGAGCTACCATGAGTTTTATGTTCTCCGTATGCTTTTGTAGAAACCATAAGAAATGAAAAAAAAAAGATTCAAACAATGGTTCTCTTCATAAAAGATAAATGGCTATCTTTCACCCAAAGACCATAAATCTGATTTTAGTAGAGAGTAGGTTCTTTACAGTTCCACAGTAAAGAATCTTTTATGGAATGGAAAGGTTCCATGGATGTTAAACGTTCTTCAACATTCATCAAACCAAATAAATAACCTTTATTTTTAAGAGTGTAGAGAATCAGTAGAGACTAAATTGAAATAGTATAATAGAAATGGTTCTGATATGACAGGGATGAGGACGTTTACCACTGCATTCAAAAGTAGCTTGTGTGTATTCAGTGTTTATCTCTTGTCCATTTTTAGCCAAGGTTCTGGAGTGGTGCCTGCAATATGAGGATTATAAGCAACACCTTGTGAATCATTCAACCATGATGCTCACTGTCGCTGGACAGGTCACTCAAACCAAGCAAATTGTGGCCAAACGCTTCAACTTTAGACTGCGCACTTCAGATCTTGTTGTTACTGTGAGTTTGAAAATCTTGAAAGCTATACTTCACCAGCTGGTATTTATGGATGAAACTCTCACCCAGTTTAGTGAAATTATTTAATCCTAGGCCTAGAAATGAATTAAGACCAACTGATTATTTGCTGGGTGTGGAAAATGGAGTCATTTCATAACTATTCATAACCTGAATGGTGTTAATGGGATTTTCCCTTTCAGCCTGGATGTGACTGTGTGGTGGGCAGAGAAGTGCCAATAAAAATCACTTTCCAGAACCCACTGCCCTGTGTGCTGAAGAACGCAGTTTTCCGCATCGAGGGACTGGGAATGAAGCACTGCAGATCGATTAACTATGGGTAGGAAATGAATCTGATTAACTCACTATTAAACTAAACAAAATTACAGGACAGCTGTTCATTTTAATTGGTATATAGCTAAACATCTTACTTTCCATCTATTTCTCAGTGAAATCGCAAGCCTGGCCACAGTGAACCTGACTGAGACATTTATACCTAAGTGTCCCGGACCGTACAAACTTCTGGCTTCGCTTGATTGTCCTCAGCTGACTCAGGTGCATGGATTCACCGACGTTGTTGTCAAAGAAAAGTGAAGAAGCTCTCAAATAAGCGGAGGAGCAGAAAGCTTTCAGCATGCTTTTCACATGGATTGATTTGCAGAGTTAAAGAAGGGAATTTGAGTTGTGTAATCTTTAGTAAAGGGTGAACCAAAGGGTGTGTTTAATCTTGGGATCTTGCTTTTAGAGGAGGATTTATGTCAGACATTGTTTTTATGTGAATTCATTCACAACTTCAGCTGTTTCGTTTCATGTTGTCAACCTAACCAGATGACTGTGTGTTGTTGTGTTCAATGATTTATTCACTCCTTTTAGCTCAACTGATAATCTGTCCTCCCTGTTGCATCAATAAAAGTTATTCATTTGCAATACTATTTGCTGTGTATTTGTGATGTGTATCTATGAGCCAGTGGATGAACTGATCATGACATCATACAACAATTAGGATTGTTGAGCATTACGGTATAGACAGATTCATCTTCATAAGGGGATTTTTTTTAAACAAATGTTAAACTTCATTCAGTAAGACAGTTCCTAGAACATGTAACAGATTTTTGAAAACACACCCTCACATGAATAATGTACACTTCTAAACCCTGTGAAATGTGGCATAATATAGAGAGAAAACAGTAAAAATACCAGTGGTGGAATAACATATGTGGAATATACTTGCTAGGTTAGTGGCACTAAAAGCTAAAGTTTATCATACAGAAAAATAATTAAAGAAATAAAATAATAATAAAGAAATAAAAATGAATAAAGAAATAATCTGTCCAAAATGCATTTTAAATATACTGAATATGTTGTAAGCTGTGAAGCTCAATAAAATATATTTTTATTAAAAGCGTCATACACCAAAATATATTTAAATATACATTTCCAATCTTTCAGACACAGCCAGATGGGACCTTAGAAGCTGGGAATCTGGTATAGGAAGAATATCCAATGTATGCAGAATTATTATTATTTATTTACGTATAAAAAGTCTTCTCATGGTGATGGCAGATGGACAACCATGGCGATGCTTTTCATACTTTTCTGAACCTCGACTGTGTTATTTACTTGGCAGTTAATGGGACAGTCACAAGCCTCCCGGTTTTTATCTAAAATATCTTGAATTGTGTTCCGAAGATGAACGAAGCTTTTATGGAGTTGGAACGACATGAGGGTAAGACAATAATGACCAAATTTTCATTTTGGGATGGAGTAACCCTTTAAGTCTGTCTAAATAACATGTAATTGCCAATGTTCTCTGGTCCATATCCTTTCCGTAGGAAGATGTGCAAGACACTGATTAATGTAACATAAAAATACTATACATATTTATATATTTAGCTATTATATTGTGGAGTGACACTTTTATAAACTTTTCTATACTCCTCTGATTATGTAATGGTAAATATTACAATATCATAGCACAACAGTGATCAGCAATAATGATAAGCCTAACACTCACAATAAAAATAATAAGCTCATATAGATCATAACACAGTCTTTAAAATTCTTCAAAACGAACACAAAGAATGGCCATCTCAGCTGACATAGTTGCAACACTTGTGTCCTCAGAACAGGGTGTTCAACGCACCACCGTTTCCATTTAATAAACGTTCAGCCCTGATGTTGACAGCTGCACTCATAGCCAATTACTAGGGATCAGGAGACATTTAGGAGTGACCCTTTTTATGTGCGATAACGGATCAGATTTTGAATGTACAACTGAATTATGATATTTGAAAATATAACTGTATAGTCAAGTGATCACAATGCCTAAATATAATTAAGTTACATGGTAAATAGGGAGTTACAGAAAAGTATAATGGCTAATACTAATGGAAAGGAGACCAGAGGCCATTTTATTTGAATGGAAGTCAATGGAAGAGAGCTTCACTACGCTGAATAAACAGCTTTTGAGAGGAAACAGCTCATCATTTAATTAATCATTACATGTTTTACACTAAACAATACTTTTGGATTGAACTATTTACACTGAGTTTACACTGAAAAACAAAGTCTTTTTATAAGATAAGTCACTGACTTTTTGTGACAGGTGGGATTCATTCATTCCTATGGTATCCGTAAACAGCTATTGAGTGTCGCAGATATCTGACTGAAATGTAATGACATCAAGGCCATAATATGATTGGTTATTACGGCACATGTGATCCAGCCGTTACACTTTTTCCAATAGTAAGTAATAGACCCCTTCACGGTATACGTCACATTAAAATTCAAAGTTCGCAGTGCGCGTGTCGGGGTCAGAAAGTTCATTCCATCCCATTGAATTGTGTGTTAACCAGAGAATTTCTCGTCAAGACAAAACTTAGGGCTGTGACGGTGGCAGATTTTTACCACCGCGGTGGTAATGGACCAACTACCGCAGTACTAATATATATATATATATATATATATATATATAATTCTGAAACGCAAAAATAAATAAATGAGGCTCAATCATCTATTAAAAATCATATGTGTTTATTTTAGCACTTACGTCAGTGGACCTGTGTCATGCTACAGACGTAGCCAGCTGCTAGTAGTTAGCCGCAGGCTAGCGCCAACATTGTGCCAACAACGGTAGAGTTAAGCCATGATAAGTAAACAAATGTTTTCTGTAAACTGTAGACTGATTTAATAGTTAGGTGAAGATTGATATCTGGCATAAATTGTGACCTGTGGCATGCTACAGACTTAGCAGATAGCAGACTAGCTTTACATTAGCGCTTTCACTATGACAACAGTAGATCGTGTTGTAATCAATGTGTGCAATTATTTTTTGTAGGAGGCATCACTTGACTCCAGTAGTCCTGACTTTGTGCCCTCCTTGTTTGTGTACACAAAACAAAGCCAGACACCTAAGACAAAAATGGAAAGGTACAAATAATAATAAAAAAGTGTCTTATCTATCTATAAGGCTTGTCTGTTTCTCCTTGACACAATATGCCGGTCTATTAGCGCGCCATTTTTCTGACCCCAAGCTGCGCGCGCACCCAACCTAGGCTTTCGATGTTTACAAGCATTGAAGGGGTCTATACCAAAGCTTCTTTAAGACAAGTCATGTTACTCAGTGGCCATCTTTGAAATGCCTCTGGAACTGGCTCTTTCATTCAGAGGTTCTTGTGATTGAGCGGCCATATTAAGCGTTGCATTTTTTTCCCATTCAAAATTATACGAGGGACATATGTTGGGTATTCTATAGTCTTTGGTAATACAGACCCACTAATTTCCCTATAGTAAGACAATCTCTGGCATAACTTACGTTGATATGTGCAAGCGTCTGTGTGGAAACCTTGGAAGTGTGGAAGGAATATTACTGTATTTAATAGTTTTCTGTTTTAGGTATGTTGCTGTCTGTCCATCAGTTCACACTGTAATGGTGCTTGCAAAGTCATGTTGTACCGTGAAATTATCTGTTTAAACCATAGACCAGGGACAGGCAACTTCGGTCCAGCAGAGATTAGCTCCAACCCTAATCAAACACACCTGCCTGTAACTTTCTAGTGATCTTGAAGACATTGATTAGCTTTTTCATGTGTGTTTGATTAGAGTTGGAGATAAACTCTGCAGGACACCGGCCCTCCAGGACTAAAGTTGCCTATCCCTGCCGTAGTGTCCTTGACGTCACCCATAGGTTTGTGAAGAGCATTTTTGAAGCTCAAAGGGCGCGGAGTGGCCAAGCCCTTAATTATGCAGAACTTTAAGGCTTAATATAATTTGAATAGATGAGTTATAAAAAAATCCCCCCTCCCAACAATTGTCATGAAAGGAAAAATTTGCTAAATAGACCAAAACGTCTTTTTGTACAAGGCTGTAAACATAGTTTTTTCTGCTGTAAAACGTATGTTTGGGCAATTTAACATGGGGAGTCTATGGGATTGACTCCCTTTTGGAGCCAGCCTCTAGCGGCCAGTCGATGATGCAGTTTAAGTCACTTCCGTGTTGGTTTCAAGAGAGGGAGCGGGAGGTTGCCGCTTGGTTTAAACTAAAAGATTCATGTGTGTCTTCAATAACGATTTTATATCTTCTGGTGATTAATTACAATTTATATGTTATTTTTGAAATGTATTAAAATATTATAGTAATGTATTAGCTTTTAACATTTTCTCCATCATGGAGGAAACTTTAATCTAGTAATAACTTGCATGACTCTTTTACCACAAATTGTAAGCCTGTCAGTGACTATAGATACACTACATTACGAAAAGCAGTTCCATATACATTGGGAGTGTGTTTATGCATCTCGCAACACTAGTAAAACTTTAATAATAAGAATAAGTTCTGTCTTAACTATTTATGTTCCAATATTCTAAAACAAATTGACATGTAATCTTTATGACCTATATATTTAGAATAGATCAGAATTTCATATGTTAAACAGACATGATTCAATATGGTTATTTTTTTATTTTTGTTAATGCATTGAGACAAGATTAACAATAAAGTGAACATGATTAGTTTCAAAGGTTTTCATTTGCATTAACATTAGAAAACAACCAAAAGTAGACCCCAAGTAATATAAAAATGCTTATGATAATTACAGAATGTAAAATTTGCAAACATAAAACCATAAATGACTGTAAGATATAATTAATATAACTTAGAAATGGACACTTCAGCTCTATCTCATATTTCGTTCATTTCATTCACAATCAGGCATGATCATAATCTGCAGAAGAATGAATTAACAATTCCATATCCCACTATAAATACTTAGTAAATAAAAATGACTAATCAAGAGAATGAAAAAATGCATATATTTGGAGAACAAGTTTCCAAGACCACAGTCAAGTTGTTTGCAAATCATTCATGTAAAATGCACATTGGAAAGTTGAACTGTTACAGGTAGACAACTTTCTTTCCAATAAAACTTTAGTTTTAGTTATTTCTTTGGTTTAACAGTGCTGTTTGACAACAATGTTGGTGAATCCATGCACCTGAGTGAGCTGAGGACAATCAAATGATGCCAGGAGTTTCTGTGGGCCGTGACACTTGGGAATAAACTTCTCCGTCAGGCACACTGTAGCATGCCCTGCAATGTCACTGTGAAAGAAAGAAGGATTATTAAATACTATTTAAATGTAAATAAATATTTTTTAATAATCTGTTTTAAATATTTTTAAAGTACAGTATAAAGCAACAATCATGCATAATTAATTGAGCAAGTAATGAAATTAATTTTACCCATAGTTAACAACTCTGGCATGCTGTAGTCCAAGTCCCACAAAGCGGAATGCAGTGTTCTTCAGGACACAAGGCAGTGGATTCTGGAAAGTGATTTTGACTGGCACTTCTTGACCCAATACAGCATCACATACAGGCTGAGAAGAACCACATACAAGACACAATTTAGCACAAAATTATTTCAAACATTCAAAAGATTTATCAGTTGAACCATAACTTTGAACTCACAGCGATAACAAGGTCTGGTGTGCGCAGTCTGAAGCTGTACTGGGTGGCCAGAACCTGCTTAGTCTGAGCTACGTGTCCGAAGATGTTGAGCATCAGTGAGGCGTGATCCACCAGGTGTTCCTTATACTCGTCATAACTCACGGTCCATTCCAGAGGTCTGCCTATAGTGGGGAAAAGTGACAAATACTGAATGAATACTCATGCTTTCATTACAAGTTTCTTTACCCATAAGCTGCACTATACCAACTGTGTTGTTTCATGTATTGCAACTCTTACAAAACTTTGTCATTTCTCACATTCAGAAGGCTTGAGCTCAATGCATGTGTTGTTTCTCTTCAGGAAGGTCTTCCTGACTCCGGTGTAGTACATGGCTGCAGTCTGGCTGTAGAGGGTGGCCTTCTGAGGAGAGGAGCATTTGTTTTTAGATTGATGCAAAGCACGGCATCTTTGCCACGCATGGTCCGTCCCTTTCAGGTTAACTTCACAGACAACATCCTCAGCACAGGGCAGTGGGTATGTGCATCTTTTGGAGCCATGACGAAGAGCTGTTTCCAAAGCAGTGCACTTCTCAGAAGAACCTGATCAATGAAAGAAAGAGTCAAATTTACATAGGGATGAATCACAGGAGAAACACCTACATTCATCGTTAGCATTAGCATCATGGTTGAAAGCGTTAAGTGCTAGAATAGATGTAAATGCATGTGGTTTTTACCAAGTGGATGTTTTAGAGATTTGTGATATCCACACGTTGATCTGAGCCGACAGCCTTGGTACTGATGCAGTGACCCACTACATCCTTCTCAACATGGACAACACCAAATGTACCATCACATTTCCTCTGCCAGTAAACTTTATCATTGTTCACCTAGAACACAAAGAGACAAACAGGAATCATGAGTAATATGTCATTATAATTGCTGTATGACACAATGGTAAATTAAAGGAATTAACGCACTTCAGCGAAAAGGAAGGGCACATCATGCTTCAGGAAGACCTGACCGCTGCGGATCGCAGCAACAGAAGTGGGGCCGCAGCGGGAGAAGCCCTGGCTGGTCAGTTGAGGAGTGGAATCAACCACCTGCCAACCTCCGAAACCAGATGGCAGATCACTTCGAGTCATCCAGGCCTCATTCCACACGTGGTAGTTCCTACATGGAAGAGAAGAAGAAAGAAATAGAAACCCTTCATGCACATTCAGAGGAACTCTTTATGATATCACAAATGCTACTGACACTTACCAGATTGAATCACGGTTCATGTGATCGATCAGCTGGAATTTCTCATCCAAATAGATGTCAGATGTTAAACAAACATCAGTGTCATGAGCAGAACAGAAGTTTGAAACTGGACGAGCAGGAATGCCTAAACACCTCAACACTACAAGAAAGAGATGAAGAATATAAGTGCATTACATCTACAATCACAAAACATTTTCTCCTCGTCCAGTCTGCAGGAACTCTTACATGTGTTGGTGACTCCAGCAAAGGCCAAGCTCTGTCCATATTTGACTGGTATTCCTCCACATTTGTAATATTGTTTCAGGATGGCACTGCTTCCGCACCAGGATGTCGGAGCAGTTCCATCTCCATAGCAGTTTGACCAGTTACCCATCAGCACACCACAGTCTTTGTTGGCAATAACCTGATGAGAGATTATTAAAACTATTTTATTTTGAATGCAGCAAGTTTCATGCAGAAGTACCACACTAGAAGAGAACAAATCAGACCTTTTAAAAGTCTTCCCAACATGAAATTATGGTGCTGATAAGAAGAAAATGAAGACTCACCATGTCAGACACCACTCTGGATATGTTAATGGGGCTTCCCCATCCTGAGCAAGGTGTGCTGCTTTTCTCCAACACAAGCAAACATGCAGACAAGATTCCCTTCTCAAACTAAAAATCAGACAGAGGAGAGAGAAAACTAAAAAATCTTTCATGCTCTTTTGTGCGTGAAAATGTTATACTGTAATGGTTGTTCTGTGGAATTATATTTCAGATGCCTCTTCCAGGAGTAACCTCAACTGGGTTCCAGCACTTTTAATGCACACTCTTGTAACTTAGGGTGCCTATACGTGAAAAAGATCTGATATATATATTTTTTTTTGTGCCGTTTTCTTGTCACATCATTCCCATTTAAATCAGTGGATTCACAATGGAACTGACGTGTAAGCACTTTTGTAATAAATTGAAAAAGTTTAGTTCTTACTTGACCAAAGTTCCATGTTTTGCAGGCAATCTGCTGCTTAGTTCCATAGTAGATTCTGCCCATGTCATTCAGCACATACTCCGCTCTCTCTGAATCATCATCCAGGTACACACAGTCATCTGATAAAGAAACAGAAATAGTTGAATTGTTAAAGCATTTTTTGTTGTTGTTGCTGACAAGTGTGTATGTGTGTTTGGGTTTCAGACATATAATGAAACAAACCTTTACACCAGGGGTTCAACAACATATAAATGTCATTTTCAGGAACACAAGGTAAAGTGAATCTGCCTCCTGGACAGTGTGTCACGACACTGAGCTGGTATCGTCCAACGCAAGCAGTCGGAACAGAGTGCACACACAGTTTAATTTGGTTTTGTCCTTGTTCGACTATCTTTGCCCCCCAGCAGTTTCAGTAGTGTGTGTGCGTGTGTGTGTGTGTGTGTGTGTGTGTGTGTGTGTGTGTGTGTGTGTGTGTGTGTGTGTCTGTCTGTGTGTATGTAGCTTTAAAATACATAAACTTGAGTTATTTTTTAGATTTAGATTTCAACAAGAAAAATCAATTTTCACATTTTCATGTTTAAGGATATTTGGATATTTGTACTGAAAGAGAAGACATTTGAAAAAGCTGTTTTCATTTGTTTACATAATGACTTCGCTATTATTCTAAAAGGTAGAAAACAGTGTGTTTAACAGCTGTTGTATATTTAGTATTAAACATATATTCCCTGGGTAAATGTGCTTATGTGCTCCTTTTTGCTGGAATTGCTCAATTACAGCTCTGCCTGTGATTATTCTTATATCAATTATCTATCAGAACAATTACACTAAGCTGTAAATGTGCACTATTAGAGCTTGTTTGTAAATTAACTGTGTGATTCATCTAAAATCCTTTCATGAGACAGTGAAATATTATTACTCATGTGGATGGGTTGGGAATGAAGTGAATATATACCAGACTAAAATGCAGAGAAGTATCAAAGCGCAAGAAGCCGTGGTTCCAGCCAGACTTGCTTTGTTTTAGTTATTTGAGTTTAGCTCAATTTTTACTCTGTTACCAAACGGGGATAAAAACCTCTTCAGATTCAACATCACACAAGAGCAAGAACCCCAAACATGTAAGTAATCAACTAAAAACGATCAAATATGCGTTCACTGTTATTTGAAGAGAAATTGAACTGTATGCTGTTAATATACTCAGTGCAACTTTATCAATTCTGATTGAGAGGAAAAAGGCTTTGAAAGATAGGAATGCTTAACCACTTAAATGACAACTAATATCACTTTCATTCTTTCTTTTTTGCACCTCACAGCATGTCTGTCATAAAGTATGGCCCGAGCAACAACTTCTGCAACATCGGCCGTTTCCCAGGCATTAAACTAGCGTCGGACAGTTTCTGGAGTGGGTCTGGCTGCGTGCCGGTTTACAGTAACCCCTGCGTGAAACCTTGTGTGGATCCCTGCGTGAAACCTTGTGTGGATCCCTGCGTGAAACCTGTCATCAACCCTTGCGTGGTTCCTTGTGTCAACCCATGTAACAACCCTTGCGCCCTCCCTTGCGACAACGTGAAGCCACGCTGTGATTATGACTGCAAGGAAGTTGTCCACAAGGACTGTGTGGATGACTGCCAGGTTGTGCGCAACTGTGAAGGTAAGAGTTGTAGATCTTTGGCCCGAGCTGCATTTTGTGGAATTAGTCCATTAAAGCTCACAATTGTTTTCCTCTGCTTGGTTTTTCTCAGATTTGGTTCTGCAGGTTCGTTGTGTTGACCTGATGAAATTCTGGAAGTGTCAGAATCGTCAGGAGCATCACACCAGTGGTTTCCGCAGTGATCACCTCATTGTCCGTAGAGGACAGTGTTTCCAGATGTGGATCGAGCTTTCCCGGCCATTCAATCCAAAATGTGACCAACTTCACCTGGAGCTGAAACTTGGTCAGTTGATCGGTTGTCATCTTGTGCTGATTTGATTCTGAGACTCTCGCTATTATTTCCAATGTTGTTTTTTTTAATCACATTTTTATATTTTCTGTTTTTATTTCAATTGTAGGTAAAGTAGTTTAGGTTTTAATAATTCTGATGTGCCTTTATCAATTGTGTTAATTTATATATATGTCTATTATTATCATTTATTGCAGTTTAGGTTTTTTAGTTATTTTACTTCAGATTAGACTAAACAAAAATGCAATCTTGACAACTAATTGAAATAAAATAAGTTTTCTATATTTTATTTTATTTTAAGTAACAAGAAGGTTTTTAATAGTTACTTTTAGTTTATGATATTAACCATGGTCATTTATTGTTGTTTTTATTTCACAGGAAATGTTCCTTCAATTTGCAAGGGCACTCTGGTGACTGTTCCATTAGTGGATGAATTCAAGAAATGCCGTTGGGAGGCCAAGATTGTTGAACGGGTACAAAACCGTATCAAACTGTCTGTGTACTCCCTTCCAACTGCTAACATTGGACGTTACAGCCTCACCGTTGTGACTTGTGGCCCGAAGGGCAGGGCGACTTCATTCTGCAACCCTTGCAATGACATTTACATGCTGTTCAACCCCTGGTGTAAAGGTACGAATGAAGAGGGAGAGAATACAATATATACTAGACTTTTGTACCACATCGCAATGCTCCTTCTTAACTTCTGAAATTCCACGCAGAAGCATGTTTTGAGAAATGCTACAGATTTCAATCAGTCCACAGAAACAAAGTAAAAACCTGTATCATAGAATGGTACTTAGATTTTAAGTTCACAGAAGCAATAGTAGAATTACATTTAAAAAAAAAATTGTGATCTTTATTACCTAAAGAAAAAAATCATGTTTCTCAAAGTTCTTCGTGAAGAATGACACTGGATGCTTATGCTCAAATTAAGCAAGCATCTGTCAAAAGGAAACAAAATTTAGAAGGAAAACGTATTATAATCAGTAAGTGATTGTAAAACTGAAAGGCTCTCTCTCTTTACTAGATGACTCTGTGTATATGGAAGACGAGGCCAAGAGAGTTGAGTATGTGCTGAACGACGTGGGAAAAATCTACTATGGAACTAAACGTCAGATCGCTTCCAGAACCTGGAACTTCGGTCAAGTAAGATACAAACATTGTATTAATGCATGTCAAAATAAGAAAAACGGATTTGCAGTGGAATATATTTGATCTGAAGTGCTGGAATACAAGCATAGTGCAATCATTCTCATTTTTTATAAAGCACAGAACGTGGACACTACATGGCAAGCATCTTAGTATATCATTTCTCTGATTCTTAGTTTGATGAAGGAGTTTTGGCTGCATGCTTCTATGTGTTGGAGAAGAGCGGTGGCCTTTGCACTGGATGGGGAGATCCTGTTAACGTGGTGAGAGTGATATCTGCCATGGTGAGTCTCGACTTTTCTTTCATTGGCATGTCATAAAACCTAAACATCCATAAAGACTTGATGTTTGGCAAGAGAACAGATAATCATTTTTGACTGTCTCACTTTTATAGATTAATGCCAATGATGACTGTGGTGTGCTGATGGGTAACTGGTCAAACTGCTATGGAGATGGAACTGCTCCGACATCCTGGTGCGGAAGCAGTGCCATCCTGAAACAATATTACAAATGTGGAGGAATACCGGTCAAATATGGACAGAGCTTGGCCTTTGCTGGAGTCACCAACACACGTAAGAGTTCCTGCAGACTGGACGAGAAGAAAATGTTTTGTGATTGTAGATGTAATGCACTTATATTCTTCTTCTCTTTCTTGTAGTGTTGAGGTGCTTTGGCATTCCTGCTCGTCCCGTCACAAACTTCTGTTCTGCTCATGACACTGATGTGTCTATGACAGTAGACATTTTTCTTGATGAGAACTATGATCTGATCGATAACTTGAACCGTGATTCAGTCTGGTAAGATTCTGTGGAAATTATGAACTTTCATTATGGACTGTAACATCACACTTAGTGTCTGCTATAGTACCATCATGGGATATTCACAAAAGGTTGTCTTTTTTTAA
The DNA here is from genome assembly GCA_027564155.1 of Gymnocypris eckloni scoliostomus. Lineage (NCBI taxonomy): Eukaryota > Metazoa > Chordata > Actinopteri > Cypriniformes > Cyprinidae > Gymnocypris > Gymnocypris eckloni. Next base: position 41,967,484 of record CM050412.1, read on the forward strand.
GAAAAAAATGCTTATTATGAAATGTAAAAAAAATTGTCTCTCCTTTTTCAAACTGTCCAAGATTATCACCAATTAGTTGATAAGTGCTTTGATGAGCACCACCTGTTGGTGAGAACATTTAAACGCCCCACATTTACACTGAATATTTTTACAGTTTTGATCTAAATCAAAATGCTTCTGTAAAAGCACAAAGTGATGAATCTGCATTGCAACATTTTCTTGTATGCATTCTTGTAATGACTTAGGAAATCCTACTTGTCATTGCATTAGGTAGTTTATGCAAATTTAAGACATTCTTCCGCTTACTCTAATATCAATTATTAGGTTCATGCAAATAGCATCAATATTTGCAGGGAAGTGGAAATTATCCAATGTACACACATTGTTTCTCTGTCTCCTCTTCTATCTTTGAATCCATTAACAAAGATCATGTTTCTTTTTCTCTTCCATGTAGGAACTACCACGTGTGGAATGAGGCCTGGATGACTCGAACTGATCTGCCATGTGGTTTCGGAGGTTGGCAGGTGGTTGATTCCACTCCTCAGGAAACCAGCCAGGGCTTCTTCCGCTGCGGCCCCACTTCTGTTGCTGCAGTTCGCAGTGGGCAGGTCTTCCTCAAATATGACACACCCTTTGTTTTCGCAGAGGTATGTCAATGCTTTGTAATTTGAGCATTAAGCATATACTGTAGGTTATTGCAGTTATTCCTGAAACTTGGATATTTTTCTCAAATTCTCACATGCACCCCCCCTTATGGAAATATATTACAAGCAATAAACTATTCCTGCTCTAGGTGAACAGTGATGTAGTCTTCTGGCAGCGGACAGCTTGTGGAACATTCGCTGTGATCCATGTTGACAAGAACGCAGTTGGTCACTGCATCAGCACCAAGGCTGTTGGCTCAGACAAACGTGTGGATATCACACACCACTACAAACACCCAGAAGGTGAAAAGTCACACACATCACTTAAAGACACTTTCACTCTGAATAGTTGTAATTTTACCTCTATTTTCAACATCCCTCAGGTTCAGAGGAAGAGCGCCATGCTGTGGAAACTGCCCTTCGTCATGGCTCCAAGAGATGCGTGTACCCACTGCCCTGCGCTGAGGATGTAGTCTGTGATATCACCATGAAGGGTGACGGGCCATGTGTGGGCAAGGATGCCGTGCTCTGCATCGCTCTGAAGAACAAATGCAGCTCACCTCGTAGTGTCACCCTCCACAGCCAGGTGTCTGCCACATACTACACCGGAGTCCACAAGGGCTTGGTGAAGAAGGACCAGACATGCTTTGAGCTCAAAGCCAGTGAAAGTAAGAAAAACATATTCCGAGCTTGAGACACAAACATGCCAAAATTAATTCAAATCCACTTCAAAACTGATTTTGAACAAAATCGTCCCAGGTTACGATAACCCTGGTTCCCCGAGGAACGAGACGCCGCGCCGAGACGCTAGGGGAACGCCATCAGCGTTGTCCAGCTCTGAATCATATGTGTAATCAGTCAAAATTGATGGCCAGACGTCCAGGTGCGGTGACGTCCATGACCAGGATGCTTAAAAGCACGTGATGTGCAGCCGCGCCAGCTTCCAGGAATGAAGCATAGCTCTAGTAGGGATGCCGGAAGTATGGCCCTGCGACGCAGCGTCGTTCCCTCGGGGAACCAGGGTTACATACGTAACCTGGGACGCCTCCGAACATCGAGCTGCGCCGAGACGCTAGGGGAACGAGATATCCACGCCGCCACTTGCAAATCCCTGCTTAGTGTGTGAGTGCACAGCTATGGCAAGGGAAAAGACAAGCCAGGGGTGGCTCGCAGAGCCAGGTCGAGAACCTGGAAAGTTAGCGAGCCCACCCACCAGCGTCACAGATGTCCTGCACAGGTACACCTGCCAGAAGGCCTTGGAGGCCGCCATACCTTAAGTAGAGTGAGCCTTGATTCCCAAAGGCGGGGAGATCAGAGGACTCGAGGTCATAGGGAGAGCATCCAGATCCACTACTTAGCATAAGCACCCTGGCCTCCACCGGAGGAAACGTAAAAGAGAGTTTGCCTATTGAAAGGCCACCAAGGGGCGTGGTAGGTGCTATAGCCGCCACGTAGACCTTCAGGGTGGAGTGGGCTAACTCTGCGGAGAAACGGGCCTGCGAGCTCCAGCACTGTCCCAACAGGCAGTTAACTGGATCAAGCTGGCGGTCTCCGCACCCAGTCTCAACTTCAGGGCGTACAGTTTCCTTATTGAGGGAGCTCTAGATTGGAGGATGGTCTCAGCAACCTCAGTTGAGAGACCAGAGGCTATGAGTTGTGCCCCTCGGGAGCCACACCCATAGTTTCCACAACTCCGAGCGGGGTGAAAGATCATGCCCGCTGCCAGTGAGAGGATATCCCTCCTGACGGAATCCCCATGGAGAGCCGTCCGAGGAGAAATCGGGTCAGAGACTATACTCGGCCCGGCCAGAACAGGGTTTTCAATAGAAGGACCCCGTCCATGCGCACTCTCTAGAACTCCCAGGAGCTGAGCGATCGGGAGGCGACAGGCAAGCCTCAGCCACGATTGTACCATAGCATCCAGCCCCTTAGCGGAGCTGGATGCCTGCCTCGACAGGATGGCTGCTCCTATCCTTACGAAGGGAAGAACCCGATGTCGCTTTGCCCCAAAGCACATTTCAGGAACTTCCTGTGATGGGGAAGGAGTATGCATCTTTAGATCGCTCGTGACCACCAGTCCTCGGATCTGGTGAGAGAACGTGCTTTCGAAGAGAGCTTTCTGAACTTCAGTCGTGTGACTGAGCGGTTCAGTTAGCTTAGATCTAAGACGGACGCAACCCCTTTCCCTGGAACAATGAAGTACGGCTGTAGAACCTGGACTCTTTGTCAGAGCAGGGACCACCTCGATGGTCTCCTCCCTCAGGAGAGTGCCCACTTCTTGTTCCATTACCAGAGCCTGCTCGCCGTAGAAAGGCTGCGGCAGAGCGCCACATAGCCTTGTTCTACAGTGTGCGTGACCCATCGAGACATTTGGCAGCAGTTCCACGCTGCGAATAGTCTACTAAGGGAACCAGTCTCGAGACTGGTCTCTGGTGTACTTAGAGCGGCTAGCTCGGTGCCCTGGAACGGAGGACCGGCAGGGGACGGCCGATCTAGCTGCTCTAGAGACCCCGAAGGTGGCGAGCCTCCCAGCTCCGCTACATTTCTGGGCGGAAGAGACTGAGAGAAATGCTCGCTGGAGACCGCTGCGCCCTGGAACACGGCAGGGTTAGCAGACTGATCTCCTGAGGGCACTGAGGAGAGACGGGCACCGTGTAATGCGGTGTAAACCGCTCTTCCCAGAGGGGCCTGCCCTCATAAGTCCTGGGATGTAGCATCAGGACTGCCTTAGAAGTCTCCTATTGGAAACGACGGTCCTCAGACCCGTCATCTCTAGGAAGACTAAGGAACCAGAGTCTGCTCAGGCAGGACCCAATAAGACACGCTTGGCAAGGGCTCCCACACCGCCAGATGACTTACTAAGGAAACCAGTCTCTTGAGACTGGCCTCTGGTGTACTAGAGCGGCTAGCTCGGTGCCCTGGAACGGAGGACCGGCAGGGGACGGCCGATCTAGCTGCTCTAGAGACCCCGAAGGGGTGGCGAGCCTCCCAGCTCCGCTACATTTCTGGGCGGAAGAGACTGAGAAACGCTCGCTGGAGACCGCTGCGCGCCCTGGAACACGGCAGGGTTAGCAGACTGATCTCCTGAGGGCACTGAGGAGGCGGGCACCGTGTAATGCGGTGTAAACCGCTCTTCCCAGGGGCCTGCCCTCATAAGTCCTGGAATGTAGCATCAGGACTGCCTTAGAAGTCTCCTAAGGGAACGACGGTCCTCAGACCCGTGTACTTAGAGCGGCTAGCTCGGTGCCCTGGAACGGAGGACCGGCGGGGGACGGCCGATCTAGCTGCTCTAGAGACCCCGAAGGGTGGCGAGCTTCCCAGCTCCGCTACATTTCTGGGCGGAAGAGACTGAGAGAACGCCGCTGGAGACCGCTGCGCCCTGGACACTGGCAGGGTTAGCAGACTGATCTCCTGAGGGCACTGAGGAGGCGGGCACCGTGTAATGCGGTGTACACCGCTCTTCCCCAGAGGGCTTGCCCTCACCAGTCCTGGGCCTTGGCATCAGGACTGCCTCAGAAGCCTTCTAATGGAAATGACGGTCCTCAGACCCACGTCATCTCTAAGGCCTCAGACTAGGAACCAGAGTCTGCTCAGGCAGATCCCAATGAGACACGCTTGGCAGGGGCTCCCAAACCGCCGGTGGCCTACTAAGGGAACCAGTCTCTCGAGACTGGCCTCTGGTGTACTTAGAGCGGCTAGCACGGTGCCCTGGAACGGAGGCCGGCAGGGGACGGCCGATCTAGCTGCTCTAGAGACCCCCGAAGGGGTGGCGAGCCTCCCAGCTCCGCTACATTTCTGGGCGGAAGAGACTGAGGAAAGCGCTCGCTGGAGACCGCTGCGCCCTGGAACACTGGCAGGGTTAGCAGACTGATCTCCTGAGGGCACTGAGGAGAGACGGGCACCGTGTGCGGTGTACACCGCTCTTCCCCAGAGGGCCTGCCCTCACCAGTCCTGGGCTTTGGCATCAGGACTGCCTCAGAAGCCTCCTATTGGAAATGACGGTCCTCAGACCTCGTCATCTCTAAGGAAGACTAGGAACCAGAGTCTGCTCAGGCAGACCCCAATAAGACACGCAGGCAAGGGGCTCCCACACCGCCAGGTGACTTACTAAGGGAACCAGTCTCTTGAGACTGGCCTCTGGTGTACTTAGGCGGCTAGCTCGGTGCCCTGGAAGCGGAGGACCGGCAGGGGCGGCCGATCTAGCTGCTCTAGAGACCCTCAAGGGGTGGCGAGCCTCCCTCTCCGCTACATTTCTGGGCGGAAGAGACTGAGAGAAGCGCCGCTGGAGACCGCTGCCCTAGAACACTGGCAGGGTTAGCAGACTGATCTCCTGAGGGCACTGAGGAGAGACGGGCACCGTGTGTAATGCGGTGTACACCGCTCTTCCCAGAGGGCCGGCCCTCAAGGCCCTGCATCAGGCGTTCTGGCCGAAGACTATCGATCCGCAGATCCGTCTTGGCCCGGGCGCGTCACTCTGACTCGATTCTGGCGAGTGAAGTGACATTCCCGAATAAGGAGCTGGAACACAATTGGGGCTGCTCCGCCCAGCAGCCCAAGCTGACCACCTCAACCTCCTTGGAGGAAGAGGTAAACATTGTGCTCTCACTTGAGAAGCATCCCAAGAGGCTCTTGTATGTCATATACAATATATAATTGTATATATTTCTCTACAATATATATATATATATATATATATATATATATCTAACTTTCATAGTCGGATAAAATGCATAGTTAATTATTCAAAATTAAATGCAGTCAAACACCCAGACAAGTAAACACGGTCTGAAGTGCATAAATGAACCGAGAATCACCATAATGCGCGCGTTGCCTCGGCAACGCAGCAGCCGCCGGAACAAAACAAATAAATCTTCTTGGAGAGAAACTGCTGCAGATTAGCGCACTCTCACTCAAGGGAAGAACTACAGCTTAGGCTTCCGCCCGGAGAGCGCTAGACCTGGGGAATACAGGTGGAAATAAAGGCGAACCCGTCTCCAACCCGTCCGCCAGATCTATATGCGATCCCGTGATCTCACTCGCCGCGGTGCCTCAGCAGCAGCGGGAGCGAGATTCATAAGGCGCGGACACACTCCTCGGGCGTGCGGGCGGGAGCACAATGCATTGCAGCGGACGCTGGATCTGATGGGAAAAGAAGATAGGGATCACCCGTCTTAATCTCCCATCTAATCCATCTGCAGCACAGCCACTGCTCCGCCTCAGCGGCAGCGTGGCAGGTGCTGCGAGGCAGGTGAAAACTCCCTCCTCAAAGAGAGCGCCCAGCCAGATCATCGCAAAACTGTGTGTATCCCGAGAGAGCGCTAGACCTGGGGAATACAGGTGGAAATAGGGCGAACCCGTCTCCAACCCGTCCGCCAGATCTATGTGCGATTCCCGTGATCTCACTCACCGCGGTGCCTCAGCAGCAGCGGGACTGGAGATCATAGGCGCGACACACTCTCGGAGCGTGCCCGGCGGAGCACAATGCATTACAGCGGACGCTGGATCTGATGGGAAAAGAAGATAGGGGATCACCCGTCTTAATCTTCCCATCTAATCATCTGCACAGCCACTGCTCCGCCTCAGCGGCAGCGTGGCAGGTGCTGCGAGGGACGCAGGTGAAAAACTCCCTCCTCAAAGAGAGTTTTCGCCTCCAGTCAGAGAGGAACACACAGTCTGTAACGTGATCTACTTTCGCCCTCATTGGCCTTTGATATGTCTGCTTCTAGTCTTTCTTTGCCTATCTTTTAAGAATAAACTTTCTTATTTCCTATCTGATAGTAACAGACTCACAGAACACATTCGACTGACACACACAGAGAGCTTTGCTGAATGACAAAAAGCTGGCGCCGGCTGCACATCACGTGCTTTTAAGCATCCTGGTCATGACGCCACCGCACCTGGCGTCCTGGCCATCAATTTTGACTGATTACACATATGATTCAGAGCTGGACAACGTAGCGTCTCGGCGCGAGCTCGATGTTCGGAGTATAAGCCTTTCAAGACTGAGCTACCATGAGTTCTATGTTCTCTGTATGCTTTTGTAGAAACCATAAGAAATGGAAATAAAATTTAAAAAATAAAATGATTCAAACAATGGTTCTCTTCATAAAAGATAAATGGCTATCTTTCACCCAAAGACCATAAATCTGTAAATTTTCAAAGACCATACATTTTAGTAGAGAGTAGGTTATTTACAGTTCCACAGTAAAGAATCTTTTATGGAATGGAAAGGTTCCATGGATGTTAAACGTTCTTCAACATTCATCAATCCCAATAAATAACCTTTATTTTTAAGAGTGTAGAGAATCAGTAGAGACTAAATAGAAATAGTATAATAGAAATTGTTCTGATATGGCAGGGATGAGGACGTTTACCACTGCATTCAAAAGTAGCTTGTGTGTATTCAGTGTTTATCTCTTGTCCATTTTTAGCCAAGGTTATGGAGTGGTGCCTGCAATATGAGGATTATAAGCAACACCTTGTGAATCATTCAACCATGATGCTCACTGTCGCTGGACGGGTCACTCAAACCAAGCAAATTGTGGCCAAACGCTTCAACTTTAGACTGCGCACTTCAGATCTTGTTGTTACTGTGAGTTTGAAAATCTTGAAAGCTATACTTCACCAGCTGGTATTTATGGACGAAACTCTCACCCAATTTAGTGAAATTATTTAATCCTAGGCCTAGAAATGAATTAAGACCAACTGATTATTTGCTGGGTGTGGAAAATGGAGTCATTTCATAACTATTCATAACCTGAATGGTGTTAATGGGATTTTCCCTTTCAGCCTGGATGTGACTGTGTGGTGGGCAGAGAAGTGCCAATAAAAATCACTTTCCAGAACCCACTGCCCTGTGTGCTGAAGAACGCAGTTTTCCGCATCGAGGGACTGGGAATGAAGCACTGCAGATCGATTAACTATGGGTAGGATACTAAACAAAATTACAGGACAGCTGTTCATTTTAATTGTTATATAGCTAAACATCTTACTTTCCATCTATTTCTCAGTGAAATCGCAAGCCTGGCCACAGTGAACCTGACTGAGACATTTATACCTAAGTGTCCCGGACCGTACAAACTTCTGGCTTCGCTTGATTGTCCTCAGCTGACTCAGGTGCATGGATTCACTGACGTTGTTGTCAAAGAAAAGTGAAGAAGCTCTCAAATAAGCGGAGGAGCAGAACGCTTTCAGCATGCTTTTCACATGGATTGATTTGCAGAGTTAAAGAAGGGAATTTTAGTTGTGTAATCTTTAGTAAAGGGTGAACCAAAGGGTGTGTTTAATCTTGGGATCTTGCTTTTAGAGGAGGATTTATGTCAGACATTGTTTTTATGGGAGTAATATTTTGGAAACGACATTTGTAGTTTCAAATTTTTAATTCATTCACAACTTTAGCTGTTTCGTTTCATGTTGTCAACCTAACCAGATGACTGTGTGTTGTTGTGTTCAATGATTTATTCACTCCTTTTAGCTCAACTGATAATCTGTCCTCCCTGTTGCATCAATAAAAGTTATTCATTTGCAATACTATTTGCTGTGTATTTGTGATGTGTATCTATGAGCCAGTGGATGAACTGATCATGACATCATACAACAATTAGGATTGTTGAGCATTACGGTATAGATAGATTCATCTTCATAAGGTGATTTTTTTAAACAAATGTTAAACTTCATTCAGTAAGACAGTTCTTTTAACATGTAACAGATTTTTGAAAACACACCCTCACATGAATAATGTACACTTCTAAACCCTGTGAAATGTGGCATAATATAGAGAGAAAACAGTAAAAATACCATTGGTGGAATAACATATGTGGAATATACTTGCTAGGTTAGAGGCACTAAAAGCTAAAGTTTATCATACAGAAAAAAATAATTAAAGAAATAAAATAATAATAAAGAAATAAAAATGAATAAAGAAATAATCTGTCCAAAATGCATTTTAAATATACGCTGAATATGTTGTAAGCTGTGAAGCTCAATAAAATATATTTTTTATTAAAATGTCATACACCAAAATATATTTAAATATACATTTCCAATCTTTCAGACACAGCGCCAGATGGGACCTTAGAAGCTGGGAATCTGGTATAGGGAAGAATATCCAATGTATGCAGAATTATTATTATTTATTTACGTATAAAAAGTCTTCTCAAGATGATGGCAGATGGACAACCATGGCGATGCTTTTCATACTTTTCTGAACCTCGACTGTGTTATTTACTTGGCAGTTAATGGGACAGTCACAAGCCTCCCGGTTTTTATCTAAAATATCTTGAATTGTGTTCCGAAGATGAACGAAGCTTTTATGGAGTTGGAACCACATGCGGTAAGACAATAATGACCAAATTTTCATTTTGGGATGGAGTAACCCTTTAAGTCTGCCTAAATAACATGTAATTGCCAATGTTCTCTGGTCCATATCCTTTCCGTAGGAAGATGTGCAAGACACTGATTAATGTAACATAAAAATACTATACATACTTTGCTATAATATTGTGGAGTGACACTTATAAACTTTTCTATACTCCTCTGATTATATAATGGTAAATATTACAATATCAAAGCACAACAGTGATCAGCAATAATGATAAGCCTAACACTCACAATAAAAATAATAAGCTCATATAGATCATAACACAGTCTTTAAAATTCTTCAAAACGAACACAAAGAATGGCCATCTCAGCTGACATAGTTGCAACACTTGTGTCCTCAGAACAGGGTGTTCAACGCACCACCGTTTCCATTTAATAAACGTTCCGTCCTGATGTTGACAGCTGCACTCATAGCCAATTACTAGGGATCAGGAGACATTTAGGAGTGACCCTTTTTATGTGCGATAACGGATCAGATTTTGAATGTACAACTGAATTATGATATTTGAAAATATAACTGTATAGTCAAGTGATCACAATGCCTAAATATAATTAAGTTACATGGTAAAGAGGAGTTACAGAAAAGTATAATGGCTAATACTAATGGAAAGGAGACCAGAGGCCATTTTATTTGAATGGAAGTCAATGGAAGAGAGCTTCACTACGCTGAATAAACAGCTTTTGAGAGGAAACAGCTCATCATTTAATGAATCATTACATGTTTTACACTAAACAATACTTTTGGATTGAACTATTTTTAGAGTTTACACTGAAAAACAAAGACGTTTTATAAGATAAGTCACTGACTTTTTGTGACAGGTGGGATTCATTCATTCCTATGGTATCCGTAAACAGCTATTGAGTGTTGCAGATATCTGACTGAAATGTAATGACATCAAAGCCGTAATATGATTGGTTATTACGGCACATGTGATCCAGCCGTTACGCTTTTTCCAATAGTAAGTAATAGACCCCTTCACGGTATACGTCACATGAAAATTCAAAGTTCGCAGTGCGCATGTCGGGGTCAGAAAGTTCATTCCATCCCATTGAATTGTGTGTTAACCAGAGAATTTCTCGTCAAGACAAAACTTAGGGCTGTGATGGAGATTTTTACCACTGCGGTGGTAATGGACCAACTACCGCAGGTGGCGCGGTGTTGTGATATATATATATATATATATATATATATAATTCTGAAACGCAAAAATGAATAAATGAGGCTCAATCATCTATTAAAAATCATATGTGTTTATTTTAGCACTTACGTCAGTGGACCTGTGTCATGCTACAGACGTAGCCAGCTGCTAGTAGTTAGCCGCAGAGCTGCGCCAACATTGTGCCAACAACGGTGAGAGTTAAGCCATGATAAGTAAACAAATGTTTTCTTTAAACTGTAGACTGGTTTAATCGTTAGGGTGAAGTTTGATATCTGGCATAAATTGTGACCTGTGGCATGCTACAGACTTAGCAGATAGCAGACTAGCTTTACATTAGCGCTTTCACTATGACAACAGTAGATCGTGGTCGTAATCAATGTGTGCAATTATTTTTTGCAGGAGAGGCATCACTTGACTCCAGTAGTCCTGACTTTGTGCCCTCCTTGTTTGTGTACACAAAACAAAGCCAGACACCTAAGACAAAAATGGAAAGGTACAAATAATAATAAAAAGTATCTTATCTATCTATAAGGCTTGTCTGTTTCTCCTTGACACAATATGCGGGTCTATTAGCCGCGCCATTTTTCTGACCCAAGCTGCCACAACCCAACCTAGGCTTCGATGTTTACAAGCATTGAAGGGGTCTATACTAAAGCTTCTTTAAGACAAGTCATGTTACTCAGTGGCCATCTTTGAAATGCCTCTCGGGTATCCAAGTGCAGCTCCTATCACTTTGTATGGGGAAAAATCTAATTCTCCAAAACTGTTCAGTAAGCTTACGATTAAATGTCATATTTTAAATCACAAACGAAATCGGACAACACCGGTGTCATAACTGTTGTTTCTTTTGCTCAAATAGCGTTATAAAAAGCTTATTTCTCAGGCTAGATCAGCATGCGTCTCAGAGCGCTGACTGTTTCTATAGCAACCGGGACTTCTAACGGCAGCTGCAGTGACGCGCTGACTTTACCGATTAGCGACTGGCTCTTTCATTCAGAGGTTCCTGTGATTGAGCGGCCATATTAAGCGTTGCATTTTTTTCCCATTCAAAATTATACGAGGGACATATGTTGGGTATTCTATAGTCTTTGGTAATACAGACCCTCTAATTTCCCTATAGTAAGACAATCTCTGGCATAACTTACGTTGATATGTGCAAGCGTCTGTGTGGAAACCTTGGAAGTGTGCAAGGAATATTACTGTATTTAATAGTTTTCTGTTTCAGGTGTGTTGCTGTCTGTCCATCAGTTTACACTGTAATGGTGCTTGCAAAGTCATGTTGTACCGTGAAATGATCTGTTTAAACCGTAGACCAGGGATAGGCAACTTCGGTCCAGCAGAGTTTAGGTCCAACCCTAATAAAACACACCTGCCTGTAACTTTCTAGTGATCTTGAAGACATTGATTAGCTTTTTCATGTGTGTTTGATTAGAGTTGGAGCTAAACTCTGCAGGACACCGGCCCTCCAGGACTAAAGTTGCCTATCCCTGCCGTAGTGTCCTTGACATCACCCATAGGTTTGTGAAGAGCATTTTTGAAGCTCAAAGGGCGCGGAGCCGGCCGTCGCCATCTTGGCAGCGTGTCACTCCTGGATAATCGGAAATGGGCGGTAGGTGGGTGTAGCTGGTGCAGACGTTGTTGACAGAAATGGGCAGTAGGTGGGTGTAGCTGGTGCAGACGTTGTTGACAGCAGCGGCAATCCACCGGTCACTCAAGTGGCCACGCCCTTAATTATGCAGAACTTTAAGGCTTAATATAATTTGAATAGATGAGTTATAAAAAATCCCCCCGCCCCTAACAATTGTCATGAAAGGAAAAAATTGCTAAATAGACCAAAACGACTTTTTGTACAAGGCTGTAAACAGTTTTTTCTGCTGTAAAAAGTATGTTTGGGCAATTTAACATGGGATTGCCTCCCTTTTGGAGCCAGCCTCTAGCGGCCAGTCGATGATGCAGTTTAAGTCACTTCCGTGTTGGTTTCAAGAGAGGGAGCGGGAGGTTGCCGCTTGGTTTAAACTAAAAGATTCATGTGTAGGTCTTCAATAACAATTTTATATCTTCTGGTGATTAATTACAATTTATATGTTATTTTTGAAATGTATTAAAATATTATAGTAATGTATTAGCTTTTAACATTTTCTCCATCATGGAGGAAACTTTAATCTAGTAATAACTTGCATGACTCTTTTACCACAAATTGTAAGCCTGTCAGTGACTATAGATACACTACATTACGAAAAGCAGTTCCATATACATTGGGAGTGTGTTTATGCATCTCGCAACACTAGTACAACTTTAATAATAAGAATAAGTTCTGTCTTAACTATTTATGTTCCGATATTCTAAAAAACAAATTGACATAATCTTTATGACCTATATATTTAGAATAAATCAGAATGTCATATGTTAAACAGACATGATTCAATGTGGTTATTTTTATTTTATTTGTGTTAATGCTGAGGCTGCATTGAGACAAGATTAACAATAAAGTGAACATGATTAGTTTCAAAGGTTTTCATTAGCATTACCATTAGAAAACAACCAAAAGTAGACCCCAAGTAATATAAAATGCTTATGATAATTACAGAATGTAAAATTTGCAAACATAAAACCATAAATGACTGTAAGATATAATTAATATAACTTAGAAATGGACACTTCAGCTCTATCTCATATTTAATTAATTTCATTCACAATCAGGCATGATCATAATCTGCAGAAGAATGAATTAACTATTCCATATCCCACTATAAATACTTAGTAAATAAAAATGACTAATCAAGAGAATAAAAAAAATGCATATATTTGGAGAACAAGTTTCCAAGACCACAGTGAAGTTGTTTGCAAATCATTCATGTAAAATGCACAAAGTTGAACTGTTACAGGTAGACAACTTTCTTTCCAATAAAACTTTCGTTTTAGTTATTTCTTTGGTTTAACAGTGCTGTTTGACAACAATGTTGGTGAATCCATGCACCTGAGTGAGCTGAGGACAATCAAATGATGCCAGAAGTTTCTGTGGGCCGTGACACTTGGGAATAAACTTCTCCATCAGGCACACTGTGGCATGCCCTGCAATGTCACTGTGAAAGAAAGAAGGATTATTAAATACTATTTAAATGTAAATAAATATTTTGTAATAATCTGTTTAAAAAATAAATAAAGTACAGTATAAAGCAACAATCATGCATAATTAATTGAGCAAGTAATTCAATTAATTTTACCCATAGTTAACAACTCTGGCATGCTGCAGTCCAAGTCCCACAAAGCGGAATGCAGTGTTCTTCAGGACACAAGGCAGTGGATTCTGGAAAGTGATTTTGACTGGCACTTCTTGACCCAATACAGCATCACATACAGGCTGAGAAGAACCACATACAAGACACAATTTAGCACAAAATTATTTCAACCAATCAAAAGATTTATCAGTTGAACCATAACTTTGAACTCACAGCGATAACAAGGTCTGGTGTGCGCAGTCTGAAGCTGTACTGGGTGGCCAGAACCTGCTTAGTCTGAGCTACGTGTCCGAAGATGTTGAGCATCAGTGAGGCGTGATCCACCAGGTGTTCCTTATACTCGTCATAAGTCACGGTCCATTCCAGAGGTCTGCCTATTGTGGGGAAAAGTGACAAATACTGAATGTTTCATTCACAAATAGTCATGCTTTCATTACAAGTTTCTTTACCCATAAGCTGCACTATACCAACAGTGTTGTTTCATGTATTGCAACTCTTACAAAACCTTGTCATTTCTCACATTCAGAAGGCTTGAGCTCAATGCATGTGTTGTTTCTCTTCAGGAAGGTCTTCCTGACTCCGGTGTAGTACATGGCTGCAGTCTGGCTGTAGAGGGTGACGCTACGAGGAGAGGAGCATTTGTTTTTTAGATTAATGCAAAGCACTGCATCTTTGCCCACGCATGGTCCATCCCCTTTCAGGTTAACTTCACAGACAACATCCTCAGCACAGGGCAGTGGGTATGTGCATCTCTTGGAGCCATGACGAAGAGCTGTTTCCAAAGCAGTGCACTTCTCAGAAGAACCTGATCAATGAAAGAAAGAGTCAAATTTGCATAGGGATGAATCACATGAGAAACACCTACATTCATCGCTAGCATTAGCACCATGGTTGAAAGCGTTGAGTGCTAGAATAGATGTAAATGCATGTGGTTTTTACCAAGTGGATGTTTGTAGAGGTTTGTGATGTCAATACGTTGATCTGAGCCGACAGCCTTGGTACTGATGCAGTGACCCACTACATCCTTCTCAACATGGACAACACCAAATGTACCATCACATTTCCTCTGCCAGTAAACTTTATCATTGTTCACCTAGAACACAAAGAGACAAACAGGAATCATGAGTAATATGTCATTATAATTGTTGTATGACACAATGGTAAATTAAAGGAATTAACGCACTTCAGCGAAAAGGAAGGGCACATCATGCTTCAGGAAGACCTGACCGCTGCGGATCGCAGCAACAGAAGTGGGGCCGCAGCGGGAGAAGCCCTGGCTGGTCAGTTGAGGAGTGGAATCAACCACCTGCCAACCTCCGAAACCAGATGGCAGATCAGTTCGAGTCATCCAGGCCTCATTCCACACGTGGTAGTTCCTACATGGAAGAGAAGAAGAATGAAATAGAAACCCTTCATGCACATTCAGGGGAACTCTTGGTTACAAATGGTAATGACACTTACCAGATTGAATCACGGTTCATGTGATCGATCAGCTGGAATTTCTCATCCAAATAGATGTCAGATGTCAAACAAACATCAGTGTCATGAGCAGAACAGAAGTTTGAAACTGGACGAGCAGGAATGCCTAAACACCTCAACACTACAAGAAAGAGAAGAAGAATATAAATGCATTACATCTACAATCACAAAACATTTTCTTCTCGTCCAGTCTGCAGGAACTCTTACGTGTGTTGGTGACTCCAGCAAAGGCCAAGCTCTGTCCATATTTGACAGGTATTCCTCCACATTTGTAATATTGTTTCAGGATGGCACTGCTTCCGCACCAGGATGTCGGAGCAGTTCCATCTCCATAGCAGTTTGACCAGTTACCCATCAGCACACCACAGTCTTTGTTGGCAATAACCTGATGAGAGATTATTAAAACTATTTTATTTTGAATGCAGCAAGTTTCATGCAGAAGTACCACACTAGAAGATAACAAATCAGACCTTTTTAAAGTCTTCCCAACATGAAATTATGGTGCTGATAAGAAGAAAATGAAGACTCACCATGTCAGACACCACTCTGGATATGTTAATGGGGCTTCCCCATCCTGAGCAAGGTGTACTGCTTTTCTCCAACACAAGCAAACATGCAGACAAGATTCCCTTCTCAAACTAAAAATCAGACAGAGGAGAGAGAAAACTCAAAAATCTTTCATGCTCTTTTGTGCGTGAAAATGTTATACTGTAATGGTTGTTCTATGGAATTATATTCCAGATGCCTCATCCAGGAGTAACCTCAACTGGGTTCCAGCACTTTTAATGCACACTCTTGTAACTTAGGGTGCCTATACGTGAAAAAGATCTGATATATTTTTTTGTGCCGTTTTCTTGTCACATCATTCCCATTTAAATCAGTGGATTCACAACGTAACTGATGTGTAAGCACTTTTGTAATAAATGAGTGAAGGTTTAGTTCTTACTTGACCAAAGTTCCATGTTTTGCAGGCAATGTGCTGCTTAGTTCCATAGTAGATTCTGCCCATGTCATTCAGCACATACTCCGCTCTCTCTGAGTCATCACTCAGGTACACACAGTCATCTGATACAGAAACAGAAATAGTTGAATTGTTAAACATTTTTTGTTGTTGTTGCTGACAAGTGTGTATGTGTGTTTGGGTTTCAGACATATAACGAACCATACCTTTACACCAGGGGTTGAACAGCATGCAAATGTCATTTTCAGGAACACAAGGTAAAGTGAATCTGCCTCCTGGACAGTGTGTCACGACACTGAGCTGGTATCGTCCAACGCAAGCAGTCGGAACAGAGTGTACACACAGTTTGATTCTGTTTTGTCCTTGTTCGACTATCTTTGCCCCCCAGCAGTCTTTCTTGAATTCTTCCACTATTGGAACGATCACATAAGTGCCGTCCCGGATGGATGGGATGTGACCTGTAAAACACACAGAAGAACAAGAGATTCCAGTGAGGGGGAAATAATAAACTGTTTGTCATGTGGTTGTTAAAAAAGTTTATAGCTGACCAAGTTTCAGCTCCAGGTGAAGTTTGTCTCTATTTGGAATGAAAGCTCGGCTCAGCTCAACCCACATCTGAAAACATTGTCCTCTGCGGACGATAAGTTGATCAGTCTGATAACAATATGTGTGATGTTCCAGTCGATTTTGCCCTTTTCTGTCTTTAAGGAGGTCAACAGAGCACACCTGTAGTGCTGCATCTGAGGACAGGCAAGAGCAGAAAACAATCAAAGATCAAACCTTGACATTAGACGTTTCATTCCCATAATGCAGTGCAATAAGCTGATTTGCAGCTCTTACCATCACTTCCACAAGCTTGTATGCCTTTGAAATCACCACACGTGCTGATATTGCAAACTGACCCGCCGCATGCGTCCTCCTGCTCTTCTGATACCAGTTTGATTCCAGAGCAAATATTTTCCCATGACATATTTTAAAAGCTTTAAAAATAGATATGAGAAAGAGAATGGACAATTAAAATACAAGCTGTCATTTTAGATGCATAATCATTATGAAATGTATTTATTTATTTAAAATGCCAGTCTTAATATACATGAACATTTAAAAAATATATATATTTAAAATATATAATTTGACTGGTACTGTATTTCTGTTTCTTAGTTGATCTTAAAAGATAGATAAAATACAGATGCCAGTGTTCTAAATGCAATGATTACATGTTAAACCAGGTCACGATCTTAAAATAATTCATGTTTTAATACTTACATTTTAGTAGTCCTTGTCTCTGAAATGGACTTGTATCAGTTTATTTAGAGAGTAATCAGAGCAATTGTTCTCAGAGAGCTTGAATTAATAAAGTATGTGGAAGCAGATCTTGCTGGGACAAACTGCTGCTGCTCCAAATGAAACACATCGGTATATAATGACCTCCTCTCCACCCGAACTGCACATAGTGTGTGAAAAGATTTTCCACACGTTTTTTTCTTTAAATTGTTATTTTACAAAAACTATGAGTCAAATGAATAATGTAGAATACAGGACCATTGTTGTATAATTGCTCTGGTGCTGAGCTGTCAGAAATGTAAAAGCAGGCAATTATGCAGTTTTCACACACACAAAGAGGACACCATTTTGTCACTGGCATTGTTTTGTGTAATATGATCCAGATGGCTACATAATTGTAATCTCATAATAGTTTTTTGAGATAAACTTAATGCTAGTTATTAATAATGGAAGAATGCACTTATAGTGATAGACAATTAAGATTATGTGACCTACTTACATGTATTTGCCCTAGAGTAACAAAGGTGACACCCACTGACCTACGTTTGTTTTATTATTTATTTATATTGGTCAGATTAAAACTTGGTGACTGATACTGTATTTAAAACATGTAGCCTAAAGTTTGCTCTCTGGTTCATACCATTGCAATGGAGTTGTATGAACCTTGTGCAACCAAACACCACAATCTACAATGTTGCTTCAAAATGCTGCTCCTAAAACTACCACTAACCTGTTAAAATACTTATTTACAATATTTATTAATGGCAATTAATAAAAAATATGGACATAAAACTATATGAGTGGCCTGCTTTGCAAGTTGTAAAAGACTGTGAGTGGCGTTTTTAAATTTCAGTTGATGTAAATCTTGTACTGCTGTCAATTATTGGTCATTTGTTAATGTCCCGCCCACTTGAGAGCTCACCCAATCATCATATAGAGAAGCTGGACTTCCAGGTGGGGTTAAAATATTGATTATAATATAATATAAATGTCAGGGAGTCTCAGCCTCCACAGTCACGCAGTCATTAGCCATCACTTACACCTGATCCAATCACCCTAATTCTGATGAAAATTAGCACCTGTCTATGCTCATTAGACTCCCTATATCACTGCACGCTCCACCACAGCTCGTCTGAGGTGTAAGAAGGACAAAAAGCAATATTGGAGAGATATCTGTGATAGAATAGGGAGAAGTAAATCAATAGAAGAGGTGGCTTATGGACTGTATCCGAAATCACCCCTATACCCTCAAATAGTGCACTATTTGAGGGGACAGCCATGTTAAGTGGTGTTCTATACCATAGTGGATGTTCTAGAGTGCACTCATTCAATCCCACAATGCACTGCAAAAACGAGTGTACAACCGATGTACACTCAACGGCTAGACAATCCCCATAATGCACTGTGAGAGTCATGCGCTGAATTAATTCCCGCGTCTCGTCAGAAGATGGCACCCGCAGCTGAATCATTCAATTCAAGATTATTTGTATAGCGCCATTTACGATACAATCATTGCAAAGCAACTTAACTAGAAATTAAGTTTCTAAAATAGATTTATATTGTAGAAACTCAATATAATTAACTTATGGCAAAATTTGGTTCATTTCGTATAATCGCTGATGGTTGGCTTCCTCTGAGGTCCTCCGAGGGGTTGTCATCATCTCTTCTCAGGTGTCCGGTCATCTCAGATCATTTAAGGGTTGATCCAGACTGAAGCTTATGTAATTCCTCCGTGGCAGAAACAGAGAAACAAATAAAGACAATTAGCGTAGCAGTTGTTCCATCCAGGAACAACCCAGGATGAAATATCAGTTCAACCCAAGCTAAAGCATAATAATGTGCGTTTGATCAGATATACCTGCAGTACAAGATTATGAGATGCATTATATGAATGCTTGGCTAAAGAGATGTCTTTAATCTAGATTTAAACAGAGAGAGTGTGTCTGAGTTTAGGAGCCAGATATGAAAAAGTTCTACCTCCTTTAGTGGACTTTGCTATCCGAGGTACTACCAAGAGTCCAGAGTTTTGTTCCTTAGGGAGCGGGTTGGATTGTAGCGTGATAGAAGATTAGTTAGGTACGCAGGAGGTAAACCATTTAGGGCCTTATAGGCAAGTAATAATATTTTGTAACTGATACGGGACTTAATAGGTAGCCAGTGCAGAGACTGTAAAATTGGAGTAATATGATCATATTTTCTTGACCTGGTAAGGACTCTAGCCGCAGCATTTTGAAATGAATGAATAAATGAAATGCTGCTTAACAGTAGAAGGCAACAGTTAATGGCGGTATATTGGACAAATCTTAAGAGTCAGGATAAGGTGCATCCAACAAAGAAAATATTAGGAATATGTTGGGATAAAGGAAGGAATAAACATAAGAGCTTTGGATAGGTTGTAGAAGAAGATATTAAGAAGATGGGGATAAACAATTACAGATGTGTTGTGTACCAAGAGTAATGTATCCACATAACCCTTTATGGATTCTTCCTCAGCCAATAGTAGATTTAACATTAATAACGATAAGACAAAGAGAAGGAAGATAAAGAAGAAAAAAAACTAGAATAAGTGATCAACTGTCAGTATTTACAGGTGGATTGATGACTATTCTGCTAGCAGTACAACTAATTAAGGAAAGGAAAATACAAAATGCGGTCATATATTCCGATTCATATTCAATAATAGTCAGTATTGATAACCAAAAGTCAGAATCAAGGCCAGATTTAATCTTGGAAATCCTTCAGAATCTCTTTGAGTTAAAGCAAAGTATAATAGAAGTAAAGTTTATTTGGGTTCCAGCCCATGTGGGAATTAAAGGAAATGAAGAAGCAGACGAATTAGCTAAGCAAGCAGTAGATGATGGAATGATAGAAACAGAGCTACCACATATATGAGAAATCAAATCTGTAATTAAAGAGAAAGTGATTAAAAGTGTCCACAGCATTGGGATAACGACACTAAAGGGAGACATTTATATGCAATACAAAAGAAAGAGGGAAAAGGTCGAAAAAGTGGGAGAAATATGAAGGAGGAAAGTATAATTACAAGATTAAGAATAGGGCATATAGGTTGATAATTGATAATTAATTGATATTACATTACATTTACTATCTAAACATCCAACGGGATTGTGTGATAAATGTGGACAGCATGAAACTATATGTGATAATTAACTGTAAGAGTTGTGAAGAAAGAGAAGCGTTAAGAGAAGAAGTGTGGAAAAATGAAGGGAAATAGTTAATATTAAAGAATATATTAGTCTCAGATCTAGGAAACAGTACAGTTAATGTGTTGTTTCAGTTTCTGAATAATACAGGTTTAATAAAGAGAATGTAGGATAAGTACATAAAAGAGGTAGAAGATAGATAAGATATAGTGTGGGTCGAGGGAAAAGTATATCTGAAGGATAAATAAGGATACAGTGGGATATTGGGAGTTAAAGGGAATTGGGGTGGAAACAGTGGTTATACACACATATATATATATGGGGGGGGGGTCCAAGCTACCTGATGATGGCAGTAATGCACTATTAAGGGCGGTTGCCAATAAAAGAAAGAAGAAGAAGCCTAATCGTCTGGTCTACAGTTAGCGTTACCTGTCTTCTCCTGTTTACTTACCTGTGCTTACTTACCCCTTAGGTGCTCCATCACTTCCCCGTTCCCGTTCTCCACCTCTCCTTCGGATCACCCGTTACATTACAGCTAAGAGACTTGAAACCCTTCTATGCACTAATTACTCACCTCTGAGCAGTTTCTTCTTTTCCATCTGCCCCAACCTGTTAATAAACCTGTTGTTTAATCCTTACTAAATATATCAACAACAAATGAAGTGACTCCTGTTAGAGCGTAGAGATCATTGAGAATTGATAAATAGATAAACACATTAAGTAGCACATAAAGCTATGAATGTGTATCCTTGAGATAAAAGAAGCCCCCTTATACTAAGTGCATTATATTTTAAGGTATGATGCAGGACACTATGTAAAAAATAAATGCATACATTAAATAAACAAAAACAATCTAGATTTTAAATAATTTAATTGTGCTTAAAAATAACATTTGTAAAGGATGTGAAAAAATAATGAACTTGAATATAATATAATGAATGCTTTTGTGTCTGTACAAGCATGCATAGAGGGAAATTGTTAAAGAGATTATTTTCTTGAAAGGACTGTCTGCCAATAAATATTAATATAAACTGTAGTCAATTTAAAATAACATCAATTTTACACGATAAACATATCATATAATGCTTGCATAACATTCGGTCAATGTAAGAGAAGCAGAGGAGCAGCCCTTCCTAATACTTTAGTAGAACTGACTACAGAGAGGAGGTTAAGAAAACCACATTAAAAAAGCCAGAAGTAATTATGTACACTGCACTAATGAAGCCTGAAAGTGAAAGATGGAAGCTTGTACTTAAGTAATTAATTCCACACAACAATTAAGAGATTTGAGTGTCTGAGAAGTGATACAGAACGACACCAGATCATAACGTGTCTACTAGATTATTTGATGTAGCTAAACAGGAGAAAATGGCCAAACCTTTCCAGATACATGTTTTCTTCATTTCCAAGACAAATGCAGTGACCATCAACACTGACCTGTGTGGTTCCTGCCGTCTTGGATTTTATTCTGTATTGACGGACTTTGTCTGAAGCATGTCAGATTAATTATGGGCAGTCGTTGGCCTAATGGATAGAGCGTTGGACTTGAAACCCGAGGTAACCCAAGGTTGTGGGTTCGAATCCCGGCTCCGACAGGAAGTCCACGACTGCTGCACAGTCGGCTGCCCACTGCTCCAAGTGTGTACACTTGAATGGGTTAAATGCAGAGAACACATTTCACTCCTCATTATACTCTGTATAATTGTGTATGTGACAAATAAAGCTCATCCGAGCTTAATTTGTAAGACTGACTAAAGTATTATAATAATTGTCTATTAAGTGCACATAATAGTGCACTTAAGGAGATTACTTCTTGAGAGTTTTGCACTTGTGCTGTTTTGGTTTCCACCCAACATCATCAACTTGCACACCGCCCTATTTTAATGAGGACAATATGAGGACATATTGATAGATGAGGAAAATATGAGAGAGAAACAAAACCAAAATAGAAGACAATGTACCACTTAAAATGTGTTACAGTCTTCAATCCCTGCACACCTCGTCACATTAATATATTTGGGAAAATATAGGAAGCCAATTAATAATGAAAGCATTTCTTGCTGATTGCCATCTGGTAGATTCTTGCTGATTCACGGCCTTTAAAGGACTAAATCAATACAATTGTGGTTTTAGTTAAACTTCCAAATTAAAAATATTTTTTACAAATGTAAAGAGACCATAAACACACAATGTGTGTGTGTTTAGCTTCAGTCCTATAAAAATGTGAAAATCATGATAAATGTTACATTTGTTCATCATTGAAATGCTATGAAGGACACATGAGCAGTAGGTAGATGTTTGTTTTATAAAGTTCTGTGTAAAGTCCTTTTTAAACCAATCACATTTTTTCCGTTACAGGGTTGAGGAAGAAAAGGTGTCTAAATCTGAAAAAAAATACTATTTTTTTTGGAGGTTTGATATGTGTCTAATTGTGTGGGGAATTTAGAAAATGCATCTTATCATAAATAATTATATTCCCAGTTTAAATGTTACCAAATCCCAGGAATGACCCACATATATATGCATGGATGGAACAAGGAAACAAATAATGTATTAATGAATTTTGTCCCTTTCATTGTTTTCTGTCAGGTTTGACCAGAATTACTAGATAGACTATAGTTATGTCATAACAATTATCTAAAGCCCACTGTTCTTTTAATATTTTGCTGAACTGTTGAGTTATGGATGTTTTGGGGTAATTTTTATTTAATTGGTCAAATTAAAGGCAATTTCTCCTTATTTTCTCATACACCTTCTGGGTGGTGCATAACGTTCATGTTGGGGTTGGTGAACAATTATGTTGTCTCAGAAAAAAAAATCATGACATACTTGACAATGCCTTCTATAATATCATTGATAAATCCAAAGGTACATACTGATTTAAAGTTATGAAATCAGATTCCTTGCTTCCACATCCACTCATCAAGTAAGAGACATCTCTTCCTTCATCACTATAGGGGCTGCTGTTGTGTATTCACAGGGCCTGTCAGGAGAACAGAAAAATAAATAAATAAATCAAACGGATTTTCATACTTGAACTTTCTCTGCTTTCCAATTGTATGAGTCATTCTCTTTAATAACTGAATCACAGTCATATATCAAAGAGTCTCCATTTTTCTGACAATCATGAGAGATAAATGTAAGAATAACAGGCTCTTACTGCTATTTAATACTGCAGCTTAATTTAATCATGCACTATTACTGTATGTATCAGAGCTAATTTCGCCTTAAAACATCCAATCTCTTTGTTGAAAGGAGCTCAGTTCCTTCTAATGTATGTAAAATAAACGATTTTCGCCATTGCATAAGATGCCTAAATCACTGCTCTCTTAAAAGAACAAAATTAACAAACAGGGACATTAAGAAATATATAGACATACTTTGCTTATAGAATATTTCTAATATCTCAATATCTATAGAATATTATTATATACTGATAAAAAGTATAATTCAAGATATAAAATTAATATAAAAGAATGTGTCCAGTATATAAAATTAAGTATATATATTTTTTTTTTTTTGTTAGTTGAATGACTATTTTCATCATCTTGGTGTATTCAGTATAGGCAGTATCACACTGATTTTAATGGATTCTATAGTCTTTAGTCACGTCGTGTCATGCCGCTAATGTCCAGTGGAGACAAAGTGTTAGCCTGAAAATGACTCTGCCTAAAGTTTAAAGGTTCCAAACAATTAAACTAAGATGTTAATTTAACCCATTAATGAATAAAATGAACATGACTCAAAATCCTTTCATCCCTTTCTGAAGAGGACAATTACTCTTCAGCTATGAGCTGTGGATGGGGTGGAGATGGAGATGTAGTATAAATATCCCGTCTGCTGTGGAGACAAACAACAGTACGAGCGACAAACAGGACTTGCTGATCACTTGCTGCAGCACTTCAAGTTTTCGGTTCAGATTCTCTTGGACAGACAAGGACTAAAACCATGTAAGTAATCATCTCAGACATTGTTTGAAACTTATTATGAATTGCTATTAGAAAGTTGACATCTAGAATTCATAGGCCACCAAGAGATGGTTAAAAACCCAGATTATTATTTCTAAAGACTTTCCTTTTCTAGTATGATTATATAGTTCATATATGTATAGGAATTTTGGCCTTTTGGGAACTGCCTAATGTTACATACTTAAAAATAAATTGGATATCTGATTTCTAAGATATTTCTTATTTATGAATTAATTACCATTTACTGACCAATTACAGATAAGACTCATGTCTCTTGTTTCTTTCTTTTTTACCCAGCATGCCTTTTGTATACAACCCATACAAAAACCTCTGCACCGTTGGCCGTTTCCCAGCCATTAAACTGCAGGAACATGACTGCAGGAAAGCAGCATGCCACACACCAGTTTACACCAAACCTTGTGTTAACCCATGCGCAAATCCTTGTGTCAAACTTGATATAAACCCTTGTGTTAACCCTTGCTCTAAACCTTATGTAAACCCTTGCAATATGCCTTATGCTTACCCATATGTTAACCCTTGTGTTAACCCATGCGTCAACCCCTGTGTTAACCCATGTGCTACACCATACCCTAATCCTTGCGGCTTTGTCACTCCGTGCCATGGGTATGAGACAAAGGAAGTCGTCGTCAAGGAATGGGTGGAGGATTGTACAAGCAAGCGAGTCTGTGGGGTCGATGGTAGGGGGTTTTGTCTTTTTTATCTTTGTCCTTTAATGCATGATGGGAATTATCCTTACTCGTAATAACCCAATTAATCTGTTTGATGATTAGTGTTTTCTGCTTCTTCTTTTTTTCATCGTCTAAGATGCAGTCCTCCGGGTGTGTAAAGTTGACCTTCTCAAATGCAGGACCGGACAGAATCGTCAAGAGCATCACACACATTGTTTCCTTGATGATCATCTCATCGTCCGCAGAGGACATTGTTTCAATATGTGGGTTGATCTGTGCCGTCCTTTCAATCCCAGTTGTGACAAGCTTCACCTGGAGCTCAAACTAGGTTAGTTATGACCAACAGCGTGTGGAAAAATGCCAAGAAATAACACGTAGAGGAAGAACATGTGAGGAGCTGAACCAATATTTCTACCATCACTGGAATCTCCTGTTCTTCTGTGTTTTACAGGTCACATCCCATCCATCCGGGACGGCACTTATGTGATCGTTCCAATAGTGGAAGAATTCAAGAAAGACTGCTGGGGGGCAAAGATAGTCGAACAAGGACAAAACAGAATCAAACTGTGTGTACACTCTGTTCCGACTGCTTGCGTTGGACGATACCAGCTCAGTGTCGTGACACACTGTCCAGGAGGCAGATTCACTTTACCTTGTGTTCCTGAAAATGACATCTACATGTTGTTCAACCCCTGGTGTAAAGGTAAAACCTAAATATGAAAATTTAATAGAATGCATAAAGTGAGCACTATTAAAACTTAATGAGGCTTTTCCATTCAAAGTTCAATGTTCTCTTTGTCAGATGACTGTGTGTACCTGAGTGATGACTCAGAGAGAGCGGAGTATGTGCTGAATGACATGGGCAGAATCTACTATGGAACTAAGCAGCAGATTGCCTGCAAAACATGGAACTTTGGTCAAGTACGAGCAAAAAAATATATATAATTAATTAATATATTATAAAAGTTCAAGTTTTAAGATATGTCAGAGATAAAGGCACCACTACGGTTTCCTGGCCCCCTGGACAGTATTTCCTAACCTTCCCATTTCTGAGATATAATTCCACAGAACAAGTGCATAAGATAGCATGAAGGTTGTTTAACAATATCTAATTGTCTTCCTCTATGATCTGTGATTTTTAGTTTGAGAAGGGAATCTTGTCTGCATGTTTGCTTGTGTTGGAGAAAAGCAGCACACCTTGCTCAGGATGGGGAAGCCCCATTAACATATCCAGAGTGGTGTCTGATATGGTGAGTCTTCATTATCTTCTTATCAATACCCTGATTTCATGTTTGAAAGCCTGTCACAATGGTTTCATTAGTTCTCTTTTGAATGCAGTACTTCTTTAATATTTTAAATCATATCTCCTTGTCAGGTTATTGCCAACAAAGACTGTGGTGTGCTGATGGGTAACTGGTCAAACTGCTATGGAGATGGAACTGCTCCGACATCCTGGTGCGGAAGCAGTGCCATCCTGAAACAATATTACAAATGTGGAGGAATACCTGTCAAATATGGACAGAGCTTGGCCTTTGCTGGAGTCACCAACACACGTAAGAGTTCCTGCAGACTGGACGAGAAGAAAATGTTTTGTGATTGTAGATGTAATGCACTTATATTCTTCATCTCTTTCTTGTAGTGTTGAGGTGTTTAGGCATTCCTGCTCGTCCAGTTTCAAACTTCTGTTCTGCTCATGACACTGATGTTTGTTTGACATCTGACATCTATTTGGATGAGAAATTCCAGCTGATCGATCACATGAACCGTGATTCAATCTGGTAAGTGTCAGTAGCATTTGTGATATCATAAATAGTTCCTCTGAATGTGCATTTTGTGTTTCTATTTCTTTCTTTTTCTCTTCCATGTAGGAACTACCACGTGTGGAATGAGGCCTGGATGACTCGAACTGATCTGCCATCTGGTTTCGGAGGTTGGCAGGTGGTTGATTCCACTCCTCAACTGACCAGCCAGGGCTTCTCCCGCTGCGGCCCCACTTCTGTTGCTGCGATCCGCAGCGGTCATGTCTTCCTGAAGCATGATGTGCCCTTCCTTTTCGCTGAAGTGCGTTAATTCCTTTAATTTACCATTGTGTCATACAGCAATTATAATGACATATTACTCATGATTCCTGTTTGTCTCTTTGTGTTCTAGGTGAACAATGATAAAGTTTACTGGCAGAGGAAATGTGATGGTACATTTGGTGTTGTCCATGTTGAGAAGGATGTAGTGGGTCACTGCATCAGTACCAAGGCTGTCGGCTCAGATCAACGTGTGGATATCACAAATCTCTACAAACATCCACTGGGTAAAAACCACATGCATTTACATCTATTCTAGCAATCAACGCTTTCAACCATGGTGCTAATGCTAACGATGAATGTAGGTGTTTCTCCTGTGATTCATCCCTATGTAAATTTGACTCTTTCTTTCATTGATCAGGTTCTTCTGAGAAGTGCACTGCTTTGGAAACAGCTCTTCGTCATGGCTCCAAAAGATGCACATACCCACTGCCCTGTGCTGAGGATGTTGTCTGTGAAGTTAACCTGAAAGGGGATGGACCATGCGTGGGCAAAGATGCCGTGCTTTGCATCAATCTAAAAAACAAATGCTCCTCTCCTCGTAGCGTCACCCTCTACAGCCAGACTGCAGCCATGTACTACACCGGAGTCAGGAAGACCTTCCTGAAGAGAAACAACACATGCATTGAGCTCAAGCCTTCTGAATGTGAGAAATGACAAGGTTTTGTAAGAGTTGCAATACATGAAACAACACAGTTGGTATAGTGCAGCTTATGGGTAAAGAAACTTGTAATGAAAGCATGAGTATTCATTCAGTATTTGTCACTTTTCCCCACAATAGGCAGACCTCTGGAATGGACCGTGAGTTATGACGAGTATAAGGAACACCTGGTGGATCACGCCTCACTGATGCTCAACATCTTCGGACACGTAGCTCAGACTAAGCAGGTTCTGGCCACCCAGTACAGCTTCAGACTGCGCACACCAGACCTTGTTATCGCTGTGAGTTCAAAGTTATGGTTCAACTGATAAATCTTTTAATTGTTTGAAATAATTGTGTGCTAAATTGTGTCTTGTATGTGGTTCTTCTCAGCCTGTATGTGATGCTGTATTGGGTCAAGAAGTGCCAGTCAAAATCACTTTCCAGAATCCACTGCCTTGTGTCCTGAAGAACACTGCATTCCGCTTTGTGGGACTTGGACTGCAGCATGCCAGAGTTGTTAACTATGGGTAAAATTAATTTCATTAATTTTTTATTAAATAATAAATGCTGCATTATTATGTTTAATTTTCACTTAAAGGTAAAGTAGGAGATCTTGGAAAATGCTAACTTTAGCCTGATAGCACTGACAGCAAACGTCCCTCCCTCCCTGCAATCGCCGTCCAAAGCCACTCCCCCTGAACACATATACACTCACAGACCAGAACACCAGAGACAACATTACTACACTAGGCTACATCAGCGTTTCCCAATCCCAGTCCTCGCGCGACCCAGCTTTGCACATTTCATATGTATCTCTTATCACATGCCACGTTTTTCTATTCGACCGTAAGTGCCCTGTGAATTGGACATCACCAGATAGTCCGCCATGATTCCAGTTCGAAGCGAGCGTGTATGTTCCTTACAAATGGCATTAAAGTGTGCGAGACAGTATTTATATACTGAGGTATATTATTTCACACCTCACACTTCTTTAGTAAGCTTTGTCTGTGCGTGAAGACTCTGCGCTGCGCAAATCCGTGAATGAAGGTTCTGAAGGGAAGTAAACTTCAACAGATTTCCCCTGCTCAGGGAGTAGGGAGCAAATAACACTGTGTATGGAGAAAGTCAATCGAAATGCAGTTCATGCACGTAGCTCACTTCTAACGAGCTGGTTATCTGAATCGGTTGGGATAACTAAGCGAGACATGCAAAATATGCAGAGCGGTGGGGCGCGAGGACTGGAATTGGAAACCACTTGCTACATCATGTATCATTCACTGGTGAGAAAACGTTATAATACAGTTAGTAAATGTACTACAATACCAGGAAGGAATACCGGGTTTTGATGCTTGTCTACCATTCTCGCTCTGTCTGCACAACGTGCATGAACGCGCTAATGACGTATTCCTATCTGTGTGAACCGGGTGCACAAAGGTATGCAAATACATATGTTGGCAAGCAGGTAGGAAAGCCAATTAAAACGCTAGGACCGAGCATTTTGATTGGACGAACATTTCATGGTCCTACGCCTTCCACAGAATATGGATTTACACAGATAAATACATTTAAACCACTTAACTTAATGATTGATATTGGGTTGTGAAGAGATATTAAACCAGCATAACAAAAAAAAATTCTGAAGACACATCTTTAATTGTATAAATTATGATTGCTAAACTCAAACTGTGATTATTTAATAAAAAAAAGTTAAATGTAATAATCACAGGTGAATTAAATAATCGGTCTTTCTTTCTTTCACAGTGACATTGCAGGGCATGCCACAGTGTCCCTGATGGAGAAGTTTATTCCCAAGTGTCACGGCCCACAGAAACTTCTGGCATCATTTGATTGTCCTCAGCTCACTCAGGTGCATGGATTCACCAACATTGTTGTCAAACAGCACTGTTAAACCAAACAAATAACCAGAACTAAGGAAACGCTGTGGTTCCATTGAACAGAAGTTTCTCTTAACCTACAAGCTGTAAACCTTAAACTTCTTATGATGCATTTAGTCATGATGTAGGACAAGTGCACGTATGCTTTATGCAAGACACTGTTGTCTTTTCATCTTTTCAGATTTTTTGTTATTTTGTTTTTGGGAATTGGAATTTATGAGTTTGCGAGATTACAAATGTCATTCCGAATCAGTCATTAACCTTTTTTTCTCATTTGGAAACTCAAGTAATTGTTTCATGGTGTTGGTTGATCTGTGCTGTGTAGCTTCAGCTAAACAAATAAAATATTTCCTGCATACTAAACTGTGTCATTTTGTGATGTGTAATCAAGCAGGATCAACACAACAAACAAGGCTTTATTCCTCTTGTCATTTAAAATTAGCAATACATTCTTGTCTTATACAATTTACAAAACCTGGAATTTTATTTGTACATAAATCCAAACTTTTGCAGACTCCTCAAAAATGTATACGCCCTGTTTCCACCACAGGAACTTTCCTCAGGAACTAGGAACTTTGAGCCAGTACTCTGTGTATTTTCCCCGCAGGAACCAGAATCTAAATAAAGTTCCGGGAAAAAATTTGCCCTCAGAAAGTCCCTGCCTCACGGGTTAAAACTAGAAGGGATAGGTATGGCGCTATCAATACAGCGTTATTTTATCACACTGTATAACAATAATTACAATTTTTTTGTTTGATTTTTGCAAGGGGTAGGCTTAGGGTTGGGTATGTGTAGACATTAATAAAACACAATCTAATGGGTAGAAATTTTCATTGCATTGTTAATTTGGTTGGAGCTGGGTCCCTTTCTAGCCACAAACCTGCTCGCGAGGTAGTACTTTTTCAAAGGTCCGGAACTTTTGGGGGCGGGACTTGGGATTATTGGATTATTGAGCTGCTGGGTTCATGAATATTAATCAGGTCGTCTGCATTCGCTCTAACTGTTTTTCTGAAATCAAAACAGGGACGATGATAGGTGAGCACCGGCCAATGAGATTGCAGTTTATGGATTAGCTCCGCCCACTACAGGAGAACCCGTAAATTCCTCATGTTATGAAAGACCTGTGGACACGAAAACAACCCACGGCAAACTGTGGACTTGGCAACATAGCAGCGTGCCAACATGATGCTTCCTCTGAAGACCGCTTAGATGTGTTTGACTTGAAGCAGTACTGCTAGACCGATCGGTGTGTTTCATCAAAGTACCCCGAGAGCTATAAGAGAGCGGACGTCTCCTAATGCTTTCTCTTGCCGTACTTGGATGTCAAAAGATCATTATACATTACTCTCGCGTTTCACGTGACCGTATAATTGCAGCCTCTGTGGTTAAGAAATCGTGTTTTTTCATATTGCGATATTATCGCAAATGCAATTAATCGTTCAGCTCGAGAACGGGGTTATGAATACCCGGTGTGTGATACTCTGCCACGCCCATCACGGGACTCGACCGTGAAGCCAGTGCTGAATCGGCCTCATATGAAGCAACCCGAGCGGCGTTACTGTGGCTGCGGATGCCATATGCCCCAAGAGCCTCTGAAAACGTTTCAGTGGGGCCGCTGTCCTGCCTCTGAACGAATTCAGGCAGTTCAACACTGACTGGAAGTGCTCCTCTGTGAGTCACGCTGTCTGGTTGACCGAGTCCAACTTCATACCGAGAAAAGATCTTCTGCACAGGGGAGAGTTTGCCCTTTTCCCAGTTGACCGGAAGTCCCAACAGGCTGAGGTGACGGAGCACCATGTCCCTAGGTTTGCACAACTGGTCCCGAGACTGTGCCAGTATCAGCCAGTCGTCGAGATAGTTGAGAATGCGAATGCCGCATTCTCTGAGAGGAACAATTGCTGCCTCCGCGACTTTCGTGAAGATGCGAGGCGACAGGGACAGCCCGAAGGGTAGGACCTTGTACTGATACGCTCGAATCACAAATGCAAACCGTAGGAATGGCCTGTGTCGGAGGAGAATCGAGACATGAAAATAAGCATCCTTCAGGTTGATCGCTGCAAACCAATCTCAGGATGCACTCGTTTTTGCATTAACATCTTGAACGGGAGCTTGTGCAGAGCCCGGTTCAAGGTCCGCAAGTCCAAGATTGGCCGTAACCTACCACCTTTCTTGGGCACAATGAAGTAGGGGCTGTAAAACTCTGCCTTCACATTGGCTGGAGGGATCAGATCAACCCGCCTTCGCCAGGAGGACTTCGATCTCTTTCCGTAAGAAAGGGGCATCGCTGCTTCGCACAGAGGTGAAGTGGATGCCCCTGAACTTGGGGGGACGCCGGGCGAACTTAATCGCATAGCCGAGTCTGATGGTGCGGATGAGCCAGCGAGATGGGCTGGGGAGCGCTAGCCAGGCTCCCAGACACCGTGCAAGCGGGACCAACGCTTGCACGGTGTCTGGTAGGCAGTGTCATTGGAAACAGGAACCAATAGTACATTTGAAAACTAAAACATTTAATTGATGGACACCGAACAGAACTGAATCAACAGTGAACTTATTTCAAATTAATAATGACTGTTTACTATTGTATTTTTAGAGCTGCTTAACAGAATAATGAATTGTGTTAGCATCAATGAATCGTTATTTTCTTGTTTAGCCCTTTAAAGCTGCTTTGAAACAACCTGTATGCTATGTGTATATATATATAGGAAAAACAGTAAGAGAAGTGGAAGTGAAAGGAAAAGTGAATTTTTTTACATAATGACTTTTATTGAAGTATTTGTAGCAGAAAGACCCTCTAGTGGGAATTATTTACTTCAAGGCAGTGGTGGTCAGTAACGAAGTACAACTACTTCGTTACTGTACTTAAGTACATTTTTCAAGTATCTGTACTTTACTGGAGTAGTTTTATTTTGAGTAACTTTTACTTTTACTTCACTACATTCCAAAGCATAAGATCGTACTTTTTACTTCACTACATTTCATAAAACATATCGTTACTCACGTGATACATCACGTGCTCCGAGACGCAGAAGCGGTGTATGATTCATGAACAAACTGATTATTTTCAATGAACCTGTTCAATCGGTTCGCAAATCGCAACAAACGATTCTTTCACGAATTGCAATGATCCGATTGCAGCTGTTCTCAAGTCGAAAGCTCACTGATTCAAATGATCCGTTTAGAGCGAGTCTTCTTCAGTGAACTGAACTCACAAGTAAAGAACCGGGAGATCTCGTGAGCGCGCGCTACTGATGCTGTGAAAAGTACGTTACTAATGTCGAATTTTAGGATTAATTATTGTAACTGAAAATAATATTTAGGTCAAAACTGTCAGTTGTTTGTGAACTAAATCTGCTGTAAAGGGTGATCTATTTAAGCCCACTGAAATGCTTGAATGCAGACAGATCAACATCAGTGTATCTAACGTTATGTTTTAGGTCAAAACAAAACATTAAAATAACACCGATTAGATAAAATAACTCATGCACGCTCATATTCCCGCTGCTGTAATGTTAGCAGTTTTATTAAAATGCTATGCATTTAGACCTATGTGACGTCTGTTTTATATTGTTTATCAACAGTATACATTTTTATATTGTTTAGATCAACTAGCCGAGTAGACAGATATGAATGTTTATTCATAACCATACTGAAAATAAGTAAATATCGTTAGCTGATGCTAACTGTCTAGCTAACAAGCTTGCTGGTGTTAAGTTGAGGAAATTTTTAGATATAAAGTCCAAATATCTTTATTCAGCCACCTAGATAGATTCCATCTGAGGAAAAAGACAGGATATGATGTTCAGAACATAGTAACTACAGTAATTATCAGAGTGGGAAGTGATGCCCTCCGGGGCATTTGGGCCAGGGTGTTTTTACACCACAGACAAGGTTTGAGAAGAAAAAATCATTATGAAAATATAATTAGATTTTCCTTAAAATGTTTTTCCTAATTTCAGGCCTAATTCTCATGTCATATATAACTGACGCTCTGCAAAACAACAAGTTCTAAAACACTTTTTCTTACTGGTGAAGATTAGATGGTGAAATCTGTTTTCTCTCAGGTACATGGCAGTGTAAGCTTCACAGTGAACTACTACATCACTCTCATCAACGTAGTCCATATCAACAAAATATATATCTTGACTCTATATAGTGGTTATTTTGGGAAAAACCCAGGTATTTTGGGCAGTATGATTATAAAAATATGTGCTAATATAAAATGAAATAAAGTAGTCTATATAAAATTGCACAATAAATCTGTCTATCAGTACTTTTTTACTTAAGTACATAAAAAATTGAGTACTTTTGTACTTTCACTCGAGTAAAATTGAAAAAGCAGTACTTTTACTTTTAATGGAGTAATATTTTATTATACGTATCTGTACTTTTACTCAAGTACTTGATCTGTGTACTTTGCCCACCACTGCTTCAAGGAAAAGAGCAGACCATCAGGCAGGAACCAAGCAACCAGTTTCTCAGAGCAGGCAAAATCAAACAGGTGCAGGAACAAGTGGTTCTCTGGTGTGATTTATTAAAAAATATTGTCATGAAATACTTTTTATATTTTAATGCTCAAGCGTGTGCAGAGTGGCACACCAAGATACAGTGGATTAACAGTATGACTATTTGTAAAGCTCCTTTTAAATAATTTATATTGTGAAAAGTATTGTAAAAATAAATTTGACTTGACAGGTTATAATAATAATAATATAACTAATAATAATAATAATAGATAATAATGAAAAAGAAAATGTGCCATGAATTAATTTGAAAATGAAATATTATTTATTGTAAAAAAAACAAAAATTAAAAAAGGAAATAAATGATGATGATGTAAATATCTTTCTCCAGCGCATTGGACCAGCACTCTCCCTGTCTACCCAGGGAAACCAGGATAAAAAAAATAATAATGCAGTTGATAAATGAGGCTGAGTACAGTTTCCAGGCACATGATCCGTGAAGTACTAGGTCTCCCAAATGATGTAGATGAATTTGTTTCTTCATGAAACCAGATTTGGAGGTCAGCGCCAATGGTCTTGTGGGCAGCGCGCTGACATGTAGTGTTGCGCTTGGGGTGTCCTGAGTTCAAGTCCTGGCTCATGGATCTTTCCTGATCCCATGCTTCTCTCTCACCCACTTCACTTCCTGTCGACCCTATCCTATCTAAATAAAGGCATAAAACACTAAAAGAAAAAAAAGAGGCATTCCAGCAGATGACGTAAGATATAGCGTAAGCTCCGGTGAGAATATGCTAGTCACACAAGAACCAAGTTTTGTTTACAGCAATAGAAAACCAGTCTCCTCTTGG
Organism: Gymnocypris eckloni scoliostomus; assembly: GCA_027564155.1. Classification (NCBI taxonomy): domain Eukaryota; kingdom Metazoa; phylum Chordata; class Actinopteri; order Cypriniformes; family Cyprinidae; genus Gymnocypris; species Gymnocypris eckloni. The sequence goes on from CM050412.1 coordinate 42,002,375, forward strand.
CTTATATTGAAATCCTCCAACATTTTCCTTTACAAATCCTCCTTTTGTACTTCTAATTCTAACTCTGTGCTTTAGCATTCATCACTTCTCACCAGAGCTTACACTATGCCTACGTCCTCTGTCAAATGCTGGAACGTCACTATCTTGTGAACATGAATTTAGATATTTGATTATTTAGATATTTAACTATTTTGAATATCCCATTCAATCACAAACTCGTCAGTCTGATTTAAGTCAGAGGGTGTAGGTTGACCAATACCTTTAAATACGCCACCTACTGCTGGCAAAAAGTGCAGTGAACTTAATCTTTTCATTTACAACTTGTGAAATCAGCGACAGAAAGAAACCAAAACTGATGACGTGCCTACTGCTCCATTCATCCAGGAGCCATAATGATTTCAGGAAAGGTCAGAATAAATCAAGTTTAACATTTTACTTGTCAGGTAAGAATGCATTATGCCAATTACCTAATCAAACAATTATAAGCCTATTCAGAAAGGATAATGCAACTGTGAATCACACTGTAGTCATGGCAATTCTATGCTCCTTTACAATACTGTACTTACTCTAATTACTGTAGCTATATGGGAAATACCCAAGGGTTCAACATAGGAGACAAAAAAAGCAACAGTCACACATGTAACTTGACATTTCTGGACAATTCCAGTGTTACAGTTCATACAACATTTACAGTAAAGCAATCATGTGTTTTAAAGAATAACCTAAATTAGTCTATGTGTACATGTAGTAGCACAAACAACTATAATGTGTTTTATGAGCACGATGCATTTAACATAATTATGAATTTGAAAATACAAAGAAATGCATACCTGACAGTAGATCGTACACAGTAGACAGTACACACAACAACATGTGAGAGTTCTGGATGCAGAGCTACTGAGACTCACCCACAGTGTGGGGATGTTCTGGTTTTCATCCCGAAATGCTATTTTACCTTCACTTATATATATATCCAGACCAGAACAAAGAAATCTTCAAGTTAGTTGTAAAATGATAAAAGACCTTTTGGTTGGTCAAAATCACCTGGTCAGAGACGGAAAAACATTCTCACCAGACCCCGAGGAAGTTACGCCCCTCATCAGCAGAACATTAACGCACTTTAGTGTCCCTGACACTACACTGGGGTGTTAGGACCCACACAGACCACAGGGTGAGCACCCCCTGCTAGTATCAGTGACACCTCTTCCAACAGCAACCTAGTTTTCTCAGGAGGTCTCCCATCCAGGTACTGACCAGCTCAACCCTGCTTAGCTTCAGTGGGCAACCGGTCTTGGGCTGCAGGGTGATATGGCTGTGCCTATCTAGGTGAATGAAATGAAACTGAATCCCTGAGCCTGATCCCTGTACAAGCCAAAAACAGCTATTGAACATACACGTTCAAAAAGAGACAGACAGACAAACAGGGAGGGATGGATGGATGGATGGATGCATACAATACATACATACTGGGCCTTTCCTGTTTTCTGTCAAGTTAGACCGGAATCACTAAACTCATTATAGTTATGTCATGCTTAAACCCTTGAAGAGTCATTGTTCCCTAAAATGTGCTGGACTGATGACTTATGAATGATTTTGGGTCATTTTGATGTAATTAGTCATATTAAAGGCTATTGCTTCTTATTTTCTCATATGCCTTCTGGATGGAGCATGAGGTTCAAGTTGGGGATGATGAACAATTCTGTTGATCAAAAAAATATTATAATAATGACATGCTTGACAATACCTTCTATAATATAGCTGATACATCCAATCCAAAGGTACATACTGATATGAAGTTACAAAATCATATTCCTTACCTCCACTTCAAATAAGTGACATCTCTTTCCTCATCACTTCAAGAGCCGCTGTCGGCGCCTGAGGCAACATTTTATCTTCTCTCAGGGAAAAGAAAAAAAAAGAAATTAAAGATTAAAACATGACAATTTTACATATTTCTTTCATCAATTCTCTTGCATGTGAATTGCCATACTCTGCTTTCCAATTGTATGAGTCATTCTATTTAATAACTGACTAACAGTCATATGTCAAAGAATCGTCCTTGTTCTGAAAATCATGAGAAATAAAAGTAAGAATAATGGACTCTTAACTATTCTCCAATTGAATATAATAATGCACTATTACTGGATGTATCAGAGCTAATTTTGCCTTAAAACCTCTTATTTAATCTTATTGTTGAAAGGAGCTCCATTCTTTCAAATGTATGTTATATAATAAAATAATATAAAAAAAAAAAAAAGATTTTCTGCCTTGCATCCCCAGACAGCAACCAGTGTCGCCCAGATCCAGCCACATCTGGCCGCATGGATCTGGGCCAACACTATATCACTGTCTGGGTCTCTTAATATGCTCTCTTAATATAACAAGATTAATAAACAGACATACTTTACATAATGTTTCTGATATCTTTGGGAGAATTCTAATATGTAAACTCCAATTCAAGATATACTGTAAGAATGACTAAATAAAATTGAGAATATTTAATATATTATCATATTAGTTTTACTACTGTTGCCTATATCTTATTCGCTTTGCTCACGTCCAGTGTAGACAGGGTATAAAATGACTCAAAAATGAAAGGTTCCGAACAATTCAAACTAAGATGTTAATTTAGCCCAGTTCAATGTGCTCTTTATCAAATGACTGCATATACCTGAGTGATGAGGCGGAGAGCAGAGTATGTGCTGAATGACATGGGCAGAATCTACTATGGAACTAAGCAGCAAATTTCCTGCAAAACATGGACTTTGGTCAAGTAAGAACTAAACTTTCACTCATATTACAAAAGTGCTTACATGAGTTAACATTATGTCAGAGAACTGCTGTGAATCCACTGATTTCAGTGGGAATAGTGTCACAAGATGATGGCACAAACAACAAAATGTATATTTTCTAGTGTGTAAGTAACCCCATAAATTACAAGGGTGTGCATTAAAAGTGTTGAAACCTATTGGGAATTCTGCTGGAAATGTATTTTTACATTCCACTTCTCTTGACGCATCTGACATATACAGTAATTCTACAGAATAAGCTCTACTCCACAAGAGACGGCATGGCAAATTTTTCCATTTCCGATTTCCTCTCTCCTCTGTCAGTTTCTTAGTTTGAGAAGGGAATCTTGTCTGCATTTATGTTTGTTTGAGAAAAGCTGTACACCTTGCTCAGGATGGGGAAGCCCCATTAACATATCCAGAGTGGTGTCTGATATGGTGAGTCTTCATTATCTTCTTATCAATACCCTGATTTCATGTTTGAAAGCCTGACACAATGGTTTCATTTGTTCTCTTTTGAATGCAGCACTTCTCTAATATTTTAAATCATATCTCCTTGTCAGGTTATTGCCAACAAAGACTGTGGTGTGCTGATGGGTAACTGGTCAAACTGCTATGGAGATGGAACTGCTCCGACATCCTGGTGCGGAAGCAGTGCCATCCTGAAACAATATTACAAATGTGGAGGAATACCTGTCAAATATGGACAGAGCTTGGCCTTTGCTGGAGTCACCAACACACGTAAGAGTTCCTGCAGACTGGACGAGAAGAAAATGTTTTGTGATTGTAGATGTAATGCACTTATATTCTTCATCTCTTTCTTGTAGTGTTGAGGTGTTTAGGAATTCCTGCTCGTCCAGTTTCAAACTTCTGTTCTGCTCATGACACTGATGTTTGTTTGACATCTGACATCTATTTGGATGAGAAATTCCAGCTGATCGATCACATGAACCGTGATTCAATCTGGTAAGTGTCAGTAGCATTTGTGATATCATAAATAGTTCCCTGAATGTGCATGAAGTGTTTATTTTTCTCTCTTCTTCTCTTCCATGTAGGAACTACCACGTGTGGAATGAGGCCTGGATGACTCGAACTGATCTGCCATCTGGTTTCGGAGGTTGGCAGGTGGTTGATTCCACTCCTCAACTGACCAGCCAGGGCTTCTCCCGCTGCGGCCCCACTTCTGTTGCTGCGATCCGCAGCGGTCATGTCTTCCTGAAGCATGATGTGCCCTTCCTTTTCGCTGAAGTGCGCTTTAATTTACCATTGTGTCATACAGCAATTATAATGACATATTACTCATGATTCCTGTTTGTCTCTTTGTGTTCTAGGTGAACAATGATAAAGTTTACTGGCAGAGGAAATGTGATGGTACATTTGGTGTTGTCCATGTTGAGAAGGATGTAGTGGGTCACTGCATCAGTACCAAGGCTGTCGGCTCAGATTAACGTGTGGATATCACAAATCTCTACAAACATCCACTGGGTAAAAACCACATCATGTCTCTTAAAACATCTGGTTCAGCTCTCAACACCATGGTGCTAGTGATGAAGGTTGGTGTTTCTCCAGTGATTCATTCCTCTCAAAATGTTCCTTCTACTTTCATTGATCAGGTTCTTCTGAGAAGTGCACTGCTTTGGAAACAGCTCTTCGTCATGGCTCCAAGAGATGCACATACCCCCTGCCCTGTGCTGAGGATGTTGTTTGTGAAGTCAGCCTGAAAGGGGATGGACCATGCGTGGGCAAAGATGTCATGCTTTACATTGTTACATCTTGAGCCATAAGGTCCAGCTGGGTGAATTCTGTGCCTTGTTTTCTCTCTTTCTCTCCCTGCAGAACATCTGTCCCCACCTGAGGTTAATTAAGAGCTCTGCTGTGATTGGGTAACTGAGAAGAGAGAGAGTATTTAAACCACAGCTACCAGTGTGAAGCCTTAGTGTGGTGATGTGTACCTTTACCTCAATTGTGTTGAGAATGTTGACGTAGAGTTTCTGTATTTTGTCTCATTGATTACAGCTAAGACTGGGCCTTAATTTAGAGAGAAATGATTGTTAACTTCAGTTGCCCGTTACAAATATTAGCCTTTAATTCTTGTCTTTTGCTTTGTTTTGTATGACCTATTATCTCCTATTTATGTTAGTTTAGGGAGTTAGTTTAATCTGCTGTATTTTGTTTTCTTTGAAGCTTAAAATCAAACTGTAATAACCCAATAACCCTTCTGAAGTTAATACTCTTTTTGTTACTACTTTGTTTGGACTGTAAATAAAAACGTATCTTTTTGCTGCACGTGAACATGGATGTTTGGGTTCTTGTAGCTTTTTCTGGGTCTGGAGACGGCGCTTTCTCTACTGTCGCACAATGTCTCACCACCAGCCATTTATTTCATGCATTTATGAGTTTGAGAGATTACAAATTTCATTCTAAACTGTCATTAACCAATTTTTTGGGGGAAACTCAAGTACATGTTTCATGGTGTGAGTAATGCTGGGTACACCCTAAAATATTATTTAAATCTTATAAGATCTTAAATATGAGACAACAAACATGAGGACAAAAAAAATCCTAGATTGAACCATTTTGCTCCTATGGTGTGAGGTGTGCGCGATGTGACAGCACACCACACACCAGCAGATTTTCAACCAGAGTCCTGACTGAACACGGGAAACCTCGCAGAAGCTCTCGAGACTTGAGAATAAACAAGATTAGTTTTTATTGCAATTTTAGAACAAAGAACATACAAGGGCAAGAACATGTCAATTACATCAAATAAAAATAAATAAATAAAAAACATTAAAAAGTAAATAAAGGAAAAGCAATAAGTAAATGTAATGTCCTTAAACAAGTATAAATAATTACACATTATTCAGAGTAGTTTTAAGGCTTTAAAGTAATTTCAAAGTCCCAGTCGTTGGTAATGGTAGGAAGACATTGCGATGATGGTGTCTTGAATCTTTTATTATTGAACAAAAACAAAACAAAACAGTTAGAGCTCAAAACAGATTATAACAACAACACTAGATATAGCTTTGATATAAACAATATACAAAGATCTTGAAGAATAACCAAAAAACAAAACATCAAGCCAGGGGAAATATATAAATGAAAATAAATTAAATTTGAGAAGAGAAAAAAAAATCTCCCGCGATGATAGTCCCGTGATGATATTGTCCAAATGCTTTTGTGCTGCACCATGACATGTGTTTGTTACGGTTTGTTATGCTTCCGTCTTCTGTCAGATCGCTTTCTGATTGGATATTGTTTCGTTTCACGTGATAATCTGCAGATCAATCATGTGTTTGTCCTCTGTGTCCCCCCCCACACAGCAGGATTTCTGATCGTAAATATTCAGCATGTTGAATATTTACGATTCGCGATCGGGGCACCTCAGACGTTCTTCCGAGCGGATTCAGTCACTCTTAACACACCTCACACCACATAAAAATATGATAAAATAATCTTTAGATCCACCAAGATAATCTGACATTACCTAGGATTGTCAGAAGAGGAGAAATCGGCCCAAAATCAGCCCGATTATCTTCTGGTGTGTACCCAGCATTACTCTGTCCTGTGTATCTTCAGCTTCAAATTAAATATTTCCAGCATACTAAACTGACAGTTTGTGATTTGTAATTGAGCAGGATCTATTCAAATGAGGCTTTATTCCTCTTGTCATTTAAAATTAGTAATACATTCTTGTCTTATATACTTTCCAGACCATAGAATTTTAGATTTACATAAATCCAAACTTTTGTAGACTGCTTGTTTCTAAAACCTCAAAATATTAATATAGAGCATTGCTTCGCTGGTATTAAAAGATAACAAAACATTTCAATTCAAAGAAAGAGTCAAAACAGAACTGATACTGTGTTTAGTGTAAAAAATGGTCTGACAATCTACCGCTGGTTAAGTCCATCCAGTTATCAGGTAAATGAAATGCATTCAGTGCATTGTACTGAATCCCTGAGAAAGACTGCAGTCTTGGTCTGAATAGAAGCATATATTCTGCACAAAAACATCTGAATCCAGTTCAGAACATGGTAGTAGGGAGAATACAAGAACTTCATGCATCTCCTCCTTCAAAAATCCTGTTCAGAGAGAAGAGAAATCATCTTGTAGGCTCTGATTTTCACCAAGGCAATGATTCAGGAGTAAGACTTCAGTGAGGTTTGCAAGGTCCTGAAATAGAATTCTAGCTTCATAAAGAACATGTCAGTCAGGATTGGTCTGAAAGGGTCTTGTGTCTGATGGTAAGATGACTCTCTGCTCATCTATCTGTTTGGCCTGGGAGCGAAGGATGAGGCTGAAGAAGTCTTCGTCTGGGACTGTAGGGCCTCTGGTGGGAGGAGGTGGAGGAGCACATCTCTGATCATCCAGTCTAGATCCCTATACAAGCCAAAAACAGCTATTGAACATACACTTTCAGAAAGAGTTCATAGTTCCATGCACCCTTACAATAAACAACATTAACCTGGGACTTAATCAGCATGTCGAAGAAGTCTTCATCTGGTTCTTTGTTATTGGCCGAGGCCATGAGTTTGCCGAGAACGTCCTGGCTGTGGCGCTGGTCCAGCCGGAGACCCGGGAGACTGTCCACACTGGCCCGCTGCTCGTCCAGCCGACGGCTCTGTGAGCTGGCCAGCAGATCTAGGAAATGACCAGGCTGTGCCGAGGCATCCGCTCCGGGCGTGGAAATAGCTGAACAAGGTTAAAAACAGAGCAATGTGGCCCATTTAAACACTGCTAAAATATACACACAACTGTTCAAGTTTGGGGTTAGTAGGAATTTTCTTTTTTTTTACAGAAATTGATTTCATTCAGCAAAGAAACAATCAAATGGTCAGAAGTGTCAGTAAAGACGTTTGTAATATAACAAAAATGTAATCTATTTCAAATAAATTCTGTTCTTTTTTAACTATTCATCAAAGATTCCTGATTTTTGTTCTACCACTGTTTCCACAAAAATATTAAGCAGCACAGCTTTTTTCAATACTGATAATAATAAATATTTCTTAAGCAGTAAATCAGCATATTAGAATGATTCCTGAATAAAAATAATTTTTCAGCATCATTACTCCAGCCCTCAGTTTTATTTTTAATGAGCAAATGTAGACATTTTGCCCGTAAACGGACACAAACGAAAGATAATTTTGGTTTCGGTTTATAACACCTATTTGAAACATCAAGCACCTTATGATTGGCTGTGATTTTGTCATGTGACAATACTCTAGTGTTCAGTGTTTATACACTGCTGGTCACTATATGCACTGCTATACGCTGGTATAAACTAAAGGTGCGTTCACACTGTCACTGTCTGTTAGTTGCTAGTAGGTTTGTTATTTGCAGGAAGTTCATTTCTGCTCACATTGTTTCACTTCTGTACATTGAAATCACCTGCTTCTACTTTTCATTTCTGCTCACATTGTTTCACTTCTGTACATTGAAATCACCTGCTTCTACTTTTCTGCAGTGTGTTAGTGTGAATGCACCTTCAATGATTTTGCACCTTCATATACAAGTATAGAGGTCAGTGAGGGAGGAAGGACGGCTCACGTTTCTTCAAGGTCACCGGTGGGGTTTCACAGGGAACGGAAGGGCTTGGGCGTCCTGTAACGAGCACCTTTGGTCATCCATGCGGCTGCCTTGAAAACGGCTCAGAAGATCTAAAAAGCCATCGTCACCCAGAGTGTCCGGGGCGTACTGTGGGAAAAGCCATTCAAGGAAATGATCACATTCATAATAAATATTTAATCATACTTATTTTTATAATTCAGCATTTCAAATGACAACTTGCTATTGGTCATGTGTCGTTCAGAAAAGATCAGTATTTGACCTGTTTGTCCAGATGGACTGAAGGTGGGCTGCTGCTGCTGCTGAGATCCTCAGCTGGTGGGCTGGAGTTTGACACATTCGGCCTGTGTTTCCTGCTCCTGAAGCGATTGATGAAGAAAAGTTTAGAAGATGTCTTGGCTATGGATGATTTGGTTTGCTGAGGGGTTGTAGTCTCCTCACAGGCCTGGCCCTGGACAGAAGAGGCATTAAAAACTTTTGTTACTCAAATGATTTGATATGCAATACTATGAAGTCTGAATGTTGACACTGACTTTGACCCTAACAAAGAAAGGTAACACTATCCAAAATCTTTGGAGTCAGTATTTATCAAACTAATAAAAGCACCACGGCGTAAGTCTCACCATATTCTTGTCAGAGCTGAGTTTCACGAGCTCCATGTTCTCCATGCTGTGTCTCCTGCTTCCTCTGGATCTTCCATCTACAAAACCAGCAAGAAGCTGTGACTCGGACTCATTCTGTAGATCAGTTGTGCTAAAAGCATATATTGTGTAAATGTACTAGTACTTGTTTCTGACAAGCATATTAATCATACCCAAAGTCATTTTGTACATTTTAAATGTATATATTTATGTAATCCAAAAAATTTAAGAACAGCACAAGGAGAATAAAACTTGAGTTTAAACTAAATGTACAACGTTCCTCCAGTAGGTGGCCCTATCACAAACACGGTACTCTCAAACTAAACTTGAAGATGACAAAATACAGCATAAATTGCATATTTTAAGAAATAGCATTTTAACACTTATTTTAATTTTTATTGCAGTTTTATTGCAAACTTATGAATATACTTATTATTCTAAGATGGCTTAAATGGGATTTTGTGTTCAATGTATTACATTCTCAATAGTAATATGTACTATTTTTGTAAAAATAAATACATAATACTCTGTGGTTTGTACTTATCACAACTATAATTTTGTTTATCTATGTTTGTATATTTTAGTGCTTTATTGTATTAACTTAATTTTTTATATGATTATGTTTATTTACAAATTTAATTTCATAATTACCTCCCTTTTATCTGAATTATATATATTTTTTTGTATTTTATTGTTATTTCAACAGCACTCTGTGTATCATAAAAAATAGAAATAAATCACAAATAACAATAAATATTAAGTACATGTTGTTAAATATTATTAAATGTATAATTACACTGTAACAAGGACAACATGAGATAAAGTGTAACCAAACGTTTTACACCTGTAAGAATTCTTGTACAAATTCAACAGCCATGTGGTTTTAAAGTTTGAGGAAAGTTGTGTGTGATGTTACCAGGCAGACTGCTGTCATCGGGCGGACTCTCGATGAAGGCAGAACTGTTAGTGTTTGAAGTGTTCTGCCTCAGACCCAAAACTAACTGCAGATCAGATACGTTCATTCGAGCCGTCAGCTCCCCACCACGGTCTCCAATCTGAGCAGGACACACACACACACACACACACACACACTTGACAGTTAAGCAGAAAAAGTCCTCTTCTTCTTTCTTGCATTTCACCTCCGCTCTAGCTTGTTTCCTAATCTAATCTAGTGTTCTTATAAAGCTGACTTTGTATCGTATTAATATTGATGTTTCTGTGCTGATTTGCTCATGTCCCTCTATTGTAACTCACTTTGGACAAAAACCTCTGCTAATGCATAAATGTACACATTTTCCCCAATTCTCAATACTGAAACGGGACAAAACAGGTCTAATGCCACATAAGCAGAAAATAAAATTCAGTTCAGGAGGAGATTTCTCAGTGGACAAATAATTCATAATAATATCAGGAACGTGCATTAAGAAAAGTCTGTTCAATGTTGATGTTTAATGTGTTTTTAATCACAAACGTTTGTTGTACGGATTGAATAAAATAAATGTATCAGAGGCATTAATTGGGAAAAATGAGAACTTGCTTTTAAGAACTGAGAATTTGGAGTGAAAAAGATCTTAATTGAGAAAAATAATGTCATGATCGGACAGAGTTACTATTGTTAACTAACAATCTTGTTAACTTGAATCTTGATCCCAAAACAACCTTCTTTCTTTCCATTTAAAACATCATTTCTAACTGGTCTTTCTTTCTTCTGATTTTTGGCATGATTTGTTTTCTTTAGATTGTTCTTTTCCTTGAGATTCACCCGTGGGCTTTACTGTGCAGACAGGAAGTGTGTTGGCGTTATCTCAGAGCGTGCACACACACACACACACACCTCTTTGGAGATCTCCAGATGTTTTTCAGCGAAGCTCATGGCCTGCTCGTGGTTTCCCAGTGCGGTGTAGGCGTTCCCTAAACTCCAGCACGCTCTCCCTTCTCCGATCCTACACACACACAGACAGAGACAGCGTTAGACGTCAGGAAGAGCAGCAGCACAGACAGTGCCAGTGTACCTGTCTTTGAGGTCCTGAGCGATGATGAGATGTTTGAGGTGATAGTCTATGGCTCTCTCATAGTCCTGCAGCAGCGTGTAGGTGTTGCCCAGACTGTAGCAGGCCTGCGCCTCCACGGCCCTGTCCTTCAGCTGACGCGCCAACTGCAGCGTCCGCCTGCAGGAAAAACACACCACAATCACCTCAACATACGACTCCAGCTCATCTAACAGCAAAGTATAGACGTACATGTTTTTTGGACTTGTACCATGGTAATATCATATTTTAGGCATCAAATGTTGAGACATTTTACTTGTATATAAGACTGCTGAAGAAATCCATGCATGAGGCTCCCAGTATATTCAAACTTCTATATATGCTAAATGTTGATTAAGGTTTCAATGAATAAAGGTTTTAATAAAAATGACAACAAACATGGCTTATAATAGCAATAATATAAAGTCTATATTAATGAAAATTAAATAAACCGTAAAGTGGAAATGAAATAAATGATAATTTGTAAATTAATTATAATAAAATAAACAATGTAAAATAAAAAAATAATCACGGTTGCAGCTCTTGCGAGGATGAAAATTATAATGAACATTATTATAAGGGTTATAATATAATGTCTAAAATAAAAGAAATTAAATAAATAGGAAAGTAAATTAATTATAATTTGTACAATTATCGCAGATGTTGCTTTGTTTGTATTCCTTGCTTTGATATTAAGTTTAACTTAGAATAAAATATTTATCTGAAAAAAATGTTGTTGTGGCTTTGTTTGTATGTCTTGCTTTGTATATTATATTAAAAACTTGGATGAAAATATAAAAATAAAACAAAATCAAATGAAATATAATAAAAAATCAAATAAAAAGTGAACTGACTTGTAATGTTCAGCTGCGGCTTCAAATTGTCCAAGGAATATGTATGCATTTCCAAGGTTGCAATACGCTCTCCGCTCTGCAGCTCGGTCTCCAAACTCCTTTGCAATGAGAAGACGCTGTAAAATCAAACAAACAAACATTATTTATTTTTACAATAAGCCTAATTCATGAAACATAACCCCTTTTGATTTGTTCATCATGAGTAATTTCCGCATGGCAGATGCACAGATTACAGCACTGCACTTTCTGCATTATTATTGTGTGTAGTAATATTTACTGTTGCAATACATATATCCACAATACTGCTCGGGGTGTGTGTTCACGGGTGTGTGTGTGTACTTTGGATGGGTAAACGCAGAGCATGAATTCTGAGTATGGGTCATCATACTTGACTGTATGTCACGTCACTGTCATATAACTGATAACACGATAATACAGACCTTTTCTGTACAGCAAATCAACATTTATTAGTTTTTGCATTTTTATGAAACTTTCAGTTTGTCCATTTTAATGGAAACCACAGGCTTGTTCATTTAAGAAACACCCCATATAAAATACCTGTTCGTGAGCCAGAACCGCATCCTGGAAGTTTCCGAGCAAATAGTGCGAGTTGCCAAGGTTACCGTAGGTCCTGCCCTGTGCCGCTCTGTCCCCCAACTCTTTCACAATGGCCAGATTCGCTCTTAAAGCCGAGAGGTGCAGTATTAGATACAGTGGCAGGGATAAAACAATACAAGCTTTAGCATGCCTTTGGAAAACATTGCTGCAGTCTCTGCAATGCTCTTTCAGAAATGAAGTATTTTGTCTTTTGGCACAAGTGTTTCGTCTACACACTGCTTTGGGTGTTCAAAAGAATGAAAACAACACATGCTGGCTCACTCGTAGTACTCTGTTGCTTTATTCAGAGCGATGCGTGCCTCCTCAGGAAATTCTCCAGGGTCCATACCGCTCCAGCATATGTTCTTCCCCTTGGCGTGGTACACATTCCCATAATTATACAGCGCTCGGGCCTGCCCCACCTAACAAAACCACACACAGACACGCACACACAACAGTCAGTCCACACGCACCAATCATTACACACTGAAAACAGATCAACGGCTTGCATTTAAACTATGTTTATGGTCTGTTAAAATAGATCAAGTAGTGTCTCGGGATAACAGGACTTCCAAAAACATCCGAGGCAAACTTGGCCATGAACTGTTCAAAGGAATAGAAAGATTTTGTCATCATGTAACTCACCCTTAAACATGGGATATAAAAAAGACCATTTTGAAGTGTTTTACTTTACATGTAATGAATCTAAAGTATATGAAAGTTTCACTTTTTGAAATAATTTACAAGAAAAAATTTACTTTTTCACCATATTCTTATTTTCTGAGATGCACCTGTAAGCCCTCCAGGACTGAACTCGGTGACCCCTGAAAACACTGCAGGACACTGGCCCTCCAGGGCCGAGTTTGGGCACCCCTGATTTAAAGTCTTATTTTAAAAGCTTTATTTGTATATATTTTTTTTTATTAACAGTTTATCAATAAATACATAGTATTGCTTACATCAATAAATAAATAAAATCAGTCAATAAATGCATTTAAAATGATTTTTATTTTTATCACCTCGCCATATTTCGATATTTTTCCAAGCAATGCGGCTTGTTTCTTTTTACTTGGAAGTTTTCTGCAAGCATACTGTGACGAGGAGCTGTCAAGCTCCAAAAAGGACAAAATGTGCCATAAAAACAGTCAATGTGATATTCTCAGCCTGATGACGCCATATGATAGCGGTCAGATTTTATTCACACGAACACGTCACACGTACATGCAAGCTTCCTTTTGAGTTCGGCTATTGCATTAAAAGACCCTTTGGTTGTGTTAAACACCTCACCTTATCATGGAGCATCCTGGAAATGTCCAGATGTCTTTGGCAACAAACTGCTGCTTCATCATAGCGACCCAAAACCTTCAATGTGTTTCCAAGGTTACCACTGGCTTTAGCTTCCCCCAGCTGATCTCCGATAGTTCTGAAAGAGTAAGAATAACAAAACATCTTATTTTAGATAAGAACATAATCCTACCAGCTTTGAAACAGTGACATAAGCTTCTAGATCAAGACCTGGTGAGCGTGAGGTCATGCCGATGGTATTCCAGCGCCTTGTTGTAGTCGTGCAGGTGGAAGTAGGCATTGCCCAGCTGACTGTAGATAGCGCTCAAAATCTGCAGGTCTTCTGTGCCCAGCTGGATGGCCGACTCAAAAAAGGAGACACCCGCACCGTAATCTCCCACTTTACACAGACGCTCACCTGCCAGAGCCAGTTCCAGACACGAGGCCTCCATCCTGCACGGGACAGTAGAGAGGTGAGCAAGGAGCAAGATTAGGACAAAATGGGATTATTAGGTTATTTATCTTAGACCAAAAAAAGTATTTTAGTAAAAAAAATAAAAAGGTTTTGCTAAATGCTAAATAACTCAAATAAATGAATAAAAATGAACATAAAAAAACTATTAAATTATTAATAAATAATGAAACAAAAAACTATAATTAATTAAGAATTATTGAATACAAATAAATAATAATAATAAATATATACATACATACAATAATAAATAGTTAAATATATAAATAAACATAAGTAATAAATAAATAATAAGATAAATTATAAGTAAATAATAATACATAAAAATGCTATTAAATAAATCAAAATAAATAAAAGCTACATTTTAAATAAATATAAATCAATGAATAAAACACTGAATTACATAAAGTCAAATATACATATTTTATTGATTGATTTTCAACCAAATTTCTATTTTCTAGGGCTGTACCTAGGATGAGCAGAGACACAACTAAAGTAGCTGGGACTGAAATAATAAATATTGATATATCATACGATATACACTTTAATAAGACTAGTAAAAGAAAAGAACAACTAGAAGCAACTTAAACCTAATAAGCAGTTTAGTAATTGTGTTTCAGCACATTCTGTACTTTTATATTTAAATACACAGGCCTTTTTAAGAGGCCTTACTGATGAGGAAAATGAGGGCCCAAGTCATCGTAACAGCTTTCATTTAAGTATATTTACTGTAAATGCATTTACTATTCATTTATACACACCAAGCGACTTAAAGTCAAAATATTTGTCTGTGGCAAACAACAGCATTCCACAGATATGAAACATCTAGAATAATTACTACAACACCAACATCATTAGGTCTTTGTCTACACAAGTTCTTGAAAAGGTCTTTTTGGCTGACACGCACTAAAAACACGATGACTCCCTTATGAACAGTTTAAAGTGTTTCACAGAGTGACTAAGAATCTTATCTGAAAACACTTCCACGTACCAGCAACCAGAAGGCTGACTTGAATGCTCAGAAACTGTCTAAAGTATGACAAAACATAAACATGTATGTTGTATTTGCGTACAAAGACTTCTGTTTGTTATTGCAGAGTATTTTTCACAAGTATGTTTTTGTAAGAAAGAAAGTTACTTTTTAGTCCTCCTCACCAAAACATAACCGTTTATTTTTTATTCAACTATATTTGAAAATGTCATTTAATGCCATGTTCAAAGCTGAATATTCAGCATCATTACTCCAGTGTAACAATATCCTTTGTATATGCTGATTTGCTGCTCCAGAAACATTTATTATTATTATTATCATCATCAACAATGAAATCAGTTATGCTGCTAATTATTTTGTGAAACCATGAAGCATAACATTTATTTGAAACATGCAATCTTTTGTACCATTATAATGTACATCTTCATTGTTACTTTTGATCAATTTAATGTATCCTTACTGAACAAAAATATTAGTTTCTTTCAAAAATGATGTTACTGACCCCAAACTTTTGAACTAGCAATCGCCTCCAACACCCGGCAACAGTGTGCAGGAAAACTCACAAACCTCACCTTTTTTCCTTTTTCTTTTTGGAACTTTCAGCGCATCGTCTAAACATCTTAAACTTTTTCATGACTTTCTCTCCTCCGGTGTGATAGACATGTTTAATTCTCCACGGGGTGCAGCATGAGACCCATGGCTTCGACCCTTTCAGATACATCCCAGAACGGACTGACTTGTGCTAAAAGACACGAATTCCTAGATAACCCCCTCTGTGAGACCTTGCCCAAGCCTCATAACCAAACCAGGCTTTAGCCTGTAAAATGTTTTCTTGTTGACATGCGGCGACCGGTTACGCTGGGTCTCGCACACATAAACAGAGGGTCAGCGGTAAGCCTCCTGATAACAGATGCAACGGTGCCACATGCCAGTGTCATCTACGGACACCCGATGGCAAGCGTCAGTTCCAATTATGAGTGAGAGGACACCGAGATTACCACGCGCAGGGGAACGAGAGCAACAGCTCCTAAACCCGTTATTCCAGTTGGATGGGTCAACTTCAGTAAAAATGCAATGCAGCTTCTGATATTTTTCCACTAACACTCTTAAAAATAAAGGTTCTTTATTGGCATCCATGGTTCCACAAAGAACCTTTAACATTTATGGAAATTTCCATTCCACACAGTTATTTATGATGGAAAAAGGTTCTTTAGATTTTTTTTTAAGTTCTTCACACTAAGAAAAAAATGGTTCTTAAGAACTGTTCACTGAACAAGATTATTTGGGGAACCAACTATTTTTCTTCCATGGCATTGCTGCAGCAAAAAAAAACTTTTGGAAAGTTGATTTTTTTAATGATGCTTCTTCAATGGCATTGGTTCCATGAAGAATCTTGAACATTTAAAGAATCTTTCCTTTGTACAAACTTTGTTCTTCAAACTAAGAAAGAAAAGGTTATTTTAAGAACCGTGAAAACCCTCTCTTTGAACCTTTATTTTTAGGAGTGTAATTACTTTGTTTTGCTTGCCAAGTCATGCAGAGTCATATTATTACTTACTCATACTGAAGGTTAAGGATTAGAACAAACCCATAAACCTACGAATTAAGCTTTGACACTTATGCTGGGTACACACCAGAAGATAATCGGGCTGATTTTGGGCCGATTTCTCCTCTTCTGACAATCCTAGGTAATGTCCGATTATCTTGGTGGATCTAAAGATTATTTTATCATATTTTTATGTGGTGTGAGGTGTGTTAAGAGTGACTGAATCCGCTCGGAAGAACGTCTGAGGTGCCCCGATCGCGAATCGTAAATATTCAACATGCTGAATATTTACGATCAGAAATCCTGCTGTGTGGGGGGGGACACAGAGGACAAACACATGATTGATCTGCAGATTATCACGTGAAACGAAACAATATCCAATCAGAAAGCGATCTGACAGAAGACGGAAGCATAACAAACCGTAACAAACACATGTCATGGTGCAGCACAAAAGCATTTGGACAATATCATTTGCAATTTCTTACTGCCATTACCAAAGACTGGGACTTTGCCTAAAATATATTCTTTTAATAATTTGTAATTATTTATATTTGTTTAATGAAATATAATTTTCTTATTGCTTTTTTAATTGATGTATTATTGTTTTCTGTTTATTATTGTATTTGATGCAAGTTATATGTTATTGCCCTTGCATGTTCTTTGTTCTACAATAAAAAACTAATCTTGTTTATTCTCAAGTCTCGAGAGCTTCTGCGAGGTTTCCCGTGTTCAGTCAGGACTCTGGTTGAAAATCTGTTGGTGTGTGGTGTGCTGTCTTCCTCACATCGCAGCACACCACACACTATAGGAGTAAAACGGTTCAATCTAGAATTTTTTTTGTGTCCTCGTGTGGGGTCTCTCACATTTTGAAGATCTTATAATATTCAAAAAAATATTTGAGTGTACCCAGCATTAGCTGGTCCTGCACCATTTCAGCAACAGACATGAATGATAATTCAAACCATGTGGCTTGTTGAGGATAGTTAAATATTCATAATACTACATTTAAATATGTATTTGGAAGACAGAAAACAAAACATGAATCTACAGTTCACTGAATGAGGGACCTAAAACAGATGTGAGAGTCTAGTTAGGCTTTTGGATTGGGCCAGTAAGCAAACAATCTAGTCAGCAACTTTCAATCAAGTGCACAATGTTCTTCAGAATATGTAAACATCTAGAAGGTAGGTGAAAGAGAAGGTAGGAAGGCTTTAGAGCTGTGAAGGAATAAAGCAATCAAAGAAAACCTGCCAGAATTGATTAATGTTCTGCTGAAGTAGAGTGAGATGTTATCATGAAGAACCAATCGACTCCAGCCAGAGAAACACTCAGGTAACCAAGGCCACGCTGGGAAAATCCATCACAGAGTTATATCCAGCGCTTTGCCCAGTGTCCTCATCGGAAGGCTGGCGGCGTTCACATGTTCTAATATCTTTATCCTCAGCGAGGTGGGACGCGAGCCGAGCGGCTGACGCCATTTCTCCACTGAGAATTGAATTGAATCATGAATTTCACTGATAGTTACTGAAACGCCAGACATTTGTTGCTCGTTATTTCAGTTCATTTCTAAAACGACCACTTTAAAGGGACAGCTCTCTGTAAAAATTAATTCTGTCATTATGGATTCACCTTCAAGTCTTTCCAGGAGTTCTGTAGAACATAAAAGGAAACTGTTTAGCACAATGTCTCTTTTCCATGCAAAAGGAGTTGTGAGCAAATAAGTATTATAAAAGCAGTCCACTTAAATCAGAAGCTATATTACAAGTCTTCCGAAGCCAAACAAGAGCACTGTGTGAGGAACATGTCGAAGTTGACAATTAAGCTGCTATCAGTGTTGTTATTATTAAATAAGTGTTCAAAAAATCATTTCAGTAATTAAAGATTAAACAAAATTATATATAAATACATGAAAAACTTCATGAAATTAGAAATGCTGCACTGGCAACTAATAAGTTTCAGTTTTAAAATAATCTAAAATAAAGCTAAATAGAAATAAACAATAATGTAATAGAAATGACAAAGGCCCATAACAAAATTACTAAAACTTAAATGAAAACACTAATATAAAAGCCAATTCAAAATATTAACATAAAATATGAAAAGTGTAATACTAAAATAGCATTGGATGGTATCGTTAATATCCAGAATTGAGAATAATACATGAAATATACTCATTAAATAGCTTCTACCAAATCGAGGAAGAGACGCTGTACAACTTTCAAGGACTTGGAATATAGGCCTAGTCTTAATTTTGATTTCCATACAATCAAAATGAGTTGTGACCAAAACACACACACGCACTGAATCAGTGTTGTTATTGTTAACTAAAACTTTAAAAATATTAAATATTTTGGGAAATTGAAATGAAAGGTTAAAACATTTAAATGAAAAACTTAAGAAAAAAAAACTAAAGGAAAACATTTAAAAGTTTAAAGTACTACAATAACTAAAACAGAAACAAAATACTAATAAAAATGACAAAAGCACTAGAACTTAAACAAAACTGAGAATATAAAATATTAATAATATAATTACATTATAAAACATTACTAAAATAACCTTGCCTTGATGACCAAACGAAACATGGTAGTTCAGATTGGGGAATGATATCTGGAAGCAGCAGTAGGAAAGATACTCACTAAATAACTTTACCCGCCATACAATAGTAGACAAGTCTGTACAGCTTTGGAAGACTTGGCATAAACTGCATAAGTGGTGTGGACTCTTGTTATGCTAGTGTGTTTTTGATGCGTTTTGGAACATTCATTGTATGGAAAGAAGCAGAGTGAACATGTTTCAAACATCTCCTTTTCTGTTCAACAAATGAAAGGTTTGCAATTATATGAAGGTGAGCAAATGATCAAGAAATGAACAGAAAAGTTCAAGTTTAGATTGACCATCCCATCCAAACTCCAAGGCTTGTTGGGGCAAAGGCCTAGTGCTTTGTGCATGTGCTCCAAATCCTGCCGAATTCAATCCCATTCCCTGCTCTCTTCAATATTTTCTGTAAAAGCTTTGTGGAAAGAGAAACAGGAACTTGACTCCTCTTTCAGGTCCAGTGTGAGATGCTCCTGCAGTATTTCAGGATGTACGACAGCAATACAAGAGACAAAATAGTGCAACAACTGATGAACCTCCCTTTTAATTTTTAAACACACCTATTAAAAATGTATACACAGGAGATCTCTCGACAAACCTGAGCCCTCATTCACTCGCCTCCACCCTCTCGCTGTATTACATTTCAAAGCCTGTTTATCTGATGGAAAAACAGGTGCACGTCAGTGGATCACATCTGCTAAACAATGACAAACTCAAGCGCTAAACGACATATTTGACAACATGTGAAGTCTTTTGGTTGCTTAAACCACATAAAGATAGAGGTAGAAGAGAACGGATGCAATGTTAAACCATGGTCCTCCTACCTGGAACGAACATGAAACGCTTGATCCTCGTCTTTTGTGATCACATCCATTTAAATGCATAGTAAAAGTCCAAGTTTAAAACAAAAACCTGACATCAAACATGAAGATTTGGAAATAAATCGAATTATCATATCACCATAACAAAAGATAAACAAAGAGCGAAGATGTCTATGCTTTCACAGATCTGAACCATCGTCCGTCTGACAGGCGAGCGACACTAAAGAAAGAGTCTAAGAAATTTGAGCCACACACACACACACACACACACACACACACACACACACACACACACACACACACAGGGGAGGTGTAAGTATCTAATGATATCACCGAGAAAACAGTCAATGACTGATTAATCACAACATGCAACACTTCCACCCTACAAACTAATTCTGACTCCTGTATCGTGTTGGATCTCATGTGGATGGGTGAACACGAGGAAGTCTCTTGACTTCCTCGTGAGCAACTATACGATCATCAAGAGACATTTTTTTCCAGGATGGACAGTTGTTGCATTGCAGTGGCTGTTTGACGTGACCCGGGCAAGTGTCGGATAAGCCAGTGCATGAGAAAAACTAAGGGTTTTTCATTTAAAATGATAACCAACATTACCATCTATAATCTTGATTAATGCTTTCATCTGAAGGGACGCCGACACATTAGATACCATTTACTCACCCTTACGCCATTTCAGACCCACCCATGAGTTGATTTGTTCCAAGAAACAAAAGGGGAGACATTTTCAAAAAGTTTCAGTGGTAAGAAAGAACCTGTCCAGCAACAAAGTTGACAAAAAAGCATAATTAAAAAGTCCATATGACTCACAAACCATGCCAAGTCTTTTGAAGTCATGTGATAGGTTTGTGTGAGGAAGAACCCAAGGATTCAATGTCATTTGGCACTGCTGATGTTAAACCTGGTGCAATGCTTCTTCATGCCACATGTTTGAATATAGATTATGCATTTGAGAAAATGAGATGGTAAAATTGAGGTTTTTTTTTTTAGAAAATAATGACTTATATTTGAATGTTTTTCCTCACACAAAGTTCATATGACTTCAGAATACTTGAGCTGCATGATCTTTCTTTATCATAACTTTTGGTGATATACATCTGTAAAATATTTCCTTTTGCATTCCACAGACGCAGCAATGACATTGTTAACTAAAACGAAAATGATTTAATAAATAATAATTATTATTATTTGTTAACTGAAATTAAGTTTAAATAATGTTGTAATAAATCTAAAATATAAATATTAGATTAAAAACAAACATAAAAAACATATGAAAACTAGAAACGTTGTCTTGGCAATTACTATAAAATATGCTTAAGCTGAAGAACTAAAAATAATAATAAAAAAATTAAGATATTTAAAAAACAAAAACATAACTTTTCCAAAATAAAAATTAAAAACTAAAAAAATTTTTTTAATAAAAGCTAATTCAATTATTCAATAGTATATTCATAAACGATACTAAAATAACACTGCACAGGAGAGCGTCCTAAGTTTGGGAAAGCAAGAGTGTGAGTTAATCATGACAACACTTACATGTTTGATTTTACTTTATCTTGATCAGAAACAGAACAAGTGGGAAACAACATAAATCATATTTGTTTGTACTTCAGGAATTCCTTGTATTGAGCAGAAATCTAAAAGCATTGTTCACATTCAAAACTCAACCAACAAATACTCAGGAAAGGGCTGCGACCTTCACCTCTGCAATGTCTTGAGCAAAAAACAGTTCATTTGATATGAATTGTAAACACTTCTGTATTTTAGACCACAATAGGCCAATCACAGTGGTTTTGTGGCTCCAGCCTCCTTTCCTAAAGTCCTGAGCCAGTTGGTTCAGCAAAGCCCAGGCCATGTCCAAACATATTTACTCAAGTATAAAGACACGCTCTATGAATTCTCCTTTTTGTTTGACGTATCAAATTCCTTTGCAGGGTAATTTCACTAAACAGTCATGCCAGTAGTATTTAACCACACACACACTGATCCGAAACCATATAAAGAAACAACTGCACCATCCTTTCAGTTCATGTTTTCTTTATGCTAACAGTTCCAGAGTCATTGAGACACTTATTCAAAGGCTCTACAAGAGTGACAATAGCTTTGTGAACAGAATAAAACACAAAGGTACAGCCTGTACACTGTTAACGCCTGCGCTTCATTAAAAGACTCAAGCACACAAACACAAGAGCTGCTGTGTCCAGTCTGTGAGCCGGAGCCTTTCCAGGTGTTTCTCATCAAACCCACAGGAGGCTTTGGAAAGCAGCTTACACTTTTTCAAAAGAGTCTCAATTCTTATTTTAATAAAAAAACAATGATTTACTTCTGTATTTCTTACTTATAATTCTCAAGTCAATGAGTCTAATTGATAAAAGTCGTCTGGATGCAACTAAGTAGGCTACAAAGAAGAAAAGAAAACGTAAAAATGCCAATTGTCCTGTAAAATAGCTATAGAATAAAATTCGATATATTACTTTATATTATATCAAGCATATGGGTATAAATACATTGAAAAAATTGTAAATATCATATCTTTATTTTTAGGGGCTTACAGTAATGGAAATTAAATGTTTTGCCCATTTGTTTCTAATATAACGTAGTGGTGGAGAAGTTTTGACAGAACCGATCGTGTCACTACTACTATGCCATGGTCAGCATATACTGACTAGTCGTTGAGATACACTGTAACGTTAAAAGATCATTTTGACTAGTAGAAAGTCTTTTTTTAATGAAATTCCCATAGAAGTAAAAATAAACTTTCTTAAAACGACAAGGAAGTAACGTTACTATGCAACACAGAATAGTTCAGAGAAGGAGAAGCTGTTCAGGCACAAACTAAATAATGCCGAAGAGAAACGAAATCAAACTCATACCTCACTTTCAGATTTGAACAGCTTTAAAGTGTGTATTCGCGCTACATGTCCTGTGGTGTGGTGGGAGAGTGTCTCGCTTTTTGAAGAAGCATCGGTGAAGTTTCTTTCTCTTACTCCGCCATGTTTTCTCAAGACACTTTCCTTTCCAAACCTACTTTTTTTTCGGAAAAAGGAAAACGTCTTTAACTTTGGCACGCCAATCATTACACAGGGGTTTGTAAACGCCACGCCTCGCCATCATGCTTCAGCGCTGAAGTAATGCTCGCGAACGAATCGTTTTTTCAAACCGACTCTTTTGAATGATTCAGTCGAACCGATTCACAAAGCGATTCAGAAATCGACACGCAGTGGGAGCAATATTGTAGAATTATTACTAATAATTAGCGTTTTTATTATTGAAAAACTAATGCTGAGATGATTTTTTTATATATTTTGGTCACACCAATTCACAATATATTTGTAAATTCCCTGACTTTGTGTGGCTTTGTTTTAGACTAAAACTTTTGTAATGACGTTAGAAATACTGTTAGAATTGTTCAAACACACGTGGGAAGGCTATAAACTAATCCAAAATACATTTTAACAATAAAAATAGAGCGGAAAAAAATAAGCGATGACTCGCGGTGAATCGATTCAGTGGATTATATGAAATAATTCGCTAAAATGAATTGGATGTACAAGCTGTTAGATCCAAATTACTTGGCAAAATTGGGTTAACATTTCGTGGCAGATTAGATGAAAATGTTTGTGAAAACAAAATAAATAAATAAACGAAGACAGACCATTTTTGTCTGCACCTCAATTTGGTTCTAATTGTTAGCTAAATTAATAAAGAACAAAACAATACTTTCAAAACCCTAAACATGACAAATCTCATTAAAATGATTATGGTGAGTAAGTAGTGTGATGTATTGACCAGCAGGGGTCAGTGTTTATTAATGACAGACAAATCCATTTCATGTATACATTTTTCCTGTTTTTAAAAGTAATTATATTAGACATTAAAGCAGAAAAATCAAGACATAAGTTTAAAAATAGGTAGGCAACACGTACACATTGGGCTAGCTTACACACACACACACACATAATAGCAAGCACATGAGTGACGTCAACTTAATTGCACTATTAAAGCTTAAAAATGTATAAAATCCATTACACAGATAGAGCATAAAATTGGGTAATATTTCCATCTCTGTGTACTCTGATTTGATGCATTAATACACTTAAGGCCACTCAGAGAGCATGTGAAAACTGACAGATAAACAAATAAATAATGTATGCCTATTACAGTTAGAAAGCGTACAGTATAATATAACATAAAAAAGTTTACAATGATTTTACTAGCTGTTTGTAGGCTAGAGTATAAATGCACATTTGGTGAGAATTAGATGAAAAGGCTAAATATAAAGCAACACAACAGCAGTCTTTGGACACATGAAAACATTCCACTGTTAAACACATTTGGCATTTCAATCTCTGCTCTGTTTTCTTTGAATGTGCGAGACATGGTGGCTACAGGTAAATACATAACTAAAAATAGCCTATAACAAACAGTAAACGGTGAGACTATTTGTGCGACAAACCAGTGTGTTACGACTATGATTTTGAATTGAAATAACATCATAACAAATAGCAGTTTGCAGCATAACGTTGTAGTAGAGCTGAAATAACAGAGCGAATGGCACCGGAAGTCTCCCTCATTAAGGTACAAATGGCCATGCAAATTAAGGTGGATAGCTGCAGCGTTTGAATATGTACAGTGGGTACGGAAAGTATTCAGACCCCCTTAAATGTTTCACTCTTTGTTATATTGCAGCCATTTGCTAAAATCATTTAAGTTCATTTTTTTCCTCATTAATGTACACACAGCACCCCATATTGACAGAAAAACACAGAATTGTTGACATTTTTGCAGATTTATTAAAAAAGAAAAACGGAAATATCACATGATCCTAAGTATTCAGACCCTTTGCTCAGTATTTAGTAGAAGCACCCTTTTGATTTAATACAGCCATGAGTCTTTTTGGGAAAGATGCAACAAGTTTTTCACACCTGGATTTGGGGATCCTCTGCCATTCCTCCTTGCAGATCCTCTCCAGTTCTGTCAGGTTGGATGGTAAACGTTGGTGGACAGCCATTTTAGGTCTCTCCAGAGATGCTCAATTGGGTTTAAGTCAGGGCTCTGGCTGGGCCATTCAAGAACAGTCACGGAGTTGTTGTGAAGCCACTCCTTCGTTATTTTAGCTGTGTGCTTAGGGTCATTGTCTTGTTGGAAGGTAAACCTTCGCCCAGTCTGAGGTCCTGAGCACTCTGGAGAAGGTTTTCATCCAGGATATCCCTGTACTTGGCCGCATTCATCTTTCCCTCGATTTCAACCAGTCGTCCTGTCCCTGCAGCTGAAAAACACCCCCACAGCATGATGCTGCCACCACCATGCTTCACTGCTGGGACTGTATTGGACAGGTGATGAGCAGTGCCTGGTTTTCTCCACACATACCGCTTAGAATTAAGGCCAAAAAGTTCTATCTTGGTCTCATCAGACCAGATAATCTTATTTGTCACCATCTTGGAGTCCTCCATGCTGGCTTTCATGTGTCTTGCACTGAGGAGAGGCTTCCGTCGGGCCACTCTGCCATAAAGCCCCGACTGGTGGAGGGCTGCAGTGATGGTTGACTTTCTACAACTTTCTCCCATCTCCCGAATGCATCTCTGGAGCTCAGCCACAGTGATCTTTGGGTTCTTCTTTACCTCTCTCACCAAGGCTCTTCTCCCCCGATAGCTCAGTTTGGCCGGACGGCCAGCTCTAGGAAGGGTTCTGGTCGTCCAAACGTCTTCCATTTAAGGATTATGGAGGCCACTGTGCTCTTAGGAACCTTGAATGCAGCAGAAATGTTTTTGTAACCTTGGCCAGATCTGTGCCTTGCCACAATTCTGTCTCTGAGCTCTTCAGGCAGTTCCTTTGACCTCATGATTCTCATTTGCTCTGACATGCTCTGTGAGCTGTAAGGTCTTATATAGACAGGTGTGTGGCTTTCCTAATCAAGTCCAATCAGTATAATCAAACACAGCTGGACTCAAATGAAGGAGTAGAACCATCTCAAGGATGATCAGAAGAAATGGACAGCACCTGAGTTAAATATATGAGTGTCACAGCAAAGGGTCTGAATACTTAGGACCATGTGATATTTCAGTTTTTCTTTTTTAATAAATCTGCAAAAATGTCAACAATTCTGTGTTTTTCTGTCAATATGGGGTGCTGTGTGTACATTAATGAGGAAAAAAATGAACTTAAATGATTTTAGCAAATGGCTGCAATATAACAAAGAGTGAAAAATGTAAGGGGGTCTGAATACATTCTGTACCCACTGTAAGTCATGTTTTAGTTGTAAAAAGAAACGAATCAACAAGCAGAAAGGAGAACCCGGGGCTAGTTGTTACAATTTTAGCTGGAAACACACAAAGACTCTTTTGAACATCACTGGCAGGGGACAAAAATATACAGGAACATATGATGAGCAAATTGCAGGGCATGTTGTCACACTATGGGAACTTGCAGCATATTACAGGCGTTTCAGCTAAATATACACAGCAATACAGTTATGAAACACAAAACAACTTGGGAAATAAAAGATAAGGAAATTGTACAAATAGAAATATAAATTTTACAAATTATACAGAATTACAACATATAAAACATAGCTTGTCTGGTTACCTTTATCTAACTCAAAAATCCATGAATCTACCAATTCATTGTATATCTCTTTACAAGCGTTAATACTGTAAACATACATACAGATAAATACGTACTGCCATGCTGCCTTTTATTGGATACATTATTAGAGTTTAACATTTCCCCAAAGTAATAAATATCATAATCATTATAACATCTGAATTTGAAGGACAGCATAAGTATATTTTTATAGGCTTTTCTCTATATATGTACATTTTTTGATTAAACCACACAGAATCCCCCCGAAAGCTGCAGGTTTGCTATGATGAATTCCAGTATTCACATTTTTATTCAACTTTTTACCAGATATACTGCAGCCCAAATACTGTATATTCTGGCTCTTAAAGACATGTGTTGTCATTTCAACTGAGTAATACAATCTACATATAATAAAATGATGTTTTATTCAGATGTTCATGTTTTCTGGAGGTGTTAGAAGCACTGGTGAGTTTTACTGACTCTAGAATGGAGTGTCCATCTGACTTCCTTTGGCTCCAACGGGGACGACAAGATAACTCCCTTCTTGATATCGCATCCAACGTAAGCATATTTCTTTCTGAACCTGACAGACAAACACATATACTGTACAATAAACACAACATCTCAGGAGAGACTTGGATCAAATCTAATGTATGTATAATATATAAATAAAGTATGTATATATTTTATACTATTCTGATGTTTTAATCAGCTGTTTGGATTCTCATTCTGACGGCACCCATTCACTGCAAATGATGCATTTTTAAGCAAGTGATGTAATGCTAAATTCTCTAAATCCAATGAAGGAACAAACTCATCTACATCTTGGATGGCCTGAGGTGAAGAACATTTTCAGCAAATTTTCATTTTGCCTTTAATATATTGGCTTTGTTAAAAATGATTTTCCTTAAATGCAATTCATTATTATTATTCATCCTTAATTGCATATTGGCTTTTAACCAGTCCTCTTGTGAATTATCCTGTCTGTTTCTTAATCAAGTTAACAAAGACTGGCAAATATGTTTGTCAAGCAGTTTATTGGGCCAGATTTTGAGTACAAATCTTGTTTAGGCATCTGAGAATGCTGATTCTCTCCATTCAAAAACAAACATGACATGGAGAATCAACAGTAAGCAAGCTGGTTAGTCCAGATATCGGACTTGCATGCATTATTACAGTTGGTAAAAGTATAAGGGCATTGCACTTTTGGAATCTAACATTCAGCACATTATTTGTTGGTGTATTTTTGTATTTGTATGGTGTGTGAGAGCTGCCACATAATAATCACTCACCTCCTGGTTCAGGAAACAGTAGAGAACTGCCACAATGACACCCTTAAGAAAATCAATGAAGAGAAAGTCAGTTTCTATCAATTGAATGAAATGTTCCTCAGATCAAATATCTGTAAATATTATAAATCCATCTGTCTTCCTCTCCCTTTCATCTCAGTGTTATGAGACAAAACAATTGTATGCTGTTAACACTGTTTTTGCAGGCCCATAGTGCACCATTCATGCATAATCATGGATGTATCTGTGTTTTTCGAGTCATCCGGATCAGATCCCAATCCTTCAAAAATATCCATGAGATTAAATGTAGGACAGTCCAGTGCTGAAGTGCACATCCACAGTGAAGAATCAGATAGTTCCACATGAATACACATTTAGCAGGTGTCACTCTGAATATAAACATTATAGGAATCGCTCATTAATTCTTATGCTGTTAATTGTTCTGTAGAATCCAAAAGAGACAATTCTGAAGAATGGTTGTGCTTTTGTTCAAGTTCAAACTTGTATTTTTTAATCAATCAAAACACACAGCCCAAATACTGAAGTCCGATAAACTAACAAATGACTCTTTTAAACCAGCTCTTTTTAGTGAATCAGAAACTGTAGTCCGATTCATGAACAAATGACTCTTTTAAACCAGCTCTTTTTAGTGAATCAGAAACTGTAGTCCGATTCATGAACAAATGACTCTTTTAAACCAGCTCTTTTTAGTGAATCAGAAACTGTAGTCCGATTCATGAACAAATGACTCTTTTAAACCAGCTCTTTTAGTGAATCAGAAACTGTAGTCCGATTCATGAACAAATGACTCTTTAAACCAGCTCTTTTAGTGAATCAGAAACTGTAGTCCGATTCATGAACAAATGACTCTTTTAAACCAGCTCTTTTAGTGAATCAGAAACTGTAGTCTGATTCATGAACAAATGACTCTTCTAAACCAGCTACTTTTAGTGAATCAGAAACTGTAGTCCGATTCATGAACAAATGACTCTTTTAAACCAGCTCTTTTAGTGAATCAGAAACTGTAGTCCGATTCATGAACAAATGACTCTTTTAAACCAGCTCTTTTAGTGAATCAGAAACTGTAGTCCGATTCATGAACAAATGA
Organism: Gymnocypris eckloni scoliostomus; assembly: GCA_027564155.1. Lineage (NCBI taxonomy): Eukaryota > Metazoa > Chordata > Actinopteri > Cypriniformes > Cyprinidae > Gymnocypris > Gymnocypris eckloni. Next base: position 42,031,560 of record CM050412.1, read on the forward strand.
CTCTTTTAAACCAGCTCTTTTAGTGAATCAGAAACTGTAGTCCGATTCATGAACAAATGACTCTTTTAAACCAGCTCTTTTTAGTGAATCAGAAACTGTAGTCCGATTCATGAACAAATGACTCTTTTAAACCAGCTCTTTTAGTGAATCAGAAACTGTAGTCCGATTCATGAACAAATGACTCTTTTAAACCAGCTCTTTTAGTGAATCAGAAACTGTAGTCTGATTCATGAACAAATGACTCTTTTAAACCAGCTCTTTTAGTGAATCAGAAACTGTAGTCTGATTCATGAACAAATGACTCTTTTAAACCAGCTCTTTTTAGTGAATCAGAAACTGTAGTCATATGAATACATATACAGGCTATATATATATCTATATATATATCTAACTGAGAAACCTAAAATACATGTCCTAAGATATCAAACCTGTCACAAGGACTGTCGTAGGCTCTGTAAACAGCAAATAGCAATCTAAAAACTTGAAGTGCCTTTCTGCCTGTCAGTCATTTTTACACATTCGATGTGAGTTGACATGTCTGACTAGTCAAGATAAATGACAAAGTCTTTCTTCAATGTTAGCCTTCACAGAAAGTAATTAGCACTAAAAACACACATCACGGACATCATATTAAACCTTTACAAGAAGGTAACAGCCTTCCTGTTATGTTTCTTGAACTCCTGCATGGAATTAATCTTTAAAATTAGTCACCGGCCCTTCAGGAAACTCAATTAGTGTTCCACCTAACTAAGTAATATCTGTAAAGCCCCAACGTCCATCTCCTGTCTCAGCAGATCAAAGGTGAGGATGAGGTCTGCTCTGAGCTTGTTTTGATCTCAGCTCACTTGAAGACATGACTTTGAAAATCTGAACAGAATACTAGGCATTATACACTTTTGGATTTTGTAAATGGCTGAAAATCATCTACTAAATGACTGGGGATAGCACATCGACCACAAACTCTTGCAGAAACATGCGGTTCATTGTCAGCATGTGACTCATTAAAATGTCATTTATTAGTTAATCAGACTACACTATTTACACTGCATGTTTTTAATTTAATTAAAAAGTTGAATTTCTTCTAAAAGAACAGCTGTAAAATAGTCATTTGTTCATGAATCAGACTATATGGTTTGTGTTAGGTGTTTTTAATTCAATTAAAAAAACTGGTTTTAAAAGAGTAATTTGTTTGTGACAAATGACTACGCTGGTGCTTTCTATGTTTAAGATTGACTAAAAGTAATTTGTGTGTACATCGGACTATACTTTTTGTGCTGCGTGTTTTTGATTGAATAAAAACCGGTTTAAATGAATCATTTACTTATGAACCAGGCTACAATGGCTGCTTTGTATGTTTCTGATTCACTAAGAACATTTTAAAAGAGTCATTTGGACTATACACTGGTTGAGCTAGTTGAGCTGTACTGTACTGTATGTGTGTGGTTCATTTGAAGTCATTTGTTCATGAACCAGACTGTACTGTTTGTGCTGTATTGTTTTGATTTAATAAAATAACTGGTTAAATACGGTCTTAACTCATTTGTTTGTGAACTACACAGTTTGCTTTTCATGTTTTTGATTAAAACATAATCAAATTAAAACGTAAAGAGACATTAGTTCATTATTCAGCCTACACTGGAAGTTTTTGATTCAATAAAAAGGACAGACTGAAAATGGTAATTTGTTCATGAATTGGACTATATGTTTGTGCAGCACGTTTCTGATTCACTAACACGAGCTAATCAGAGTCATTTGTTTGTGAATCACACACTAAATTCATGAACTCCTGGTTCTGGTTTGTGCCAACTAGCAAAAGACTAGCAGAAGTCGTGTAGTGTTTTCCAGCATTAATCATTTATGTGCGCTGTGTTTGTGTTTAAGCTGTGTTGTGCTGATAGCAGGCTGAATACCTGGAAGGAGCCCAGACACAGCTCGATGCAAAGCCGCAGGCTCACGTTGAAGTAGTCTGGGAGGAAGTTGAAGACCATGTAATGAGTGCCGAAGAGAGGAATGAGGAGGAGGGTGGATTTGGTCAGTCGCCTGAGGGGAGGAGAGATAAAGGAAGGGTAAGAGTGTTACTGGGCAGATTAGTGCTGAGAGATTCTGGTGAGTGGACTTTATGGATTCAAACGAGTAAGAACATGATAAGACATGACTTCAGACAACACGTAAAGGAATAGTACACGAAAAATCAAAATACTCTCAATATTACTCACTCTGTCATTCCTAACCTGCATGCTGTCATTTTTTCCATGTACAAAGAAAGTGAATGGGGACAGATGCTGTGAAGGCTCCAGAAAGGAGCAGAAGGCATTATAAAGGAAACGCTAAAGTAGTCTATTTGACTTGTAGGCTTTATTTAACTGTGTGAAAAATCCTGCACATTCAAACTGATCTCACTATTTGCAAGAAAGCCTGTAGTTTTGCCATCAACGATGGATGAATGTAGTATGAGACGTGTAAAGATATTCACGTTCACTGTCTCCTGTGGAAATAGACACATAACAGCATACGGGTGGTAATAAAACAAGGACTATTTCCATTGTAGGGTGAACTGTTCTTTTAATATTCACAAGTGTCATCAGTATTTGCACATTGATGTGAATATTATTGAATGCATTATAAATACTAAGTAGGGTTGTATTTATAGCTTCCAGTAATATCATTTAATGGGTTTGTTTGTACTTTATTTGTGAGCAAGATAAAAGTGAATATGCATGAATGTAAACAAAAGTGCAGTGATTATTATAATTGCTCTGCTAATACTTCATGGACTGGTTTAGTTTAATCTGTATCGAGGACTGTAGCATAAATGTATAGTCTATATAACTTGTACACTATATTCCAAGTCTTCTGAAGTCAACTTTGTGTGAAATTGAAAGTTTCTTTACTGAATTTTAATGCCAAAAACTTTTTTTTCATATTGGGTGAGCTATTTCTTTACTTTGAGATCCCTCACTGTTTAATGTATTAAAATTCAAAAGTAAAATCACTCACGGATCAATGAACTCGCAGTGTTTTTCTATATTAGCACCACTGCACACAGTTCTAATGCAAACCCATCACATAATATGACAGAAACTCTTAAAAACACAGAGCGTAGCTGTCATTCAGGCCTGTGTGAAATCTGCATATGTATGAGTATGAATATAAACATGACAGCAGCAAACACTCATTTCTGGCAAAAACAAAGAGACTCTTCATGATAGCACCATTAACGGGACACATAACCAAACACATACACACATCTCTCTCTGAAAACTGTGTACGGTCATTCAGCGCTCTTAAACATGAGCTGTTCCAGGCAGAAATCATCCTCTGACACATGGATATAAAAACAGTATTGAAATGTGATTATGTTGCTTGGCAACAGCCTACAGTTTGACTATAGGAACTGGCAGAAGAACTGTTTATTTTGATTATTGTCATTATCAAAAAGTTTTCAGTTGATTACCATAATCGTATACCAGAGTACTTATAAGAATATGTACACCTCCAAAACAAACAAAAAACTACTATGGTTTTGACTTTTTATTATTATTTGAATTGGAATGATACCGTACCCACATGATATGGTAATGACATGGTCATTTTTTGAAGCATATAGCCTTTTTTTATAATACTATGGTATTTATAGGGTATAACTAATTTTTTAAAAGAAAACCATGGTATTGAGATGGTCCTGTTTGGGTTTATTGTGGGCTGTATTATTATTGTTAATTATTATTTAATTCATTGAAATAAAGTTGAAATAAAACTAAATAGAAATATTAGATGGAAAAACATATTTTTTTTAATTTATAAACATTTGCTTTGGCAACTAGCTGAAATATCACTAAAGTTACTACAACTAAAACTGCTTAATATTTTCTTGGAAGAAAAAACATTATACACTACCATTCAAAAGTTTGAGGTAAAAACAAAAACATACCCCATCTATGCTTTTATTCAGCAAGGATGCATTAAACTGATCAAGTGACAGCAAAGACATGTATATATTTTTTTGTAAACATTAAAGAATCCTGAATACAACATAAGAACATCATTAAAAATTGAGCACCAATAGTAATTGAGCCACAAATCAATTTATTAGCTTATAATTCAGCTTTGCCTTCATAGGAATACATTACATTTACACAATAATCTAATTTAGAACAGTTATTTTAAATGGCACAATATTACAGTTTTACTGTATTTTTGATTAATTAAATGCAGCATTTGTGAAAATAAGAGACTTCTCTTAAAAAAAAAAAAAAATCATTTTTTTTGTATCTTGATTAGTCCAAACTTTTGATTGCCAGTGTATATACATAGTATAAGAAAGTGAATTCAAAATATTAGTAACACAATAATTATTCAAAGCAAATCAGCTTCTGCGTACTCTGTAAAAATACCTAAAATAGCAAAAGCAATCTTATCTCCTGTGGCAGTGTTGTCACAATCAGCAGTGCTGTTACAGTGTATGGTGGGCTCTACGGAGGAGGTACAGTACAGTAGAGATGAAAGAACTAAGAGAATCACACTTCCTAAACATGATCAAAGGATCCTCACAGTGACAATGATGTCTCGAGTCCACAACAATCTCCTGGGAACTCAATTCTATTTCCGGTTTGCTTCAGTTTTACATCTGTAGTGCTTATCCGTGAATCTCAACGTCACGCTCAATGCATTTCATTACCACATCCCTGGAGTTCTTGCACGTTTATGGGGTTTGAAAGAACAACTTTTGCATAACATCCTGTCTACTAAGACAGACAGTTTGTCACTGTAAGACATTATTTATATATAATCTGACCCTTACAATGATTTTCATTAGTGCAATCTAATGTAGGCTGATTCATTTATATTAAATAATATTTATCACTTGAATGTAATCAGTCATGTTAGCAAATGAGGCACATTTTTAACCTGACAAAATATTTTTGTTACAGTTCAGTTCAGCAGTTGGTGAACAAAAAAAAATATGATGGAGCTACTAAAAGAAGTACGTTTCGACCTGCGGCTCAGCTCCCACCGAGAATGAACTGAAAGCACCCACTGATCGCCCGCCTGAGGACACATGCCGTTCCTGTCCCGTTTCTGATAGCCCTGCTCACGGGTTTGTGGTGTTATCTTGTTTTCTGTACCTGTACTGAGCTGAGTTGTTGAACTGGATCAAGCGAGGGTTCAGTTTCTGCACCAGAATCCTGATTATGTTCATGAAGAGAAGGAAGTTCACCTGGTTGGGCAGGAACAGGAAAATGTGAGCTGAAAATAAGCGTGTGTGAGCCAAACTCATTCATCCATGTCCTCGTGCTTTATCTCACCCCTATGGAAACTACAATGGGACCCTTGATGATCCACCAATAAAGAGAGTCTTCATTTATGTCCCAGCACCTGGAACAAACCGAAAGGTGATTCAAATCTGCACCTTCTCTGCTCTCACAAGCCATTAAAAGACTCATTTCCTGTCTTATTATTGGAATTATTGTGTTCTATGTGGGATTCTGCTGGGTGTTCTGGGTCATTGCTTACTAACTCAAGTCTCGTGATATTCTGGTTTCTAGATAGACACTTTCAATGTCCTAACCAGTAATTTACAATAAAGCAGCAAATGACAAAATGAATTGCTTTATCATAGGGCTATTATTCATCACATGTGTGTCAATCTGGGACTGAAAACGTCAAAGGCGATGAGATTGAGTTCTGTAGTGTGCACTTGGCTTTAGGGGCTTGCTTGAATCCCTAACCCTAGTATGAACGAGCACCACTAAGTAAGGTAGGGGAAAATGTGCACTTACTCTGTGTCCTCAAAATACAGTCTGGAGCAGATCCAGAGGATGATGCAGACCAGCGGAAAACCTGCGAGAAAAGACAAGAGACAGACAAAATAATTATGCTGTTAGTGAAAGAGAATCTTACAGAGAGTGTTCAATGCAACTCTGTTAAAAAAGAGCAGGATAATAAACTTAGAAGCTATTATTATCAGTGATGATCATGATAATGACACAATGAATGTAGAATCTGAAGCAGTGATACCCAGAGAGAAGCACATCGAAAGAATCAGAGCTATGCTGTATGAAATATTAAGAGCCTTTTAAATCACCAAAATTGTCGAAATCCAAATGTAATAATTTAAGCTATTATGAAAATAAGCTTAAATGTTAGACGAAAATTGGACAGCAATTAGATAATGTTCATTAAGTATTAAACATATTTGAACGAGAAACAAGAAAACGTCCAGTTTCAAGAGCTTATATATATATATTTCCATAATTGTACTAATGTGAGAAAAAAGTATGTGTGTCACGGTGCACACACGAGGGAGGAACAGGAACACGCAGACGAAGATATAAACTCAAATGATAATATTTAATAACACATCAAGGCAGGACAAGGCAGTACTCACAAACAGGATACACCGGGAATAACAAGTAGACCAGACACCATCAAACTGAACAGGCATGAACTAATATACACAGGTAAATCATAGATAATTAGACAAACACGGCTGGACATGAATTAACTAATAATGACATTAAACAAGGACAGGAAACAAACCAAATAAGGAAACATGAGGTGGGACACATGACACACGACAGAGGACTGACATAACTCCCCTTCCCGAAAGGCTCGTCCGAGCCTTAACAGTTCCATCAGGGAGGGGTGGCGCTCTGGAGGCCCCTCAGGACAGACACAGACAGGAACGCAGGACGGGACCTCCAGAGCAGAACAGACAGACAGGGACCATGGCGGAGCTGGGAACTCTGGAAGCCATGGCGGTGCAGGGAGCTCTGAAGGCCATGGTGGAGCTGGGAGCTCTGGGGACCATGGCGGAGCTGGGAGCTCTGGGGACCATGGCGGAGCTGGGAGCTCTGGGGACCATGGCGGAGCTGGGAGCTCTGGGGACCATGGCGGAGCTGGGAGCTCTGGAGGCCATGGCAGATGGTCTTCGGGGCCCTAGGCCTCGACCCCCTCGGCCCGGCCCCTACAGCCGGAACCCCATTACCCCCAAAATTTCCATGGGGAAGTGAGGGGTATCAGGAGCCCTCCAGGGCTAAACAGACAGGACAGTACAAACACGACAGGACAGCCCTCCAGGGCCAGACAGACAGGACAGGACACGATGACAGGAAAGCCCTCCAGGGCCAGACAGACAAGACAGGACATCCCACAGGAACCAGAAGCCCTCCTGGGCTAGCTCGGAGGCTGAGGCTTCTTCTGGGCATGACCAGGAGTCAGGGGCCCTCACAGGGTCCCTCAGCGACCGCCTCCACTTCAGCAACAAGGGGGCAGGCGGCTAGAATGGCCTCCATGGCCACAACACGAGGAGCCGCCTGCCCCAGACGAGTCTCCATGGACAAGACAAGACAAGGTTGATTAAAATTTTCCTGTGGGCACAACAAGACAGACACACGGCACTCCTGGCCGTGACATGTGGACTTGATCCACGGGGCTAGGGATAGTGGTGGCCAGCGGGCATGAATCAACGCCGATCCAGTGGGCTTGAGTCAGCGGCAATCCGGCGGGCTTGAGTCAGCGGCAATCCGGCGGGCTTGAGTCAGCGGCAATCCGGCGGGCTTGAGTCAGCGGCAATCCGGCGGGCATTGAGTCAGAGGCGGGCCGGCGGGCATTGAGTCAGAGGCGAGCCGGCGGGCATTGAGTCAGAGGCGATCCGGTGGCGTGATCTCCCGCGAACGGCGCGCCTGGGAGCGGCAACCCGAACTAGGCAAGGATGCCGGCGGGCTTGGGAGAGCCACTGCCGGCGACGGATATCTCCCGCGATCGGCGGGCATGAGGAGGGCCATGTGGATTCGCGCGATCCCGAACTCCCACGCCGACTTGCAGTGGGCTATGGCGGGAATGACGAGTGCCGACTTCCATGCCGCTGGGACAGACATACACAAACACTGGAACAAAATAAAACTTTTCAAAAACGGAAAACAAAACGGGTGAATGGGCGCGCTTACGGTTTTGGTCTGGTCTTCTGTCACGGTGCACACACGAGGGAGGAACAGGAACACGCAGACGAAGATATAAACTCAAATGATAATATTTAATAACACATCAAGGCAGGACAAGGCAGGACATGACAAGGCAGTACTCACAAACAGGATACACCGGGAATAACAAGTAGACCAGACACCATCAAACTGAACAGGCATGAACTAATATACACAGGTAAATCATAGATAATTAGACAAACACGGCTGGACATGAATTAACTAATAATGACATTAAACAAGGACAGGAAACAAACCAAATAAGGAAACATGAGGTGGGGACACATGACACACGACAGAGGACTGACAATGTGAAGTAGAATAGTTAACTCTTTCCCCGCAATAAAAACAGTTGCCATCCACCGCCAGCATTTTTGATCATTTTCACAAAATTTTCTTGGCCCCTGGAATATTTTGTACAAATATCTGAATATACAATATGTCAAAAACAAGAACAGAGCTTTTGCTTTATTACAATTTTTATCTAGCTTCATGCATTATTTTCATCAACACTTGAATGTGGGTACGTTTCATGAAAAAATATAATAATTTGCCTTTTTGTCAAAGATTATATCCGGACCAGATTCAAAACACAGATGGAGTAGATCGCTTCCATCAGCTGTCACAGTCCTAAACCACTTACTGGCTTGACATTTCATTCTCTATCATTAGGCTGTTTTGATTTATATGTTGTTTAAAGTTTTATGATTGTGTTATTTCACATAATGTGCTTCTTCGCTGTGTTTTGATCCAGACATTCAATACGGTTTCAGAAGATGTGTAATAGCGCCTCTTACCATATAACAGTGAAAACAAAAATGTTCTCATGAAAGAGTTCATGAGAAAAAAAATGTAGGATGGGACTTAGGCCTAATCTCATTTCTACCCCTTAGCCCTTTCCCTTTCCCCAACCCCTCCCTTTCACACGTTAACGTGAAGGGGTAGGCTGGGGGGGTCTCGATTCTCTTTGGTTGGAGGGGTAGGGGTAAGGGAAGGACCAGATCTTCAAACGAAAGTTTTTCGGGACCACACTTCTAATGAAGGGGTATGGATGATCTCAGGCTAAACCGGCTACAGCGGCAACACGGCTGACCGAACAAAAAGACACATAAATGTAAGCATTAATGGCATTAATAAAGGTTTTAATGAAAATTAATAATTTGTTTTATATTACATTCAATCGCGTGTTCATATTTATGGTCATGCTATTCAAAGAATAGTTTGCAATTATTTTTTTTTTACTCGCTAAAATTTGCTAACTTCATATTACAGACTGCACGATAGTGCCACAACATATTTTCATGTCTGATCAGGGCGATAATCACCATAGACATTGAGGGGGTCTAGTCGCTAAACTTTCTCAAATACCTAATACCAATTCGAGGGTGGGGGGGGGGTCGCTTCTGTGCGTCTCTCTTTACAATGAGTGGGTTTACTTCAAAAACAGCGATTTTATACTCGCTGGAAAATATAATGTATAATAAAATATAATATATTTAAACTGTTATTAATGAAAGTCGTGGGGCAGCGTTTGACAAGTTTCTATGCTCCTGGATGCAGTAGCCCTCACTGCAGAACAAAGATCCAGGGGGCGGGGTTGGATCTGGTAGGTTCAGGGGTGGAGATGAGAGGGTTTCGGGATCAAGGGGTGGAGACAGGTAGGTTTAGGTATATGTAAGGTGGGAGGAGTTGGATCTGGATCTAACCTTGCTCCCTGGATCTTGTGTTCTGCAGTGAGAACCATCTCCTGGATGTGTGAGCTGCATGATCTCTGATGTGTGTGTGTGTGTGTGTGTGTGTCAGTAAGCAGCGCATTTATATAGACCGGTAAGGCTGTAAAGCACACCAGTATCTTGTGTGTATTGTAGGAGCTAGACGACGTGAAGGTATAGCAGTGGTCTCCCGAATCTTAGGGGAATATTTCCCCCCAACCCCTTGACACTCTATCTCCGGGACATGGGGAAGGGGTAGGCGGAGGGGAAGGGGTATAAAATAAAAATTGGGATTGGGCCTTAATTTAATCCTTCAGGACATAATTAGATATGTCCAGAAAAGCATTATATACCAGAATATCTGTTTTAATAAAAGGTTAAAACTAAAAATAATTATGATACATTGTTCACGATAAAACCAGGGACATGTATCCGAAAGAGAACAGTGATTTGCACATCTCTATGTTGATAACTGCATCGACAATGTGACGTGAACTGTTTGTTCTTTCAATTGTCTGCTCAAATCAGAGACGATAGAGATGCCAATCACAAGAGTTGTTCTGACACTCCTCAGCCCTCCCAGGGTAACAGAGAGAGAGAGAGAGAGAGAGAGAGAGAGAGAGAGAGAGAGAGCGAGCAGAGCGAGAGCAGAGCGAGAGAGAGAGAGAGAGAGAGAGAGAGAGAGAGAGAGAGAGAGAGCGAGAGCGAGCGGAGAGCGAGAGCGAGAGAGAGAGAGAGAGAGCGAGAGCGAGAGAGAGAGAGAGAGAGAGAGAGAGCGAGAGAGAGAGAGAGAGAGATTAACAGAACAACAAAAGGATCATGCTGTACTTCACTGATTGGAGTCAGTGAGACTGTAACAGCTGCTATCATGAGAAAAATAATAGGTTTCAAAAATAAGCATCATAATGTAGTCAGTAATAAAATGGACATTACTGCAAAAATAAATCATAGAGGGGCTGCTCACTACGTGACACAAAGCTTGTACATTATTATTTACATACATATGCTACTATTCAAAGGATTAGCGTCTGTAAGATGTTTTAATGTTTTTAAAATAAGTCTCTTATTATATCCAAGCCTGCATTTATGGGATCAAAAATACAGTAAAAACAGTAATAATGTGAAATATTATTGGAATTTAAAATAGCTGTTTTCTGTTTTAATATATTTTAAAATGGAATTTATTCCTGTGATGCGCAGCTGAATTTTCAGCATCATTACTCCAGTCTTCAGTGTTACATGATCCTTCAGAAATCATTCTAATATGCTTATTTTATACTCAAGAAACATTTTTTATAATCAATGTTGCAAAGACATGTGCGGTTTCGTATTTTTGTGGAAACCATAACTTTATTAGGATTCTTTGATGAATGAACAGCATTTTTCATAGAAATCTTTACATTGTAAATTATTTACGTCACTTTTATCAATTTAATGCATCCTTGCTGAATGAAAGTAATATTTTTTCAAAAAAGAAAATCATACTTTTGAATGGTAGAGAAAAAAAACGTCCTATTTTATAAGATAAATGTAGGTCAATTCCACCAAAAATTATAAACACTGACACAGCAGCAATCACTTAGCCAATAGCGTGAGTTTGGGGCGGGACTACATGTTAATCTGACCAATGGCAGATGGGATGTGTTTGTCATTATTTTAGCAATTTAATTTAGTCCTTGCTCCATTTTTGTCACACCACAACTATAACGATACTGACACAGAAAAACAGTTGTCAGTGTGCTACTATGAGGAGGCAAGGAGCTCGAACACATACGAGGATTCAGGATAACAGTCTTCAATAGTCTAAAACAAGGGTAACACCAGGCAGGCAGGAGACACACATAGCACATGAAGGTAGACATAACACCAAACCAGGAAGGCAGGAACAAAAGAAACCAGGAACAGACAACACTTTATATACAAGAATAAATGAGGGTAATTGACGAGACACTCCTGAACCAAATGAATACAATCAAACAAGGGAGAAACTGGGTTACGGGGAGTACATGGGGAGGAAAAAACACACACAGACAGTCCAGAGCCGTGACATATCGCCTGAGGGATCCCGGCGGAACCAGTGGACTGCCGGACCATGGTGGAGAGGAGGGAGCCATGGTGGAGCGGTTGGGTCGACAGGCCAAGGCGGAGTCCTGGATTCAGAGGCTGGAGGCAGAGACAGGGGATCCTCCAGCCATGATGCCGATGGAGACTGGCAGACCTGTGGTGATCCCACCGCACAGATGGTGGGAGCAGGTGCGGGAGGGTGGGCATTTGTGAGCCTCCGGGCTCTCAGGACTGCACTCCGGAACAAAATCCCTCCCTGGGCTGCCCTTGGAACATAAGCCCTCTCCTGGCTGGACCTGGGGACACAAGCCTCCGGGCTCTCAGAACTGCACTCAGGAACAGAAGCCCTCTACAGGCCAAACTCGGGAACAAAAGCCCTCTCCAGGTCAGGCTCGGGGACAGAAGCCCACTTTGGGCTGAACTCGGGAACTGAAGCCCTCCCTGGGCCATATGTGGGAACTATAGCCCTCTCTGGGCTGGACATGGAAACAGGAGCCTTCCCTGGGCCAGATGTGGGAACAGGACCGACAGAGGGCTCCGACAAAAGAGGGAGGCAGGTCAGTCCATAAATCCAATTCGATATCCCCTTTAGCTTTCCACATTCGCATGGTGATGGTGGGCTGGGGTCTGGGTCTAAATTGGAGCTGGCGAGATCATCCTCGGAACACATGGTGAACGGCAATCTGTTTCTCGCCAGTATCCACTCCCCAATGCGACAAAATCCTCTTGAAAGCCATCTTCTGACGATGGCGCTCTGCACCTGGGGTCCAAGCTGGCATCATAGAGCATGCAGAGCACGTCGTCCGGGTATCTGGTAAGATAAGCCATGTCCAGGAACAGTCTGATATGGCCCTCGAGCAATCTTTTCCTCTTCTTTATCCAGGATGGGATAAGGGGTCGAAGGGATCCATGGGGGTACACCAGAAAGCAAAACGGAGGGGAAACACACAACTATGTTTTTTTTTTTCGTCTGTCCGGTGTTCTATCAGGGTGCAACTGTGAGGAGGCAAGGAGCGCGTGGAGAGGTAGTAAAATTCAGGATAACAGTTTTTAATAGTCCAAAACAAGGGTAACACCAGACAGGCGGGAGACACATGTAGCACGTAACACCAGACAAAGGAAACCAGGAACAGACAACACTTTATATACAAGACTAAACGAGGGTAATTAACGAGACATACCTGAACCAAATGAATACAATCAAACAAGGGAGAAACTGGGTCCCGGGGAGCACATAGGAGAAAAACACACACAGACAACTCCAGAGGCGTGACAACAGTATAGTTGGAATCACTTTCAAAATGATTTGTTCCCACTGATGAACAATAACAACATTCACAGCCAATCAGAATTCATCCTGCTTTAAAAGAGATCGACCATTTAAAGGGAAAGATAATAAAAATGCAGTGTATTTTAACATATATTATTCAGTGTATATTAATGTGCTTATAATAAACAGAACGTTTACACTAATATAGTTATCTTTATAATTATCGTTCTTGGTGTGAATTAACCTTTAGTCAAGAAATCATGTCAGGACAACAAACTAAGGTCTAAATTTCTATTTGTCTGTTTTTTCCTTCAAAACCTCACATAGTCTACTCTTTTAAGATAAACCTAATTTGTGATGGCCAGAGGAAAGCGTGTGAGAGAGGACGGAGCCGGATGGCTCGAGGGACAGAGATATGAGCGTCTCACCCCAGCCCAGCAGAGCGAAACTCCAGAGACAGCGGCGGCTGCGCGGGAAAGCTGAGACCAGCAGAGAGTTCAGATACACGGCTTCAACCAGCAACCAGAAGAAATTAGTCATGACGCAATAATGACAAAACACCACCGACGCCTTACAGGCCGCCTGCAGGGAGAGAGGAAGAGAATTATAAACAGGGCATGAGGGCAAAAAATAAAAGAGGAAGACATAAGCAGATGGAGAAAGTAGAAACACAGCAGGAAACAAAGTGAACATTTCTATATGAAAAATGGTCTGAAATGTTCTTTTTTTAGCAGTGTGTGTGTGTGTGTGTGTGTGTGTGTGTGTGTGTGTGTGTGTGTGTTTTTCTCTGAGTTTTTCAGAGTTTAACCTCCAAGCCATTCAAAAGTTTGGAGTAAATAAGTAATTAATACATTTGTTCAAAAAATTAATAAAATAAATAAATATATATATGCATATATAAATAATTTTGATTTAATAAAGAATTTATACTTTATCATTAAATTGATAAAAGTGACAGTAAAAGACATTTATATATAATCTTACAAAAGATGTATTTTAATTGAAGCTGTTCTTTTAAACTTATTAGTTGTTAAAGAATCCTGAAAAACGTGAAGCAGCACAACTGTGTTCAACAATGATAATAATCAGAAATGTTTCTTGAGCAGCAATTCGTACATCAGAATGATTTCTGAAGATCATGTGACACTGACGACTGGAGTAATGATGCTGAAAATTCAGCTGAGCATCACAGGAATAAATTACATTCTAAAATATTTTCAGAAAGAAAATTGTTTTTTTAAATTGTACAAATATTTCACAATATTACTGTTTTTAGTTTTACCATACTTTTAATCAAATAAATACATCCTTGTTTTGTTCTATTTACTTATTTCCAAAACCTTACAGATCCCAAACTTTTGAACGTCTTTGAAAGAGATTTAAAATCAGTTAATATATATATATTGTTTTCTGTCACTTAACATAGTCTTCTGATTGGCTGTGATTTTGTTGTTGTCACATTGTGCCTGGTTTAGATGCAGAGCATCACATTTATCATTCCCGAAGACACCAATCCCAGAATGCATTGTGACTACTGACAAAAATCATCTAAGACGGTGAATGCAGTCAGAAGAAATGTCAAATATAAATACAGTTAAAAATATAAAAAAATACAAATAAAATTCTGTCACACATCCATGAGTCATTGCGGTCACAAGCAGCTTGTGTTGTGTTCTGTAGTAAAATTACCAGTTTAATATAGAGCTATTATTTCAGCTCGAATTAGTTATTAAATATTAAATATTGCTTGGTTAAAAGTAATATTAATATTTAACAGATATACTGTATTAAGTGACGTCCACGAACACTAGCCTCAGCATATCAACGAGCTTAGGTAGCTTTCTCTTTATGGCAAATAAGGATAAAACTTCAAATCACATTCCAGAGACAATTCTTTATGAAATGAAAAATGGTTTATTAAGTAATACTGCTATTCTAACATAAATGGATTAACTGATAAGACACAAAACATACATACATACAAAGACATGCATAAGGGATTTTGGTAAGTAATTCCTAAAATTAAAGTTAGCCCTTTTAGCTATTTAAGCGCTTGACTTGACGGAAAGATCACGACAGATGCCTTATTGCTCTGTTACTGCATTCAGATCAGATTCTACCAGTTCAATCAGCAATATAGATTTAGTTAGAATGTACTTGCTTGTTGACAAATAAAGCAGGTTGGAAGGTTGTTTGTTTCCTTCAAATCGTTGCTCTGGTCTTTGTGCTCGGGAACCACGTGGGTTGGTTCTGCGTCTCCGGGTGCTCTCGGGTGGAAACACGAGAGATGTGGCTGCTACGTGGACGTCTGAAAGCTTTCCTTTCGTCCGTAGGCGTTCAGCTCGTTGTTCTTTGATGTTGTGCCTTCTAGCCTTGAATAGATGGTTGGTTTAGTCGGTGTCGAGACAAAGTTCAGGTAAGAGCGCGAGCAGTGAGAGATTCTGACGCAGCTCAGCGATGTTAAGAGAGATGTTCCAGAGAGCCAAGAGCCGAGAGAGTTCAAGAGGCGTCACGCCATGTTTCAGAGAGCGATTTGCAACTGGCGTTGTTTTCAACAGTCAACTTGCCCCTCCCCACGGGCGGCTTGTCGAATCCGATCGTCCGTATGGGGCGGAGCCCGCCCATGTCCAGGCTTGCTGGGTGGACCAACAGTTCTGGGATATCTCATCACTTTTGGGAAGGATAAATTTTATCGATCTTTATACATGTATAATTATGCAGGGCATTAAAATTTTAACGGTCATCCACACAGTCTATCGCATCTGAGTCTAGCTTTCTTTAGAGATCAAACACCGCATACTAATACACATTACAGTTTATACCGTTTAAAGCATGATTAAAAAATTCCCACATTGTCCTAAATAATTGGCACTAAATCATCACATCATGCCTATGAGGAACAAGTACACATTAAATATCCATATATTTATTTTGTGTAGTTGCAATAGTTATACGTGTCAAAAAAGGCAAGGAGTTTGGTTTTCCTTGGTCCGTCCGACAGAGAAAAGTCCTGCTTTGTTTTAAATGGGGGTTTTGAACTATGCTCTGGAATGTGAAGCTTGACGGTGTCCAGAACCATTCGGAGCCGTCCGTACCTTTGCGAGGCGTTTAGTGATGGGATCAGTTGACCCTCTCCACTTTTGCATGGAAGGGAGGACTTTTGGGTAATAATTCATTTCTGTTGCTGGGTTGGAATTCTCTGTGTGTGTTTTCAGGTCGACAATGTGTTACAGTTCTTTTCACAGGAAACTACATTCAAAGGCTGTTAGATCAGAGACATCGATGGACTCACTGTAGAGAGTGTGCAGTGATCTGTGTCGTCACTGGAGAACAGCGCAGCATCTTTCACAAACACAGCCACCGATTTCAGGATGAAGGTGAAAAACAGCTGCATGTGGATGTAGTTTCGAGCGCAGTGTAATCGTCTATAGAGTACAAACAACAGTTGAGCTATGTTCAGTGTTGCAGTAACTACTAAAGAGGTAAAGATGACAAGTTTGTGTAAAAAGGTAGCTAGACATGCTAAAGGGTACTCACATAATGCTAACTATATTAAAGCAATTATTTATAATAACTTGAGTTATATCAGTGACATGTGTTGGATCTGAGAGTTGTAGTTTTGTAGTCCATCAGTAAAGTGCAGTACCTGAGGAGCAGCAGTATTACCACGGCAACAGTGACGGTCAGCCAATAAATACAACTTTTGATGAAGATGAATGAATGAAAAATGATTTGATTTTGATTCAGACAGACAGACAGAACTGTGAAAGCCTAAAGCCTCAAAATAAGCATAATAAAATATATATTTGTAAAAAATTTTTGCAAAAAATGCTAAATATTAGATAACTTTGTACATCTAAAAAATTAATAATAATCTTTTTTTTGGTAAGTTTTATTACTTTATAATTAATCTATTAATTTATTTATAAGTTAAATAACTAAATGTCTTTATTTATTTCATAATAAAATTTAAAACATTTGAACAATAAGCCAACTATAATTATTTAAAACAGACATGTTTGTGAAAGCCTAAAGCCTGTTTATTCTGAAAAATAAGAATTCAAATATATATATACTAACATTTGATATCATTTTTAATCTTTAGAAAGAAAGAAAGAAAGAAAGAAAGAAAAGAAAGAAAGAAAGAAACAAACAAACAAACAAAGAAAGAAAGAAAGAAAGAAAGAAAGATTAAATAATATTACATTAATATAAATATTATTATGAATAACCCTTACTTGATTTAAATATAGTCAATTTTTTTTGTAAATTGAAATACTTCTTAATTAATGTATTAATTTATTTATACTGTACATTAACACAATTTACTTCATCATAAAATGAAAAACTTTCAAAGCACTTTTTAAAACTATAAGTGCGTTTCCCAGTGATAAGTTTACTGTATGCATATGGATAAAGATGTTCATAAACAGAGGATATTATTATTAATAAAGATCTCAAGTAAGTTTCAATTGGCTCAGATGTTTAAAATTGTCAAAAAAGCCAATTGTTGACGTACAGTAGGACTATAGAGCTATTGTCTTGGAGTAATTTGATGTGAAATGTTGAGTTTGAGATTCGTGACTGTCTTTACAAATCTAAACACAGTCTGAGACGTGGTTGAGATCTCTTCTGAAACTAGAGGAGGCTCGTGTGAGATTACTGGGGTTTTACTCGGAAGAACAACCTGAGAAGCAGGGGATTGAAGCAGAAGAGTATGGAGAAATAGAAAAAAGATTGTCAAATATATGCGAATATGAATTTCAGAATATGTCTGACCTCGGGGATTTCATCCTCAACAATGCATGCCTCGTGGAAAGGTGGGAACGTATGTGACCAGCCGCCAGCCGAGCAGTTACGACTCACTATACCTAGAGTAAAGAATCAAAGGTCAAAGGTCAATGACGAGAATTCAAGACTATCTCTGCAAGCTTTTCAAAACAAATGAATAAACTCAAGTTGGCATTTCATGCCATTTGCACTGATTTTCTGTAGAGAATGAGATGCAATGCATCAAATGAGCTTGTGCTGAAGCTGAACGTGAAATGAGGTCTGTATCCTGTTCTACACGAGACAGAGATACAGTGATGGAGAGCTGCTTTAGTCGTAGAGATACAGTGATGGAGAGCTGCTTTAGTCGTAGAGATACAGTGATGGAGAGCTGCTTTAGTCGTAGAGACACAGTGATGGAGAGCTGCTTTAGTCGTAGAGATACAGTGATGGAGAGCTGCTTTAGTCGTAGAGATACAGTGATGGAGAGCTGCTTTAGTCGTAGAGATACAGTGATGGAGAGCTGCTTTAGTCGTAGAGATACAGTGATGGAGAGCTGCTTTAGTCGTAGAGACACAGTGATGGAGAGCTGCTTTAGTCGTAGAGATACAGTGATGGAGAGCTGCTTTAGTCGTAGATATACAGTGATGGAGAGCTGCTTTAGTCGTGATACAGTGATGGAGAGCTGCTTTAGTCGTAGAGACAGTGATGGAGAGCTGCTTTAGTCGTAGAGATACAGTGATGGAGAGCTGCTTTAGTCGTAGAGATACAGTGATGGAGAGCTGCTTTAGTCGTAGAGACACAGTGATGGAGAGCTGCTTTAGTCGTAGAGATACAGTGATGGAGAGCTGCTTTAGTCGTAGAGATACAGTGATGGAGAGCTGCTTTAGTCGTAGAGATACAGTGATGGAGAGCTGCTTTAGTCGTAGAGATACAGTGATGGAGAGCTGCTTTAGTCGTAGAGATACAGTGATGGAGAGCTGCTTTAGTCGTAGAGATACAGTGATGGAGAGCTGCTTTAGTCACAATTTCACTTGAGAGTGCTTTCAGAGTTTGACCGGGCTCAGACCGGGTTTCGTTTGTGATGCTGGCGGATCTGTGGAGACTCGGAGACGTTATTACTGAGGCAAATATGAAAACCTGCTTTCTTTGGCCCAAACTTACAAAGCCTTGAAATTGAGGCAGTGCAGTTTACCTTTTGTGGATTCCATTTATATTCTCAAGGTAGATGTGTCTATAGTTAAGCTCCCAGACTGAAACTAACAGGTTTGCTCGCAGAAGCTGTTAATGTGGAAATGCATGTATGGAGCAGGGTTGAGCAAACTCTCTTTCGGTTCATTAGACAGAAACCTTTCCATTTCTTGAATCCAAAGAGACAACCAATATATCTCCATGACATTCTGTTCCAGACATTGAGTTATGTTTTATCAAAACTAAAACAAGCACATCATTTGCCCAGCTGTGCTTCTATTATTATAATTGATTAAATGCTTTTGGTGAAGTCAAAACAATTAACATTGCCCATTTGTTACATCTCAAATGTCAGCTATTATTATAATTAAATGTTTGAATTTAATGTTATATAATAATGTGCATGGATAACTCACATTGAAACATTTAATCACATTTAATTGGTTATTCATAAAATACAATGTTTTAATTCAAAATAAAATATTTTTATTTAACAAATATTGTTATATTAATTGTTATATGAAATGTTGGTTATTAATATAAAAATAACATGCATGGATGGATATTTCATTAACATAAAAACAATAATAATAAAATAATACTGGTACATACTGTACATTTATTTGCATTTGGATCATAACTAATACAATCCAAAGTACTCATTTAATTCTTAATTAAATATATGAAATATGATAAACACACACACAAACAAATATTATAAAATATATATATATATATATACTGTGTGTGTATGTATATATACAGACACACACAAAGAATGACGTATCAACTCTATTTGATAAATTAAAAAGTTTAATTTTATTTATTTGCCAAACAATTGTATATGAATGTTATATGAATGTTATTATATCTCAAAAGTTGGTTATTAATCCTATTTATCTATTTATTTCTATTTAAATTCAGATTGCATTTGAGCATCCAGATTACCACCTTTACCTAATTCACATGATTCAGGTACTGAACTTTCATGTTTTACTTCAGTTTTGAATCATGCAGAAGTTTGATGTGGATGGTGTGTGTGTGTGTGTGTGTCGCACCTGTGTTGTTCATGAAGAGAGAGAAAACAGCAGGAAGACACACACACCCACACAGAGACACACACACACACACACACACACAGAGACACACAACACGCACACACATACACACACACACACACACACACACCACGCACACACACACACGCACACACACGCACACACACGCAGCGCACACACACAGACACACACACAGACACACACACACACACACACACACACACACACACACACACACACACAGAGCATGTTTTTACCCATGCACTCACGCACCAAACATCAAGAAAACAAAGTATCTGAAAGGCTTTCTGTGGCACATAACAGCTAGAGTTTGCTCTATCATTGTCCAGTTTGCCATGTTGGATCTGTGCATGTGAATCTCCTGCAAAGCTCCTGCCAAACACGACTTCACTTCTGGGATCCACTGGGAAACGCAAACGCAAGGTGCTGCATTACAATGAGTGTGATCTCGTACTAAACTCTGTCTCTGAATGTCACCGCTGACAGCTTATGACACAGTTCAATGCTATGCAGATTCATTTATTTTAAATGACATCTCAAGGGTTTGTGACCTGTTTTAGTGTCATTTAAAATAAAAAATGTAGAGTTTAAAAGTCAAAAAGTTAAAACACTTGACAGGAGAAATTACTGATTTAATTGTACAATTGAATTGTTTCAATTTATTTTTGAAATAACAGTAAATCATAGTAGCTGAATATTGATAATTTATCAAGTTTGGGGGCAGTTTCTGAAAGATTGAATAAAGACTTTCTTCAATTGATCATAAGTGACTATTAGTATTTACATTTATAATGTGAAGATTTGTTTAATATCTGCTGTTCTTATGAACTTTCTATCGATCAAAGAATCCTGAAAAAATGTATCATGTTTCCACAAAAAAATATGAATCAACAACTGTTCCAACATTGATTATAAGACAGCAAATTTGAGCAAAAGATAGTTTCTTGAGCAACAAATCAGCATATTAAAATGATTTCTGAAGGATCATGTGACATGGAAGACTGGAGTAATGATGCTGAAAAAGAGTAGCATTGTATCACAGGAATAAATTACATTTTAAAATAGACTACAGCTCTTTTAAATTGTAATAATATTTAGTGTATTTGTGATCAAATAAATGTAGCCTTGGTGAGTATGAGAGCCTTCTTTTCAAAAACATAAAAAATCTTAATGAGACCAAACTTTTGAACGGTCATGTCATTTAGCCTCGGATAAAACAGAAATGTTCGAGTGCATATTGAGACCTCTGGCTTTTGATTGCAGAAATGTAGCATCTCATACACAGTTTCTGAGGAGAAAAATCTGAGAAGCAACAAAAGTCTCCATTTGCTCTCGATTGAAACTCGTTGCTGATTAACATTCTGTGGGTAAAACCCTTCAACATCTCATCAGGAGCGAGTTATTTCTACCTGAAGAACTGCTGAGGTTCCCAAGATCTGTGATCTCTCTGAGACACCGCTGTTCATCTCGTGCCAGCTGAAAGACATACTCACACTCCGGATGCAAACTAGACAACACCTGCAGAGAGAGAGAATGAAGTGAGTGAGTGATGCATAAAAGTGCAGGTCTACCGTATAACACAGCACTTAAAGATCTCTCTTCAGACACTCGTGCTCTAAATACAATCACAATCAACTGTGGACAATGGTATGCACAAACATATGCATATATGCATGCATTATCTATGAACGTGATCACAGCGCTGATTCAGAGTGATTGTCTCAATCAAACACTTCAGTGTGAATCTAAGACTTCACCAGTTATTGTGAGCTCTAGCAGCTTTTGAAAGCAATCACAATCAAAGACTCATGGGAAATATTCAGGGACATTTGTATTATTGTTCAAAAAGGTTCAAGAAACCAGTATTGCAGCACCTCAGGCTCAAAGTAACAGGTCCAGATATTACAGAAGCAGCGTAGGAGATCTCTGTTGAACAAATATACGTTTTCAATGGCCCTTTCATCAACTATTGAACATGTGCTACCAATAGTTCATAATACTCAGTTACTGAAATGAAAAGAGAACTCATTTTACACAATATTTACATGTATTAACCATTTTATATATCCATATTTATACATAGCCATTTTTGAAAGAAGTCTTATAGCCTTATTGAAGTCTTATTGATCCAAAAACCACCTCAATATTGTGAAATATTATTATATTTTTAAATAATTTTTTTATATTTTAATATATCTTAAAATGCTATTTATTCATGTGATGCGCAGCTGAATTTTCAGCATCATTACTCCAGTCTTCAGAGTCACATGATCTTCAGAAATCATTCTAGTATGCGGCTTTGCTGCTCAAGACACAATTATCAATGATGAAAACAGTTGTTGCTTCATATTTTTGTGGAAACCATGATATATATGTGACCCTGGACCACAAAACCAGTCTTAAGTTTACATGTATCATCTGAAAGCTGAATAAATAATCTTTCCATTGATGTATTGATGTTTGTTAGGATAGGACAATATTTGGCAGAGATACAACTATTTGAATATCTGGAATCTGAGGGTGCAAAATAAATACAATATTTAGAAGATCCCTTAAAAATGGTCCAAATTATCTTCTTAATCAAAAATGAAGTTTTTATATATTTACGGTAATACATTTACTAAATATCTTCATGGAAGATGATCTTTACTTAATACCCTGATGATTTGTGGTATAAAAGAAAAATGGATAATTTTGACCCATGCAGTGTATTTTTGGCTATTGCTACAAATATACCCCAGAGACTTAAGACTGGTTTTGTGCTCCAGGGTCACATATGTTTTTCAGGATTCTTTGATGAATAGAAGACTAAAAAGAACAGCATTTCATTGAAACAAAAATCTTTTGTAATATTGTAAATGTCTTCAAACTTGAACAGCAGTGTATTCACATCAATAGTAAGTCAATGACGCACACATAGCACACAAATGGCACAATTTCCTGAGAATTACTCCCATATAACATTTACTTTGATATAAGTTTTTGCCAATAACATTCTGAAAAGTTCAAAATATATTATTTTACACAAGATAAGGTAAGAGTTCAACACTAAGCTCTTCACAGGCCGCTCGATAAGACTGCTTGTACGTGCTTTTAGAGGTAAATCATCTCCAAAGCGGTCACGTCTCTGCTTTCACTAAAGGAAAAATACAGGTCAGCGGCAGGGTATTGTTCATTAAAAGAGGTCTTCAAAAACACTGAGCTGTTCAAGACTGTAAACAAGTCTACAGAGAAGGCAGACGTGTGCGTGTGTGTGTGTGTGTGTGTGTGTGTGTGTGTGTGTGTGAGTGTGTGTGTGCGTGTGGTGCGCGTGTGTGTGTGTGCGTGTGCGTGTGTGTGCGTGTGTGCGTGTGTGCGTGAGTGTGTGTGTGTGTGTGTTCTTTAGTCTCATACAGCAGCTCTATCTCATTCTAACCATCTCATATGCGCTGGTTTTCTAGACATTTATCTCTCTGCATCTGCCTTTTTTAATCCTCGATCCTTAGAGACGCAGGAAGACAGATATTAGCACTTGCCATTTTCTTTTAGGAAAAATAAAGCACAGTTGGAAAACAGAAGAGAAAGTGGATTGTTTTTAGAAAAATTATGTTCCTGCACAATACAACCTGAGTTATTAGAAACCTCAAACATTTTGATCTGACATTGCTGAAAAAAATGTAAATATAAACATTAGAGAAATATATATATATATATATATATATATATATATAGAGAGAGAGAGAGAGAGAGAGAGAGGTAGTTTAGACCTAAACTAAATTAAAATGTAAAAAGGTCGCCTTTGTAATAACTAAGTGTAATAAATACAAATTGAATGAAAAACTGAATGAAAACTTAGTGCAATAAAAATACATGAACCCTTTAGTAATATACAAAATAAACAAAAAATAATAATAAAAATGATACAAAAAAGACATAACATAATTTAATTAGAAATTAATGTTGTTATTCAGAAGGACACATAAAATAGTTTAAAAGTGACAATAAAGACCATTTATATTATAAAAACTGTTCTTATGAACTTACTAGTAATCATAAATCTGACAATATGGTTTCCCACAAAAATATTAAGCAGCACAACTGTTTTTATCATTGATAATAATCAGAAATGTTTCTTAAGCTGCAAAACAGCATATTAGAATGATTTCTGAAGGATCATGTGAGTAGTGATGCTGAAAATTCAGTTTTGCATCACAAGAATAAATGGCATTTTACAATATAATACAATAGAATGTAACTGTTGTATTTTTGATTTAAATAGTTGTTGAGCATAAGAGATTTCTTTCGAAAATCATTTTAAAATGGTAGACTGGTAGTACACGTACATAAGATTGAGAGAGAACAAGACAGACAGAGAAATTGTGAGCTGATGGAAATGATTATAAAAATGAAGCAACCGAAGGAAGAGTCTTCTTGAGAGGTCTTCCAGAGATGACCTTCCACTTTCCACCAGGAGATCATTCTGTCCCGCTTTGAACCAAAGTACCCCCCCCCCCCCCGTCCTTTAACATTCTTAACAAGGCTGCCCTAAGAACCACAGCGTGTACCTAATACATCTAATTCTTCTATTCATCTCAGAGATTAAATGAAACTCAATCTCCGAGCTCTGGACATTTGTCCTCGGAGAAGCCCAGTCAACCCGTATTACCCAGCACTTCAAGAAGCGTAATAATAGCACTGGTGAAAATCCTGCATCATTACCGGTAATTTGTCTTATCATAGTAGCATGCATATACTGAATTATCAGTATAACGCTGTCTAAATTGAGCACGTTCACGTAAGTGATTCATTTTTCCAGGTTAACGCAGGGGTGGAGATTGGACACCCCACTCGCAGCTGCTGCTTCTGTCTCTTGACAACATTTGTGTTTATTTAAATGCAGAACGTCTTTCACACCACATCAAGGGGGGGGCTTTTCAAAAGGTGACTTTTGTGTAAATGGTTCCATAAAGTACCTTTAACATCTGAAGAACCTTTCTGTTTTACAAAAGTTTCTTTATTGCGAAAGATTATAAAAAGGTAAGAAATAGATGGTTCTTTAAAGAACCTTTGACTGAATGGTTCTTTGTGGAACCAAAAATGGTTCTTCTATGGCATCGCTGTGAAGAACCTTTTAAGCACCTTTATTTTTGAGAGTGTACTATGCTCATAGCGCATGCTCTTAAATTGCACGCCTGTTTCATTTCATATTAAAGAGTGAATGAAAGGACAAGCATGCGTGTCAGATCCGAGTCACGTTCAGTAGCAGCAGCTCTTAGAGTAATAGCAGCCAAATAACCTCATAACCAGCTGCTGTGATATCTGTTAACCAGAGAACAAAAGAAAGAGAACATTAATAACTTTTGTAGCTTTAAGGACTCGTCTATATTTAATTCTAGAATCAAAAACCCATTCAAAAAACATTGACTACAGGACGATACAACCAAAAGTGCTAAAATGCTCATCTCCTGGTTTTAGCCTACAGAAATGTGCCTTTATATGGTGGTTTTCTCCTGTCAGGATCTCTGAAGAAGAACACTGCGGTCGCCTTCTCTTGGCATCCGTTATCCAAAACCCAAATAAAAATATGCCACACAACACAACATGTCATTATCATCTGAATGGGCAGTGTATCCTAGACAGCTGAATCGTTCTGTGTCTTGAAGAAACACTAGTTGAAAATTTGATGAAATGTGCGTGTGTAACAAACTTCTCAGGTCAGGCGTGTAACCTCACCAGATATGTTCCTGCATTCTCTGCTAATAGAAAGAAATGGTGAAAATAAAGAAGAAACGCTATGTACCGTTAGTGCTTATGAAAGCAGGTCAAGCTCAACTCACTATCCCCCAACATCACCTCTTTAGTTTCACTAAGCTGCCCAAACTCTGCTCTGATAGCAGTAATCCAGACAGAGCTCTGGAACCATGAGACGCTTTATACTATTTTTAGAAACATCCCAAAACGCCCTGGACTTGAATTGAATTGAGTTTGTGAGACAGGCTTCCCCTGAGTGCTTTTATATGAGTGTTACTTCAAGTTGTTTCTTCAAGGTTACGTTATCTGTAGGGAAACAGCAGAATTAGGTTACTATTTGGGTGAAGCTCATGAATGCTGTCTGGGTCATATTTCACCCCAAATCAAAAGGAAAAACAATAAATCACATTTCACGTTAAGAACAATAAGCCTATTTTTTCAGCACCTAGATTCTGTGAGATTTTGAGCACTTAGATTTTTTTTATGTATTTATTTCTACATTAAAAAGTATACATTAACTTTAAAAAACAATATAAAATAATATAAAATGTATAAATGATCTGTCTGTATCTCTCTATTTATATATACACTCACAGAAGTGAGTACACCCTCACATTTTTGTAAATATTTTATTATATCTTTTCATGTGACAACACTGAAGAAATGACACTTTGGTACAATGTAAAGTAGTGAGTGTACAGCTTGTATAACAGTGTACATTTGCTGTCCCTTCAAAATAAATTAACACAGCTGGCCACAAAAGTGAGTACACCCCTAAGTGAAAATGTCCAAATTGGGCCCAATTAGCCATTTTCTCTCCCGTGTCATGTGACTCGTTAATGTTACAAGGTCTCAGGTGTGAATGGGGAGCAGGTGTGTTACATTTGGTGTTATCTCTCTCACTCTCTCATACTGGTCACTGGAAGTTCAACATGGCACCTCATGGCAAAAACTCTCTGTGTGTCTGAACAAAATAATTGTTGCTCTACATAAAGATGGCGTTGGCTATAAGAAGATTGCCAAGACCCTGAAACTAAGCTGCAGCACGGTGGCCAAGACCATTTGTGCATTGTGACATCATGTTCATTTGGGTTAATATTTGCATTAATTATCAAATAACATCATTTATTTAAATATTACTGTATTGTGAATTTGGTTTGTTGTACAATTTGTTCTGCTCATGTTTCCTGTGTCCAGACATGCTGATTTCTAATGCTGTATTATGATTATCACAATGCATTAGTTCAGTTTTTTATTATTATTAAATTAAGAATTTGGAAGGAAAATGTGCTTAATTGTCATGTAAATAATGTCATAATGAAAAATCTTCCTAAAAACAGGCTTCATAATCTGAATGTAAAATACACATTCTGATTTTTCAAGTGAAATATGACTGACATTTATTTTTAAGAGTCATTCATGTAATATCATGCTGTTTAGATTGATGGAATCCCTTGACCGGATATATGCATGAGCATGAAATGAATCAAACCTCTGTCTGAGATGTTGCTCATAATAACTGACAGTGTAAGCAGTAATTGAATCAGTGCTGACCCTGGGTCTGTAAAGTATGTCTAATATCTTAGTTGATTCATAAGTAAGCAGCATATTTAAGGTCTCTCTCCACTCATAAAATCTCGCTCTCTTCATTACACAAAATAAATATTTACGCCTATCCCCATGTTCCACGCTCATTTACATCTAATACTGGCGGTTGCTAAACTTGACCCGGATGCTCTGCCGTGTTCAGAGCCGCAATCGGTTTGATTAATGTAAAAAGGATAGAAGAGAGCCGGTGCTTTTGCCACTAATGTGTTTGATTCTCTGGGTATGAAATAAAAAGAGAGCCATTAATGCATTCATGCTGTTACTATGACATCACTCACAATTGAATTCCATGGATTTCAAAGCTGCACCCTTTGGATATTTTACCCAACATGCTCGTGTATCTGGGGTTTTATTTCTCTCTTCCTGCTATTAAAGAATGCATTTCATCAAAACAACTAACTACTATTATGGGCTTTTACTTTATGGTTTTGATCTTGAGCTGCGTAACAGCAGCACTTCACAGTATTCAGTCATAAATTCACCTAATAACACACTTAAAGAAGTCTCTTATTCTCAACAAGACTGCATTTATTTGATCAAAAATAATGTTAAAACATAAATATTGTACAATATTATTACAATTCTGTTTTCTAAAACTCACATGATCCTTCTGAAATCATTCGAATATGCTGCTCAATAAACATTTATTAATTAATGTTGAAAACAATTTTGAGAAAAGCATCAGTTTAAGGCATCCTTGCAGAATAAGAGTGTGATTTTGGTATCATTGAGATAGGATTACTGGTTTTATTAATATTTTTAAGTTTTAGTCATTTTTTCTAGATTATATATAAACTACTACTATATTTGCATAGTTATTTATTTGAGTTTTAGTCATTTTAGTAAATCAAATTAAACTAAATTAAATTAAGAAATGTTGATGTTCAAATTGTTTTATTTCACTTATTGATAAATCCTTATATGATATACCAATGAAGATAAGCTGATATAAGCTGATATGAGAATCACAAACGCATCTTGAATAAAACTTTGTATTATGAATGCAACAAATAATCTGAAAATGTCACACCACCGAACCACTGATTCCATTGATGAATTCCAAAGGGCTGAAATGTTAATGTACTTCCGCCAAGAAAATGAAAACGCTTATTTGTGCAGGCACTCAGAAAAAAGCACCTGCGCCATATCAAACCACCTGTCTTGCTTACAGAGAGCTCTATTATACTGTGCATCCTCCCTGGAGAACATTAATCTCCATTCTACAGGACAGCACACAGATCCATTAACTGCCCCGTTTCCAAGAAGGGTCCCCCAGTTCAGTTCGCAGATGGGGCTTGTGCCTCCACATTCACTTCATATGGAGGTTTTGCGGTGCAGTTGCCAAGGAAATGGGCGCACAAGTGCACAACCAAATGCACCTGAGGAAAGTTGAGTGCTTACTTATTTCTGACAGAGAGAAAGCCTGAGATCATTTCAAAGCCTTCTCCTGGTGATATTCACACACACCTGCATTTACCAGCTGCTGCAGGAGACGTAATGGATAATTCAAAAACTAAAAGTCATCGTGAAACACAGAAGAAGCCAAAATATCCAACAGAGAGATGAGCTGACACCCTTTTTTGAGAGGTTAAATTAGACATGTGTCCAAAAATATCTGAAGTCATTTTGACTCCCTCTCAAACCCACATAGACAAACGGGAATGTAACACTCCACACAAGAGTGTTTTCTCTTTTCCTAGAAACTGCAAATGGCATTCTCTATAAGCTCAACCTCAGATAGCAACCTTGACATCAGAAGTGTTGCAATTTCTGTTTTCCATCAGTGCTGGGGTTTAGAGGGGCTAAAACACACGGATGCAGGTGGTAGAGGAAGATCATTAGCTGCCACAGGCGGGAGAAAAAGGATACATTTTCTGGCTATTATGAATACCTCCAAAACACATTTAACTATGATACTTTACACAAGGTCAATGTAACCGTGCCTGTCCGCTTTCTCAGCAGTGCAGGTTCCAGAAAGTATTTTCCATCCATTTTCTTTAAAAAGTCTTTATTAAAGCACTGTCAACCATGAACCAGTTATGAGGTGAATCACAAACTGTGATTCAGATGAAAATCAGACAAAAAACAAAGGTACAAGACATGTAACAGCTTTAATGAGGGAAAGAACTTCAATAGCATGAACTACTACGGCAACTAACAAAACAAAGTTTTGTTCTCGTCACATTATGAATTAAATCAATTTAAAATGGCAATATATGAAGTTGAGTAATTTATATCACTGGTCGACGTGGTCGTTAACATTTGTATCACAAAACAGATGTCAAACATGAAATATTTAACTGCTTACCTCACTCTTTTTACCCTTAAAAACTGAAGCATTGCGCTGGAATTAATTTCCGTTTCTGTCAACAGTAAAGCCCCGCCTTCTTTCCTGTGACTGGTCAACTCTTTGCACTGCACTGGTCAACTCTTGCACATATTTCATTGCTGATTATACTCTGTATGTGACGAATAAAACCTTGAATCTTGAACTCAATCATTGTGACACTGACAACCGCTATTTATGTAGCCCTTTTCAGCGCTGCGCTCATTGTCTTCTTGCTGTACTTCTTTCCACAGCGTGAAGGTACAGTTGTATGAATTTATGAATTAATCTCTCGTTTTAAAGTCTTCCAATTTGTTATGGCATCTGCTTCAAACATTACAATGCACACGATTCCATTAACTCTACAATAAGTAAATTCTCTTCACCAGCTAATTAATTACTCTTAAGCCACTAGAAGGCAAGCCTGTAACCTTTAGCCAAAAAAGCGTAATGTGTGATGCGAACGCTTCCGCTTTGGCGGTACATGGGAAAGGAGACCAGAGGCCGTTTCTTTTTTTAATGGATGTCAACGGAGGAAAGGCTTCACTACACTGAATAAACAGCTTTTTAGAGGAAACGGCGTATCATATAATGAATCGACAGCCTATCTGCTAATCTTCAACATGTTTTTCACTAAACAATACTTTTGGATTGAAATATTTTTAGAGTTGAAAAAATGCTGTTTTCTGAGAGAAGTCACTGACTTTTTGCGACAGGTGGGATTCAGGGATGACTTCTCATTCATTCCTATGGTATCCGTAAATGGCGACGGTGTGTCGCACAGCTCTGTCTGAAATTCAATGACGTCAAGGCTGTAATATGATTGGTTAAGGCAAACGTGATCCAAGTTAACCATTACACTTTCTCCAATAGTA
This sequence comes from Gymnocypris eckloni scoliostomus, assembly GCA_027564155.1. Lineage (NCBI taxonomy): Eukaryota > Metazoa > Chordata > Actinopteri > Cypriniformes > Cyprinidae > Gymnocypris > Gymnocypris eckloni. Next base: position 42,062,167 of record CM050412.1, read on the forward strand.
AGTAATACAGACCCTCTCATCTCCCTATAGAGCCCTGCCAAACATGGCAGATTTTAGATGAGAAAAACTCATTTTGAGTTTAAAAAGCAACTTTTTATATTTAAGTGATTTTTGTAATGGCAGTCCCTGCTTTGCAGTTAAACCAATTGAAGTTAAATTATATGGAAGCTGTTGGAAGAGCGAGTGGATTGCACACATGGAGCAGGGGAAAAAAACAGCGTCATCATCCGCACCGATTTTAGGTTAGTCTGATTATTAACTGGGTGTATATTGATTTTGTGTTTGAACAAACTATATATATATATATATATATAGGCTATTCGTTTAAGGGTTGGGAAGGGATTTGGGAGATAATCCGGTAGAAACATATCAATCATTTTGCGTGTCAAGATGTTTGGCTAAAGTAAACAAATCGTTTAAACTGTTAAAGAACATTAAGCAGTGAGACAGAATTCATTCTGGTAAATGCGTGCATTAAGACGGTTTCAGTCTGATTTCGCGTGGCGCGCACCTGCTCGGATTGCGACTGAATAGACTTTTCACTCCTGTTGGGCTTAAATGTTCAAATACACACTTATGTGTCAAATATTCTCGCTTTTGAATAAACATTCATATTTAAAGATAAAGCATGTGTAGTGTTAGATATGAGACCTTGATATGATGAGATCTTAAAAGGATACTTCACCCAAAAACGAAGATACTGTCATCATATACTTAAACTCAAATTGTTATAAACCTCTATGCATTTTTTTTGTTCTCCTCAACACAAAATAAGCCAGGGTCTGGTCCCCATTGTCTCCAATCATGGTGTATTTTTTGTCATACTATGGAAGTCATGGGGGCCCAGCAAGCGTCTGATTACCAGTATTGTTCCAAATATATTATGTTATATTCAACAGCAGAAGGAATCTCATACAGGTTTAGAACAACAACAACATGACCTATTCCTCTAAAGCAGCCTAATATAGCTGCTGTTGCCATTTGTGTCAATGTAAATCAAACATCAGAAAGAAAGGGCTTCAGTAAGTCATAGCCCCGGGGCCCAGTGCAGTCTTAATGCGTCCTTGTTGACAGACTGCAACGATTTGAGTCAGAAACCTTTATTTGTGTTCTACTGAAGACACAAAGTCACCTACATCTTGGATGCCTTTTCGGTAAGCAGATAAACATCACATTTTCATTTTTTGGGTGAACTGTCCCTTTAAAAAATTATAATAAGCAGCTCAATTAATTTAGCTGCGTACACGCATTACAATAAAACGAAATGATACCAAACACCACTGCCTTTTCATTTTCTTCCAAATATAAATTTTACATTTCAGGATCATAATGTCATCTTGGTGGATAGATAATGTTACATCTCATGGTGGATATCATGTTCCAGTGTTTTTTGGTCATAATCCTTGTTGCATAATGTTACATCTCACCCTGGTGGATATCATAATGTTACATCTCACCCTGGTGGATATCATAATGTTACATCTCACCCTGGTGGATATCATAATGTTACATCTCATCCTGGTGGATATCATAATGTTACATCTCATCCTGGTGGATATCATAATGTTACTTCTCACCCTGGTGGATATCATAATGTTACATCTCACCCTGGTGGATATCATAATGTTACATCTCATCCTGGTGGATATCATAATGTTACATCTCATCCTGGTGGATATCATAATGTTACATCTCACCCTGGTGGATATCATAATGTTACATCTCAATGTTACATCTGGTGGATATCATAATGTTACATCTCATCCTGGTGGATATCATAATGTTACATCTCACCCTGGTGGATATCATAATGTTACATCTCACCCTGGTGGATATCATAATGTTACATCTCACCCTGGTGGATATCATAATGTTACATCTCACCCTGGTGGATATCATAATGTTACATCTCACCCTGGTGGATATCATAATGTTACATCTCACCCTGGTGGATATCATAATGTTACATCTCATCCTGGTGGATATCATAATGTTACATCTCATCCTGGTGGATATCATAATGTTACATCTCACCCTGGTGGATATCATAATGTTACATCTCACCCTGGTGGATATCATAATGTTACATCTCACCCTGGTGGATATCATAATGTTACATCTCACCCTGGTGGATATCATAATGTTACATCTCACCCTGGTGGATATCATAATGTTACATCTCACCCTGGTGGATATCATAATGTTACATCTCACCCTGGTGGATATCATAATGTTACATCTCACCCTGGTGGATATCATAATGTTACATCTCACCTCAGGGTAATTAACTTGGACTATGTGGTCAATTGTAACATTTCCTTCCTTGTGTTTGGAACCAAACTATGCATTTTCTGTTTGTGCTGCAAGATAACAGTCATGCCATTTAATAGCATACACTTGTAAGTAGTTTTAATCACATTTTAAAAGCAATGGGTTAAAAAAACTACAAGATACAGACAGAAATGTCAAAAATTTTACAACCATCCCCGGTCTCCCCTAGACATTTAACTAAAAGAGTACAGCACTGGAGATGATATTCGATGCACACTGTTTCAACTACAACAGTAGGCTAAGCAGCAGAAAGTATGCAGTATGGGACACTTGTATTTTAATTTAACTAGCCTTTCTTTTCTTTCTCGACCTGCTGAGAGAAAACTCCAGCACGTAATATGATTGACAGGCAAGGAGCCTTTTTGATTGCCCAGGTATTCTAATTGGCTTTTTGATGTTTAGTGAAACCGGTGTGGAAAAAACACTTACTCCATCCTCCCTTGAAGCAGCGCGAGCAAACGTGCATTATAATGAAAGAAGAGCACCCTGACTGCGATCATATTCACACGGAGCTCAAAATCATATTTAGCAAAACAATACAAAGTTAGTGCAGGAAAACGTAAAGCTCAGTCTCCATTCTTAGCGCGTGAAATAATAATCAGCCTGCTAGACCACAAACAACCGATTAAAAGTCTGTCCTAGTTCTAAAGATGCTTCTCTCACAAATGTGCATTGTATAATTGTGAAGAAATACATGAGGTGTTGCGTACTCACAATTGTAAAAGAAGACAACCACAGGATCCCGCGAGCCCACGAGGAGCGCATGTCTCCGGTCGTGTCCACAGCGCGCGCTGACAGCAGTAGTTGGATCAAACGCTTTATAGACTGATTCTGACCAATCAGAGGAGAGAGAAAGGAGAGCGCGCACACCATTCATAATCCTGCACGAGACGCATTTAAGCCCATAGCATCTCTGCTGCAGACAGAGAATCCCGACACTTTCCTCAAACCTGTCTTTGATCTGCTGCATTGAGATTCCTCAAACACTCGGGTTGTTCGAAACATGTAAAGCTTGCTATTAAAATCCCTTAATGTGTAGACTTAAAGTTCATATGCAGATAGTTTCATATTTAGGTGTACTGGATGTATATTTACGGAAGCTTGTTTTAACCACGGGGGACTTAACTACATAAATAAATAAAGTTACTTTTTATCTCACACATTTTTTTCCAAGCAATTCTCCCATATTTTTTGGGGGAGTCGTTATTACATAAAAAAAATACTGATGCACTTAAATGGTGGACTCAATACTTTTTGGTAAATAAAAACATTTCACAAAGAAACTAATAGCATTTTTGAAAATTATTAAGCGATGTACACTTCCATGAGATGCATTCACTCTCCAAGAAAGAGCGGGTTTCTTCTACGTGGAGAAGGTCGACATCACATGACCAGCAATGTCACGCAAACCACCAAGTTACCAGCAGAATTATGATCTATAGAGATCTAATGAGCAACACACATCACATAATATTCCCAATACAGATCAAACAGCCTCTATTAGGCTTATTCATACACATATAAAAGGGTCTGTTTATCATCATGTGTATGCATACTTGCTAATAAACAAGCAAAACATTCGCTCTGAATGTTTAACTGATATAACTTTATTACACTTAAAGGGTTCTGCAATTTAAACATTGCGCTGTGATTGCATAGATTCACAGATATCATTCAATTCAGTGGCATCCATTAATAAGTATTCACAATTTCCTGAACAACCGCTTTTAAAAAAGTAGTTCAAAAGTATCAATTTATTTAAAATACCATTTAAAAACTCTTGTAAAAGAACAAGTCCTGTTAGGAAAATATTTTAAATTGCACATAGTTCAACAAGGAGCTGGAGATATAAATCTAAACTATCGTCTCAAGAGCAGCAGTCTAGCAGTCTTTGTCACCTGGGAAATGATGTGAACCATACACCCGAATAAACATGCGCATCTTGCATATTCGCTTTAGTTGTAGCATTAAAAAACTACAACAAAAAAACATAGCGAGACAGATACAGATACAGAAAGGAGGCATTAAAATTGAAATCTCAAAAAATATTATGTATCTGAACATCAGTAAACCAATTTAATCAGATCAAAAAACTAACAGCCTTATATTCGCAAAAATATACTCTGTGCAAGAGTTAAATGACTTTAAAGTATATGTGTCATTTTATTATATGTAGTGTATGCAAAAACTACTGCATGGAGTAGACTAAATAAAAAAGTGCCATTTATGTATTTATACATGTGAATATAAACAATATAGCTGACCCAAGAATAGTGAGTAGTTAAATAGTTCTACTGCTGTCTTACCAGTGACAATTTGAGATAGTTTGTGGGGACTACAAAAAGTGAATGATAAAAAAAATGAATTAAAACAGTAAAAAAAAAAGTAAAAATGAAACTGATATACTTTTACAGGACTCAGTTATGACACAATATCTTGGCATCCAGCTTTGAGTTAAAAAGAAATAGTGTTTTAAACGCATCTAAACATGAGATGCGTATTGCTTTTATGAACTATAGCTGTACCTTGTATGAAATTATCATGTTGTAATAAAAAGGCTAATGCAGCATTTCTTAAAAAATAGCCTAAAATACCAAAAACTCTGAGAATATAGTGTTTTTTGGACATCTGTAGTGGAAGTGTAGTGTGATATCTTTTAAACGAATAATTCACCCAAAATTAAAACTTGGCTAAAAATGTAATCTCACCCTTAGGCCACTAAAGATGGATGTAAAAGAGTTTGCTACTTCATCAGAACAGATTTGGAGAAATGTAGCATTACGTCACTTGCTCACCAATGGATCCACTGCAGTGAATGGGTGCCGTCAGAATGAGTCCAAACAGCTGATAAAAACATCACAATAATCCACAAGTAATCCACACCACTCCAGTCCAACAAGTAACATCTTGTCAGTTGAAAAGCTGCGTGCTTATAAGAAACAAATCCATCATTAAGAGGTTTGAATTTCAAACTGTTGCTTCTGGAAAAATTACGAGTCCATAATCATAATAACAATTCCTGCAGTGAAAAAGTCATCACTTCTTGTCTTCTCACATCAAAATCCACCCACATATTTGACTAGAACTCTTTTGGACTAGTTTCAATGCAAAAGGTGCTTCATCTGTGCATATTTCTCTCCTGATTCAGACAATAGAGCTTTTCCACTGAAAAATAAATATTATCGATAGAGGACTCATACAGTACTTTAGCTGGAAGCAGTTTAAAGCTAAAAACGTCTTAATGACGGATTTGTTTATTACAAACATGCAGCTTTTAATTTCACAAAAAGTTAACTGATGACCCCTGTCTTGTGGATTATTGTTTTGTTTTAATCAGCTGTTTGGACTCTCATTCTGACGGCACCCATTCACTGCAGAGGACCCACTGGTGAGCAAGTGAAGCTACATTTCTCCAAATCATTCCAGCAGAAGAAACTAATGTATCTACATCTTGGCCTGAAGGTGAGTACATTTTCAGCATTTTGTTTTGCAATTTTGAGTAAATTATTTTTTGCAGCTTAATTAGCGATTGTCTCACTTTCTTTGCATATTTACTCATGTATCCCTGGTGCTTTAAATTCATCTGTAGTGTTTGTAAAATCATTTTAAAATACTGAATCCACAAGAAACATAAAACACACACACACACACACAAAAGATTCATCAAACACAAATAATCCTCTTCAATAAGTCCTGTAGAAACCCCTTCATAACACTTAACTCAGCTCACCACAGATAACCTTAATGCTATCAGCAATAAAACATAACTAATACTATACTAACCCATAACATCCTAAAACAGAAATCCGTGGCACACAGGGTCTGAGATGAATAAGGATAAAAATAAAACCCAGCAAGTTCACACGAGGACGCTACACACCACAAAGACACAGTTAAGGGAAGTCACTTCCATCATAGATGATGGGCTTCTCAATGCTCAGGTGGTAGTTGACCTTCTTAGAGAGAAATCTATAGAACAGAAAACACAGGAGAAACAGTGATTGTTGCATTCTATCTTTCCTATTAATACACTGTAAAAAAGAGCTTATAAATAAAACAATGATTACTGCATTATGTTTGAAAAGAAAAGACTATTTCTGTTTTTCAAAATTCAAATGTTCTGCTTTCTGTTTCTTTGTAACTGTGCAAATTTACTAGAATTGTTTTAGTGAATATTGTTTCTACGCCATTTTTTTCAATGCACTAAAAAAGGTCATAATTTTAGTGCATAAGCAGCAACAATAAATAGTGCCGATATTGTTTCCAATATATAGATTTTGATGCTGCTAGGATAATGATATACATAAAAACATTTGATCTCATGTAAAATATTTTAAAATCAATGTATTTATTTAAATTATACTTCTCAGTATTAAGTTAAACTAGTCTATTTCTCTCAACTAAAATCAAGGTTTCTGCAGGATTTCTGCAGGTCAAGACCCTTTTAAGACCAAGTAAAGAACGTTTCAGGAATAAACTCAAGGGGTCAGTATGTTCTCTAAATGTGAATGTAAAGGGAGTTTTTGGGGTTATGATTATAACATGAACAAACACTTTCCAGTGGGATTAGAAAAATCAACTTAATTCAACGAGAAAACAAGTTTGTACTCACTATTTGTTCTTGTTTTAGCATAATCTCACTTAATTCTGATCAGTATCTCAGAAAACAAGACTTTATATATCTCAAGTAAATGGATCCGGATTTAAAAATGTTTGGAAAAAGACGAAAACAGAGGACGGACATCATTTTTTGCAATGCATGACTTTCTGTATGTTTAATGCTCTAATTTGTGGATGGTTGAATTAATACTTTTAAGACCTGCAGAAAATCCTGTAAAATACACTGCATGTGAAACTGTGGTAAACATCAGCAAAATACAATCAGTCAAAAGAGTAGATATTTTGTGAGAAGCACAAAAGCTCTGAAAGGTTCCCCGGAGTGTGTAAATGTCAGCGGTGAGTTACTGTACCTGGAAAACGAGTTATCAAAGATGAGCGTATAGACTCCCGGATTGTGGACTTTCAGTTGGCCCTGCATGCTCTCTTTGTGTGAGTTACAGCGTGTGAGAGGAATCAGAACCTGAACCACAGGGACATGAAATACATTTAGCACTCTATGAAGTAAAAGGGCTTTATGCTGAGTGAGAACAGCTTCCAGAAGATGAAAAGAAGCATGCCACACTGAAGAGATGAAATAATGCAAGCTGATGCAACATCTGTGAGTATCTGTGATGTCTGTGAAGAAGTTTGAATGACCCTAAATGATTATTATTCAACACTGAGTTATCATACACTGTCTGATTTACTGTAAATAACAAACAGTCAATGTGAGGAAAACTACATTAGCAATTAAAAATAGTCTTCATTAACTGAGATAAAGCTGAAATAAAGTCATCTAAGTATTCAATGAAAAGCTAAAACACTTCAGCTTAAATAAATTCAAACACTACAACTAAACAAAACCATTTGAAATACTAAAATAAAACTGAAATATAAATAAATGAAACATAAACATAATTAAATTAATAAACAAAACGAATATAAATGACAAAAGAACATACAATTACCAACATTTAAAGTAAAAATGCTAAACAGTTTATAAATAATACTAAAATAACACTGACTACAAGTTATCAAACACAAAGTAGCACATTCATTAAACCAGGCATTATTTAGTAAGACAATTTTCTCTGGCATTTTTCATAATTTAATATTTATAAGAATTTAACTTACAGAGAAACAATTAGACTTTAAATTTAGGTGAATGTGTACACATAAAATAGTACTAAATTTAACTAAAAATAAAATGAAATGAATAATAAACAGAATTTTCAATCAGTTCTTAAAAAACAACAGTATTTAACTAAATATTATTTCGCTATTAAAAAGAAAAAGGTTTTATGATCATTGAAATCCTTGTTTTCCATTCTATCTAATTCTTCCGATTTTCTCCAAATAATTTAAAAGACCTCCTTTTCCACAGAATAAAGTCAAAAGAAAATAATGACAATTTTAATATTAGAATTTTTCTTCTAATTTATTTATACTCTCCAACACTAAAAGCGGTGCCATGTTTAAAGCCGTGATCTGAGAAATCAGGTTTTAAAACACAAAGAGACATCTATAACTATGAACTATTCGAGTGGCACACCAACAAGGCCATATTTGACATCTTTATGGTCAGCTTGTGCTTGTGCATATGTGATGAGCATGAGTGCACATTGTCCGTGGTAACCTCTGAATACCAAACAGGTGTTGAAGGGCATGCATGCGTGTGTTTGTTACCTTGGCCAGCTCAACAGGTGTGTCAAGTGTCTCTCTGTACACCACAGTGAAGGAGATGCTCTTGGGCTCGGACGAGAAAACCCAGCTGATGATGGGCCCGCAGTTGCCCACAGTGATGGGAATGGCGCTATAGCAACTGGACTTGACAAACAGCTCACGGGAACCATCGCCGAAATGAGGAATCTCATCTATATCCAGAGGCACAGAGGCACTACAGAAAGACATGCGCCCAATCAACATCAATAATAACAGCCAGATGTGTGTGCGTGTGGTTTTCTGTATACTAACGTGAGTTCTCCTGACTTAAGGAGGGTGATTTCTGCATCCTGTACAGCAGCGACCATCTCTTCCTGTTCATCAGGGGTCACGTCACTCGATATGCTACTGTAAAAGACAATGATCACAACCAAACATAAATAGATGGAAAACAATGTAAATAGTCGACTGGATGCTGCTATGATGGGGTTTGAATGCTTGTTAATGGGTTGCTGTGTGGTTGTTTGACATCATAAAGAAAAATCTGCTCATGTCTAAACTAAACTATATTAAAAAAATCACAATAATTTAACTGTCCTAGTTTTTCCTAGTTTCTTTTCCTAGTTCATTGAACTATGCTCAAAATTTCCCAGTGCAAAAACTAAGCTGCAAAAATGAGTCCTTCTGAATTTGTGCAGCTGTATTATTTATTATATAATGCAGATCAATACATTTGAACTCATGAATTCCCACATTTACACTGCTCTCAACAAATTTGGGATCAGTAAGATTTCTGAAAGTCTTTTTTGCTCATAAGGCTGCATTTATTTGATCAAAAAAATAGTAAAAACAGTAATTGTAGAATATTATTGCAATTTAAAATAACTGTTTTCTATTTGAATATATGTTCAAATGTTATTTATTCCTGTGATGCAAAGCTGAATTTTCAGCATCATTACTCCAGTCTTCAGTAGCTATATGTTTCCATCTGAAGTTACGAATTAAACTTTGCGCAAAATTGAAATATAGCATAAAACATTTGCGAATAAAGTAGTTTCCATTCAGCGAGTTGAAGAGAACAAAATAATAACTTCCTGATTAACTTTCACAAAGAAAAATTGTATTTGCTGCAAGAGATGGCACTGTATCATTTTTGTATACAATAAATGATGATCTTCCGAGCGTGCAGACGGTTATGTCATCTTATTTCCGGAGCCTGCTGTTTAGGAACGCAGTTCTGGGAGTCAATTACAAGGAAGCACTTTGACGAGATTTTGCTCAAGCACTTTAGAAGGACAAAACTAGCATTTCAGATGCTGTGCAATGAGATCGGTTCCAGTTTTAAGCTGTCCCATTGCAAAGTCACATGTCTTTATGTTTTCTTACCAGATGAGAAATGTATCCGACTTAGTTGAGCACACACGTTTTTATGCACATTTTTATAATTTATGCGCATCTTGGCGTTTCCATCCAACAATTTTATGCAATATCCCAAAATGTGAATAACAAATTGTTGAATGGAAACAGCTAATGTCACAAGATCCTTCAGAAATCATTCTAGTATGCAAATTCATGCTGAATACAAACATTTCTAATTATTATCAATGTTGAAAACAGTTGTGCTGCTTAATATTATTTTACTGTGAACTTATCAGGTTGTGTGGCACATTTCAGTTTTGATTGTTATGGAAAAGTACAGTAGCTTTACAGAGAGACTGTTATTGAAGGATAGCGCAGCCAAAATCTCAATTGGGCCCAACAGCAAACCTGCGAGCAAGAACCATTTTACTTCAAATACATAAATAGTGTATGCATCAAGCTCTGAAAGGCACAGCAGCAAAACAATTGCTAATTAATGCGCACACATATTATAATGTATTTGATGCAAATAATAAGGGAAAAACACACACAAAAAACTAAATGACAAAAAAAAATAAACAAATCAAAAATCAAATCTTTCCATCAAACCTCACTCCTTTCTCAGGGAGTGCGTCTAATTACAGAAACCTCACTCACCCACAGGTAAATGATCTTTTGAGGTTGCTTTAGAATTACATGCCAGGCAGGGGCTCGTCTCAAAGTGACAAATGTTAGGAAATGTACGCAAGATGGCATGAAATGCATAAATTGACAGTCATCTTCCCCCGCAATCAATCTCCCGGCAGGACTTCCTGTCTGTCTGTAACACTTATTTGAGGAAGCATCACAGCACAATTTTCTAAACAGAGGCCTGGTGATGCAGCGGGGGAATCTTGATAACACTGCCACAAATTGAACCATTCTGAGTGTGATTGTGAACATGGGAACGTTTTAGCGCATCTATTGTCTCTGGTCACTTCTTTTTGTGCATGATTCATACAGAAATGAACAATTCTTTACCTGATTTCATTTAATAAATGCGGTTCCTTATTTATTCCCTTAATGATTCTCTTAAAGTTAAAAGAATGGAAAATGTCTTGCAATAAAAATATGCTTCTAGCATCACATAGCCTTATTGCATGAACAAGTCTAAAAGCATCTTGTTTAGCAAAAACGACACATCTTAAGCAGCATGTATTATATATCTGAGCTTTTACACAGACTGTATATGTGACATAAGTGTAGTTTTGTTTACTTTTACATTTATTCAAAAGGCAGAAGCATATCTGAAAGCCAAGTTTAAAGTTGAAGCTAAATTAGTTCACCATATCCAGTACCGTTTAAAAGTTTGGTGTCTGTAAGACGTTTAAAAAATGTTTTTGAAGTCTTTTATGTTTGCTCACAAAGCCTATATTTATTTGAACCAAAATACAGTCAAAAATAATAATACATTAAAAAACATTTTATTTATACATTTTTTTAAATGTAATTTTCTCCATAATTGTACTCCCGTCTTGTGACATGATCCTTCAGAAATCATTCTAATATCCTGATTTGCTGCTCAATAAATATTTATATATGTTATGAAATATTCAATGTTGAAATAAGTTGTTATTGTTTTCTTTCAGGATTCTTTGATGAATAGAAAGTTCAAAATAACTGTGTTTTTTTTAAACAAATCTTTTGAATCATTATAAATGTCTTTACTTGTGAATTTTGATCAATTTAATGCATTCTTGCTGTGTAAAGTATTCTTTTTTTCTTGTCTTTTTTAAATCTCACTGAACCCAAATTTCTTAACATTGGTGTATTTACAGTTGGTGTTATGTGTCCTTACAGGTCTCCAGTTTGCCCTCCGTCTCCTTCTTCCTCCTGTGACCCGGTGGTGGTGCGCGAGTCGCTGTCATAGATATCGTTCACTTCCTCCTCTGTTATGATGTCAAATGCTCCATCATCCGGTTTCTCACCAGGAACTGTAACTGCAAGTCAGGACAGGACATTATCAGCCTCAGTATGACATCAACCCATGAGAAATGTAAAAGTTAGTCAAATGGAAATTAGCATTAATGGTCTCCTATTATGCAAAATCCTCTTTGACATGGTGTTTGGACATAAATGTGCGGTGGCAGTATGCAAACAATTATAAAAATCCACCCACTCCTCATTTTTTATCCCCTTTAATCCAAATCAATCTCACTAGGCCTGCCGTTTGACTCTCACTGCAGTGTGACGTCACATTTCGGAGGGCGGGGCCACGGGGTTTGATTGACAGCCCTGCGTTGCTATAGTTTCCACCCTCAGCGGTTACGCTGTCCTTCATTTTCTCCGCGCTCGAGCAGCTGTAACATCAACAATGTCTCGCTAGCAATCCAGTGCTCTGTGTTTGGATGTAAGACTGGACATAAGAGTCTTCATTTTCTCCCAACATCTGAGCTGCTGAGGACGCTGTGGGCGCCGCACTTGTGAGATTAGTTCACACTTGGTGCTTGGTCCATTGATCCACGCTGATGACAGGTCAGCGGCGCAAGCTCTATAACATCGTGCTGTTTCGTCCCACTTTCAGTGCATTTGACTCCCATATGTACGGCTGAACACCGGTTCTCTCGCTCTCAGTTATGTTGCTTCTACCAGCTGTTTATCGCTTTAGATATGCAAAGCAGAGAGATGTGCAGCGATGCCCTCTTCAGGAGACGGGGCGGGAATATGCAGCTCATTTGCATACACTACAAATCAGCTCATTTTAGAAACACTGCAAAAATGACATTGTCCAGCTGTTATGATAAATGATCTGTGAGGTATTTTGGCCTGAAACTTCACAGACACATTCAGGGGACACCCAAGATCAATATTACATCTTGTAAAAAGGGGCATAATAGGTGCCCTTTAAGCAAGGGACCTGAAAATATTGTTGTGTTTAATCATTTTTAACTAAAATGATTAAAAATGTATTTAATTTATTTAAAATATAGCTGAAATAAAATATAATTATTAGACGAAAAACTGAAAAAACCCTTACAAACTAACTGAAATAAATTAAGTTGAAGTACTACAATTACTACAAATAAAAATACATTTAAGCTAAATTGAAATCTTTAAAAAAGAAAATGCTCAAAAGAAAGATCCTACAACTTTAAAATGAAAATATTAAAAATAAAAGCTAATTATAAATAATAATAATATAACAGTATATAAATTATACTAAAATAATACTGGGTGGCTCTTTCTAATTATCATTATTCAGGTTTGAATTACTAATGATGCATAGATGGCGCTGTCACGTAGTATGTAACTTTTCTGTTATACTCTTTTGAAATGTCAGGATTTTTATTGAATCTGGCTTTTTGAACCATCAAGCGCCCCCTTTAGAAAGATATATTTGCTATCCAATACATCAATAACAGGACTGCTTGTTAAAGTCCAGACAAAACCGTGGCATTTTCCTGTCAATCAAAATGACGCATGTGAAAAACAAAGCTCTCTGTAGAAAAATCCTGGTCTTTTAGCATTCAAGGATGGACTTCTTGCCCATTCTATCCATTCATAAAGACAATCATCAGACACAAAAGATGAATTCCCGGCAGAACAATATATTTAAGCACTTGAAGGTTCTCTCAATCATACGTGCTGCTGTATTCACACGCTCAGAGTGAAAAACCCGCTCGACGTTGACAGCAGCTTTGTTATCAGCACTTATGAAGAGTTTACAGGTAAGAAAAGTAACTTGTATGCTAGCTAAGGGAGTTTTGAGGTGCTCTCAAATGGAAAAGGTTTCCTGAATTTAAAACTTAAAGAATAACAACTCAAGTCATTTTACAATCAAGACCTCCTGGGAATATCCTAGTTACAAGACAGAAACTATGATATAATAAAGAATAAAATGACTTTTTTTACTGTCAGGGAAGCTTTTTAGCACTAATGCAACACAATGAGGAGCAAAGGATGCACATTTGATGAGTAATTTAAGTTTGATCTATCATGAGAAATGCAAGTTGATTGCACAAGTCTGTTCTCATGAATCAGCCAAATGAGTAGTATTTTAGGGCTACTCTTCCTCAACAAATTGCATACTAAACTACACAATTAACATTGACAGTTACAACATAATTACAACTCTTAAAGGGGACATGACATGGATATTTTTGGACTATTTCAACATGTTCTTTGAGGTTTACTTATAATGTTAATAAAGTTTTTTGCACAAAAACCAATATGTGGGAAAATGATTATTTTCAACCCTCATTCTGAACTTCTCTCAGAAACAGGCTGTTTTTAAGGGGCGTATCCTTTAAGGCTTCTCAGGAATCAGACACTGTTATGATTGGCTAACGTCATTGCATAGGAAACCGTATCAACGCCCCCTCACTATTACATGTTTTGACAACATAATCCAAGTAAAACGGTTTCCAGACAAAGCGTTATGAAATAATTTACTTACAATGTGACGCAGCTGCGATCAGATATAGTATCCCGCTTCATCGTTTAACGAAATGTTTCTTTATGAATTCTCCATGACACTGTGCCTCGTTTCCAAAGCAAAATGCTCTGGCCAATCCTCTGACGTGATCCGAGGTGCCATTAAAAATAAACTATCCACTTGTTCCTTACGCTGGGATCTTTCTGATATCTGTACAAAGATGCGAACGAGCTAATTAAACCAAACGCGTCAAAGTGAACGTTCTTTCTTTCTATTTGTCCTGATGAGAGAATCAAGTGCGTGGACTGTGTCAGAAAGTCAGCGTACATCTGTATACATCTGTATACTGTTTCCAGTGTAGACAAGATAGTGGCAGTGATTATAATTTCTATTTGCTTTTGATGCAAGGCGACACTCGCATTCAGCGTGATCTAGTGTCGTCAGCGGCTGAATGCCAGTGGGCGGGTCCTATGCCGATGTGGCGGTGTTTTATGCAAACGACTGGGGCTAAGTGATGTCACCTTGTCCCTTTGGATCCAAAATGAGCCGCTTTTGGAGCTTGATTAAATAAATGCTTTGTTTATAATGAGGACATCTTAAGATATGAAACTTGCAGGCTGTTTTAATGGTACAAAGACCTATTATATGCCAAATGATCAAGGCATTCATGACCCCTTTATGGTGGCATTCGTGTGCAATCAACTCAAACAAGTATTTTTCAGGATCTGTTTTCGGCTGTATCTGTACCTGTAACTCTTGGTGTGGGTATATAAGGTGGTGGTGGTTGACTAGCAGCGTTTGCATGAGGTGGTGGTTGATCCTCTGAAGAGCTGTTGAGTTCAGCCTGTGTAAATCTTTCCACCACAGCATTGTGCTGTGTGTAGCACTCTCGACAGCAGCGCTCCTTCTTTGAGTTTTTGTCATCACATAATTATTGCTGCAGTAGTAACAGAAGATACGGCCACACAACCTGCCAGGAACACAGAAAAACTTAACTCCAAATATTTGACCAAAACAATGCATGACTAATATAGAGTCTGAAATACTGTACTAAGATGAACTTGTACTATGATGTCCAAACATATTTTGCTGAGGTTGATGAAAATGTCAAATTCAATGTAAATATTTCTGTAGCATAAACATGTTTGCAGACCATTTATCAGATCTGCCAGGTATTTTTGCATATGTTAAAAAGGTAATATAATCATAAGTACTAAAAACAGCACACTATTTAATGAAACAGTTTGTCCAAAATGAAAATTTGCAGAATATGTACCATTAAAGATGGTAGATTTTGTTTCTTCATGAGAACAGATTTTCTGACTACCGTCAGAATGAGAGTCAAAACAGCTGATAAAACATCACAATAATCCACAAGTAACCCAAACAACTCCAGTCCATCATTTAATGTCTTGTGAAGCGAAAAAGTGTGTGTTTTTAAAAAGGAAAACCATAATTTAAGTGTTTTAACATCAAATCATAGCTTCTTTTGTGTGGATTAGTTGTGTAGATTACTTGTTTATTATCCTTTATCAGCTGTTTGGACTATCATTCTGACGGCACCCATTCACTTCAGAGGTTCCACTGGTAAGCAAGTGATGCTAAGTGATGCTAGTCATTTAATGTACTCAAAGAATTGCAATAAAACCTCAGGATGTGTCTAAAAGACCTGAGGTGATGATTGACTAAAAATGAATTTCTCTCAGTGATGGTATTTATTTGCATCTTTTGTCTGCATTGTTTCAGCCAGACTGACTCAAGATTGGCATTGCCCACCTGCAGTGATGGCGCCGCAGCCACCATGTGAAGTGACCCTGACAGCCCAGACAATGTGTGACCTCTTTATCAACCAACCACCACTGCTCCTCCGATCTCAGCTTCTGCTCGAACTCCAGAGCATCCGATTTCTGCCACAGAGCATCCTTATCCCTGAAAGACAGAGAGAAATAAAGACTCCGAAACTTTGCTTCTCTTTTGTCTCTCGGGTCCTCAATGTCTTAAAGCACCTTTCATGCTTCATTTCTATTTCATGTCAAGGATAAAGTTTCATAACATCTGCCGCTGTTTGATTACTGAACAGCATATTTCATCCAAAAAATAAATGCTTATGTAAGCTCCTGAGAATCTTAGACACTTTGTGTGGCAGCAGCACCTTTATATTTGTTTGATTGGGTTTTCTACACATCTGTCGGCTCTCGTTGAGACTTCAAGAGATTTACCTCACAAACCTTGAAAAATTCAGAAGGCATACACTTAAAAAGAGCAAATAACAAACCAACACCTGCTTATGTGTGAGTGTGGCGGGAACTGAATTCAACCGAGACAGAGTAACAACAATCCAGCAGGTGAGAGCCTGCTTAACCTGCTTTAATGTGTGCTTCTTGTACTTTGATATACACACACTTCACACCAACATTATCAGTTTTTCTTAACATCTCATTGAGAATTCAAGTAGCTTCATCTGTGAAATTGTTTTTAGTCTTTTTTTAGTTTCTCTTACCTGAAGCGTGACCGGAGCTTTTTATTTCAAGCAGCACAAGATGACATGCAAGACTAAAGTAGTTAAAGAAATAGAGGCCTTCCATCATTAAGAAAAATAATATATATATATGTATATCACTTGCATGTTGTTGCTCTTTTGTTGGTTTTGATTGCTTCTATAATATCCTCATTTGTAAGTCGCTTTGGATAAAAGAATAGAATATATATTTTTTAATTTCAGCAAAAATGGTCCAATCATTTTCATTCTATAACTATTTTAAAAATAATTTGTAGTGAGAAAAAAAAAAAAACGATAAACCAATAACAATCTCCTGGAATCTCCACTAAAATTATCAAATTATTTTGACATCTAATATTTAAAAGAACAACAAAAAATATATAATTTAGCATCAAAACAAATGTAAAATATTTAAAGAATTTTCAAAATGACAGTCACATTAATCACAATTTTTATACCAAATGTATTTACAGTAAGAGTGAAATGAATCATTCTCAGTATAAATAGGTCCATAGAAATGCACAGATTTTGTTGTTGCGGCAAAACATAGGTGTGGCAGAGCTTTACAAACATGACTAGACATGATGTTAGGAAAACCGGATAAAGTTAAAACCTAACCTATAATCTTGAAACATGCTAGCTAATCATAAACAATGAAATAACCTTGTTTTTAGGTAAGGAAAAAGAAGATATCCCTGAAGTGCAAGCGATATACAGACCTAATAAGCTCGATGAGCCGCTCCTCCAGATTTACTTTGGTTTGGCCCAGATCCTCCAGCTCAGCAGACATCTGAAGTTGCTGATTCTGAGTCTCTGTCAACACTTGATCCAACTTATGCTTTAGTTCTTTCTTCTCTTTCTGTACTTCACCAAGAGCCTCTTTGGTACTAAAGGAGAGAAAAAGAAAAGAAAAGTTAATAATAATGCATACAAATATAACCTGACCAACAATTACTCAAATTGAATCTCTTCCAGGGTCCTAGAAATCCTCATGAAGATCCATTTGTAAATCCATTAGTGCAGATCCATTATCTGTGCTGCATTAAACCTCATATTGTGTTTTTGAACGCTCACCTTGATACACTCTCCTGCAGTTGCTGCGTCTCACACTCTCTCTCTCGTATCTGAGTCTCACAGTCAGTGATGTGAGAGTCTTTCTCCTCAATCAGACGAGAGTATTCAATATTTTCTGCCTAAACACGCAAACAAATAGCCAAATGCATGAACACGATCTGTACACAGAAACATCAAACATTTGCATACACTGACAATGCTCTGTAGTCTGTACAGTTACTTTGTCTAATTTTGTTTCATTTTATCTTGACTTTCATCTTATCCAATGAATATAATGATAAATGCTGATTTGTTTAACTTATTACTGTAATACTGAAATTACAGCATTTAACAATGTGTTAATTTTATCAAAAATGTTCCATAACAAATATTTTTAGGACATGGCAACACTTACAAAAAACGGTTTATATCATGGTTGTTTGTACAACAGTGGTATTTTGGACGTAGTATCATGATATACTTGAAGTATCATGTAAATACATGCATATCAATATTCACTACCATGGTTCGTTTTAAGGCACCACAGTTTTACCCCCTAAAATCACTCCTATACCACAGTACGGCCAAACTACTTTTTGTGAGGGAATACCGTGTTTGTGGTGTTCTTTTAGATACCATGTAAATATGGTATAATTCAGCATCATGGTTTTACCATAAAATACCATCACTGTCCAACTGTAATTCCAAAAAATAAAAAAATAACTGTAAATAAATATTTTAACTCAATAACAGAGTTAAAAAATAACAACAGCATACGTTTTATTGTTCCAAAAATCTGCACAACTGGAGGAACATTATTTTAGAAAATAATTACAGTGGCACATGTACTCTAACTGACAAATATCTGCAGGTAACAGTCTGCACTGTTCCTAATTATAGACTTAATGAGAAGTAAATTATTCATCACTGTCTGGCAATTAACCCCAATCTCTTGTCTTCTGTTCCACTGTCTCGCACAGTGGGTCTCCAATGAACGGGAACAAAAGGAGCAGCAAGACATCAGACATTCATCACCTACTGATATCAGTGTTATCAGCCAACAGAGATGAATAATAATCATTACCATGCTGGTATGCAAACAGAATCTGATGATCATGTAGATAATTGAAATGAAAGTATTAAAAGTGACGCTGTTAGTCTATCGTCACCTGGCTTAACATTTACATACCTCTAACTCTGATAATTTGGCCTCCAGCTCAGATGTCTTCCTCAACTCCATGTCTAACTGAGTTTTCAAGCCCTCAATCTCTTCATCAAGGCTCTAGGTTAAAAAATAATAATAATTATGTCAAGAAATTAGGCATGAAGTACTAAAACAAATTAAATAGTCACTATTAGTCAAATTCTACATGAAAAGCACTTTGATTCCTTTTAATCACAAAATAAATCGGATAAAACATCACTAAAGTTAAAGTCTCTTTAAGACAAGTCATGTCACTCAGCGGCCATCTTTGAAACGCTCCTATCACTTTGTGTGGGGAAACATCAAATTCTCCAAAACTGTTCACTAAGCTTACGATTAAATTTCATATTTAAAATCATCAATGAAATTGGACAACAACTGTGTCAAAAATGTAGTTTCTTTTGCTCAAATAGCGTTATAAAAAGCTTATTTCTCAGGCTAGATAAGCCAGTGCGCATGCGCAATCCTGAGTGCGCGTCTCAGAGCGCATGAGTAGACTGTTTCTATAGCAACTTGACTATAAAAATTCTATAGTCTTTGCTAAAGTCTACTGGAAATGCTGCATTCATATCAAGTCAAAATTACAGTAATTATGAGTTCCTGCCTTGTAAAATGCAATCACCTTGTTGAACCTGAATTGAGAGCAATTTATCTAACTGCTGTGACATGTAAAAACAACCAAAAAAGGCTGTGACAAAAATATGTTATATATCTGTTTTATATTTCTTCTAATTGTACTATTAGTAATTAATACAGTAAGCAGAAATAAAATGCAAATCAACGTACATTTAATGAATTTTGCATTAAGACGGTTTCCATAGAAACAAATTATTTCAGAGAGCTTGTACAGAGTAGAGATGTCAACTTGTAATTATGGTAATTCTACCATGGCATGAACGCAGCATAAGTATTTGACAGAATATATTTGAAGTGATAGTGATTGATGATTCTGAACTCATTCTACCTTTATCTGGTTTTTGAGAGTCATGCTCTCTGTGCTCATCTGAAATTTCATGGCGGTGGTCTCTTCTCGAGCGGTATTCCGTTCACTCTCGGTTTTGTCCAGCAGCTCTTTTAGCTCCAGCACAGTTTCTGAAAGTTTCTCCGTCTGCTGGAGCTCTTCTTGTAGACTAGAGTTGTCTTGGTGAAGAGCCACCAAGCTGGCATTAAGTCGCTCCGTTTCCTTCACACCCTGCTGCTGAAGTTCTTGGATCCGAGCAGCTTCGGCAGCCCATTGTTCCCGGGCCTCTTCCCGCTCTGAAGTGAGCTTGCAAATTGTCATTCCCAACTCTGCCATTTCTGTGTTGACCCGATGGAGACCCTCTCTGGTCTCTACATTCTCCAGAACCAACCTTTCATTCTGGGCCTTGAGCTCTGCCAGCTCCTCTTGGGCTGAAGTGAGTTCGGCAGTTGTTTTCATGCATGTGGACGTCTCCTGATTCAGTTGCGAAGTTATTGCATCTACCTGTTCGCTAGACTGCAGTAGCTCTTTCACATGTAGTTGATTCTGCTCCTCTGCCTGCTTTTTGAACTGCTCAGTCAAGGTTCGCAGTTCTGCACAGGAAGCCTCTGTGAACTCCAGCTTTGCTTGGGTCTTGTCCTTTTCCTCAACAGCACTGTGGAGTTTAGCCCTGAGATTGACCACCTCCTCTTGAAGCCGAGACATCTCTTTCACATTCAGTCCCAGCTGATCTTCCAGGAGAGTCACGTTTGATGCCATCTCTTGGGTTTCTTTAGCCTGGCATGCACTCTGCTCAAGTTGAACCTTCTCAGCAGCCTTCCTCTGGGCATCCAGATTCTTAATCATCTCTGTTTGTTTAGCAAAGGCTCTTTCTGCCTTCGTCTTCTCCATTTCCAAATCCTTCTCACGACCTTCAAGTTCTTCCACCCTTCCCTGGAGCTCCTCACAGAGCTTCTCCCGATCCTCAAGCTGGGAATCTTTATCTTTAAGCTGTGCAGTCAGGTTTGCCTCATTGCATCTCGCAGCTCCAAGACTCTTCTCAAGTTCAGCAATCTGGCTGTTGATGTTGCATATCTCCTCCTGCATGGCTGTGAGAGATGCTTTAAGAGTGATCTGAACCTCCATGACCTCCTTGTTCTCCAGGTTCAGTTGGCGAACTGAACTTTCGGATTCCTCCAACTGCATGTAGGCCTTATGCAGACTTTCATCCAGACTTCTGTTATCCTCTCTGAGCCGCTGCTCTCGTTCATCCAAAGTCACTTTGGAATCATCAATTTGCGCTCGCAACTGCTTCTCCGAGGCCTTCAATCTGGCCAGCTCACTCTCCAGGGAAGACTTGTTTTCAAGCAACTCCTTCTTAGTTTCTTCATTCTTTTTCACTATCTGGTGGAGCTTACGGTTTTCCTCCATTAGCTTGGCATGCTGTCTTTGTATTCTCCAATCTTTTTGGCCTGCTCTTTGGTGTTGTTCTCCAGTTCAGACATGGTTTCTCTCAGACTCTGTTTGTCGCTTTTAAGCTTCTCTGATTCCTTCTCCAAAAACTGGACTCTCTTGGTAT
The DNA here is from genome assembly GCA_027564155.1 of Gymnocypris eckloni scoliostomus. Classification (NCBI taxonomy): domain Eukaryota; kingdom Metazoa; phylum Chordata; class Actinopteri; order Cypriniformes; family Cyprinidae; genus Gymnocypris; species Gymnocypris eckloni. The sequence goes on from CM050412.1 coordinate 42,083,808, forward strand.
TGGAGAGAAGATTGGATTCCTTAGCCTTAACCTGTGTCCGCAATGTTTGCAACTGCTCTTCCAGACCACTCATCTTCTTCTCAAGCTCTTCTTTATCATCTTGCATTTCCTTCGCTCCACTTTGGCCTGCTTTTCCATGGTTTCCAGAGAGTGCTGGAGATCTTGCAATTGCTTCTGCAGGTTGCTGGTCTCCTTCTCTCGCACTGCAAGTGCCCCTTGAAGTTTGTCCATGACATTACGGTGCTCTTCCGCCCTCGTTTGCAGTTGTTCACCCTTCACCATCCAAGCTATCATTTTTACTTCAGCTTCCTTGAGTGCTTCATCCTTCATTCTGACTTTCTCAGCCAGCTGTTCTGCCTGCTTCCTCCTTTCTTCTCCTTCTGCCAGAGCATCTACCCTTCCCTTCTCAGCTTCTTTCCATTCATTTAACAGCTTGTGAATATTTTGAGCAGAGTTGAAGTCACTGGCCGCCCTCTGGCCTTTCTCATCCAATACTCCATCTAGCCTTGCCATCAATTCCTCATTTTTATGCTCTGCGGCTGCCAGCGTGTCTTGGAGGTCCTTATAGGAGGCCTCCCTGACAGTCTCATGTCCCCTCAAGACCTCCAGCTTACGGCATAGTGCTCTTTCGCTCTCAGCTAGCACCTCCAGGTTCTGCTGGAGCACCTGATGGTTACCTTGAGCAGCTAGAGAGACGTCCAGCTGCCTTTGGAGTTCTACCACAACCCCGCGGAGCTCACACGCTTCGCTGCCTAACTGCTGAACCTTGTCGAAGAGATCTCTTTGCTTTAATTCAGACTGGTCCAGCTCCAGACGGAGCTCATCTGTAGCATTGATGGAAGAATAATTTAGTCCACTGGAGTTTTGGAAAGACATGTCTGATAGAAGCCCAGGTCCAAAGTCAGGACTCCCAGGGAAGTCATGGGCCTGCTACAAGGTTTGACAGAATTAATGTTCGTGAGAGGGAATATACATAAACAGAAAGAATAAAGACAGATTGCTTCAAGTTGAATCAGAGTAGATTTGAGACTAAACACTGCCATCTACTGGATATTGTAGGTGTTTCTACTGTAAGCTTAGAATGATAATTGACAACAGAGACCTTCTAAAGGTGTGCTGTTACCTGTGAGTATGTGCTGGCTAGACTGTTGATGCTGGAACTACGACTCGGTGGTTTCCAAGTGTGACTGGGGGAGCTAGTCATTCCCAGTGTCCTCCTGTGAGACATTTTTATTAATTTTAAATAAACTTAGCTGAACATCAGTCAGCTTATTAAAATGCATTCACACACATACTATTACCAGTCATGACAAATGGACTGGCAAATGGATTATAAATTAGTAGCATTATTTCTGTACCAATGTGTTTGTATTATACTACTTTTCATGTTATATTTATATAACAAATTACACAAAATTACACCATGCTCTTACCTTGCAAAAGTGGGCCAATCTGAGTCAAGGTCATGACCCCTGGATGCCACATCAAACTGAACATCATTCAGCTCATAGAGGTAATTAATGATGTCCACACTGAGATGGGGTTTGAGAAACGGACTCCGGGAATTATACCAGTCACTAAAGAGGAACACCAGTAAATAATAATAATAATAATAATAATAATAATTGGAAAACATAGTCTAGCTCTCCAATGAGAAATAAAAATGATGGTGCTCTAAAACTCAACTTTTTAAGACCAATTAAACACATCAATGTGTTCTCTAAGTGTAAATGTCTTCAAAGTTTGAAAATGAAACTTCCAACACATTATTCCAAATCCACTATTTTGTAATTAATTTTACACAAAAAACAAACTTAACTTGAATAATTCTAGGATATGGAAATGTTTTTATTGTACCAATGGTTTATTGTACCTTCTGATCACAAAAAAAAGATGTTCTTCTTCATAATTTGCTTCTTGTTTTCCAGTGTAAATGTGATTCTTAAATAAAGATACATTTACTTGAAAAGCAAAATCACATTCTTATTTTAAACATATTAAGCTCTCTTTTTGGTACAATTTTGTTCAAAACAAGACTTCATATCTTCAATTTGCATCTATGATTCAAAACTTTTTTAAGACTTACAGAAACCCAAGACTTTTCCAGTATTTCAAAAGCATTTCAAAATTCATTCATGCAAGCACTTTTGGCTAATTTAACTTACAACAATCGCTTGCACAACAGTTTATGACAGTTCTCGGTTAACTTCGTTTGCTTTATCTACATCAGCATTACCAGGATAGCACATACTTTAATTACATAGTAGAAGCTTATTAACTTGGATGCTTTATCACAGGTTAACTTTAATCGCATGTCCCTAATTAGGCATGTATCTGAAAGAAGACTGCCGGTGCAAGCTTACAGGATAGAAAATTACATTGTTTTGGCCATTTTAATTCAATCTCGCCATGGGTTATCGTGCCATGCAGGGCCGGATTATCCATAGACGGGATTGGGCGAGTGCTCTGGGGCACCAGCCAATAGGGGGCACAAGTGATTAAGATAATGACTAGAACTTTAAAATAGTTTCATGTATATATATATATATATATATATATATATATATATTATTTTGAAGAGATGCAGATGCATAGAAAATGAACAGTTAATGATACAATATATACAGAGAATAGAAAATGTATGCACGAATATAAAGTGCCCCCTCCCCAGTCAGAGTCGAGCATATTTATTCACAAATGGATAGACAGCATCCTTAAAAAAGGAGAAAATATCACGACACGTAGCCAGGGCTCTACAGTATGACTGAAAAGTACTACCTGCGATCAGCATAGGCTATTTGTGTTTGCGCTGAGGGGAGCTTCAAAGACTTTTACTTGCCTGTTTTGCAGCGTTAAGTAATGTATCGCAGACATATGTTGATTCCTTGAATGCAATGTTAATAAGAATCCACTCCCTGCTCAATATACTGGAGTTTTGTTCATTGCTGAGTTATGCATAAAGTAGACGGTGTAAATAAAAGATTTGTTGTTCAGTGTAGAGCTTCATTGATCATTATAATGAAGCTTTGTGAGATCGCGATGAACTGAAGTGAGGGACAGCTTTTAAAGATTATTAAGTGAGTTTGCAAATTTGGTATTAAATTAATACAACAGTTTAATAAACAATGAGTTAATATTAAGTGATGACTTTTTACCTGATTTTGCTCTATTTCGTCAAGGAAAATAGTTTCAAACAGTCACAGCTGAGCCGGTGTGAATATCCATTTAAACACATTATTGTATCGTTTATGAATGAACTTCATTTTTAAATGAATCAAGTGAGTCAATGATTCAATTACCGTTCATAAAGACAGTCACTTGCTTCGTTCCTGAATGATTCAGCCGTTCAAATTAATCAATTGAATGAACAATTCAGTGATCAAATCAGTGACTTGCCGCCACCTGCTCTCAGTTTTATTTTAATTTTTAAAGTGTTATTTCAGTTATTTAAATCATTTTTATCAAACAATAGTTATATGTTCAAAATGTTATATTTAAAACATTAATCTCACAATATTGTTATAAATGTAAAACATCCATGCCACCTCTGAGCCTCTGTAAATGTATGCACCTTTTAAATTGACCTACATGCCACTTTTGTATTCTTCTGTGCCACCTTCTGTGCTTGGGGAAATCTTCATTTCCAGCAAAATCATCGACTTGATTGCACAGATATTATTTAAACTGAACTGGACAATGCCATCACTAAATTCAATAATGAAATGCATTCAGCTGAAAATTGAGTGTTAAATCCTGTCATTTTACATTATTGACACAATTTGCCTATTTTGATTCTGTGCAGTGCTTTGTTACAGTTTGTATTGTTAAAAGCGCTATATAAATAAAGGTGACTTGACTTGACCTTTCTAGTGGAAACTAATTTTGTTAATATAGATCTTTTCTTTTGATTGGTAACTTATTCTTTTTATTCTACCTGTTCTTATTCATTTTTTGTAATTTTTATTTTGGAAAAGCTTATAAATATAGATTTTTGAATTTGACACAATGACATACTTTTAATAAATAAATAAAAAATCAGTATTAAAAATAAGGAAGCTCACGTTAAGCTTGTATACAGATAGCACAGACCCATTAGCCTGGAGCAAAGAGCACTACGTGTTTTCTTAAAACAGAGAAGGCAATTTAAAGAACTAAAACTCTGTGAGGGAAGCACTCTCGGTATTGTTTCTACTGAATTAAGCCGTGTGTTGTTAAAATACAATAAATAGAACATGGGGAAATGATAACTTATGCACAAGTTTTCGCCTTTTTTGGTTTAGATGGTGAACACGGACATCAACATGTGTCTACACTGATGGCACAGGTGCCATTTCTCCATAATGGCCGAAAAGTTTGCATAAAAACATTGTGAGTGTTTGATAAACTTTAGCATACAAATGCTGAATTACAAAAGGTTAAGGTCATTGACTCATTTGATGAAATTATTAACCTGCCTTCCTCAAATTTTAAATGATTTATAAATTAACAGATATAATTTACTGCCATGTTTAAAATACAATCACACACGGCAACATATACATATGTACATATACACTTTTTTTGCATGCTTTCTTATTTTAATTAGTTTTTAATGTTTGTTTTTTAAGGCTGTTTTACTATGAAAAGTTCTTTAAAACGCTACTTTTAAAGGTGCAGTAATAGTTGATAAAAAGCAAGCAACATGATATTGATTGAACATGATATTGTTTTGGTTTATTTGTTGGTGTATTATTATTATGATAATGTGTTAGGTCATGTGACCTTTGATCACCTGGAGGTATAAAGAGTGGCACATAAGTGTTGTTCATTTGTATGATGAAGAGCATGTGCACTCAAAACGTCACACACTATGCAAAAGTTTTTTAATAAATTGTTGATACTTTTGGAGCTTTGGTGTTGCCGACTTTACATTGAAACGCAGTAATAGTTGATAAAATTTATATTTCAAATGTCCATATAAAGTATTTAATAATAAAACGTTTGTAAATCAATAATATATATATACATATTTTTCATACACGAAGTTTATCAGTATATTTATAAATATTCTTATTGTATTTATAATTAAAATGCCCATTATGTATACAGTACTTAACACAGAACCATCAGGATTTTTTAATGTTTTAAAGTCTCTTATGCTCTCCAAGGTTGCAATTATTTGATCAAAAATGGTGTAAAAACAGTAGTAATGTGATATATTGTTAAAATTTGAAATGTCTCTTTTCTTTTTGAATATATTTTAACATGTAATTTATTATATGTTTTCAGCATCATTACTCCAGTTTTCCACACTACTTTGCTCATTTCAACACACACACACACACACACACACAAACACACACACACACACACACACACACAAACAAACATACCCCAGACATTTGAATGTAGTATATCATGGTATAACAACAGTTCTCTATCGATACTACACTTCGTACTGCGTCTTGAAGTCGTACTGAAGCCTTTTTAATAACGCAGGTACCGCACGACCATTGGTTTGTGCGGTTACCGCAATTAAACCAATGGCGGCAGCGGAGCTGCACAGCCTATGACTGGAAAGCCCGCCAGAATGGGCGGGGCATCTGGCTATCAGTGTTAATTTTGGCAGGCATTTTTTATTTAGTCTTAGTCTTTATCTTGAGATGAAAATGCTTAATAGTCATATTTTCGTAATTTGAGTCTTTCATAGTTTTAGTCTAGTTTTAGTCAACGAAAAGTCATTGCATTTTAGTCAACTTTTAGTCATACTTTTAGTCAAACTGCAGTTACCAACATTCATTTTGGTAGATATTTTATATGTAGTATTCAAACAAAAATATTTTTTCTCTCTTTAGACCAAATCAATTAAGCTTATGAGAAATTTAAATCAAGGATTGAATTAGGAAAAACTGGAATAAATTTTCATTTTTTGGTGGAGATACAAATTAAACTCATTTTTCAGATACAGTAGGTTTACTTAACAAGTATACATTTAGTTAAAATCTTTTGTTGGTTAACATTGATGACACAGATAGGTATTAAACTTATGCGCAAAACTGGAATCTCGCATAAACATTTTAAAGCACCGTTTGCATTCAACGAGTCAAAACGAACAAAATCATCACTTCCTGATAAACTGACACTATATATCATTAAGAAAAAAGTAGGCGAAGACACTGATAATAAGAATTTTCATATATAATACATTACTTGTGCAGAAGTAACAATAAATGCGGTCCCTGCTTTCGGAAGGTGGATGCTACTGTTTGGGAACGCAGTCGTGTAAGACAGTAATTATACAGAAATACTTTGACGACAGACCAATAAATGAATGACCAAAACAATATATAGATGTTGTGAATGAGATCAGACCGCTGCTAATCAAGTTATCCCATCTCATAGCGCAAAGTCACATGACTTCCATGCGCATGGTGGAATATTTTATAGAATATGCGTATTTTGTAAAAGTGTTTCAATCGCAGTTTATGTGCATTTTTCCTTATCGGATAAAAAGTTTATCCTACTCAATTTTGCGCATACGTTTTTTTAGAATTTATGCGCATCTTGACGTTTCCTTCCAGCGTTTTTTATGCGACATTCCAAAATGCACATAAAAATAGGTGGATGGAAACATAGCTACTGACACACATTCAGTTTACACCCACATGTTTACGCTCACTTAAGCCATAACCGACTGTATTTACGTGAGATACTCGGACTCTACACGATAGACATTTGGACTGCTGTGTGTGTATTTGAGCAGTGAGCACTGAGAACGGATCGCATGCTGTATGAGAACTGAAGAAGTGGAGCGTGCGCGAGAGAGAGCACTTCTATCAGCACGATTCCGCCTATCCCGCCTTTATTCAACAACGAATTGTGACTCCCGGGAAAAATGGGACATCTGGTCACCCAGTCTCTAACCCTTTGGGTGCTGAGGCCATTGTTTCAGATCGCTAGTTTGCGTTTTGGTTGCGTTTCGGTTCCCTGAGATAGGGAACGAGTACTGCGTGCTATGTACTGCCGTGCTATGCAGCTGCACGACTCAGTCATCGCTTTAGTCGAAGTAACCTGAGGAGCCTTGGTGAATGCCCGCATTATATAGCCAGATGCCCTGCCCATGCCCTGCCCATTAGTAAACTTGTACTGTATTAATCCACATTATACATGATTTTTGAATATGCCTACAGGTAAAAATATTACACAGATACACTGTTTCATTATCTTCGTTTCGAAACAAAAACTATTTAATAATATCAAAAGGACAACATTTCAATGTAATATTTGGAACTCGAGCAATCCAAAGATTGACTAAGGGTCAGAATACAAAATTCCATGCATATGAAAAAAGATGGGTAACATGACAGATGAGGAGGCAGTAAAGTGTTACCTGGTGACCCTGTGGTTCATGAGGCACTGCTGGAGTGTGTCAGCCAGCCGCTGATGCACGAGCGAGTAACGGATAAATGCTCTGCCTTTACCCAGAGATGTCTTCAGCTAAGAGAGAAAAACATATATTTTTTATTGCCACTCAATTATCTACAGTGGCCCACTGACCCCTTTAAAAATATGAATGGCAATAGTTTTTTTTTCTGAAGATGCCAAGGTGTTCCAAGTGGTTGTTAGGACATTTTAGGTGGTTGTTTTTGGGTGGACTTTTTACGTATATAGTAACTAATACTTTTCAAGTGACAGTATTTTTTTCTTTTTAAAGTGATGGATATTAGGGGTGGGTGATATACCGGTAGACATGATTAACCGGTAGAAATGTGTCAACCGGTAGAGATTTTCATGGTTACACACTCAAGTTGTGACGTTGCTGTTCTACGTGGTCACGAAAACAGTTAGTTTGCAAGCACTTTTATGCATTTATGTTTTAAAGCAAGTGATTTTAAGCCACTGTAACTCAACAACTAATTTCACTGTATCCATGCACTGTCTGAGGGACTGTTTCTGAGTACTGTCAGGGAGACGTTTATATGTGAATACAGTACTCATAGAGTGCGGGAGTACTGAACGTTATTTTGGGGAGTTATTTTTGCCGCTTTGGGGGACATTAATGTTTGAATAAACACATGTGTAAAAAATGCCAATCTTTGAAAGTACCCTCGTAAACACAGTAATTTAGGTCTTAAGTGAAAGTAAACAGCTGAGGAAGAAAACACGTGTAACAGAATATTGGATCTGGAAAGCTCTTAAAGTGACCGCAGTCTAATATTCCTGCTGTCTGCCATTCATGTTAATCAAAAAAACTAAACAGAGAAAATCTCTCATTGCTCTCATCTAAATCACGGTCTTAACTTTAAAGGGATACTCCACCCCAAAAGGAAAATTGTGGTGTTAATCATTTGCCCCTATGTCGTTCAAACCAGTAAAAACTTTGTTCATCTTCGGAACACAATTTAATATATTTTAGATGAAAACCGGGAGGCTTGTGACTGTCCCATTGACTGCCTAGTAAATTACACTCTCAAGGTCCAGAAAAGTATGAAAAACATTGCCAAAATAGTCCAGCTGCCATCAGTGTTCAACCGTAAGTAACATTATGAAGCTACGAGAATACATTTTGTACAGAAATAAAACAAAAATAACTTTATTCAACAATTCGGCACCGTAATGTAACCGTAGCGCCATTTTGGAGAGTATCACTGCATGCAAAGTGTTCCGTAGAACACGTATCTGTGTGTCACTGCTGTCACGGAAGAGCGTACGCATTTTACGTGCAGCGATACTCTCCAAAGTGGCGCTATGGTGACGCTACAGTGACGTTATGGTGCTGAATGTTGAATAAAAATCTTATTTTTGTTTTATTTCTGTACAAAACGTATTATTGTCGCTTCATAACATTACGGTTGAACCACTGATGGCAGATGGACTATTTTGGCAATGTTTTTCATACTTTTCTGGACGTTGACAGTGTAATTTACTAAGTCAATAGTCACAAGCCTCCCGGTTCTCATGCAAAATATTTTAAATTATTTTCCGAAGACTAACTAAGCTTTTACGGGTTTGGAACGACATGCGGGTAAGTGATTAATGACAAAATGTTCATTTTGGGGTGGAGTATCCCTTTAATAAGAAGACATATTTATCTAATTTACACAGTGAAGAGCATGAAGTGTTTTTAATACATCTGCATACACATAGACTATTACTATAACCTGTTCAAAGTTAGGTATCTGCCACCGAAACTAACCCACACAATAAGAGAAGGAAGCTGGTCACCACTGTAACAGAGTTTAGAATCAAGACAATACAAATACAAATTTGACACTGGACAATATCAGGCAGCGGTCATGTGGAAGTGGAACATGGCATTTAGATCTGCGCATCATGTGGGCAGATAAGGAACAAACCCGATCAATAGTATCACTAAAATTGTTTGTATTTCAGTGAGAAAACGGAACTGTACGAATCTTGTTTAAACAAAAGGTGCGTGTCTACAGACATGCTTTGGTAAGAGATGACCACTAATACTGTACAACACATAATACAAAAACGGTAGTTACCATGGACATTTACCGCTTTTTCCTGCATATGCAACAAAAAACTATGAATTAAAAAACTAAAAGATTAAACAATAAATGATTTTATTAGTATATATGAATAACAAAATATTAGTAGTATTAGTACATTATTATGTTAATATTATTAATAAGTGAATATGAATGACACAGATTTATGTATTTTTTATTAAGTTTATGGATTTGCATTAGTTTGCTGTTTTTATTGTTAGCAATGTTGATTTATTATCTAAATTGCTTTGAGACGCTACTTTCAAGTTTGTTATAAGCAATATTATATTATAAAATGTTATTTTCTTTTCATGAATTATTATTAATACATATTTTTATATCAATATTATTACATTAAGATATCAAATTTCCATATTATATAGTATACATCTACATTATTGTTATTCTTAATAAATTATTTTGTTACAATAAAAACTGAAATAGGAATAGGTTAAAAACTGAAATGTAGTTTCAAAACTTTTAGATGCAATATTTAACATGTCACACAGAAAAATGCTGCTCAGATGCATGTTAGTGTTAGAAGTGTGAAGTGAAGATGTTTACCTCGGGAATTGATTTCACAAAACGGATTCCGTCGTTTGCTCCTTTGATTTTGGCCAGGCAGTCACTGAAATAATCCCAGTAGTCTTTTCTGGATCCCAGAAATGTTGTTTTCTCCTTCTGGTCGAACTGAGCAACACAATAACAATCAAAAACAGTCTCAAAGAAGTTTCAGAGGAAACGTGCGTGAGATCTCATCTTGCATGATTAGGGGTTTTGAGTACATCCATATGGCCCGCTTCACACTTGGTATTAGCATTCGTTGCGGGTGATCAGATCGCAAGTGGTCGGCAGAGATGCCTGATATTAACATGCATCTCGTGTGATCATCTGTGGTTGGGTTTAATCAAAGCAAGGTTTCTCATTATGTGACTAAATACATCAGTCTGGCACATCATACACAAAAATTCAAGCACCAGAAAAATCAATAAAGCACTTTGGCTGCCAAATCTCAGTGCAAACGCGTAATTCCGATGCTTCATTACTGCAAAAAATATGTTCTCAGTATTTTTGTCTTGTTTTCCAGTAGAAATATCTATAGATTATTTAATCAAGATACATTTATGTGAGAAGCAAAATAAAATAAGTAGTGTTTTTTTTCTATGAAACTGGTCAAAAATGTGAGTTTCTGATTAAAATGAGAAAAAATATTTGTATGTGGGCTCAAAACAAATTAATTCAAAGAGAAAACAAGTGTTCATAGGCCAATGACTGATATTCTTGTTTTAAGCATAAAATCTATTAATTTTATAGCATTTTTCCAAGATATTTTAAATTTGCACCAGTAAATGTATCTGGATTTAATGATGTTCAGATATTTGTATTAAAAAACTAAAATACTGAGGAAGATTTTTGTATTATTTTTTCAAAGCGTGCAACATTTAATGCCAATAATTCCTGCTCTGATTTAAGGCTCTTTTAAGGCCTTCATTTGTGAAAGTGTGACTTTCAAAAAGTAATTAATTACAGTTACTAATTACTTCATCAATATTGTATTTAAATTACTTTACTAATTACTAATAGAAATTAAACTCTGTATTCTTTCAATTTGAGTCAAACATAGAATAGTTTAGACTTTTAGCTTTAAAAAAACTGTAATACTTAAACTTTTTTATAAAAATGTAACCTTTTTGAAATCTGAAAGTGAACGAGCCGGCGCGCGACATTCAATTTTATCTTTAGTTGGTAAATTTAGATTTCAAATTCAATATTGATTTTAGAACTGTTGAAACTATTTACTGTATGTAACGCAAGTACTTTATAAGTAACTGTACTTAAATTACCTAAAAATGAACAGTAATACCTTACTTTACTTTTTCAGTGGATAAGCAATTTAATTCCAGTAACGCTTCACACCCAACACTGGTCAGGATGCAAGAGTTTACACAACATATGCAATGTGATCACATGTTATCTGTGTCTGTGTGTCTCTGACCTGAAGCAAGTACTCCAGTTTGTAGGAGAACTTGTGCAGATTGGAGCTGTCATCTGTAATGGGCTCGCCGTTCTCCTTATACTCCTTTGTCAGTTCTGATACAGCATCTATAAAGAAAGATCATGAGAATAAAACAAGTCAAAGATGCTAAAATGAGTAGATCACACTTTAACATAATTTCACAGGAATATACTGTAATTGACAATGATCACAGAAAACAAAACCTCAATTGTATAATCATTTTTCAAGGGTTTAAGAAGTGTTTTTCTCCTTCTTTAGCCCATCTTGGTTATATAATTACTCCACGTGCCTTTCATCCACCTCAGAAACTGAAACGGCATACATGAGGGATGAACTCTGACATGCAGGTCTCTCTTGTTTTGCATTTCTCTTTCCCCCATGTTGAAAGCTAACACCCAGAGAATCGCAATTGCACGTGCTCCACCATGGACCACCGTGCCTCTTTTTACTCTCTAAACAATAGCTCTGCCTCTCTCGTGAAGGCCAACGCACATCCGTACCATGCAGATCTCTGATAATCCGTTGGATCTGACCCTCCCATGCAGCACCAGCGGCCATGGTCTGACTAGCTTCCTGCCAACGGGGTCAAGAGGTCATCTGTAGTCTGCTGAGTAAAAGAAAAACAGTGACAACAGATAACTCACATTTGACATCCACATTATAATTGTTTATAGAGAAGCATGATGTACCAGTCAACATAGTTATTTGAATTGGGATTCTCTGCTGTCTTCTTACATCAAAATCCACTGACATCTTTGTTTAGAAATGTTTTGTACCATTTTCGCTGGATAGAGGACTTGTATTTTAGCCGGAAGTGACAGTTTTATCTTGAAGACATCTTAACGACGCAGCTTTTTACTTCACAAGATGTTTGATGGACTGCAGTTGTGTCTATTACTTGTTAATAACTGTGATGTTTAATCAGCTGTCTGACGGCACCCATTTTGGTGAACTATTCCTTTACGTTTGTTTGTACATTATAATATTTTAAAGCCTGATGCAAGTCAAACTCTGGGAGGTCAATGTATGAATGACATATTTTTAAATGGTACAAATAAATATTGTCGCTGATTATATTGGTTATTGGCTATAATCAGGTTCATTGTTGATAACCAAGGTTTTAGCATACAAAAGGCCAAAGCACATATTTTCTCATTACAATGAAGCAATGTGCAACATCATGTGGAGTGACAGCAATGCAGACAAGACAAAGTGCAGTGAATGCTTAAATACAGAGGGACATCTTGTATCAGCTGTCTTGAATGTCTGTGGTAAATTAAGCATCCGTTAAGCAGAAATACTACATCTGGTAAATACAAAAGCAACAAAGGAACTACAAGGAACTTCTAAAATTGTACCAATTGCACGCTAAAGATAATTTAAAATATGGTAAGACAAACCTACTTCTCTAATATATTTAAACAGCTGGTTTATGCAGTGGTTTGGTGACGATTCTGAGAAACAAAAATGCTAAGAATCAAAAACTGCAACTTTGCAGACAGTGTGGATATTATATTTAGCATAATTAGATAGCATAAGTGTGTATATATATATATATATATATATATATATATTTATAGAAAGAGATAGATAGATAGATAGATAGATAGATAGATAGATAGGATTAACTTTACTAGTTCTTCTTAAATAGATGATATTCACTGCGTCTACTGTTTTATTTGTGAGAATGATAAATATCAAGTTAACAAAATGATCACAGATGACATCTAAAGCATCAGAGTGGAATAGAAAGACATTTGAGAGAAACAAGAACATACATAGTTATTTACTGTACTGCTCGATTACACTACAACACAAGAAACAACTGTTTTAGAAATGTAAACAAACATCAGTGTCTGCGTTCTCTCACATTCCTTTGACTTGCACTGTATGCTTTGAATTCAAATGACAAGGAACGAGTTCTTTGGAACAGTCTTTTGCTGCTATAGAAACTGGATTAAAAAACAACGAACAGATGTTAAACTGTATCAAAGTTCAGTCAAGAATTCACACAGAGGTAAACAGCCAGTCACGCGCAGGATGACATGTCAGAATGTTTATTCCGGATAAACGCGGATTTAAACTGTGGTTAGCATGTATGTATTACAGCTGGAAGTTTGTTAAATGTGTGATAAATGTCTTGAAAGGGAAAATAAAGAAGCTGACATACTTTAGCTTTCGTAAGGATCCGAGATCGGTCCACTTTCAGTTTACATCGCACAACCTAGCTAGATGTTTGATTGACAGAAATGTCCACCGTTTATGGCGGGGCTATTTTTCCCAGTCCAATAAAAAAAGACTTAAACTCTAAAGCCCATTTTTATTGGACCGGGAAAAATAGCCCCGCCTTAATTTTGGTTACGAGCATAGATATACCTAGACGCCTCATTGGCCACTCGACTGCACGTCAACATTGTCGCCATATTGGCCCGGGCAACTTTCCATAACTCATTTCGGGACAGATTCTAGGTATTTATTATTTCTATGACTACGAGAACAAGAGCAGTTCATTGGGGATGTACGTGTTTAAAATAACAGTTAAAAAATACCAATTCATTATGAAAATACATATGTTATAAATTATTTAACTAAATGTATAATATAATAACATTAAATATATTATAATGTATAAAATTAATGTTCTACCACTATTCATCTATAGGCCTATTTAATCCATTCCATCCCTTATTATCTAAATTATATATTTCTGTCTAACAAACAAAAGGCTTTTTGTGTACATGTACGTGTATGTATGTGTATTAAGAAAAATGAGGAAGACAAATCCAGTATAAATAGGCATAAAGGTAAACGCCTCTAACACATTTCTCATCAGCGGCAAGAAGACAAGAATTCAAAAAGCTATGGCCACAATGGTTGTATATATTTCATTTCAGACTAGTTTGAACCCATTTAGTTAGTAAAGAGGTACAGTTTACTGCCTTGCAAACTGACTGTCAAACAAGAAACAGGTAAAACCAAATACATTTTTAGTAAAGTAATTTAGTATATTCTGTATATTTAGTATATATTGATTAGGCTATTATTACTTTTTCTCTTGTTTGTCTTAATGAAATCACAGATTTTACTGATGTCTGAGTCGATTCTCCGCACACACACACACACACACACACACACACAAAACATCTGCAGGGAATAAAGAAGTGAACCTGGACAAATTTGACCTGGTCTGACTGAAGTAGCAACTACAGAACAACATGACTGGAAATATTACAGTTAACACTGAAGGCTACTACAACAATGACTATTCAGATGAGTTGTGTCGCAAAGAGGAGGTGGTAAAAGTCGGATCTATTCTCATTCCACTCTTTTTCACAGTCGTGGTTGTATTCAGCTGTATAGGTAACATCCTCGTTCTGGTCATCCTTGCACTCTACGAAAGCCTCAAATCCCTGACCAACGTCTTCATCCTCAATTTAGCCGTGTCAGATCTGCTGTTCACTTTTGGACTTCCATTTTGGGCCTCGTACTATATCTGGGGTTGGACATTTGGAGAGGTTGGCTGTAAAGCCGTGAAGTTTTTCTTCTATGTTGGTTTTTACAGCAGCGTGTTGTTCTTGACTCTAATGACCGTTCAGCGTTACATGGCAGTGGTTCATCCTCTGTCTGACTGGGAGAGATGCAGAGGTCTTTCTGTATCTCCTTTCATCGTTTGGATCCTGAGTGGAGCGGTTGCACTGCTCGGTTCTCTTCATAGCAAAGTCATGATAGAATCTGACAGCCAGTACTGTGAATATGGCAGTGTTGAATGGAAATCTGGCATTGCTTATTTTCAAAATGCTTTTTTCTTCATTGCATTTGTAATCATGGGTTATTGCTATAGCAGAATGCTTCGGGCTATTGCAAAATCACGGACTAATAAGAGACACAAGACTGTTAGACTAATATTCTGCATCGCACTGGTGTTTTTTATTGGTTGGGCTCCATATAACATCGTCATGTTCTTAAAATCTTTGACCTTCCATCCATTCACAGACTGTGATGTAAGCATAAGACTTGACTATGCATATTATGCTTGCCGAATGATAGCTTTCTCACACTGTTGCTTGAACCCTGTGTTTTATGTTTTTGTTGGCGTAAAGTTCAGAAATCATCTAAAATTATTCTGCAGAAGATCTTTAAAAAAAAAAAACTCAATTTCGGTCAAGCCACACTGGCAAAAAACCAGTCGCAGGGTTCAATGTACTAAGAGAAAACTCCAGTACTTTTACCGATTACACTGAACCAACTTTGAGTTTTAGAGTACTGTATGATTGATGTACAGATTCTGTTGCAGCTGTTTTTATTATTATTAATATGCTGGAACTGATTGTTTGAAAACTTTGTTGAGCCAATATAACTGCAACCTTTATATCTGCATCATTACAATTCAAATAAAGTGCCATTTTTTAGGATAATTCCTCTCTCTATCAAGGAGCGAAAGCATTTAGTTGTGAGAAAACCATGTTCTAAATTATAACTGGTGTTCTTCCTTTTTTGTGGTTGAAACTTTTGGCAGGTAAAAATATAACTGAAAGTACGTATGGAAGAACCAAACCAACAAATGTGTCGTCATTAATGCAGAAAATATCTCCACATATCTATTTCCCTTCTTCTATGTATAACTGTGTGACTTTCATGTTTATGTCGCTGCTTGTATGGTTTATTAAATGGATAATACAGAGTAAAATATACTACATGAGCATAAACTATGAGTCCAGTTTTTGAACCACCTGCCATTGGAAAAAATGGCAAATGGAAAATAAACAAAGTTTCTTTAGATTATTAAAATATTCTTCAAACTAGGAAATAGTTGTTTGGGTTGTTATTAAAGGTTAACAAAAATGGTTCTTCAGTGGCATAGCTGCAAAACCTCCTTTAATTGTTAAGAGTGTGGTCAACAATGACTGCCGGTTTTCACTATGGACATTTGTTCTACACTGGAATGGTTGTATATGATGCCAGATATGGTTCTTCGGTTTGTAACAATAGCAGAACCTTGTTTTGTTTTTTGTTAAATAAGAGATTTTTATAAGGTTCCGTTCCATAAAGAACCATGCTTTGAGAGTGTTGTATAGAAACTTCATGGCGTTATGAAGAATATTTATGTCCGTCATGTATTTTAGTGTAATTGAGTGCCAGTTTCTTTCTGCACATGATGAGGTTGTGGGGATTGACAGCATCTGTCCCAAATACACATTTGAATTTAGGGACACAGTGCGCCTCTTACATTCAAATAAAAGCAATTCTGTTTATGGAGGCCAAAAGCTATTGTGAATGAACAGTATCTAAGCACTTCATAATGTTAAAAGAAAAATGTCGGGGGAAAAGTCATTAGATAACTTTGATGTTTTTGGTTATGTTTCACTGGTTATGTTTATAGAAACCCTAGTAATAACTAACATAAAACTAACAATATGGATTAAGAAATATGAATATATCTGTCATTTACTCGCTCAGTGGAGAAGAGAGAAGTATCATTGACTGAACAGAGTTGATCACACTTACATATTCTGGTTAACTAAATAAAAAGAGACATGACTATACCAGTTACAAGTTGACACTTATAGTGGATCTAGCTGGATCGTTGAGCTCCAGAAAATCAATGATGAGGAGGCTTTGAAATAATATTTTGACAGTTAAAGATTTAAGGCGGGGAAAAGAACCCTCACAAAAACATGGTTCTAAATAGAACTCTTACTAAGTGTAAAGAGCCTGTTTTTAGTGGAATGATTAACCTTCTGAACTTATAGCAGGGCAAATGAACAGTTAGAAAATGAATTAGCATCCACAGGATCACATATTAGGCACAAAACCTATGCAAGTTTTACATCCTCAGAAATTCTGCCTCAAGTTACTGAAGGAATTAGTGGGAAAAATGTGTGTAAAATTAAAAATAAACCATGCTGTCTCTATATCTGAGTGTTATGATATGTTTAATGTCCTATTTACATTCAACGTTTAACTTTGTGATGCCTTAACTAAAACGTAAAAAACAGTTTTGTTGTTAAATGTTACCAGACGTTTCTTTGTTTCTTTGTAATTGAGACATTTGCAAATTGCAAATTAAGTCACATTCAAATCACAATGACTTTTGATAGCACAATGTGCTGCTATTTATTGGAAATTGAGCACACGCGACACTTATGAAGCTAGAGAAGAGAAGACTTATATTCAAAAGCAAAAGCATTCAGTTGTGAGAAAAACATGTTCTAAATTATAATCAGTGTTCTTCTTTTTTGTGCTGGTTGAAGTTCTCATTTTCGCATATACAAATGTAACTGAAAGTATGTAATGAAAGAACCCCACCAACAAATGCATCGTCATTAATGCTGAGAAGAGCAGACACATTTGACAATCTTTTGGTCTTGCTGGTGAGAAAGCAAGTGGCTTTCCTGTGGTATTTGTAGCCTCATCTTTCATTAGAAAATAGTTTAAGCAGAGCAGTTACTTCTAATGTAAAGATCACAACACCACTTCAGCTTTCTCTGATCCTGTGAGGTGAAAAGATTTAGAGTCTAATTCTTCTAGTTTTATAGCAACAGTTTGGACAGGACTCTTTTCTATTCTAACATGACAGTGTCTCTGTGTATAAGGCAAGAATCAAAGAGAAATGTTGATTCAGTCAGTGTGGAAGAACTTGACTGGTCTGCAGAAAGACAGCTGAACACCTCTGGTGTGACTTTAAATGAGCCACAAACTCATCATCACCAAACATCAATGACTTGTACATATGGGTACATTCATGTCATACACTTCAAAACAACAGAGGCTCAGAGCGGTTGCACTGCTCGGTTCACTTCATAGCAAAGTCATGATACAATCTCTAGCCAATACTGTGAATATGGCAGTGTTGAATGGAAATTGGGAATTTTTTATTCTCAAAATGCCCTTTTCTTCATTGCATTTCTAATCATGTTTATTTTTTTATGGCAAAATGCTTCAGATGATTACAAAATCACGGACTAATATGAGACAAGACTATTGGACTAACATTTTTACCGTACTGGTGTTTTTTATCGGTTGGGCTTCATATAACATTGACCATCCATTCACAGACTGTGAATCAAGCATAAGAGTCGACTATGATGCATATTATTCTAGCTGAATTTTAGATTTGCAAGGTTCCTTAATCGTTTCGAGCAATTCCAAGAAGGTTTATTTTCTATGAATAAGTATATGAATAATGTCTCAGAACTGTTTTGATGTTATTCACAATAATTTAATTTCTGATTTGTTCTACTTAATAAGACAAGAGTGACTTGCGATTAAACTTTTTTTTAAAGTTTGTTCCTTAAAGGAACTCATTTAGATAATGTTGCACAATGAAAATGAAAGATGACACACAGGGTAAATTATGTACGTCAATATAAGTCGATTTTAAATATAGACGCTTACTCTCAGGTTTAAAAACCTTTGTCAAAAGCGCGTCCCTCTATTATTTTCTGACAGCCATCAGAGAAAGTGGGCGGGATTTATTACCTCGATCTGTGAATGCAGATACAATGGTTAGACTGTGTTTACGTTACACTGAGATCCAATCACAATGCATCCTCCACTAGGCTACCTCTGGACCAGGACATACTCATCGGATAAAACTCCAATCAAATACTTGTTTATTATGAGGACAACATCCAGATACAGTTCACATATAAATGCCAAGTATAAACACTTTTATAGCCCTTTTTTATAAAGTTCCATAAAGAGCTATGAACGCGTTATCTAGAAACCTAACAGTGTTATAAAGAATGTCCATCATGTACTTTGGTGTTACCGAGTAGGCTCAGTTTCGCTCTACAGAGGACAAGGCTATGGGGACAGCATCTGTCCGGGTAGAAATACACATCTGAGTTTAGAGTCACAGTGCATATCTCACATTTAAGTAAATGAAATTGTTTATAAAGGCCAAAAGTAGCTAAATGGACAGTACGTGAGCATAGTCATTTACTAACTAAATGACTATGACTTGATTGCAAAACTTGTTTTCTTGGAAAATTTGAGCACAT
This sequence comes from Gymnocypris eckloni scoliostomus, assembly GCA_027564155.1. Lineage (NCBI taxonomy): Eukaryota > Metazoa > Chordata > Actinopteri > Cypriniformes > Cyprinidae > Gymnocypris > Gymnocypris eckloni. Next base: position 42,103,322 of record CM050412.1, read on the forward strand.
GTGACTCTTTTATGAAGCTAGTCATATGATCACACACATCATTTGGGTGTTTTGCTCATGAGAAAGCAGGTGACTTTCCTATTGTATCTGTTGCCTCTTAGAGAAGTTACTTCAACTGTAAAGATCACAAAGCCACTTCAGTTTCCTCTGAGCTGTGAGATGAAAGATTTAGAGTCTGAGGTTTGAGGGAGGATGTATGTTATTTACCTTTATCATACAAACATCTCTCAGAAATCACCAGACAATAACGCTGCTATTTTAAATGTATTGATATGTACATTCACACAACCTTCAGTTTTCATAGCTGGTTGATCTTAAAATATAGTTCCTGAAATTCCAGTTGGTTTTATACTAGAGAGTGTGGTCATCAGCATCAAATAGTTAATGAGCTGTTCTGATCATCACTTGATCTACAAGATCATCGAGAATTCAGGTAAGTCATTTATATAATCATTATTACTTCACTTACTCCCTAGAGACTGTATTAATGTTTGAATTAGGATTGCATTAATCTCTCTATATTATCAAAAAATATTTTTTTGAAGTTGTCAAACAAAGATTACTGGACCATGTTTTACAAGAAACCAATGTAACTTACCATTTCTTTGTAAATACTAAATTCTACAAGTGAACATTGTTTCAAAGTATTTTTTTCAGTTTACAAACAGCAAACAATTGAACCTGGACAGATCTGTTCGGACAGTTTGTGACTGCAGAACAATATGACTGAGGAGTATACTGACACTGACTACTACACCGATGACTATCCAGATGAGTTGTGTCTCAAAGAGGAGGTGGTAAAAGTCGGATCTATTCTCATTCCACTCTTTTTCACAGTCGTGGTTGTATTGAGCTGCATAGGTAACATCCTCGTTCTGGTCATCCTTGCACTCTACGAAAGCCTCAAATCCCTGACCAACGTCTTCATCCTCAATTTAGCCGTGTCAGATCTGATGTTCACTTTTGGACTTCCATTTTGGGCCTCGTACTATATCTGGGGTTGGACATTTGGAGAGGTTGGCTGTAAAGCCGTGAAGTTTTTCTTCTATGTTGGTTTTTACAGCAGCGTGTTGTTCTTGACTCTAATGACCGTTCAGCGTTACATGGCAGTGGTTCATCCTCTGTCTGACTGGGAGAGATGCAGAGGTCTTTCTGTATCTCCTTTCATCGTTTGGATCCTGAGTGGAGCGGTTGCACTGCTCGGTTCTCTTCATAGCAAAGTCATGATAGAATCTGACAGCCAGTACTGTGAATATGGCAGTGTTGAATGGAAATCTGGCATTGCTTATTTTCAAAATGCTTTTTTCTTCATTGCATTTGTAATCATGGGTTATTGCTATAGCAGAATGCTTCGGGCTATTGCAAAATCACGGACTAATAAGAGACACAAGACTGTTAGACTAACATTTTTTATTGTGCTGCTGTTTTTTATTGGTTGGGCTCCATATAACATCGTCATGTTCTTAAAATCTTTGACCTTCCATCCATTCACAGACTGTGATGTAAGCATAAGACTTGACTATGCATATTATGCTTGCCGAATGATAGCTTTCTCACACTGTTGCATAAACCCAGCAATTTTAGTTTTTGTAGATGCAAGGTTTTGTAATACTTTACGAGAAATTTCAAGGAGATTTTGTGTTGTGTAAAGATTCAAGTAAATTAATAAATATACATGTCTCAGAACTTTTCAGTATTTCTGTTACACTTGATAAGATAAGAGAGACTTTAGAGAAAAGAGACTAAGTGTGTAAAGGAATAGTTCATCTGAAAACGAAGGTGCAGATTTGGAGAAATTTACCAGTACATCAATTGCTTATCAATGGATCCTCTGTAGTGAATGGGTGCCATCAAAATGAGAGTCCAAACAGCTGATAAAAACATCACAATAATCCACACCACTCCAAGGTTTTCACTTAAGACGTTAAAGGTGGGGTAAGTGATTTCTGGTAGCCAATGTTGATATTTGAAATCACCAAAACAAACACGCCCCTACCCCAAAAGGTTCTCGTCCCTATTTTGATAGCTCCGCCCCACACATACGTACACATCCTGGGCAACGATTAGTTCTGCGAAACAAAGCAAAACCAATGTTACTCCCCTATCGAGAAGAAGCTAAGCAACTTAGGTGTCTGATCGCAGGCCTTCCCGCTCCTTGAGTTCTCTCCAACGCTGGAAAGCTGATCCAATGTTTACATGGGTCCTACTTCTTGCCTTATCGTAACACTGTGTCAAGGTTCAAGGTTTCTTTATTTGTCACATAATAAATTATACAGGGTATAATCAGAAGTGAAATGTAAAAATGTGAAATGTGTCTACACTGGATGCGAGTGGTGCTGTTCAACAAAATACTATAGAACTCATAATCAGTGATGCTGTCTATTTATTACATATTGACACAAATTTCAAATGAATTTTAATGTTCGTTTTGTCGCGTCCAGTGTAGACAGACTTTAGCGGTTACGGCGCAGTGTCAGGTGTTCTCAAGCTGTAAACCTTCTTTTGTTCCATAGTCGTTTCCCTCTTTTGTTTTTTATCCGCCATATCTTTCTGTCGTCGCTCAGCTCGGCTAATGTCCATCATCATATACACTGCGCTCTCTCCTCTGCATCATGAGTAGACACGCCCCTTACTGCTAATTGCGGAGTCCCACAAGGCTCAATTCTTGCACCGCTCTTGTTTAGCCTGTATATGCTCTCAACCAAGTCAAATAATGAGAAAGAACCAGATCACAGTTATGCTGATTATACCAAGCCTTATCTCCAACTTACCACTGCATGAAATGTGCTATATAAATAAACTTGCCTTGCTATGGCTACAAGTTTGTTTTAGTGCTGGGCCCGACTCACTTTTCTAAAGTGTTTCTGAAAAAATACATACCCCACCTTTAATTGAAGGACTGGAGTGGTGTGCATTACTTGTGGATTATTGTGTTGTTTTTATCAGTGTTTGGACTCATTCGTCATTCTGATGGATCTATTGGTGAGCAAGTGATGAAATGCTACATTTCTCCAAATCTGTTCCGTTGAAGAATCAAACCCATCTACATTTTGAGGGTGGGCACATTTTCAGCAAATTCTCATTTTTGGGTGATTTATTCATTTAAACATTTGTAAGAAAACAAACACTGAAGATGGAAGAATCTGGCCACACATGGGATCAATGATTAAACTAATTACAAAGAACATCAGAAACAAACCCATTTTTGAAATGCTATATTCATATAAAAGCATGTTATAATTTGAATACACAAGAGAATCAAGTACATTTTTCAAGGACAATATGTTGTAATGATGAAAGTATTGTGAACTTCTCAAATACTCCCACCTAAAATTACTGTAAAACAAGCCATTTCTGTTTGTGAAAATGCAGATTATGCGGTTTTGTTTTTGTGCAGTGAAATACATCAAATAGTTTTGACTGGAAGTTGACTTTTTTTCTTTCTTTCACGTGACAGTGTAAAATGTGGTCTGTGGAAGGAAACACAGCATCATCATCGACCTACATAAACAGGAAAATGTTAGATTTGAGATCATACCAAAATATTTTTTTGCAACAATATTAGTATGTTTGTAGATTACATACTTTACATGAGATCCCTTCAACCATTATCAGCTTTATAAAAGCAACATACTTTCACAACTTTTTAAATGCGGTCTAAGGAAATAAATATATGATTGAACAGCTGTTTCTTCATGCTTTTAATGAGTCTGTCCTACTGTTGATTTTAAACTTGAAACAAAAGTAAGGCTAGAGCTATGCTGTTTTACTTATTAACATGAAAATGAAACGAAGAATACGATAACGGATACCAACTGTTTTGAAACTCCGATCAGGGGCGTAGATCACGCGAGGGACACGGGGGAGGTGTTACCCCACCCCACAAAACCAACATTTAAAATCACGTAAATTCATTAAATTCACACTTTTTCTGGGGCAAGTGTGTTCTCATAGAAGTTTTCAAGAGCCAGTGTGAATAAATACAGATTTAAATTCAAAGAGACATGATAGTCTGTGCATGACCTGATGTTTTATTCGGACCCAGAATAAGGCGAGATGAACATCACGGAGAGCTAAACACTCGTTACATGCAGTGTGTGTTCACTCATACACGATGCCAGAGGACGCGCTCGTGCAGAAAAGGACATTCCTAATATGGACAAAAGCTCCAGCTATCGCTGTATGAAAACATGCTGGATTGCGACAATATATGGTGTTATTTGTGTTTTTACAAGTCATCTCCAGGTAATCAATACATTAAATGAACAATGCAGTGCTAATTGACATAGCATTCATTACAGTATATAAACTATTATTATGTGATAAAAAAGTGTTTGTAGTATATAAACAAATCATTATTATTGGTTATTGTCCAGCAGTGTATCTGATTTCTAAGCCAATTATAAGCTAGAAATAAAATAAAAATGAAAGTTGCCTATACACTACCAGTCAAAAGTTTTTGAACATTATGATTAATGTTGTTTAAATAATTATCTTCTGTTCTCCAAGCCTGCATTTATTTGATCCAGAGCACAGCAAAACAAAATATTTCAAATATTTGTTTTCTATTTTGATATATTTTAAAATGTAATTTATTGTGATTTCAAAGCTATGTTTTAGCATCATTACTCCAGTCACATGATCCTTCAGAAATCATTCTGATTTTCTGCTCAAAAAAATATGTATTATTATGATAATGAAATCAGCAGAGGAGAATTTTGTGCAGGTTTCTTTGATGAATAGAAAGACAGAAGAACAGCATTTATCTTGCTTTTTTAACATTATAAAGTGTTTTTATCATCACTTTTGATCAATTCAATAATCCTTGCTAAATAAAAGTATTAATTTCTATAACTTCTTTAAAAACTAAATTATACTGACTTTTGAATGGTATAATGTTACAAAAGCTTTTTATTTGAGATAAAAGCTGATCTTTGGATCTTTTTATTCATCAAATAATTCTGAAAAAATGTACTCAACTGTTTTAAACATTGACGATAATAATAAAAAACGGTTTCTTGAGCAGAATTAAAAAGAAATCAGAATGATGTCTGAAGGATCACGTGACACTGAAGACTGGAGTAATGATGCTGAAAATTCAGCTGCGCATCACAGGAATAAATTACATTTTAATATGTTCAAATAGAAAACAGTTGTTTTTAGTAAACAATATTACTGCTTTTGCTGTATTTTTGATCAAATAAGTGCAGGCTTGGTGAACAGAAGAGACTTATTTATAAAATATTAAAAATCCTACTGTTCAAAACGTTTGACTGGCAGGTTATAGATATATATATATATATATATATTACAGAAATGTAATATTGTAACGTTTTACACACACACACAAGTTATATTTTACATTCAGAACATTTCTGTCCCCTTCACTTCTGAAATTTTGGCTACGCCCCTGACTCCAATTAACTGGAAACTACCATAAAATGTTACTAAGGATTTGCCACAACACTTTAAAGAATAACTGCTTTCATTTGTGAGGACGATACTTTCATTTCATGTTTGTAAAGGAACAGAGAAATGAGCTTTGAGGAAGTTGTCTTTATCCCTCATTCAACTTAAAAACACTCAAGTATCTCATCCAGAACATCCAGAACACGACACATTAGCCTCAATTTGCCGTGCAGTTTTCTACCAATAGCTTTCAGTTTGCCAGTTTTGAGTCATATTTGTACTAATAAAACTGACAAGAATTAAGGTAAGAATATTCTTGATTTTAATTAAATTATCTAAAATACAATAAAACATTCTAATGACAAACTTCATATGATCATATAGAGAACATCATGACTGAAGACTATACAGAGTATCCAGAACCAGAAGATCAACTATGTCACAAAGAAGAGGTGGTCAAAGTTGGATCCTTTGTAATTCCAGCTTTCTTTGCTGTTCTGGTTGTGTGTAGTTGCATTGGTAACCTGCTGGTTTTGGTCATCCTGGTGCTGTATGAAAAGATTAAATTGCTTAACATCCTGATCTTCAATTTAGCCGTGTCAGATCTGCTGTTCACTTTTGGACTTCCATTTTGGGCCTCGTACTATATCTGGGGTTGGACATTTGGAGAGGTTGGCTGTAAAGCCGTGAAGTTTTTCTTCTATGTTGGTTTTTACAGCAGCGTGTTGTTCTTGACTCTAATGACCGTTCAGCGTTACATGGCAGTGGTTCATCCTCTGTCTGACTGGGAGACATGCAGAGGTCTTTCAGTTGCTCCTTTTATCATATGGATGTTGAGCGGAACAGCTGCACTGTTAGTCTCCCTTCATAGCCGAGTCTTAGAACAAGAAGGGAATCTTTACTGTGAATTTGACAGTATCCAAGTAAAACATGCCTCTCTTTATTCACAAAATGTTTTCTTCTTGATTGCATTTTGCATCATGGGATTTTGTCACGTTCGAATGTTCCTGACAATCACACGATCACGAACAAAGAGGCGAAACAAGACGATCAAACTGATATTCTGCATCGGGCTGTTATTCTTCATTGGATGGGCTCCATACAACATAGTTCTGTTCTTGAGAACTCTGCAAGATTATGGTTTGCCTTCATTCGTAGACTGTAACGTATCCATTGGTCTTGATTATGCATTTTATACTTGCCGGCTGTTGGCTTTTTCACATTGCGGCTTAAACCCAGTGCTGTATGCTCTAATTGGAGAAAGATTTCGGAAACATTTACAAACAATATTGAAAAAAATGTGTTCAAAATAAAGCAATTCTGACATATCCTGAGTACATTTGTTGGTATGTTTGTTAAATGCAACAAATCTCACAATTCATATCATATAGACTACTACTCAAAATTTTGGGGTCAGTTTTTTTTTTCTCTTTAAATTAATATTTGATTCAACAAAAGCCTGATTCGGATGGTAATTGTTGTAAACTCATATGGACGTCTGTAAAAATAATTTACATATCACCTTAGTGATGAAACTCATGGATTCGGTTAGTGATTTATTCACAGTGGAGGAGCGAGTTCTGTGATCTACGAATCCGGGAACGCTCTACACGTGGCCCGTCGCATGAATGTCTGCTGTAAATAAAATACATCTTATTTACAAATGTGTTCTTATTGTTTTAAATGTTTTTAAAAATACTTATGGAAAATGTATTCTTATTATTCCAAGCATATTTTATGATATATAATCCTATTTATTATTTGATTTAAATCTTCCGTTTAAAAATAGGAAAATAGACGCGCTATAGTTGCATATAATTATATGCGATATATATCTGTTTATAATACACATTTTTTAATTGTGTTGTATACCTGCTGCTGCCATAATAAAGACCCATTTCGAATGTTTATTTGCTTCTCTTCTCTTTCTGATCCCAGTCGCTGCATGTGGTTGAGCAGTAATGAAGTATTGTTGTTTTAAATCATTTCCAGCATTTCAGAAATAAATATGCAAATTACACCGAAGTACAACATTACCTTACCGTGTCCGGGGAGCAGGGAGTGCTCAAAAAGGGTTTAAACACTACATTTTGAATCAATTTCTTCTCATAAACTCAGAGATATGGATTCGGATGGCAATTAAATCACCACACGACCTTGGTGTTTGTCAAAAAACAGTAGGTCATTCGGCCGGGGATTTTCACAGGGGTGCTGAGAGAAAAACACCGACATCCTGGATTCGGATGGCATTAAAATCACCAACTACCCCTGTAAATGGTGAAAACCACTCTCGTACCCCTGAGAAACTATTTCCGTCCGAATAGGGCTAAAGATGCATAAACTTCTTCAAAAGTGACAGAAAAGAGATTTGTTACAAATGTTAAGATTTCTTTTTGAAATAAATGATCATGGGAATACATTACATTTTAGAATATATTTAAATAGAAAACTGTTATTTTAAATTGTAAAAATATTTCACAATATTACTGTATACAGTATTTTTTATCAAAAATTCAGCCTTTATACGTTTCTTTCAAAAACATTAAAATAACTTCCCAACCGCAAATGTTTAAATGGTAGCTTACATTATACCATAAATCTTCAATGATTGTTAGTAGATCATGCAATTGATGAACAGACAGGAGGTTAAGGAGCGGGCTGTCTGAAAGCTAAACACTCTCAGAACCGTTGAGATGACCGTGGACTTCAGGAGGAACCCCCGCTCTCCATCATGAACAGCACTGCGGCTGCAGTAGAGTCAGATTCCTGGGAACCACCATCTCTCAGGACCTAAAGGAGGACAATCACATTGACTCTATTGTGAAAAAGGCCCGGCAGAGGCTGTATTTCCTCCGCCAGCTAAAGAAGTTCAACCTGCCACAGGAGCTGCTGAAACAGCTCTACTCTGCCATGATCGAGACTGTTCGGTGTTCATCTATAACTGTTTGGTTTGGTTCAGCTACCCAACACAAGAACAGTTTTTACCCCCAGGCCATATCCCACCTGAACAACACAACACACCCCAGTACTGTGCATCTGTACATAACTCATCAAACCTTCATTTGAAGAGTTCTTTTCCAAAACGCTATAAATCCATTTTAATAGTTTTCATGAAAATGACATTTTTTTACCTAGACCCATACATTTTGTTAATATTCAATTTATCCTGTTAAAATGGTCTGTTGGCTCAGTCTGAACATGTTAAACAATGATTGTTAAACCCCCCCGGGTCCGCACCATCACACCGAGCCGGTCTCGAACCCGGGTTTCCGGCGCGGGAGGCGGGCGCTCTAACAGGAACGCCAAAGGCTACAGCTTCTAGCATCAGTCACTAGAGCGCCTCTTTGTGAGGTCAGGAGAGTGAGGTACATTTTAAACAAGGAAATATAGCGATTTGGCATGAAACATTGATGGAGCAGTGAATAGGTTCAGTACACAGCAAAATGGCATGACGAACTCATTGTTTTTAAATTTGGCATTTATCGCGTTTTGGAAAAGAGCTCTTCATTTGTACAAAGGACACATGCACATTCACAGTCACAAAACATGCACATTTTCTGTATATTTTTATTTTATTACTATTGCTATTCATTAGTATTGTCTATTCTCTTCATTATTAGTGTTTTTATTACCTTAATTATAGGTTGTCTGCACTATATTTGTACTTCTGTAATGGAAGCTTCTCCTAACTCAAGACAAATTCCTTGTGTGTGCAAACACTTCAGATTCGGACTAAACATTCAAAAATGATTGCGATTCATTTTTAAGCAAGCATGAGCCTTTTACAAGGCAAACATACTTCTCTATATTTACCTGAAAAACACAAACAATCTAGTTCCCTAAATGATGTCAAATAAATATTCCACATTAAAAAAAAGCTTGATTGACAGCATCTGTGGCATGCTGTTGAAAACCACTGAAAATGTCGACATCCCTGTTCGAAAGAATGCATGTTACATGGTTTTCTTAAACATCTAATCCTCAGAAAAATTAAATAGATGTCAGCTTCACATTGGCACCATATAAACCCACGGTTCAATCTAAACATCAAATCATTCCACATGCCAAAGTTTAATCTAGGCCAGCAAAAGGTCAAACATTGCACAACCACAGCAGTAATTTACTATGACAACTTAATTTGACACGGACACATGCACAAAGCAGCCTTTGTCGTTTCCAGATAAAAAGTTTATTCATTTTCATCATTTGTACATGCATATAGATCGACTTGGTTGGGAGAAAACGTCAGTTTTTTGAAAGTGTTACTCAGTGCTGTTTGTTAGGACAAGGGCACATGGGTGCTTTATCAGAAGTGCTCTTTAAATAAGTCTTCACTGAGAAACCGGTCCCTGACGTCACAGTAAACAAGAAACCTTCACCCACCCGCTTACCAACAGATTTTGTGCATTAGCATATCAAAATGTACAATTTCTTGGTTTCAAGATATATAATTACTCCCTGCTTCTTGTTTTGCATGATGTCCACTGACCATCCACTGATACGGACTACAAGAAAAACAAACTGAGATAGCCTTATATAAAATAAATCGCTTTATAATATGTCCTATATAGGATACTTGGTTTTCCATAAGCCCTATTAACTATTGATGGTGGCGTCTCATAGGGCTTGGATGGAAACGGCTACATGATACAGCAGGACTCACAGGGCCGACAGCATGTGTTACGAGCTTATTGATGAACAAAAAAACACTAATCAGCCCTTTAACAACAGCTCTATAAACAACTCTCAAAAGTTCACTTCATCTGAGAAGGCAGAGGAAAGACAGGTAGCAGCATTTCAATTTAAAGAGATCCTGCTCGTTTATATTACCTTATGATTACTTTAGAAGGATTTTTAACGATTAGCTTGTAAGGGTTCTACCAATTAAATAGACGTTACATTTCATATAAGCATAAGTTTCTATAGTACAAGTTGCTTTCGGATGTCTGTGATTAAAGCTACTGAAAACAACAGCAGGGTGATCTCACAAAAACACATCCATGTCACATTTCAACCCAAAATCTACTGGAAAAAAATATTTATTATTTGAACCAGCATTAATTATAGGCAGTAGAACAACTGTTTACATAATATACATACTTTACATAATATATCATATTATTTCCCACAATTACTGTAAAAAGAAATGGAAGGGTGTGCTTAATTTAAACGTTAATATTTTTTTCATTCAATTTTGAATTAAATATACCGTGGATATGTTCCTGAGCAAGTCCGATTCACCCAGTCATATCAGAATGTTTCTTTGCTTTTATTTAGGACACAGTTTTGCTTCGCTCAGACGGTGTAGAGAGCCATACAATGGTCTTTGCAAACCGTATAAAAATGTGTTCAAGCTTTGCAAAGAGGGAAGAAAATGTGTTCTCATCATTAGAACAATAATTATAAACTAAGCAGAGTTCAGCCACTCAATTACTGGCATAACGGGAGCAAAACTACAAGGTTTTGCCATTAATCTAAGGAAACACAACAAACATCATTCTCTTGTCACACATTCATCATGCTTAGCACTTCACAGGAGCTTCCTCGACAGCGACGACACTTTTCTTCAAGTATTAGATGTGACTTCAGTCACCACGATGGTGGTTCCCCAAAAAGAAGATGTGGTTCCTAAGGCGCACCGCTTTAGTTTGAGGATACAAGAGCTGATTACAGGAAGTAGAAGCCAAGAGACCTTAGTTTCATAATTTCTCTTTGCCATTTAAGGTGTCTAAGTGTCAGATGAAGGAAAGTGCATTGAAGGGTCTCCCTCGACTTCTTTCATTCCTGTGTTGCATTTCCACCATTACAAATGTTCAAACATCTATAATCTAAATAAGATAAAGGGGCCATCGCAAGTCACCCCAAATCCACGTTGTGTCCGGACTGACTGACCTGAACTCTACTGTGCCGGGTTTTCCTCCAGTCCACTCACATTATGCATGCTGCCATTCTCTCTGAAAGCCAATAAGGGAACCTTTCTCTTCTCCTCCTCTTCATTTTCCACCTCTCCATCTCCATCTTGACGGGACAGTTTGGTCCCCACGGGAACCTCTATGACCTCCTCGAAGACCTCTGTGACCGTGCCGTTTTCTCCGAGCTGAGCAGGCACACTTGAAGTGAAGAAAGGTGTCAGAGATTACAAACTGTTTTTGCATCAAGTTTGAGTTTCTCAGATTAAGCATCTTGTTGCTTGTATTCTCATTTGAAGTAATTTGGGATAAAAGTGTCTACTAAATAAATAATTGGACTAATGCTCATACTGTCTGTAAACAAATTACCCAAAGTGCTTAGAAAAGAAAAAATAAGTTGGAGTTCCTCTTATCACCAGTAGAGGGCAGGAGAGATTCATTTACTGCATTAAACAGATCCATTTAGCAGAAAATTAACCAAAGGGACTTTGAAGAGGACAAATTATAGCAATTTCAGAAGAACACACAGGGACAGCAAATGTGCCGTAAGCATCCCAATATCATCTTAAATATCACAAAAGGAATTATTATCAATAATAAACACGTTTGCATAAAAGCAAAAACACCCTCTAAAATTCAGCTCAACAACCATCTAATAATCGTAATACATCATTTATATGAACTCTGGTCTCACCTGTGACCTGATGTGAGCAGTATGGGTGTAATGAAGCTGGGCCCAGTGTGTCCGTTACTGTCACCGCATGCTGTCTCAGGGGTCACTGAAGGACTGCTGGATATTGAACTCGCTAAGAACGACAAGAGAGTGGGAAGTTACCGATGTCAGATTCACAACAGGCACCATACATTGGAAATGAGTAAGGAAACACTGGTGCACATGTAAATGTAAAAATCACCTGAATTCCGTCCGCTCTGCTGGCTGACGTCGCCATTTCTCTGTGGTGTGGTCTTCTTCAAAACAAATAAATAGGGGGAAAAAGTAAATAAATACAAAGTGTGTTAGTGAAGAGCCAGCACTTCAAATTAGAGGCAACAATGTTAAGAAGAGGAAGGCAGCTGCTCGCAGATATTACATCTTACCTGATCAGATCGGCGTGTGCGTTTCATAATTTCCTCAAGGCGCTGTGACAGACAAGAATCAGATAACATTTCAACCCTGCCATTACCTTAAAAAGCACTCAAAATGAAATTAGCTTACCTTCTTCCTCTCCATTCTCTCAGCCTCCTCTTTCTGGAAGTGTTTCTCTCTCTCCAGACGCAAACGCTCTGCCTCTTCTCTCTGGCGAGCCTCCTCTTCCTCTTTCTGAACATACAGTGCCACAAAAAACACACTTAGAATTGTGTTACATATAATAATGTATAAAATCAGCATGCATTTACTTTAGGGTTGTCAAACCTAACATGCTATTGAGATTAATGACATGTTTAATGCTAGCTAGCACACGTATTATAAAAAGTGGCTTTAGAAAATGGCTGCCTATTGTTTGTTGTATTTCTAGATCATTAACCGTAAGCCTTAATCTATGCCCTACAGTAAACAATGAATGCATATATTATGCTTATGATTTGCATTATATGTATTTTATTGTAAGACATTAGCAAATGACATAAATATACACACTACCATTAAAATGTTTGGGGTTGATAAGAATGTTTAATGTTTTATAAGCCTCTTCTGCTCATCACTGCTGCATTGATTTTATAAAAAAAATATATACATATTGTATAATATTATTACAATTCAAAATAGGCGTTTTCCATTTAAGAATATTCATTCCTGTAATTTACTCCTGTGAGTCAAAGCTGGATTTTCATCATCACTCCTGTCTTTGTCTGATTTGCTCAAGAAACATTTCTCATTATCATTAATGTTAAAAAAAGTTGCGCTGCTTTATTTTTTGTGCAAACCTTGATACATTTTTATTCAGGGATCTTTGATAAAGTTCAAAACAGTCCAAAAGAACTTTAAGTAACTTTAGATAAAGGTGTCTGCTAAAATGCCAAAATTTTACAGCATTATTTGCAATATAAATATTTTGCGAAATTCTAAATTATATCATTATAAATTAATTTATTGCATCCTTGCTAAACAAAACTATAATTACTTATTTTTTTATTCTAACGTTTGAACAATAGTGCATATAAATAAATAATCCTCAAATTCAAGAATTATCTACAAAAGTGTCATGATTTATCACGATCTGTATAATCTATTTACAAGCCCTAATGTTCACAGGTTATCTTACTGAAGCACACAGTGAGTGCTGAGTGTTTATTGATCTGTCTGGAGTGATTCATGAATGAGAATGTAGTGTGTACCTGTTTCTGCAGGCGTTCAGCTTCCTCTCTCTCCCTCTGTGCTTTCTCCTCCTCTAAACGCTGCACCGCCTCCTCTCGTCTCTTCTTCTCTTCTGCCTGACGCTGTGCCTCTTCCTCTCTCTTCGCCCTCTCCTCTGCCTTCCTGCGGGCCATCTCCTCCCTACTGCGCCTGCATTCACACAAGCACATAATAGCTTCAAAATGTATTTCAAAATAAATGCGTGCGTGGACCTGGACTTTTTGGGGTTATGTGTCTTCTGAGGGGGTTTAGTAGTAGAGCCCCTGACGAACAGACAACAACACATCAATCGGTGAACAAAAAGTAGTTTATAAATATAGATATATATATTTCTAGAATGAATGACTTGCTTGAGTGAAGATTGGTTCTAACACAAAGGGAAAATCAATGATTATGTAAATGTAAATTTATTTTTGGTTTTTAAATTCTAAATTCGGTATCTAAATTTAAATGTGGTATTCTTTACTATTTTTTTCATCTTAAAATAGCATTCTACCTGTTGGGGGGTGGATTGGTGACCCTGCTGCAATGACCGACAGGTGAAGGAGATCTTTTGGGTGTGAACAGGCTCAGACTGGGAGTTGGATAAGCCAGGTGACTCCATGACTTTCTCACATTGTCCTTATCCTTCCTGTCAATCTGTCCAATGAAACACAAAATACATCCTCTAAGAGACATCTACGGTATTTCCATACTACATTATACAAAGATCAACAATTGGCCTACATGGCCTCCTACGTAAGCTTTTTAAAGCATATATTACGTGCACAGGCACAAACACAATTACTGTACAACAATAACTAATCCTATGCTATTACTTACCGGGAAATTCTGGGTGGTCTTTCTGCGAGTGCTGCTGTCCAGAGGGATGAACCCTGCTCTGATTGGTCTCTCAAGATTAAGGCCTGCTTTGATTGGTCGCTCAACACTGCGTGACTGGATGGACTTGAAGGACATGGAGCTCATTGGGTGACAGGAGGCTGAGCGAGGACAAATGGGGTTCACTGTACCACAGGCAAGTTTAACCAACCAGGGAGTATTATGGGATAAATAAATGAATTCAATATGGACAAGAGGAGCGACAGGGAGGGAGGCAGGAGTGCAGAAGAAAGGGGTTAAAAAAAAGAGGTGAATGAGTGATGAAATAGTGGAAAGAGAAGAAAAAGAAAGCGTGTATTAATATCTACAAAGCTCTAGGAACAAAATAGGCAACATTATCCATCACTGTAAGGAGGACAATCTGAAATATGTTCAGAATGGCATACTACTATTTTTGCAGTATGTATGATGTATACTGTGCTCATTGGGTGCATTTACTTATGCAAGGAACTGAAATAGCCAAAATATTAATTATACAGCCATAACACAGACTCAGTGGCATACTATATCCTATAATGCAATGCACTAGACATTTTTGGCTTGACAAAGGAACTAGAAACAATATTAAATGTGATTCTACTACTATGCCTTTAACTAATTATTTGATTAGACTGAAATTGGAATAAAAATGCTAAATAACTTAATTCAGAGACAAAAACTAGACAAAATTTACTACAATAAAAATATATTGTAATGAGGTTAACAACAACATAGCATACTTGTTGTTTGAAATATGTATTCACACTGCAAAGTGTTTCTCACGATTATAAAAACAGCAGGCAGTAAATAGTACGGCACAGTATGCAGTAAACAGTGAGGTAGTATTTCATTCTGAACAACAGGCACTTTCATTCCTGAGTCAGTGATGAAGCTGTTGCCCATGTTAGAGTTTAATCAGTTGATAACAGCATCCCCAACCAGAAAAATCACCAAACTGAGCAAGAAACACAAGCCACTGAGAGATTAGCTAAGCATCAGGTCCATTTGTGCGCACGCACACGCACGCACACCAGTTTAAGATGAAGTTGGCAGCAACTGGGCAAGGCTGTCGCTGAGAGAAAAGTCTGTCTGAAAAGGGTGTTTTGTTTTAGGACACGGGTCGTGCCAGAAACAGCCCTCGCTGTTCTACAATACTCTCATTCCCTTCGTTCTCTGGTCTCTTTCTTTGTACGTACATTTGTATTCACAATAAAATGTCCTGGAGTTCTGCTATTGTAGAAGAATCAGTCGCAAACAAAGTTAAAGCTACTTTGAAACTGCAGTCTCATTGTGGCAGAATACCTAGAAGTTTTCTCCGCTTGACTTAAGAATTTGAAGCACCAGCACATGCATAATTCAATGCATGCATGTTATTTTATACATCTGAATAAAAAAAAATGCACAAAGCTAATTTCCGTTTTCTTATAATTCAGATTTTACATCTCGCAATTATGTTTGTTTTAGAATAAATAAATACAAAAGTTTAAAAAGTAAACTTCAACGTAAAACTTCAAAGTAAAAGTAATAAATGTCAAATTTATCTTACAATGCAGATTTTTGGAATTGCTTACATCTCAGTTTTTACCTTTTGTCCCATAATTGTGAGAATTGTGAGATCAAATGTTTTTTTATTTAAGCAATTACCTGCTTCTCCAGACAAAGACATGGCGCTGCAACTCCTGGCCAGGTAGGAGTGTGTCGGTGTCTGTAGTCGACTGATCACGGTGTTCTCCCATGCGGTAAGAGGCATCCGACGCATACCTGGACAACACACATGCACATATTCTCTTATATACTATCATTGTAAGGAAATATTTGGTTGTCCAGGGACAAAATGCTAAAAGTAGTTTGCACATGCAACAGTGGAGCAACTAACACCGATGCATCACATGTATTCATAATATCATATGCCCAGAACAGGTTACCTATTTGCATCATCTGCTGGTGATAGTGAATCATGCATGTTTTATTTAAAGGTCTATGTTAAGCAAGACCAACCAATAAAGGAAATACATATTTTTTTTTACCCTAAATGTAACCACTAGCAGAAAGACATCAAACTGCAATTGCAACCCATTTGAAGGAATAGTTTACCCAAAAATGACAATTTGCTGCAGATTTACTTAACCTCAAGCCATCCAAGATGGACAGAAGAGATTTTGTATTAAAACAGAGGACTATTTTAGTTGGAAGCAATGGTTTTTAGCTGAGATGTTTTAAGTATGGATTTGTTTCTTGCAAACATGCAGCTTTTCCCTTCACAAGATGTTAACTGGTGGACTGAAGTGGTGTGGATTACTTGTGGATTATTGTGATGTTTTTATAAGCTGTTTGGACTCTCATTCTGACGGCACCCATTCACTGCAGAGGATCCATTGGTGAGAAATTGATACATCTGATGAAGAAAAACTAATTTACGACTTAGATGGCCTGAGGGTGAGCACATTTTCAGCAAATTTTCATTTCTGTGAGAACTATTTCTTTAAGTCAGACCAATAAATAAAATAAAAACAGGGTTTGTTACCATAAACATGTGAAAAGACAACATGAAATTGCAATGAATCACAACCCATTTAATGTGTGTGATATTTTTAATTGAGAGAATATTTTTGGGCAGGACCGGATGTTATCCATCAGGATTTAAATGGACCATGAAAAGTGAGTTTGTGAAATGAATATTATTTGGTCCACCCCACATACCCTGTCACGCAGCAGTAATTTCAGCAACTACATTATGATGAAAAATTTTAACAATTTGCTTCTTTAAAATAGGATGCACAATTTGACATTAAAAAGTAAGTAAATCTATTTTGATTTCATGTTGTCTTTAAAAAAGGTTGCTAACTGCTGAAGGAAAAAAGCATGCAAGAAATAAATATCAAAACATGTTAACAATATAGTCAAATAAAGCATGCAGCATGCACACACAGTAGAACCTTTTCACATTATTGTTATAGCTAAATTATTGTTTGCAAATGAATACATCATTTAAAACTTTCATAAAAGAACTTACATAAACCAACATGCAATATTTGTAAATACCGGAAGAGTTTGCATGACTCAGAGTTGTGTGTAACCAGGGCTCAAGACTGAAAATGACAAATTTGTTTGATAATAGACTTATTTTTAGAAGCACTTGGTCATGCTCACATTGTGTAGATGCAATGGTAATGCCTACACTGAAACAGAATATGCACTTCATTGAGTGCAACGCTTCTTAATTGAACATGTCACTTCTCATCCAACAGTTACTGTGTACTGTAAAGGAGCAAAAGGCATGCATTTTAAAGAAATGTAATATATTATATAACTAAAGTCACATATAGACACAAACGTTTTGTAATTGATTGTTCTGTGAACTGTTCATTCAGGCTTGTTGTTTTTAATTTATGATTATTTGATTTGCAGTCTGGAGCCCCGGACAGCACAGGCTTGAACTCAGTAGTAGAGCATCAAGAACGATTCCTGGATTTCTAAAATCCACCTGCTGGTTTGTCCTGAGGGATCTTCTCTTTGGAGATTTGGGATTTAGATTGTGTTTTTTTAATCAAGCAAGACGACGAGAGAGATGTCTGCTTCTGTAAGGCTTGGACGGTACAGCACAATCACACAAATACACACACACACACACACAAAGACAACATCAATTCAACAAGGAGATTCTTTGTAAACTATTCAAAAAGAAAACAAAAACCTAATGTGATTGATTGTGTAAAACGTAAAGAGATTGTGTGTGTGTTTACCTCTATCTGGTGAATTCAGCAAGGTGGCTGAGGAAGATGACAGGCGTTTGGAAATGACTGGATCTGTGTGTTTGGATAGATTCATAGTGGAGACTGACCTTCTGTCAGTATCTACAAACACAGATGCAAGATACAACATCAGATGCTAAACTTAAAGACACAATACAGACAAATGCACTGAAAAAAGGACTAAAGGGAGATAGAAAATGAGGAATAGGGCATAAGAGGCTTTACTAAGACTGTTTCTACTGTGTGTTTACCTGCAGTTTAGGGATGCTAATTGCTAAAGTTATTTCTGAGGAAAAGTGCTTAGCTACATTTACTAATGACTAGAGGAGGACGGCACACTCATCTGCTTAGTGCTCACAATCTGCCTTCCATCTGTGTCCCAGAATGGACAGACACATTGACAACTTTTAAACTAACAGGACATCTGTGATGTCTTTAAAAGGATCTAACATCACCAATATTGACATTACCAGACTTTAAAGGGGTCATATAATGGCTCATGTAATAGATGGAAAATAAAAAGACATTAATGTACAAAAATGATCTAAAGACTTGAGCTTTAATGCTTGAAATTAGTTTAGAAGATAAAAAAGTTAATTCATGTATTTACAAAACTATTTTACTCCAGTTAGCATCTATATATTAACCATCAAACACTACAGGTCAATACATATAATGTATTCATCTTAAAAGACTACGAAACAAAATACAAAGCGAGAAGTCACATCTTGCATACTACTGGTTAAGCAGTTTGTGTTTCTGGCTCCATGCTAACTGCTGACGGGAAATGAAAAGAAATCTACATCATTTATGGGTGATGCTACAAGCTTTAGCTAATTCTGCTAGTCTGCTGCTCTACACTGATTATTATATTCACATTTCGATCGAAACTGCTGCTGACGCGCCAAGCTGTAAACACCATGATAGTGCTCCAGCCCAGCTAGATCCAATGAAAAGAGAGCAGAATCATCAAGACCTGAGAGAGAAAGATAGAGAGAAGAGAGAAGGATGGATACAGAACCATACAGAGAGAAAGAGAAAGAAAAATATTGATGGAGCAGTAAATAAAGGAAACAAAGGGAGTGTGCTGTGAGCTCATGGCACTGAGTCAGCACATGCGAGCAGAGCATAAAGAAATATGCAGTACTGCAAACAATATGATTTATATTTAAACACAAGATTAGCAGTGTCCCCAGCACAGCCGACGACAACCACTTGGACAGATTTTAGCCTAGGATTAGAAATTAAATTGGTCTCAGACGACCAAATCGTGGCCAAAATTGCACAGTGTGAGCCCGGCTTTACTTGGGTTCAAACATTCCCAGTATTTGATTGATTGTGTGTGTGTGTGTGTGTGTGTGTGTGTGTGTGTGTGTGTGTGTGTGTGTGTGTGTGTGTGTGTTTATTGTCATCCAGACAAAAGTTGAAAATATGAAAACGTGAAGATGTTATAACTCGCCTCTACACAACAAGCATCATCATTTGATATGAGAGTATTTATTTTTATTTTCCATAATCCCTTCATACAGTATAACCATAATGATCATACTGTGCACAGGTGTGTGTGTGTGTGTTTACCGTTGTTGTGCGAGGTGCTAGCAGGGAGCGTTCCACCCCAGCTCCAGCGGTTCGCCTTGGGCCTGGTTCTCCGACTCCTCTCCATGGTCCTCCTGATAACAGCCTCATACCGGGCCTGAAACGCACACAAAGACAGTCTCATTCTGGAGAGCATTTCATTGGACAAAATGTCCTTTTTATTTTGTTTTCCAAGAATTTATCCTGTATGTCTATCCTCTAACAAACGCACGCCACTTTTTACTAAATGTATGGTTCGCCTTTAGTATTTTCTTTACAATAATAGAAACCAGTCTCTTTATGTATTCACAGTGATGACGTAATATAATGCAGTGGTTCTCAACCACCTTCTCCTCCTCTAGTCTCTGCCGTCGTTTCTCCTCCACAGCAGCGTGTCTCCTCTCCTCCTTCATCCGCTGCTCCTCCACCTTTTTCCTTCGCTCCTCCAGCTGTCTCTCATGAAACTGTCGGGATCTTTCCTCTCTCTCCAACCACTTGGAACCTCGTGCAGCTGCACACGCACAATTCAGTTCAAGTTTATTTGTTCAGTGCTTTTCACAATACAGAATTTAAAGCACTTTTAAAGATCTTGTTTCAATGTTACGATTAGGAAACATCAGCCAAAATTATCTCCGTCATATGCAACACTTTGAATGTGTTAGGCAGAAATTACAGCTTATTCTTGAAATGATTATAATATAAGAAAAATATTTTAATACTTCATATGTCGACCCAAATTTGGCATCATCTAAAGTCTTTGCATGATTTTTTTTCTTTTCTGGTAGCCCTATATCCCTATGGCAACTATACATTTAGAAATACCTATTGGAAAATGGGATTAGTTTATAATTACAACTCTTTCTAAAGCAACTTATCTGAAATCATTCCATCTACCCATCCATCCACCCTTCTATAGAAAGTGAAAGTGACGTGACAGACGGCCAAGTATGGTGACACATACTCGGAATTTGTGCTCTGCATTTTACCCATCCAAGTGCAAACACACGGAGCAGTGGGCAGCCATTTATGCTGCGGTGTCCGGGGAGCAGTTGGGGGTTCGGTGCCTTGCTCAAGGGTAGAGGTTGGAGAGCGCACTCCCCTCACCTACAATTCCTGCCGGAACTCGCAACCTTTGGATTAAGAGTCCGACTCTCTAACCAATAGGCCACGACTTCCCCCTAATTGTTCCATCTATTTGTTCATTCAAGGCTTTTTAACTTCTCAAAAACCTTGTTTTTCAATTGTTGAAAAAGGCTTTTATTGAAGGACAAGGCAGCACAAATATACTAGACGCCACAATCCTTAAAAATTGTTACTCTAAATTTACAAACATTTGCTGATTATAACAAGTCTTAAAGGTACAGTTCCAAAATAAATAAATCAGTTTAATGCTACAGTTCAGAGAAAACGTGGAAAAGGGTGTACC
Source organism: Gymnocypris eckloni scoliostomus (assembly GCA_027564155.1). Classification (NCBI taxonomy): domain Eukaryota; kingdom Metazoa; phylum Chordata; class Actinopteri; order Cypriniformes; family Cyprinidae; genus Gymnocypris; species Gymnocypris eckloni. The sequence goes on from CM050412.1 coordinate 42,124,607, forward strand.
TCAGGGGAAAATTATCAAATATGAACAAAGGCATATGTTAATAATCAGTATTGTGGATTATTAATTTCATTAGCATCCAAGCACTTCAGTAAAGTGAGCATAATTAATCCACCAATCTCTCTCTGACCTGGCCTCTATCCCCTTACATAAAACTGGGTGTCCTGGTAACCACCTCGCCAAGACTTTACATAACTGCACCTTGCAACAGCAACCTGCCCCATCCAGTTAGTCATTCAGTTACGGACAGAAGAGAACTGACAGACACAAGAAAGAAAAAAAAATTGTAAAAAGGCAAGAAGTGTAACCCAGGGATTTACGTGGAGATGAAAATTTGTATTGACATACGAATTCACATGATTTACTGTATTCTAAGAACAATACGTGAACATCTAACTTTGATTTTAGACAACACTTTTTACACATACGACTCATTACGAGTGAGTCTCTGATCAAAGGTCATTTCTACAGCATCGGTGTGTGTTCATAGTAAACCACTGTGACTCTTCAAGGCAATGTGACATCATGACCAAGCATATGACCTCAAGTACTTTCTTAATAATTGTCTTTGTTCATATGATGCCTTTTAGTCCCACCAAAACATGTGAATGGCATTTCAGTCATGCCTGGAAGTGTATCAATTAAATATGTAACAAAAGTTAAGTATTGTTATTTATAAGAACTAAATGTCAAGCTGTCAATGTGACGTTTCAGATGTGATTGTTTAGTTTAAAAAAAATTGTGGGTGAAGAATAGTTACAAAATAACTATTCATATAGGCCCTTTAAGAGGTCTTGCATGACCAAACTACATTTCCCATCATTCTCTGATGAAGCACAAGAGTGATTAAAACAAAGTAGGCTTCAAAAACACAACAAATGTGCATACTTTCTGGTTTTGTTGTAATAGTACAAAGAAAAATAAGTTGAAGGTTAAAAGGAGAAATATGAATTTGTCCAATGTGACACTTCTTTCCTGACCAAAAATAACAAAAACGCATATGATATGGTAATTTTAACCAAAATCAAGTCTCATTGTATTGAATTTCCCACTAAATATACTGCTTGGTTCTAAAATACACTCACTGGCCACTTTATTAGGTACACATGCTAGTAATGGTTTGGACCCACTTTTGCCTTCAGAACTGCCTTAATTCTTCGTGGCATAGATTCAACATGGTATTAAAACATTCCTCAGAGATTTTGGTCATATTGACATGATATCATCACACAGTTGCTGCAGATTTGTCGTCAGCACATCCATGATGTGAATCTCTCGTTCCACCACATCCCAAAGGTGCTCTGTTGGATTGAGATCTGGTGACTGTGGAGGTCATTTGAGTAAAGTGAACTCATTGTCATGTTCAAGAAACCAGTCTGAGATGATTTGAGCTTTGTGTCATGGTGCATTATCCTGCTGGAAGTATTCATCAGAAGATGGGTACACTGTAGTCATAAAGAGATGGACATGGTCAGCAACAATACTCAGGTAGGCTGTGGCGTTTAAACGATGCTCAATTGGTACTAAGAGACCCAAAGTGTGCCAAGAAAATATCCCCCACACCATTACACCACCACCACCAGCCTGAACCGTTGAGACAAGGCAGGATGGATCCATGCTTTCATGTTCTTTACACCAAATTCTGACCCTACCATCTGAATGCAGCAGAAATCAAGACTCATCTGATCAGGCAACATTTTTCCAATCTTCTATTGTCCAATTTTGGTGATCCTGTGTGAATTGTATCCTCCGTGTGCTGTTCTTAGCTGACAGGAGCGGCACCCGGTGTGGTCTTCTGCTGTTGTAGCCCATCTGCTTCAGGGTTCGACGTGTTGTGCGTTCAGAGATGGTATTCTGCATACCTTTGTTGTAACGTGTGGTTATTTGAGTTACTGTTGTCTTTCTATCATCTCTAACCAGTCTGTCCATTCTCCTCTGACCTCTGACGTCAACAAGGCATTTTCATCCACACAACTGCCGCTCACTGGATATTATCTCTTTTTCGGACCATTCTCTGTAAACCCTAGAGATGGTTGTGTGTGAAAATCCCAGTAGATCAGCAGTTTTTGAAATACTCAGACCAGCCCGTCTGGCACCAACAACCATTCCACGTTCAAAGTCTCTTAAATCCCCTTTCTTCCCCGTTCTGACGCTCGGTTTGAACTTCAGCAAGTCTTCTTCACCACATCTGATGCCTAAATGCATTGAGTTGCTGCCATGTGATTGGCTGATTAACAATTCGTGTTACCAAGCAATTAAACAGGTGTACCTAATAAAGTGGCCAGTGAGTGTATGTGTCGCAGTAAGGAAGTTAAATGTGTAGCAAAGGCAATTTCATGTTGTCTAATGACAACGTGTGCATGTTTGTCATACCATTCTGCTTCTCCAGCTCCTCCCTCCGTTCACGGGCAAGTCTCTGCTTTTCATCATTTTTCAGCATTAGAGGCTCTGCAAACAAGGACACAAAAGCTGGATAAGCACTGAAAGTGAAGTTGGGAGATGTCTGCATATATGTATAGCTAGCAGTACGTGTGGTGTGTCTGACCTGGTCTGGTAACCACGTGTATCTCTGTAGGGCTGGGAATGGTGTAGGTATACTGTCCAGAGGCAGATGAGTCTGGTTGACTCCATGACGACTTGTCATCTGCTCTGAGAAGGTAGTCAGAGCCTGAATGCCAAAGACAGAGGAGAGAGAGAGAGAAGGAAAACCCAAGCTGTTAATTCATCACTATATCAAGAATGAAGAAAACGAGAACGTGAAAGTACAAAGTGAGTTATTTATATTTGAAACACCCAAGACTATTGATAACTATGGTTACCAATTGCATTGGTGATATTTAATATTGGTGGTAAATATGAAACATTAAATATATTATAATGAATATTAATGTAATACAAAATGTAAAAACGTTAAATATGGATAATTATATATTATGAGGAACAATTTTACAATTTTTTTCACTATTAGTACTTTAAGTAAACATGATAAAATGGCAAAACACCAAGAACTGCATTCATACTTGTCTCATGTTGTAATTTCTAAACTGGAAAACTGAATTAAGTGTTTATTTACTTTGTAATATAAATGTCATTTTTATTAGCACAGTGATTTTCACAATACATACTGCTCCAAAGCAGTGTCAAAAAGCAAAGTTGCGTGCTCTACATACAATTGATCTACTCAAAGACCCTCTCACACTCTTTTAGGAAGTGACTGTAAGAAGGTTTATGACCTGGGTGTTAAACATGTCCTTGAAAACAGGTGCCAGATAGACATGAATCATGGGTAAACATAAAGTATATGGCTTGAGAAGGTTTAACCATCTACAGACAGAAAGTGTATTTGTAGAGTTAGTATAATCAGGTCTCTACATCTGCAAGCTTCCTGTGATCAGTAACACATCAGAATCAGTAATTGTGTTATTGATTCCCCCTCTATAAAACCAATCAACCTCCTAGTGTGTGTGACATCCTGTACATCAATCAATAATAGTTATATGTTACCTTGTTTTGCATCATGCTTTTCATACAAACTTACGATACAGAAATTACAGACACAACATCCCTCAATTAACTTGAGGTTATGTATCTTGTTTCAGAATAATATCCTAAATACAAATGAGATACAAAGCCATTTATGTACCAATTGTAGCATTCAAAATGCAAACATGTTATAAGACCCTTCAATAGCATAAAAAAGTTAAACTATAGCCATCCTATACATAACACCCACATGCTAGTGTGTATTATAGCTCCCACAAACTGTGATCTTTAAACAGTGCTACCCATAATTCCACAGTGGAGGAGGAGGGGATAAACAAGCCATGGGCAGATGGTGTGTCTAGACGAGGAGGGAATAGATAAAGGACAAAAACAATCAAAACAAGCAAAGAACATTTTAGCCAAAGTCATTGACGACTCATGCCAAAAACAAAGCATCCTTTTCTACATGATAACCTATGGTCCTATGATTTCAACACAAAAGGAATTCAGACATAAACTAAAATGTAATAAAAGAGATGAAAAAATAAAAAGTATGGCTGTATAATTTAATTGCAATATGGACTGCTGTCTTTGAATATTTAAAAGACTGCTACTAAAATAAGAAGTCTTTATGTTCTCGGTCTCAGAGTGAATAAAGAAGCAGTTTCATCTACTACACATACTGAAGCATGTGTGATGCTTCTGATGTGTTCAGCTTCTGCCGTCTCACCATATGAGGACATGAAGGCATGGGCTTCATCTCCAGAGCTGCTCTGAGAGTCACTTCACCAACATTTGACCATTTCATTTGATAAAAAACTACCGTTACTTTTACACACAGCCATTCAAGGCTCTTAACTACAACTAGTGTTCATTTTGTCAGCTATTTTCAATTTGAGTCTTAGTCTTAATCCCGTGTTAAATGTCCTTGTTAGTATTCAATCAAATTTAGTCAATCTCATCCTATTTAGATTTAGTCAAGTTTTAGTTGAATGAAACTCAACATTTTAGTCTAGTTTTAGTCAATGAAAACTTGACCTTTAACAATAAGAGTATTATTAATTAACTGTACAGCAGTATTAATCTTGGCAACCATTTATAATTTAGTTTTTAATTCCAACTCAAATGTATATTTTAGACACCATATTTAGTCAACCTTGTCCTGTTTTTGTTTAGTCAAGTTTAAGTCAATGAAATGTATCTTAGACAGGTTTTAATCAAATCTTAGTCAAATGTTCATCATGCTGTATAATAGTTAAACTGATCTAAATTTATAATTGTAATGATTGCTGTCATTTGAGAAATTAACTTTTGCATTTCAGGTATTGCACTTCCGCCAGTAATCACGAATCAATAGAATGTGGACTCATACATGGTGTATTTTACCACATCTAGTGTACTGATTTATTATAGGCTTTTTATTATATAACTTAATACCAAAGACTGAGGCAATCTCTATCTACATTATTAAAACTGCAAAAACAAACAAAAAATATTATAACAGTGAAATTCCAAGTAATTCCAAATGGCGATTAGCCTATTTCTCTATTAAAACAACAGCGGTTGTGTAAGTGCATTTATTCAGTGATCACAATCGCAAACTATACAGTCCAGATCTCATGACAGAACACAGACCGGCCGAGTCACACTTTCATTTAGATCGCTAAACTCCAGCTTGTTTGTTGTGTTTGCAGCTCATCGGCGGCGGTGCTTTCACAACGAGGCATGGTTGCCAGATTGCTTAGTAAGCAAAACATGGGGCAGATAATGTATCCTTATAACAGCGATTTGAATTGTTGATATCTGGTAACTGCGCTCAGAAAGCTTGTGCAGTAGAGATAAGTAGAGCTGTCGGCAGTAACATTTTGTCTCCTTTTTTGAAGAAAATAATGCATTTTTAGTAAATGTTGTATCTTTTTGAATATATTTTAGTCTCGTCTTATTTCGTCAACGAAATTGCATGTTGATATAATCTTATTTATCGTTAATTTACCTTATTGTCGTCTCGTCTTCAGCACTATTCGGACGGGACTAGTTTTACAGGGGGTCGTTAGACCAATTTGGTGATTTTAATCCTGTCCTAATCTGCCACGTCTGTGTTTTCCTCACACAACCTCTGTAATAATACCAGAGCAAATTACCTACTGTTTTTCAGCAAACTCTGTGATCCTCTGACAAAGCTAATCCCGTCCGAATGAGATGTCTGTGATTGCCGGTGATATTTTTTTCACAATGTGTTTCCTTTTGTTTTGGCTAGAGGTGGTCCGATTGATCGGTACCGATCACTATCGGCCGATAATCGAGTTGGGATGTTTGATCGGCGGTCTCTAAAAAGGCAGATCTCAAAAAAATTCTCAAGCTGATGACACGCCTGCCATGAGAGGATTGACAGGACATGCAGCGGCACCGTCTGTCTCTGTGCGGTGCTGGTGAAATAACTATAATCTTGTACAATTCATATTTCTTCATTAAATAACTTAAAGTAATTGAAAATTTTCTGTGAGACATAATGTCACAAACGGCGTGAGAGAATCACCGCGCGCTCTCTCTCTTTCTTAAAATGTGCAAATGGCTTCAATTGACCACACATCAAGTCTGTCTATAAGTGTGCTGCCCAGTTAACATGAATTGTCACTTGCACAATCGAGGCAGTGTCGTGTCGTCAGACTCATCACTTAAGTTTATAAATTACATTTCTTTTTAATTCTTGCCAGGGTTTCCTGGAGACCATGCTCTCATACACACTCGAAGCGCCCATATAACGCCAGGTTCACAAACAGACACACCATTTGCATTGCGTATGCGTTCAGGGGTGCGCATTGTTTCCGCGCTCATGTTAACGGATCGGTGCGCACTCATACTGCACACGGTTGTGGTCCTGCGGTGCGTTCCAGGAACAATGTGTCTGCAGCAGTGCAACACTCGTTTCCATGTATTAAAGTGACAACGCATTGTTCTTTATGACCGCAGGATTGCTTTTAAAAGATTTAAATGGCAAAGAAAAGGCAGTAGAGCTGACTTTCTGTCAGTGGTAAGTTTTAGTTTTGAATGTTTATGATAATGTAAGAAAAGTAGTTTAAATGTTTTGTCACTTGCTTGAGCAACTTAATATCTCTATGAAAGATTGTATTACTGTACTGTGTAAAAAGGAATCACAATGCTGAAAAAGTATTTTAAGTAACAATGTTTGGATTTGAAATCAAAATAATGGATAAATGTTGTGTTTGTAGTAAACAGCCATGGATCAGGAGCAGACTCCCAAGTGAAAACTCACTGTAAAAAAACAAACAAGTTGATCTACCTCAAAAAAAAAAAATCAATAAGGCAAACTAATCAATCAACTTATGTTAAGTCAACTAACAACTTTAGTTCATCTAATGAATAAAAGTCAGTCTACTGAGTGTTTAAAAGATCTTTCAGAGCAACCAAAGATTTGTTTGCATTTAACAATCCTCGTTCTTTTGGATTTGTTTATTTTCAAAGCTTTCTACATAATATGGGTAGTATTTGCCTCTTAAATCTAAAGGCAAGTATTTATGATAATAGACACATTTTATTAAACAAGTTGCAATGAGATGCATATATACACAATACCTCAGCACACGAATAAACAAAACAACGTTTGCTAACGACTTGTATAGAGTATTTTTGTTCAGTTCACACAAAAAAATTGAACTGACTTCTACTAAGAAAATCTTTGTTCAGGCTACTTTTTTTACATTGGTTACATTGGATTGTTTACAGTGCAGTCAGTGCTTCTGCACCACTTATGTACCGCACATGGACTGCATACGCACTGCAAACGGAGTCAGTGTGAATCTGGTGTAAAAGGCCCATCTCACATACAGTTCATGAAATCAGGCTTGTGCTGTGTGTAAGCTATTGTGCAACAATTGAACGATCGTCAATACTAAAATGCAGTGCATGATCAAACGTTTAGGTGAGATAAATATATATTTTAGAAAAATGTCTAAAAAATTCCCTCCTCCACCCTTCAAATAAAAATCCTCTCTCACAAGAGAATTCGTTTTCAATGAAGGCCCTGAATAAATGTCTACAAATCTTGATTGGATCATCACTATAAATAATTCTACATGATAAAAAGAAGGCTTTAAAAAGATCAGTATCGGTGATCGGATCGGCAGATACAGTGGGGCAAAAAAGTATTTAGTCAGCCACCAATTGTGCAAGTTCTCCCACTTAAAAAGATGAGAGAGGCCTGTAATTTTCATCATAGGTATACCTCAACTATGAGAGACAAAATAAGAAAAAAAAATCCAGAAAATCACATTGTAGGATTTTTAAAGAATTTATTTGCAAATTATGGTGGAAAATAAGTATTTGGTCAATAACAAAATTTCATCTCAATACTTTGTTATATACCCTTTGTTGGCAATGACAGAGGTCAAACGTTTTCTGTAATTCTTCACACACTGTTGCTGGTATTTTGGCCCATTCCTCCATGCAGATCTCCTCTAGAGCAGTGATGTTTTGGGACTTTCAACTCCCTCCAAAGATTTTCTATGGGGTTGAGATCTGGAGACTGGCTAGGCCACTCCAGGACCTTGAAATGCTTCTTACGAAGCCACTCCTTCGTTGCCCGGGCGGTGTGTTTGGGATCATTGTCATGCTGAAAGACCCAGCCACGTTGGGTCTCACGATACATGGCCCCATTCATTCTTTCCTTTACACAGATCAGTCGTCCTGGTCCCTTTGCAGAAAAACAGCCCCAAAGCATGATGTTTCCACCCCCATGCTTCACAGTAGGTATGGTGTTCTTTGGATGCAACTCAGCATTCTTTCTCCTCCAAACACAACAAGTTGAGTTTTTACCAAAAAGTTCTATTTTGGTTTCATCTGACCATATGACATTCTCCCAATCCTCTTCTGGATCATCCAAATGCTCTCTAGCAAACTTCAGACGGGCCTGGACATGTACTGGCTTAAGCAGGGGGACACGTCTGGCACTGCAGGATTTGAGTCCCTGGCGGCGCAGTGTGTTACTGATGGTAGCCTTTGTTACTTTGGTCCCAGCTCTCTGCAGGTCATTCACTAGGTGTGAACCGTGTGGTTCTGGGATTTTTGCTCACAGTTCTTGTGATCATTTTGACCCCACGGGGTGAGATCTTGCGTGGAGCCCCAGATCGAGGAGATTATCAGTGGTCTTGTATGTCTTCCATTTTCTAATAATTGCTCCCACAGTTGATTTCTTCACACCAAGCTGCTTACCTATTGCAGATTCAGTCTTCCCAGCCTGGTGCAGGTCTACAATTTTGTTTCTGGTGTCCTTTGACAGCTCTTTGGTCTTAGCCATAGTGGAGTTTGGAGTGTGACTGTTTGAGGTTGTGGACAGGTGTCTTTTATACTGATAACGAGTTCAAACAGATGCCATTAATACAGGTAACGAGTGGAGGACAGAGGAGCCTCTTAAAGAAGAAGTTACAGGTCTGTGAGAGCCAGCAATCTTGCTTGTTTGTAGGTGACCAAATACTTTTTTCCACCATAATTTGCAAATAAATTCTTTAAAAATCCTACAATGTGATTTTCTGGATTTTTATTTTTATTTTGTCTCTCATAGTTGAGGTATACCTATGATGAAAATTACAGGCCTCTCTCATCTTTTTAAGTGGGAGAACATGCACAATTGGTGGCTGACTAAATACTTTTTTGCCCCACTGTACTGCTTTGTGATCGGCGATCGGCCTCTAAAATCCTGATCGGAGCACCCCACGTTTGGCCAACGTGGATTACAGTAGAAGCTCTTACCGCACTCATGTTTGATAGATTTCTTTGCTCCCGGCAAATAAATAATACAAAAAATGAATAATAAAATCAAGAGCCAGATTACGTAAACTGTTCAGACTGGCTATTGTAATTACTCTCGTTCATTTCTGCACTCAATTACATAATGTTTTAATTACATATGCACCTTTATGAAAATTAAACACGGGTTTACTACAAATAAATAACTCAATTAAAACTAATGTAACCACACATTAACATGGTTTTGCTATACTAGCCATTTAGCTTCACCATGGTATTTGTAGTAAACCTGTTATACTAATGGTGATCAATCCGAATGACTATACGCAATGCGTGCATACAGAGCGCGTGATCTGTAAAAAACAGCCCCTCCCATCATAAACACGGAGATGTTAGTCCCGTCTGAAATGGTACATGAAAATCACAGAGGTCAGGTGATAAGAATCGAAACTCAAACGTAGTTTAGAAAACTAGTCCCGTCCAAATAGGGCTTGCCTCTTGTCTTAGTCATGGCAAAAAAAGCTCATCAACGAACATTTTTCGTCATAGGTTTTCATTAACAAAATTAACACAAACTACAACTCATCAAAATGAAGGTTTAACAGAAATATATTAATACTATATAGTAGAATGTGCTAACAACAATACAATTTATTAAAACAGTATTATTTTAAGATATCACACAATATTTTACATCCATATTTTGATTTAACTGTAAACCAAATAAACATTTCCATTTGATGTGATTTGGATTCCATTTGGTTTTATGCATTTATTGATTACCAACATATTTGATAAACTAATTTTGCATTAAATTATAAAATACATTTTGCATTAAATTGGGGGGGGGGCAGATTTCACACGTTGTGAATACCACATAAAATCCCAATTCCTTACAAAAATGCTAAATTGTCTGAGAATTTTATGAAAAGTTCTCTTTTGGAAAACATACCTCCTAAAGAGGTTTCATGACATTAGGATGCGGTCTACTCATTGCATGTTAGAACAGAGCTATTGTGATATTATTCAATCTATTTCTGTGTGTGTGATCCCGGAGGAGATGAAACCGAAACGGCCGTCACTTGCTTTAGATTCCAGGACAATGCTGCTCCTGATTTATCCCAGGCCAAACTCTGTCTGACCCATTTTACTCGCTTTCCAAAAATGTAAGATATCACCTTTCTGAGACACAAAGGGCAAGGTCTCAAATGAATACTGAGGGCAATTTCTGAAATCATACTATTCTAGAAAAAGGACCAAATCTTAATAGAAGTCGTTGTTTCACATTTCATTCAGAAAGGATCATCTCAGATCACCAGCTCTGAAAAGAAGCACAGACCTCATTAATACAGTAATCTAACCTGGAGTTATGAGTTCTCTACCGAGACTTATTATAAAGCAGCATGCATGTTTATGAATCCCTAAGAGAATGTAAAGCCTAAAAATGAGTCTGTATGTGTGTGTGTCAAGACTTTAGTTCATTACTTGATGGTAAGGGAGACCCAGTGGTGTTTAACCCAGAAATTACCTGACAGCAAATCTGAACAATCGCAAGCTCAAGAGTTACACACACTTCAAGCTCCAAGCTTTATGCGGCTTATAAAATTGAAAAAACAATCCTAAACATCTGCTACATCACTGTAAGGCTGTAAGGCAAATAGTTTGATCTTTGGTGAATGTCATTAATGGCAGCCAAGTGTGACTGAAATCATCCGACATATGCACCATCTAAACAAACACCAGGCTATTGTGACTTTAACCTGATACCCGTGGGGCGTGTTTGTGTGAACAACTGATTTTGCCTTCATAGCTCGCTAATAACGGCTTTTCATTTGACACATATATGCCCAAGGGGTGCAAAAACAATCAAAGCTCTGAACGAAGTCAACATCAACTGATCTATAATTCTCAGGACAAAAGAGAGACCTGTTTGCATATTTACAGTAGGCCTACCGTGAAACCTTTCCTCTCGAGATTAGACATAACATGCATGAACTGAGCCCGTTCTAGCAGGATTTGAACACTTTCTCTAGCATTTTCTCTCCTTTCCAGCACAGGACATAAAATACTACCAGCTCATGAACCTTTGCTCTGAGGCCCATGCCTGATTAGCTTACTAATCTAAGTCCTGAATGCTGGGCTGCACAGTTAGTATGTAGTGACGGCAGAACAGAATAAACAAGAAGAGTACACAGACACCAACCTTCTACAGCAGCAATCAGTATTAATGAAATCATATTAAGGTAGTTACACAAACTTCAGAATGTTCTGCTGTTTAGCCAACAAATAAACTAATGATGAACAGGGCCCAACATATGACAGCATACAGGCTTAGTTTAAAAACAACCATAGTTATAAAGTCAAAGTCCAAGAAGTGTTGTTAGTGCAGACTGACTCTTATGGAAGTCTGCTTCTACTATGGAAAAATACATAAATAAAGGCAATTATGACTTTTCTCACAACAATTCTGACTTTGTCTTCCATAGACTCTATTTCAAAGTAAGCACAGTCAAATTATCCACTAATTAATAGTGTGCTGCAGTGAGCACTAGGGTGCATCAAAAAACACAATTCTTGAATTTTGATATGGCTGGGTGCTAAAAGTGTTCCAATATATGTAGAAACAACACATGCAAAATATTTTTCCAGTACATGATGATTTAGGGGTGCCACCGCACATCTCTTTTTGTTGGATAAAGTGGTTAACAGTGCTCAATGGTCGCCATGGAGATCTGAGGTAAACAATACTACAGCTCAAGAAAACTGAGGTGATCTTTCTGTTTGAGGTGATCTTTCTGTATTGGGTATGTATTATTACATATTACTATCATATCTGTAGTTGTGTCTTTGTATACTTATTTTTCATAAGTCATTTAAGTCATATTTATAGGTATTAGCAACAGTTTGCTAACCACAGTTAGCTATCTATGTTAGCTAAGCTATTAAGCTTAACATCAACAGTAATCTAGAGTGGACAATGTCATATTTAGAGTATAGATGTCTCATGTTTATTGAGAGTAGCATTGTAGTCGTTACAGTAAATTAACATTTTAAATACAAGTATATTTGCAAGCACAGCTAGCTACTCTGGTAGTGATGTAACAGTAAGTTATGATGAAGTTAGACTATGTACAGCAAAAATTTGAGGCTTATGCAAGAATGGTTTATCATAATTGAGTGATATTAAGTATGGTAAGATATGATTTTAAACACTATCCTTGAGCTTGTATCCTTTTCATTCTCAGGCACTGCACAACACAACCTGAATCCCAGGATCCAGCTCTCCTAAGATGCTGCCCTCACCAACTGGTCCCTGCCAGACTAGCAGTCGCAGCCTGGTCTTTGGTCTGGGCCCCAGCATCACCAGTGAGGATGGCATCATCACTGGCGCCAAACTACCAACTGGTCGTCAGATCTTACGCTGCATGCTTGCCAAGAAACCTGGTGCAAATGGGCGTTGTCGCAGTTCGAGGCAGCCAAGGTTGTCCTGGAGCAGGTGTGGCCATTTTACAAGAAAGCCAACATCCCAATGGTGAGCGACAAGCGTGCGTGCCACAGGATGGTAGACTTGGTCAATGCTAACAACAAGCTGGAAAATCTCCCAGGCCAAGCGCTCCAGTGTGATTACAGCGAAACAATTGGAGAAATGGAGTGCAGACTTGATGCCACATTTCCGCTGTGGCCTCCAAATGTTGAAAAGCTGATTGATAACCCAGAAGACCTAGCTTGGCCAGCATGAAGACTGGCAGAGTGGCAACATTTGGTGTATTGGACAAAAGCGGCAACTCAAGGTGAAGCGGCGAGAGGCGTCAAGCTGCCGCAGCAGCCAGGCAGTCCCGCTGTGAAAAGGAGCTGGAGGAGATGACGACAATGTCCAGCTTGGAGTCGGAGAGTGATGAGGAGTCAGAGGAGGATAATAACACAGTCTATCCACCATCTGAGGGCGAACCATCCCACAAGCATAAGAAGACTGGAACAAACGTCTTCATTCCACATGACATCCTTAGCCGGCCAAGTGTCGTGTCACTGGCTACAAGGTTGAAGATGTCACCAATGCAACAGGCTGCCTTCACGCGTGGCCTTGTTGCAGAGTCGAAGCGGTGAATGTACACATCTCTGCATCTTACGCAACAGCTGACCGAGCAAGACGCCAAGTGCTGGAGACAATCAGTGAGGAACAGCACAAGCAGTGGACACCACCTCCATTGTGCACCCTACACTGGGACAGCAAGTTAACACCGATGCTCAGCAATGTGCGCCAGTTGGAGGAGCGTCTTACAGTGGTGGTTGGAGATGCAGAGCGGCTGAAACTGCTTGGTGTCGGCGTATAAGAAGCAGACCAATGAGGCATGTGGAGTGATCATTGCCGGTTGACATGCAAGTTGCTGCAGGACTGGTGCTGCGCTGACCAGGTTGTCAACATGGCATTTGACACCACTCAAACACCGCCATCTCACAGCAGCCTGCATTGCCATACAGCTCTCACTGGGCCGACCACTGCTTTGGTCTGGGTGCCGGCACCACATTGGTGAGGTCCTCCTGAACCAGGTTTTCACAGACCTGAAGGTGGAGTCATCACGCTCGCCAGAGGTTACCTTGTTCACACGTCTGAGAGAGAAATGGAACCTGTTACCACAAGAATCCAGCAGCCAATGGTCCCGCTACATTCCTGGCAACACCGAGCAACCACTCCTGGGCAATTTACGTGCTGAACTTGTCAGGTGCGCAAAAGAAGTCACTGACCACAAGAGAGGTGACTACCATGAGTTTGTGCAGCTGTGTCTTGTGTTTCTGGATGCAGATGGTGAAGAGCAGACTGCAGTGACCTTCCAACGACCGGGAGCGCTCCACAAGGCACGATGGATGGCCAAGCTCCTCTATACTCTCAAGCTGGCTTTGATGGAGAAGAACATCGCGTTGCTTCCCCAGGGCACAATCACCACACGGCAGCAGGTGCTGAAGATTCGGGCATTTGCCATTTTCATTACACACATCTATGCAAAGTGGTGGTTGACCTGCGAAAGCTGTAGATGCTGAATGACCTGACACTCTACCACCACCTGCAGGCATACAAGGCTGTAGATGAGGGCATTGCAGCATCAGCGATCAAGGCGCTGGAGAGGCATCGCTGGTACCTGACAGGTGAGATGCTACCCCTGGCTCTCTTCAGCAGCAAGGTGCCCAATGATGACAAGCGTGCACTTGCCAGAGTGATCTTGGAGCACAAGCCCACTGATCTCCACATGCACATCCCTGAGCAGCGCTTTGGCACTGGCTTTGGCAAGCCAAAGTTCCCCACCCTCTTGCCAACCACCAGCTTGGCTGACCTCGCCAATAAGGATTGCTGGTTTGGGATGCACCAGCTGCACATTGATCCAGAATTTATGTCTCTCGATGTGAAGGAATGGGCGACCAATGCTGTTCAAAAAAAGTGAGGTCAATGTACGTGCAATGAACGTGGTCAATGACTGTGGCGTCAAGCTCACATCCGACTTCGTCGCAGTGGCAAGGAAGGAGCAGCACCTGCAGAATGTGCTGCAGGCAGTTGAACATGACCGCAACCAACAGCCAAACCTTCGCCGCTGCAAACGCAAGCTAATCCCTGAATAGGACGGTTACTCTTGGGTGGCGGGTGGGGAGACATATCTGGGGGGAGACGCACTGGCTAGGTTCAGAGTTCAGGTTCCATTTCCTCTCTCTTTCTCCCTGGTGATGTTGCTCAGTGGAGCAGACTCTGGCACAGACTGAGCAATTAATTTCGAAGTTTAGCCAGTGTCAGCTCTTACCATTAGGCCCTGTTAGTTGCCAGTGAGTTAGCCACTAGAGAGGGTTTGTTCTTTTAAGTGTGTCAGTATCGCCCCTTGTGTTTAACAATAAAGTCAATTAAACTTTATATATGTGTCCGACATCCATCACTGCTGCACAAAATTCAGGGTAAGGCTACGTGAACATGTCCCATTGACCTCCATTAATTTTGTCTATAGGACAAATGAATGGAGAATCTTGAAAGTTGAATTCTGAGAAATGCCCAAGTTGCCCAAAGGGCAAACAAACAACTTTTACTTTGATAACCCTATAGAACATGTTACTGTATAAAAGTTCACTGTACTCAACATTTCCAGGTCAACCTTCTGGCAATTAGACTAAAAATTGTAAAATTTTTTAAATTTCGCCAAAGTTCTTGTGTTAGGTGGCACCCCTAAATCTCAATGGAATTCCTCAAAACTTAGCAAAAGTCATTTTTATATTAATTGGAACAAATTGCAATGCCAGCCAAATTGATATTTTGAAATTAAAATTTCTCATTCAAATTTGATGCACCCTAGTGAGCACGTACCATAGATTATGTAGGTTAAGGAGGATTTAAGGAAATATACTCCATTTGGAAGATAGTGGAAATATCCTCCGCTATCTGATATTCAAATAAGCACAAACAGATAGATAGGCAAACTAAAATACAAACAAATACAAATACAGCACACATGCAGTCTACTCTAGCAGTAGCCCTTCTTATTTTACTGCTGTCGATGTTGTCCATCTTGGCTCTGCTGTGAACGGTTTCCATGCCAGTGTGTGCAGCAAAGCAGAACTGCCGAGGTCCAAAGACAAAACACTGGATAAATGCTATGTAAATCAGGAGCCTGCTTTTGTTACACAAGATAATACATGGAAGAAGGGAGAAGAAAGATACCCGTTAAAACAGAACGCTTGTTTACCATCTTATTAGACAATTTTGCATGTGGATTAATGTATTATACATAACATTGCAGGGGTGTAGATTACGCGGGGATGTGCCCACCCACTTTTAATATTACTTAAATTCGTGTGAAGTGTGTTCTCATAAAGGTTTTCAAGAGCCAGTGTGAATAAATACAGATTTAAATTCAAAGAGACATGATAGTCTGTACATGACCTGATGTTTTATTCGGACCCAGAATAAGGCGAGATGAACATCACGGAGAGCTAAACACTCGTTACATGCAGCGTGTGTTCATTCATACACGACGCCGGTGGACGCGCTCTCACAGAAAGTCGCACCAGGAAATTCCTAATATGAACAAATGTCCAGCTATCGCTGTATGAAAACAGCTGTTTTCACAGGAAAAACAGACGAGATTGGAATTGCGATTGCACAATATATGGTTTATTTGTGTTTTTCAAGTCATCTCCAGGTAATCAATAAATTATATAAATAATGCAGTGCTAATTGACATAGCATTCATTACAGTATATAAAATAGTATGTGATAAAAAAGTGTTTGTAATATATAAACAAATTATTATTGGTTATTGTCCAACAGTGTATCTGATTTCTAAGTCAATAAAAAGCTAGAAAAGGAGAAAAATGTAAGTTGACTATACACTACCAGTCAAAATTTGTTGAACATTACGATTTTATAATGTTTCAAATATATTTCTAAATTGTACTGTTTTGCTGTACTTTGGATCAAATCAATGCAGGCTTGGTGAGAAGAGGCTTCCAAAAACATTACAAATGTACTGTTCAAAAACTTTTAGGTTATATGCATACATGCATACATTTCTGTCCCCCTCACTTCTGAAATGATGGCTACGCCCCTGTGACATTGCAAAGAGTCTGAATGTTGTCCAGGTGCGTCTTCCTGTTTCCCAGGTGCCAGATGATCCAAATTTCAGGGCAAAGTTCAAAGTTGAGCCTTGTGTCGCTGACCTAGAGTTTTGGGAAGACTGACGTATGATATCGAATGCAACCACTAACATGTCCTTACCCCTACAGCGCATGCTTTAATCTGGGTAAAACGTCTTCACATGACACGGTCACGTCTACAAACACAATTCAGAATCCAACTGGACAGAGCACCATCTATTTGATTAATGTGAGCAAATAACAGAACTCAACTAAACAGTTATATACTATACTCATGGATACTGTCATAGTTTGATTTTGATGAGGAACTGCTTCATTAAGCGCTAGAAAGTTAAGCCTGAACGGCTTCTGTTGATCTTCATTAACCTGCAAAAAGATGCTAGGGGGTCCAGAAAAAAGCAATAAAAAAACAGATATGCAAATATTTTATAAAAATTAATGTGAAAAATGTAAGCCCATTTCCCATTTATTTCACAATTCTAACTCTTGAATTCTGAGAGAGAGAAAAAATCTGAAGTGTGAGAAAAAAATTCACAATTAGCCTTTTTTTCATGGCACAAACTTCATGAAATAAAAATATACCCTGAAAACTAAATAAAAATGTATTTTGCAAATCTTTAAAAAATGTATAATGTATTCCTTTAACAAATATATATGTATTATTTAAATAATATTTAGTTTTAGCACAATTAAAAATTGTTTACTTTTGAAAGCATTTTCACAAAACATGTACATTTGTTCATACACAACATTAATTACATTTTAGGAACCGTTTCTTTGCAAAGAGGATCCTCGTATTTGGGGAAACTTGGCATTAAAAACATCTGTTCTAGGAAACAGTGCAGGAAAAATGCACATCACTGACAGCTCTTACCTTGAATCTCACTCATAGTTTTGAAGAATACTGGAAAACCGCATGCAAACCTCTTGTTTACATCACCAAGGAAGCCATCCTGATCCAATACATCAGACACAACCTCATGCATGCACAAAGTCCAAAGGATGCAACATCCATCATAGCCTGATGATTATGTGTGAACTCATTCATGGTCAAATAAAGAGAGGAATATGGAGACATGGATGAGAAAAACTGGAATTTCACCCAACCCCTTCAATCTGAGACTGATTGAGAGGAGAGAGTAGATCCTCCTCTTTGAGCGTGAAAATTGTGAGATTATAAATCACAATTGAGTGTGTGATTTCTGTGTGTGCAGTACAGAACAAATACAAGATTAAAGAGAGAGAGATCAGCGATTAGAGTGCAGTTCTCCACATGGCACCAGGATGTGTGTGTGTGTGTGTGTGTTGGGGCGGGAAGGCTCAGAGATCTGAGCAGCTTAGCGGCAGCTAATGCTAAGCTTACAGAGAGCAGAAGAGAGAGCAGAGGAGCCTTACCCTCACCAATCAGTACAAGACAAATCAAACAGGACCCAATTTAACCCATTATATTAATCAGGGGTGTGTTAGACAACATCTACAGGATTTTATACCTAACATTCTGGGTAATAATTCATCAAAACGATGTGAAATGATAGAAACAGAAACAAATATGAAAGTCAATTTGATTCTGAATTTTCACATGGGGTTCAATAAAGTAGACCTATTGTTTCTTTATCTTAACAACTTTTCCCTTGAATGCAGTTTTTCTCTCAGCAAGTGATCCAATAAGCAGCTTGGACACATTTAGTGCACTGTCTAGATTTACTGCCCTTCCTCCCCTGCAAAACAACAGGGTGCTAGTTTATCCAATGAGCACTTTGGGAAATGTTCAAGTAGTAAACCACAACATAGCAAGTTAGCAACACAGAGTACAGAACAAGACGACATTCACATTCAGTACTTGGGGTTAACAACTGCATTTACTAACAGGCGTGACTGTTGACACGTCCTGTTTGTACAGCAGCTTAAAATAAGACCTGCTCAAATACTGAAGGCCTTTTCAATTAGATGTTTCAATTTTAATCGATTCTCCCGTTTAAAAATGTATGTTGATTCTTAAATTTAAAGAATCAATTAGTCTTGCCTGTTTTCAGTTCATGAACAGAACATTGTAGCACGCCTCCCATCCAATACATCACAATAAACTTGGGCTTTGACATGATATCAAAGTCTCAGATTTCACTTTATATTTGAAATTCCATTCTATTCTGTATTGAAATTCAAATTCTATTTGATTTTCAGTTCTATTTTATTACAATATTCAAACAATAAATACAATTTTGTCAATGTTTAATGTTGCGTGACAGATCACTGTAGTGCCTCAGTTCCAGAGAAGTGACAGTGCATAACACACATGAACCGACCGTCTCCTCTGCTTTAATACCAGTTCCAGCATGAAATAAACATGATTGAACATCTAAAGGTTTGTTAAAAGTAGGGCTGCAACTAACGATTATTTTGATAATTGATTAGTTGGCCAGTAAATCTTTCGATTAATCGGATTAAAAAACATTTAATTTTTTTATTTTATTGACAAACACACTACTCCACATTCTGTCCAATGTCTTTCAAACAAACGTGCCAACTGAATGATACACATACAGTATTTAATTTATTAGACCACCTATCATAATAATGAGAAAACACTAATATTTGTGTAATCTGTCGGAAAAAAAAAAATCTAAAAATGTTATTGTCATTTATTGGGCAAATAACAAACTGAAACAACCAAATAGTATTAATTCCCACTATAACAAAAATGGCCTCCTATGCCTTGCAACAGCTTGCTTTCTTCCTGCCATTATGTACTTCTTGACTGTAATTGGGTATCTGAAAAAAACACCATGAGGTGCTCTGCCTTTCTTTCATAGATAACAGCAATAATGATATTATAGCATTAGAAATAGCCTACTATTGTTACTAAAGAGCTTACGCATATTGGAGGACTAACCAATACAGAAAGCTAAAAAAACTCTTTGGTAATCACCAATGCTGTTAGTTTAGAGCAGCAGTGGCACAAACCTTACATCATTTGTTAAAAACCTTACATAAATGTGTTAAGCTCTGTAATAGTGAATATAGTTTAAATCTCTATTAAACATTTCAATAATAATAAAGAAAATAAAGACTAATAAAAACACAAACTCAGTGTTAACCAACAGGTAAGAGTAATGTTCTGCAGGAACGCATGTTGACTTTGATCACAGTCATGTGTCATTTATTTATCCTGTAATAAGGCGGCTATGAAATATCTGATATTTATATTCAGAATTACACGCTGTTATCCTTTAACAGTTCCTACTCTCATAAAATACTCGCACAGCATGTTGACTTTTAAGCCTTAATTTAACTTTCAACAACAGATATTTCAGCACAATGGATATTTTTGCGCTGAATAGCCTTTTAATTGTCTCCTGTGTTCCGTCTGTCTGACGCGCGTGCATGCATTAAAAAAAAAAAAAACACAGAATTTCTGAGGGGGAAAAAATCATAAGGCTATTGTAAGAATAAATTAAACATGTTTTTATGCTTTCAAATAATTGGACATGCTAAAACCGAATTTGGTAACAATAAAACATAAGGTTGGAAAAAATAAAACATTTTATAGGGCCCTAAACATGTAATTTTTGTTCAACTTAATAAATTGATGTTCAATTGTTTAAGTTTCATGATTTTGATTAATTGGACATGCTTTATGATTAATACAATTTAATTTAACCATTAAAAAGGAATCCAGAAAAAGGAAGCAAACACCATTAAATGTTATTTAATAAACAAATATAATTATGCTGACAGTTAAAAATAGTGCACTAAAATCCCCTCTGAGAAGTTCAGACAAACCAGACATTGACTACTCACTAACTGACTACTGAATCAGATGACAATCCTTACCCATGCTTGAAATACTTTATTCTTTTGTGCAGAGCACAGCTTTTGTGGCACACCCAGAACACAAAACTGACAGAAGCCACTTAAATGGAAAAACAGTGACTGGATCTAAAATCTCTAAATGGCACACAGCCCATATCTCCATTTCTGAGTTACCAGACCCCACAAAAAATCTGAACGTAGCCTAAGAGTGTATGTGCGTAATGCCTCCAGCATTAGCTCCAGTGAGGCAGCGGTGTTTTTGAGATCAGAGGGATTTTTGACCCAGCTGTGTATAGTCTTGTGACCCAAATCGGAGCATGTGAAAAGCCAAATGGGACTCAGACCTCATAGGTTGAAGCATGTTTGCTTTACATTTTAATGCTAGGTGATTTAGGCTATTTGTCATTAGAAAGCTTGCATATAAGTGATTCCTCATAGAAAGAGATCTGTCATTTCAGATATAGAAATGAAAAAACTGAACGTGAGCATTAACCATAATTCACATGAATAAAGCCTTTAGCCTCAGTCCAAACAGCCCCATCCACCTCTATGTGGATCCTTCTAGTCGGTTTACAGAGCTGTGCTCCTGTTTACATTCCACGTCCTGGTGGTCATGTGACCCACCCACAGCCCAGGCTATCCTGTCCAACTCGTCAGTCATCTGCCATTGCTGTAGCGGTAAAGGGTGGGGCAAAACAGCCACTCCCAACCAGTAAAGAGAGCAAAACTAATTTCCCTGCTCAGCAGAAGCAGTGCTAAAACTGACACTCAAGACTGATAAATGTGTTTTGCTCCACTTCAGTGTAATAGCTATGATGCTGACGCTCACTCTAGACTCACTGACATCATTCTCAGTCTGCATTCACAAAACTGCCATTAATACTCATTCAAGCAAACAAAAACTAGCACAAATCAGCTTATTACATTACTGAAACAACCTGATTAGCCAGTAAAATCAACAAATTATTTACAATTATCTAACTGAACATTTAAAAACGTATTTTAGGTCATAGTCAAGAATGAGTGGATCAGAATCAGAACACACAGTGTCTTAAAACCATGTAAGCTGCCTAACTAGAATGTGCTGCTTTTAACAGCATCACACCTATGTGTTTTTAGGTTTTAGCCTAAGACTCAGACATAGACAAACAAATGCCAGTACGTACAGACACAAACTTAAAAGACAATCTATCTGAAGCTGTTAGCAACTGCGTATTAAGGCCACACTTTCCTTACGCACATTTAGTTAATGAATCGGGGCTCTAAAATAGGTTGTCCTGAATTCTCACCAAGACATTTTGGATTGCTTTTACATTGGTTTTCATGAAGACTAAAATTGAAATGATTGTATGAGGTAAAATATGTATTAAAATATATTTATGCTGTAACTGATCACTGTTTCTTTAGTGTCACCCTTTTTTTGAAGTTTCACATAGTGACAAATAAATGTAAAATATATATTCCATTTAATGTCAAAATAATATGTTATATTTAGTGTGTATATACACAGAGGACATATTTTTATATTACAGATATAAATATTATAACTTTCACACATCATTAACCCTGCACTGCTGTGCCATCATCTGATGACACACACCAGTTCTGAAATGCAAATGCAACTTATCTTTTGCTACTAAACACTACAAACTACAACACAGACACATCGATCACGTAATTGGCCAGGTATTAGCTCAGCACCCCGAGAACAAAACCCCAGTGTTTTATATCAGCCTTTAATCTTTCTTATCCTGATTCCTGACCTCCCACCTACCTCCTCCTTTCCTTCGTCTCTTACGGCTCCGCTGTCCCTCCTCTTCCTCAGCGATGGTGGAGAGAGATGGGATAGCTGACCTGCAGGCCCCCCTCCTCATCCTGAGGGGGGCCGGCATCCTCCCTTCTTCTCTGTGCCTCTCTCTCAGTACCCAGCGCTGCTAACAGCTAGCACCCCACATAACTCTGAATGATCTCAGATGATACAGCACACAGTAGGAAGAGTAACAGACACAGTAAGAGCTGGAAGATGTAGCAAGACAGAATGAAAGGAAAGAGAGGTGAATCAAAACTCCTTCCAGTGCAGCCCGGTTTACTGGCGTCCCTGTAATCCACAGAAGCAGGCAGCTCTCTTCTTACTTAAGCCTGAGAGACACGGCTGCTCTAGTTGCTGATGCTGCCACTGTCTCTCACCAGGTCTGTCTTTCTCTCTCTCTCTCTCTCTCTCAGGCCCTTATAGAGAAAGTACCACAGACTGACAAATGCACTGAAACACTGCCTCACATGCACACAGTTCTCAGTTTCCTACTGAAATATTCAGTATGAAGACCAGCACGGTGAGCCAGCGGATTAACGGACACCATGACAGTTACAGGACACAGAATGGTAGGATAAAACGCATCGTTTGAACATAGAAAGAGCTCAAACTGAATGTGATCCCAAAAGGATTGGGTTCAACAACATCTTCCATTGTGTTGTATTTGCTGGTGGTGTGCAAAAACCAACAGCTTAATTTAAAAACAAATGAATAACGATGAGCCAGTTCTTTTAATGAACTGGGGGAAAAAAGTTAGTGTTTTGAATCAGTCTAATGAATCCATCAGAGCAGTTACTGCCAGTGTCCCACCCTGTACTGCCAGCGGATAAGAGCGAGCGTGTGTGTTTATGAATGAGAAACAGCTGATAGTCAGTTTACAGCCAACGGGTGAATGACACGTAAAGATCAACCTATGACATACTGCAAACTGAAAAGCATCGCATATGAATCTAGCTCACAAACTGATGCAGTAATGATATATGATCCCCTTTTACATGCAATGCACAGTCGACTAAAACCATTATAACCACCAAATGATGGCAACTGTAAATCCTCATTTAATCCACTATACCACCAATATAAAGCCAACACAATTATTCCCACACATTCTGTTAACACCTCATAGTGAGACTAAATCTAATATATGGTGTCTTTAACATCTGTATAAGAGACTTATAGCATGCACTGTAGCCTTACACTTTGATGCACGTTGCATGAATAATACTGATAATTGTATGTGTACTAAATCCATAAACCTGCATAAGCAAACAGATTCTTGTAATGATAACCATCTGTCTTTATTGGTAAACATTAAACAGACTATTCCAATGCTGAAAGTCAGGTTAGCAGCTTGTTTAAAAATGATCTGTGGTCGACTATATGAATTGCATGCATTTCAGAACAAGTGACATCTGGTAACACTGAAAATGCATTTATACACGTGCCATTGTTTACTGCTTACAGCAAATAAACAAAAATTAGCATTTAGCACTCATAAATGGAAAGGTTGCATTCATTTAGATAACTCATTCAAATAAACAAGAAGAAGGGGATACGATTAGCATAGATACAATGAAGCCGACATGCCCATTCAAAGTGAGGGGACACATACCCCTCAGATGGATTCACACGTGCCTCTTCAGATTTTTGAGACAAGTTGATTTTGAAAGCAGCTTCCAAAAGACAAACAAATAGTTAATAATATGTGTTATATTTGATATAATCACATTGTATCGTTCATGATTAGAATGTTCAGTGCGTCAAATCATCAGCTGCTAAATTCAAATCTGCGTTCGCTGGCGCTGAGCCAGAGACAGACGCGTTTATACAGCTCTGGGCATTATTTATTACCAATCACACATGATTCTGTTGAGCTTATTAATGCAATGACCAATCAGAGGCGTTCAGATGAGTCAGATGAGTTCAGGGCGCGCTCGCTGACTCAATTCCCTGGCGCATCAGAAACAACAAAGTGCAGAAGAAAGATATCCATTTCACAGTTCAAACAGCTTCAGAAATGATATATGGGAGTTTGAGACAGAAGTCTTGATAATGAAATGATAATGTTCGATAATGTAAGGTAAATATCCTTTGCTGTGTTTCTGTACAATGAAAGTGTTATAATTAGTAACTTAATTTTTTTTATTAAATTCAAGTTAAATGCAAAGTCAGTCATATTAAAATATTTTAAGGCATGACACCCATATATGGTACAAAAGACGGATTTTATGCATTAATGTATCGTTCTACAGAAATGTCCACTTTTGGTATGGCAATGTCTTAAAATTTATTCATTTTTCGAACATTTAAAATTAGACCACATTATTAGATTAGCTTTTGAAAATTATTAGAATATATTTTGTATGTATGGATATAAATAAATGACAGCTTTTTATGTTTTATCTTTATTTACCCATAAGGAAGGTCAGGTGTCCAGTGACCGTATAACACCATTGACAATTTTCATGAAAAATGCATTTTACAAGGTATCAGACCACATGTTGTCATTCATTTTATTCTCACTAAATTAAGTAGCTTAAGCCATTTGTATTCTATTATTTTTAAAATTCCTAACAATAAAGCAGGTTATACCAGCGCGTTCAACTAAAAGCTTCATATAAAATTGTATTTACATCATATATTTGATAGTTATGAATACATTGTATTTTAAATGGTAGAAAACATGGCTGTTTTTTTCTACATGGCTGTGGGGACGAGCAGTTTTGTGGCGCTTGGAATTCTATATAATTGAATAAAAAACTATTATTGCCACATTAATGGCTCAAGGACGTGTAATTGTTCAAATAACATTGTTTGATTTTAAAATATAAAGAAATTAGTTTTTCAAGTAATATTTCTGTAAAAGCTAGGGAGAGAAAAATAGACATTTCCATAGAATGACCCTAATAGAGCATCAGGCTAATTTGCTCATCGTCCATTATAGATTAACTAACATGATATATAAATGTGCAAAAAGCATTTGATTACAGTTTAGTTACTGGGAATATTTCGATTAGCCTAAAAAAGGGAAAAAAATATGTAAGACATTAGCCTTCTGGTGTGGAGACGTGGCATTACATGACCTGGTCACCAATAGATCATCTGCAGTGAATGGGTGCCGTCAGAATGAGAGTCCAAACAGCTGATAGAAACATCACAATGATCCACAAGTAATCCACATGGTTAAAGTCCATCAGTTAACATCTTGTGAAGCAAAAAGCTGCGTGTTTGTAATAGAAATAAGTTCAGTAATTTGATGTTAACTTTGAATCATCACTTCAGGTCATAAGAAGAAATATTATAGAGGACTCGTATTTTAGCCGGAAGCAATGATCTGAAGTTAAAATTAAAGCTTTTCACTTCGCAAGATGTTAACTGGTGGACTGAAAAAATTGTTATGGATTATTGTGATGTTTTTATCAGTTGTCATTCTGACGGCACCCATTCACTGCAGAGGATCCACTGGTGAGCAAGTGATCTGTTCTGATGAAGAAACAAACTTCATCTTGGATTGCCTGAGTGTGAGTAACGTTTCATCAAATACATTTTTTTGGATGAACTATTCCTTTCATGTTTCTACTAATCACCAAAGAAAATATGTTTTGAGCTGATACTAATAATAATCAAATAATCAATCATCTTCAAATGTATGACAGTGATCAATATTTATCAATCTGTATATCTATAGCAAAAACACACACTATCATGATCATGCACCTACTCTCCATGTACATGTGTCTTATTTTTCTTAATTCATAACATCGGAAGCACAGGAATCTGATCTTTGCCCCTCCTGTCCCAAGACAGAGAAACCTTACACTTTAACCAGTAACACAGTGTTGTTGTCTGAATGCACCAACAAAACTATTGGTCGATTCTGTAACCACAAAGACTAAGCAATATATATGTTAATGGCAAAACAGACTTATATAGACTGACTTGGGACCAGTGGACTAAACCAATGCACTACAGACACAAAACTCAGAAAACTTGTCATTGTTATCATATGTTCCTTCCTTTTCTAGCAGGGTTGTCATTTGTCAAATTGCTTTTTTTAAGTGATATAGGTTGTTGCAGACATTTTAAATCACCAGGATTGAGTCAAATAACACAATCTGATAGTGGATAGTAAGAGGGATATGAAGACGCCGTGGGCGGGGTATTTAAAGACTATATGAATCACTCACAATAATATTTATCTAACAAACAAAACAAATGAAGACAAGATGACTGCACCAGACTGTTTAAAGAGCTGGTTTCACGATATTTACTTGACTGCACAAATAAAACAACAACATAAGTAAAATACAACGGATATAAACATTAACTTTACACTGCATGTGATGACGCAGAACGCGCGCTCGCGCGTAACAGGTGCTCTGCTCAGAACTGCTTCAACGGCATTTAAACGAGTATAAACTAATTAAACCGCACCAAAACCATATCAAAACATAAAACAACGGTTTACTTCGTAATAACTGGTGTAAACACCCGCTGGCAGTGCTAAGGCTCAGCGTTTAGGCTGATTTACTGATTTAATCCTTTTCCTTTGACCGGCTCGCACTGCGTCTAAGGTAAAAGTGTTTTATTTCGTGACAAGTACAACCAACCAGCTTTAAAAACAGACGGGGTGTTGGTACACTCGTCTAGAAGCGGGACAGTACTTTTTTAACTCTACGGTAAATAAATAAACTCTCACCTTGGCTGGAGCTCTGACAG